>OX402562.1:16868226-18068226 GCA_948098915.1 Lampropteryx suffumata | reverse complement strand
TTACTACAGCATCAGACTGGTTGTTTCCCATAAATACACCGATGGACCAAACAATAATAACGTTTTAAAAACAAAAAACCGACTTTTATTACATAGTATAAAACAAAGTCGCTTCCCGCTGTCTGTCTGCCCCTATGTATGCTTCGATTTTTAAAACTACGCAACGGATTTTCATCCGGTTTTTTTAATGGATAGAGTGATTCAAGAGGAAGGTTTATATGTATAATACATACATAATATAGTAGAGAAACACTCATAATTTTAGAGGTTTCAAATATAATGATAAGTATCAAGTGGGAAAAAAATCACCCATCTGCAAGCTATTCTGACGTACGCTGTAAAAACCATTAGAATTAAACAAAGTACTAATCCTGCGCAGACGAAGTCGCAGGCACTAGCTAGTATAAAATAATACTAGCATCAACCAAATAAATTAGCGTGGAAATCAGTGGGCATTGGTACAACATATAACAGAACCCCAATCCTACTTTGCGTGGCAATTCTCGTCCAATTAGTAACTAAAAACCAATAATTATAGAAATACATTAATAAGTTATGTTATGATTGTATGTTGGTTGCCAATGTCTGTTATTTTCAATAAATTTCATTTCATTTCACCGATAAGGGTACTACAGGTAAGGGCTCAACTCGGCCTTTGTTTAGGAGGATTTGCGCTTACATTTTGATTGTGTTAACAGAGTTTTAAATTTGAATTTGGTGCAAGTGTTTGCCTCTCCAGCAAGTGGTGTCCGTCTTGGTGAAACACCGTAGTCTCCAAGATTCTTTATATAGTGCCACTAGTCACCACCAAGTGTGGAACTTTGAACTATGTACATAAACTAGCGACCCGCCCCGGCTTTGCACGGTGAATGCAATGCTGATACTATATGTACTATAGAATGTCTTTATATACAACGTTATCTAAGAGATAGACATATACCATCGTGGACTTTTTTGTAGAACTTTTAAAGGTGTACAATACTGTAATACACTATTTTGATCGATCTCGTAGGGTTCAACCAGTGTTTGACATGTAAGCGCAAAAAAATGTGTTTATTTACAACATCACATTAGAAACCATTAAAATTATCAGTGTTTCTCTACTATATTATGCATGTATTATACATATAAACCTTTCTCTTGAATCACGCTATCTATTAAAAAAACCGCAACAAAATCCGTAGTTTTAAAGATCTTAGCATACATAGGGACAGACAGATAGCGGGAAGCGACTTGTTTTATACTATGTAGTGATAAATAATAATAATAAATAATACCGCACATTTGACACAGCATCATCTGGCGCCAAAGTAAGCAGAGCTTGTGTTATAGTTACCACATGACTGATAAACTACTTACATACTTTTTTGTAAATACATACATATTATACATATAAACACCCAGACCTGAGACAAATACTTGCAGATCATACAAACATTTGTTCCGCGGCGGGAATCGAACCTGCTGAAATATAAGCTCTACGATATGCGATTTTTACGATGTTTTCCGGGTTCGGATCCACAAACTTACGATTACTAAGAATGGGTGCTGTCATGTCACTATGCCACCATAGTAGGGCGATTATGGAACTTTGATACCATCAAAACATTGATACTAATTGCTTTCAGTTACTATTGATGAATTGGTATTACGGATCGCTGCGATTTCTATTGGCTTCTATAGCTAGTTACAATGTGAAGTTGGTGTCAAACTATAACTCGACCAATTTACAAAGTACGATTGTGGTAGGAACCGTGTTTAGCGTACTAATCATTTAAATACATTGTATATGATTGATTGAAATAATGCCTATTGCTAATAAAAACAATAAAAACTGATAGACATTGATTGTATCAAGAGTTCCATAATCGCCCAACAGGTATGCTACAAAGGGTTAAGTACCGAGATTTTTACATTTTAATTTGATAGCCCCTTGCCCAACTGTGACTTCATCAACAATTATAGCCTCCAAAAATAGTCTTGATACTTAAAATTATGAAGCCAACAAAATATTTGAGTTTACAACGTCGCCAGCTGAATATGGGTACAATTACTACCCACTACGGTACATACCTACTCTGTTTATGTAGATACTAAAGTTTGCAAAAAAAAACATGACAGCTGAGATATTAATATAGTTTAAAACTACATTATTTACATTTTGAGAGCACATGGTGTAGTGGTAGCAACCTTCTGATCATAAGGTCGTGGGTTTGAACCTGGTCGTGTACCTATGTATTTTTACTTACGAAATATGTACGCAGTGACAATTCTCTAACTCAAGTTAAAGGAAAATATTGATAAATAGCCTGGCCTGTCGGATATCTTCGTTTGTCACTTCATGAAGTAACATGGGTCTGCTAATTTAATATGTCTTACTCGTATTATTGCATGTTTTATCAGTAATCTTAGCGGAATTTTAATGATTAAGTTGTGACTACATGGGAAAAGTATGAGCAATTGAATTAACTGTGCATTATGCTGCAATGTGATTTGAACGACGACGAATCCCAAGAAAATTTTAGACGGCAATTCCGCGTGACGTCTAGAATTGACAATTGACCATCGACTAAGACTTTAACAAACTAATTGACTATAAACAAACATAAACACTTGACACTGGCAAAATTGGCAAGGATCATACAAAAAAGTGTTAAGACCAGACGAGTTTCTTGCCGGATTCTTCTTGAACTGGGGTTAGGAGGAACCGGCACCTAGATTCTCTTGCATGTAAGAAGACAAAGACGATGGTCCTTGTGATTTTATTGAATAAAGAAAGTTTTGTATTTGTATATGTACATCCCTCTGACTACCCCTGTTAGACAAATGTTCATCGGCGGTTTCCTATCGTGAGAGGTAGATAGATAGATAGATAGAAAATACTTTATTGCACACCACAAAATACATTAGACTATTATACGAAACAATGTTTAGCTACACGGTAGTACAATGGGCGGTCTTATCGCTAGATAGCGATCTCTGCCAGACAACCTTAGGATGGATAGAAATCTATTAAGCTGAAAATGGGTTGATGAAAATAATATAAGTGATTTATGATAAAAATAATATGTACATACATATTTACAGGATAAAAAAAAAAAAAAGAAATACATCAATACTTAATACTACAAAAATAAATAAATAATATTATATACATATGATAAACTAAATAAACGAATACATACATCTTATAATATATATAAACCTAAATATTGTTAAGAAATAAGCAATATTTAACAACAGGACAAATAGTGTTCCTTGACCATAGCTTTAAAAATAGCATGTGATTTGGCGCGTCTAATAGCACCTGGCAGTGCGTTCCATAATTGAGCAGCCTGTACTGTGAAAGAATTGGCGTAGTATGAAGAAGTGTGGACAGGTGTCGCAAGTAAGAGAGTATCAGAGGAGCGCAAGTTTCGAGAGTGTGAGAGGTGGAGAAATTGGAAACGTTCTTTGAGATAGGTAGGTGTTGTGGGATTAAAGAGGATTTTATGTAAAAAAATAAGAGAGTGTAAATTCCGGCGAAAGCGAACTGGTAACCAATTGAGCTTTTTTCGAAATTCGGAGACATGGTCATACTTTCGCAACCCAAATATAAATCGAATGGAGAGATTTTGAAGGCGCTCAAGTTTGTGAAGTTGCTGTTCAGTCAAATCTAAGTAGCAGGAATCAGCATAGTCTAATATTGGAAGAAGGAGTGACTGTGCAAGCGAAATTTTAGTGGCGATTGGAAGGAAGTTATGCAGTCTTCGAATAGAACTTGCTGAGGCAAAAGTTTTACGGCTGATTTCGGTATGTGTATTTTATGATTTTAATACTTCACAGATCAATCTGTCCAGAAGTTACGTATGGCGTTACTAATGCTACCTTTCGAATGAGTGTAGTGGCCAACTCCTAGGACGCCCAAAGGCCTCTCTCATGGCACAACTGAAAAGCCGGGACAGAAAACTGAATGAGCCTTTCGAAGCACAAAAGGGCAATGATAAAGCCACTGCAGTCACCCATCCAGGTATTAACCTCACAGAGCCTTGCTTAGCGGCGCTAATTGTATCGCACTATTCTGTAGAACATAGAATCAATTGAAGATTACATAGTTCAGGACAGACTTGAGAATAGTCCGGTTTATATCGCGCGAATTAATTCGCTAGTGCGTGCCTAATTTAGCTATACCACTAGGTTAGTGCGTGTTATTCTAAAACTCCTAGAAATAGTGGGAATTATAGGAGTAAGAAAAATTGTTAGTAATAAGTAATTTACCTACCACTGCAAAAGGAGAGCTATGTCCAACTACAGAAGTTACTTATACAAATAAACTTACCAACTTTTTTGGGTAAACTCAGTAATCAAGGCTCTAAATTCAAGCCATTTTAACAATATAAACAGACGCCATATGCAATTGCTACACAACATCAAGCCAATCACCCACTACTCAGCAAACACAGTGGAATTAAATCAGTAAGCTTACAAATATATATTAGAAACGAATTGTTAATCGCGGCTTCGCACGCTTGGTATCGTCTTAAAAAGTAGCCTTTATGCTATAACATTTCACGGACTACATTCATACCAAGTTTCATCCAAATCTGTCAAGCCGTTACAGAGTGATTGAGCCTAAACAACCATACAAAAACACAAACTTTCACATTATATTAAAGTAGGAAAGAATGGACCAACATTTCGGTTTAAAGAAATGTTATTATCTCAAAAGAATTGAATAATTCACCAAGTCTTTGTACATTAAGGTGACGTTAAGGTTACGACTTTAATTGTTCTGCAAATTTTTTATTCCAAATCACAAGTCGATATTTTTGTTTTGAAACTATTAATTAAGAAAAATTTGGAGGCAGATGTTACTGAGCTAAATTTTAGAGGCAGCTGTTACAGAGCTAAAATTTAGATGCAGCTGTTAGAGAGCTAAAATTTAGAGGCAGCTATTAAAAAGCTCAAATTTGGGGGCAGCTATTGCAGAGCTCAAAATTGGGCGAGCTACTACAGAGCTCAAAATTGGAGGCAGCTATTACAGAGCTCAAAATTGGGGGCAGCTATGTAAGCTCAAAACATAATTTCTTCTAGCCGGAGCAGGTAGATCACCTGCTCGTAATGCCTGCACTGTACTTTGTGGTCTGTTCAGCTCGTGGGCGACATTCCAGTATGTTTTGACAGAGCTCCGTGAGCGAGATGTGATGTTTTGATATTAACCATCCTCGAAATATAATGAGAGATAGATAGATACACTAATTCTTAATTTGTCTGGTACAATATTATGCTGAAACATGGACCTATTTACCCCACACAATAACCGAAGTACCCTACCTACATAATAAATAAATAAATCTTATCTTCTTTAATTTTGCATTTGTATTTGTATTTGTAATCGGAAACGGCTTGACCGATTCTTATGAAATTTTGAGTGTTTATTTATTTGGTTTGGGTGGTCCACAACAATTTTATTTTTATAATATTTTGTACAACATTTTTATTTTCATTTCATTTATTTCACTACCAAAATATTCACTAGAAATTATTTATATGGCAAAACAACGTTTGCTAGTAATATATAAATATAGCTGGACAATGCACACAACACCATCTAGTCCCAAACTAAGCATAGCTTTTATTATGGTGACTAGATGACTGATAAAATACTTATATATTTTTGAATACATTATTGCATGTTTTATCAGTAATCTTAGCGGAATTTTAATGATTAAGTTGTGACTACATGGGAAAAGTATGAGCAATTGAATTAACTGTGCAATGTGATTTGAACGACGAGGAATCCCAAGAAAATTTTAGACGGCAATTCCGCGTGACGTCTAGAATTGACAATTGACCATCGACTAAGACTTTAACAAACTAATTGACTATAAACAAACATAAACACTTGACACTGGCAAAATTGGCAAGGATCATACAAAAAAGTGTTAAGACCAGACGAGTTTCTTGCCGGATTCTTCTTGAACTGGGGTTAGGAGGAACCGGCACCTAGATTCTCTTGCATGTAAGAAGACGATTCAAAGACGATGGTCCTTGTGATTTTATTGAATAAAGAAAGTTTTGTATTTGTATATGTACATCCCTCTGACTACCCCTGTTAGACAAATGTTCATCGGCGGTTTCCTATCGTGAGAGGTAGATAGATAGATAGATAGAAAATACTTTATTGCACACCACAAAATACATTAGACTATTATACGAAACAATGTTTAGCTACACGGTAGTACAATGGGCGGTCTTATCGCTAGATAGCGATCTCTGCCAGACAACCTTAGGATGGATAGAAATCTATTAAGCTGAAAATGGGTTGATGAAAATAATATAAGTGATTTATGATAAAAATAATATGTACATACATATTTACAGGATAAAAAAAAAAAAAAGAAATACATCAATACTTAATACTACAAAAATAAATAAATAATATTATATACATATGATAAACTAAATAAACGAATACATACATCTTATAATATATATAAACCTAAATATTGTTAAGAAATAAGCAATATTTAACAACAGGACAAATAGTGTTCCTTGACCATAGCTTTAAAAATAGCATGTGATTTGGCGCGTCTAATAGCACCTGGCAGTGCGTTCCATAATTGAGCAGCCTGTACTGTGAAAGAATTGGCGTAGTATGAAGAAGTGTGGACAGGTGTCGCAAGTAAGAGAGTATCAGAGGAGCGCAAGTTTCGAGAGTGTGAGAGGTGGAGAAATTGGAAACGTTCTTTGAGATAGGTAGGTGTTGTGGGATTAAAGAGGATTTTATGTAAAAAAATAAGAGAGTGTAAATTCCGGCGAAAGCGAACTGGTAACCAATTGAGCTTTTTTCGAAATTCGGAGACATGGTCATACTTTCGCAACCCAAATATAAATCGAATGGAGAGATTTTGAAGGCGCTCAAGTTTGTGAAGTTGCTGTTCAGTCAAATCTAAGTAGCAGGAATCAGCATAGTCTAATATTGGAAGAAGGAGTGACTGTGCAAGCGAAATTTTAGTGGCGATTGGAAGGAAGTTATGCAGTCTTCGAATAGAACTTGCTGAGGCAAAAGTTTTACGGCTGATTTCGGTATGTGTATTTTATGATTTTAATACTTCACAGATCAATCTGTCCAGAAGTTACGTATGGCGTTACTAATGCTACCTTTCGAATGAGTGTAGTGGCCAACTCCTAGGACGCCCAAAGGCCTCTCTCATGGCACAACTGAAAAGCCGGGACAGAAAACTGAATGAGCCTTTCGAAGCACAAAAGGGCAATGATAAAGCCACTGCAGTCACCCATCCAGGTATTAACCTCACAGAGCCTTGCTTAGCGGCGCTAATTGTATCGCACTATTCTGTAGAACATAGAATCAATTGAAGATTACATAGTTCAGGACAGACTTGAGAATAGTCCGGTTTATATCGCGCGAATTAATTCGCTAGTGCGTGCCTAATTTAGCTATACCACTAGGTTAGTGCGTGTTATTCTAAAACTCCTAGAAATAGTGGGAATTATAGGAGTAAGAAAAATTGTTAGTAATAAGTAATTTACCTACCACTGCAAAAGGAGAGCTATGTCCAACTACAGAAGTTACTTATACAAATAAACTTACCAACTTTTTTGGGTAAACTCAGTAATCAAGGCTCTAAATTCAAGCCATTTTAACAATATAAACAGACGCCATATGCAATTGCTACACAACATCAAGCCAATCACCCACTACTCAGCAAACACAGTGGAATTAAATCAGTAAGCTTACAAATATATATTAGAAACGAATTGTTAATCGCGGCTTCGCACGCTTGGTATCGTCTTAAAAAGTAGCCTTTATGCTATAACATTTCACGGACTACATTCATACCAAGTTTCATCCAAATCTGTCAAGCCGTTACAGAGTGATTGAGCCTAAACAACCATACAAAAACACAAACTTTCACATTATATTAAAGTAGGAAAGAATGGACCAACATTTCGGTTTAAAGAAATGTTATTATCTCAAAAGAATTGAATAATTCACCAAGTCTTTGTACATTAAGGTGACGTTAAGGTTACGACTTTAATTGTTCTGCAAATTTTTTATTCCAAATCACAAGTCGATATTTTTGTTTTGAAACTATTAATTAAGAAAAATTTGGAGGCAGATGTTACTGAGCTAAATTTTAGAGGCAGCTGTTACAGAGCTAAAATTTAGATGCAGCTGTTAGAGAGCTAAAATTTAGAGGCAGCTATTAAAAAGCTCAAATTTGGGGGCAGCTATTGCAGAGCTCAAAATTGGGCGAGCTACTACAGAGCTCAAAATTGGAGGCAGCTATTACAGAGCTCAAAATTGGGGGCAGCTATGTAAGCTCAAAACATAATTTCTTCTAGCCGGAGCAGGTAGATCACCTGCTCGTAATGCCTGCACTGTACTTTGTGGTCTGTTCAGCTCGTGGGCGACATTCCAGTATGTTTTGACAGAGCTCCGTGAGCGAGATGTGATGTTTTGATATTAACCATCCTCGAAATATAATGAGAGATAGATAGATACACTAATTCTTAATTTGTCTGGTACAATATTATGCTGAAACATGGACCTATTTACCCCACACAATAACCGAAGTACCCTACCTACATAATAAATAAATAAATCTTATCTTCTTTAATTTTGCATTTGTATTTGTATTTGTAATCGGAAACGGCTTGACCGATTCTTATGAAATTTTGAGTGTTTATTTATTTGGTTTGGGTGGTCCACAACAATTTTATTTTTATAATATTTTGTACAACATTTTTATTTTCATTTCATTTATTTCACTACCAAAATATTCACTAGAAATTATTTATATGGCAAAACAACGTTTGCTAGTAATATATAAATATAGCTGGACAATGCACACAACACCATCTAGTCCCAAACTAAGCATAGCTTTTATTATGGTGACTAGATGACTGATAAAATACTTATATATTTTTGAATACATACTTATGATACTTTATAACACTCAGACACAGAACAAGCACCTATGTTCATCACACAAATGTTTACCCTGAGAGGGAATCGAACCCTCAACCTGCGCAGAAGGCAGAGCTACTACCTACTGGGCTGACAGGCCAGCCAGTAAGAAGCTTACTATTGAAAATACATACTATATATTTTTATAACTAATATTCCGCCAAATGAGGTGCGAATTCACTACAGCTTCACTACAGCCACTAAAGTAATAAATGTTTTTTTTTTTCAAACAAAAGTTAATATGCTCTGGGACCATCTTAAGTAAATCGTTTCTCTGGCCTTCACGATACAGGCTTACAGGCTTATGTGAAGACCACTGAAAGGCAATAAATTTTCTACTCATTTAAAATTCCAGCAGGTTCAAAAAAAGTGCTTTTAATATTGTGTATTATTTACACTACACCGTCTAGCCTCAAAGAAAGCAGAGCTTGTGTTATGATTATGACTGATATACTACTAAAATATTTTTTTTTGTAAATCCACACATCTATACCTATAAAAGAGCTTAACCTGACTGACTGACTGACTGATTCATCATCGCTGAGCCGAAACCGCTAAATCTAGAAAGCTGAAATTTGGAAGGTAGCTTTTTGTTACAGTAAAACCACCCACTAAGGCGGGATTTTTTGAAATTCAATCCCTAAGATGGTGAAAAGGGCTGAAAACGAATTTATGAAACTTTTTAACGCGTAATGCGTTTCAGGATGAAGTCAGGTGAAGTCGTACACACGCGCGGGTGAAGTCGTACACACGCGTGGGTGAAGTCGTACACACGCGTGGGTGAAGTCGCGGGGGTTCCAGCTAGTACTATACAAAGAAAACCCCGATACAAATTCTTGCAGATCATACAAACATTTGTCCCGCGGCGGGGTTCGAACCGGCAAACCTCTGCGTCTCAGCTGGGCCTTGGCCCACTGTGTCACAGAGGTCCTCATAGTATACTTTTATAAAACAGAACAATCATCTATGCGCATCAAACAAATGTTTATTTAGTTAGTAAATAATAATATACCGTGGCTTTGAAAAAGAATATAAAAATCCGCAAAAAATCAAGGCTAATCAAACAGTTAATCAAAGTTTTTAAAGTTAATCGTTTACAAAAAGCGTAACTTCGCTTAAAAGGTGTTGTGTGGGCGCGAGATGATAAAAAGTACACGTGGGTTTGAATCCACACACTTTTACGTACCTCACTTTACCTACTAGGTTTTGAGAGGTCACATTATACCACTGGCTGTGTAGTGGTAGCCCTGTGTTCCTATCCAGAGGTTATGGGTTCGAACGCGTGCAATGGAGTTTACCTCTTGGAGTTTGCTCACAAACAGTGCAGAAAAACATTGTGAGAAAACCAGAGGCCTGCTCTTGACATCGATAAACTATTATATCGATTCAATAATCGTGCAAACCTTTGCTACATCGTTTCGACTTGGTTTAAACGAAGGAAAGACCGACTTTACTTTTGATAATCGATGTCGGAATCTTCCATAAGTTTTGGCCAATGGACACCCGTTGTTTGACTGTCACGGAAGATCACTCATCACTCACTCGCTCATCACGCTAAAAATGCGACAACATTAAATGAGATAGTGAAACAGATACATATATTTAAACATTTAAAAAACAAAAAAACTTTTAACTTTTTTTAACCGACTTCAAAAAAGGAGGTTCTCAATTCGACTGTATTTTTTAAAAGTTTGTTTACAAACATTACCCCGTCATTTATGAACCGAATTGAAAAAATCTGATTTCATGTGAAAGGATATACTTCCCGATTGGTCCCATATAAATTTCATAAAAATCGTTCAATAGTTTGTTTTAACAAAATAACTACCTAACAAAAAATATGTCATCCACTTGGATGAAACGAAATTTGCTATATATATTGCTTTTTATACATGAAGTTGGTTGACTTTTTACTTTTTAAAACGTAATTATTTTGTTTTTCTGTTCATGTTTTTGAATTGGTTAGGGTCCTGACACCTAATCATTCTTATCCCTAACACAAAAAAGTCCTGACTGTGCGTGGTTTGGACGCGCTCGGACAATTTATTACAATACTATTGAACCACTTACTAGGGTGACTGTACCAGCAGTAGTGTATAATCTGTGGCAGCACGTGCTACACTTCCTTACTTAATCTTAATGTGTTGCATCCATTAAAATTACACATTTTATTAACAGAAAATACATTAATTTAAATAGATTTGAATGCACTTTATCGTTGAGTGCGGTGCATGGGCTCCTACATAATAATATAACTCATCCTATCGTGGCACTTCTTCCTCGTGCGGAAACTGGCATGTCGTAGAACATAAAAAGACTAGTTCTTTCAAACCAGTGTGGTGAAAGGCTTAAAGTGCGCCTCGAAGACTCTTTTCGTGCACTTGGCACATGTCTTTCAACTTTTTAAATTCAAAACTGCAGGACAGACATTTAAAGCTCCTTTAGCAAGCAGTGATAAGTTAAGCACCTACCATTATATAACAATATAATTCAATTGTACAACATTAAATTAACACATTGAAATCTTCCACTTAACGAGGTCATCGCTCCGTACTCCTCAATCATCACGTAAAATACTTATTTCAACTCTCCACTTAGTTGCGTGATGCTATAACGATATGCGCAGATGCCGTAAATATTACCCGCCTTTTTTAACTGACTTCAAAAAGGAGGAGGTTCTCAATTGTTTTTTTATGTTTGTGACCTCATAACTCCGTCATTAAACACATTAAACCTTTTTTATGTGAAAAGATATACATCCTGATTGGTCCTATATAAATTCAATCATAATCGGTTCAGTAGTTTAGTCGTTCAGTAAGTACTTTTTAAATCATAATAAAAAATAATGAAAAATATGTCATCGAAATTTCGATATTTTGATTTCAATTTTCCAGTGGTGTTTACGAATTTCGAAAAACGGTAAAGTACTGAAAAGCGTAAAATAAAAACAAACGACTTAAACAAAGGCTCTCAATTCGGTGGTATTTTTGACGCGCTGAAACTTGAAGTCGGTTTTCGTTTTAGTTTTTAAAATTATTATTAATTATTAATTATTTTGGAGCTCTTTTTAGATACTGGAATTTGTTTATAGCGGTCGTCAAGTGACGAACGAGGTTTTTTAAAAACCTCAGCTTATAATGATGCCTGTATTAATGAGTTATGGTCACCAACTTGAATAATAATTACATCTATCGACGTCACAACACCAGTTAATGAAGTTGTATGGAATATGCATGAAGGTACACCTAATATGGAATACTAGCTTCTGCCTACGGCTTCGCATGATACATACATAAAAAATAACTTATATGCTACTCCAGATCTCTGGGTATATATATGTATATATACCAAGTTTTATCTAAATCTGCACAGCCGTTGCAACGTGATTGAGACAAACTTACACACATAGTAAAGATTCACATATACTTATAATATTAGTATGCATGCATAGATTATGGAAGTACCTACCTGCGGCCGATATAATCATAAATAGACTAGTAGCTCTGTAAGCTGTAGACCTCGCGAACATTTTCGAAATAACTGATATATAACTTTTTTTACGTTTTCAACCACCACATTTCGCAAAATTTCTAAAAACTGAATCGACCTTAAAATCCATATAGTTATAGAACCTGCTCATAAAATTTCACGAGAATCGATTGAGAAATGCGACCTGTAAAGAGTCAGAGGTCCATCCGGACAGACAGACATACGAAAGCATATTTGCCTAAGCTGAACGAAGACACTCGTTCGCGCTTCACACTCGATCTGTCAATAAATATTGGTGGACAATGCACACAACACCATCTAGTCCCAAACTAAGCATAGCTTGTACTATGGTGACCTGATAACTGATAGAATACTTATATATTTTTAAATACATAACTACGATACTTTATAACACTCAGACACAGAACAAAGACCTATGTTCATCACACAAATGTTTATCCTGGGAGGGAATTGAACCCTGAAACCCTACAGTACTACTAACCTATAGTTAGCCGGTTTTCTCGTGATATTTTTCTTCATCATTTGAGAGTACTGGTTTTCCGCACATACATTTTCGATCAGAAAAATTCATTATTGCACGACTGGATTTGAACCCACGATCGATAGGCAAGCCCACTACCATTCGATCACCACACCAGTGCTCAATGTTTGTACTGAGGTGAGGAACTAATAACTGAACCTGATAACTGATATAATGAACTGATAGGTACATATACCTACATACATATATTATAACATTAATATTATAACATTGTTAACATTATAAGACCCAGACTCAAAACGAACTCAAAGTTCATCACACAAATGGTTTCTACTGAATGAGGAAGGAAACCACAATCTTCAGCTCAGAAGCAGAGCTACTACCAACTGAGCCGTGGTCCTAAATAATTACGTTTTAAAATCTAAAAAGAAAACTTATAATTTTTATTAAAATAAAAACATACTTTAACTTGGATGACATATTTATCCAGCTATTTTAATTTAAAAACCAAACTACTGTACCGATTTTGATGAAATTTATATGGAACCAATCGGAGAGTATATCCTTTCACGTTAAAAAAATATTTACAAATCGGTTTATTACATTCATAAATGACGGAGTTGTGGGATAACACCATAAAAAAACCTTTTATATATGTCGGTTTAAAATGTAGCCATATCAGTCAGGCAGCTCGGAAGATATTGGCCCATCTTTCCTGTGGACACAGCTGACTATACTAAGACATATCGTATAGACGACGACGTAGGTATTAATGTTGGCAAACCTATGTTATCCAAACACTCCCTAGATATCATGCCCTCTTAAGTGCAACAAATCAATCCCTACCATTCCGCATGTCCTTACCAAATAACAATAAATCCAGTGACCACGCCACGTCTTAATAACTATAAATTCACCAACTGACTCCAACTCGAGTCAATGTATCAAGTTACTACTGTAGGTACACTCAGTCAAAGTAACACTAGTTCACCGCCAACTTATTGCAGTTCATCATTCACTTATTGCAATACACCATCGACTTATTGTAGTTCATAATTGACCTATTGCAATACACCATCGACTTATTGTAGTTCATAATTGACCTATTGCAATACACCATCGACTTATTGTAGTTCATAATTGACCTATTGCAATACACCATCGACTTATTGTAGTTCATCATTGACTTATTGCAATACACCATCGACTTATTGTAGTTCATCATTGACTTATTGCAATACACCATTGACTTATTGTAGTTCATCATTGACTTATTACAATACACCATCGACTTATTGTAGTTCATCATTGACTTATTGCAATACACCATCAACTTATTGTAGTTCATCATTGAGTTATTGCAATACACCATCGACTTATTGTATTTCATCATTGACTTATTGCAATACACCATCGACTTATTGTAGTTCATCATTGACTTATTGCAATACACCATCGACTTATTGTAGTTCATCATTGACTTATTGCAAAACATCATCGACTTATTGTAGTTCTTCATTGACTTATTGCAATACACCATCAACTTATTGTTCTTAAGACTGCAGTATTTACGAGTTGTGCCCGCTATCTGTCGTAGTGTCAAAACAACATTCCCCATGCAATACGCAATATCAACATTCACTGATTTATTGTAGTCCACTGCAGCACAAACTGCAAACTGCAGAATAACCCCAGCAGGACAATTCTACCACGTAGCTTTGCACTCGATTGGAATAGATCGCAGCTAAACGATATTTTTAAAATTTAAGAAGCACCCGCTAAATGTAACAAAAAATAACTAAATCTACAGATCTTCCTCCGTGAGAAATATTAGAAGATAAAGGTGGGTAAACTGTTCATCCAGTACCAGCTCCCTTTTCTACAATTCTTCTGGAAATTAAAAGTGTAATTGAAGGGGAGAGTAGTAAAAAACTTACAATATTAATACGTGGAAAAGATTCCTCTATCCTAACGTCCCAAAATTAGATAGCGTGCCTTTTAACCATGTCCTTGTCATTTTAATGTTATTGAATAAAGATGGTTACAGATTTAAACAAAATTATACCCTCTCAAGGTATAATTTCCGTTTGCTCCCATTTAAATTTGAAGAAAAATATCACCCTTAAGAGTAAAAAAATAAAGGAATAAATTTTGATGGCCTCGATTTTCACACCAATGAAGTCTGTTGTATTTTCAGTTTTTAATCATAATTATTGGTAAAAGTCTTTGGTTATCACTACGCAGTGTCCACATTTTATCAGGTTTTTGCTTAACTATGACTCTTTCTAGGTTGACTGTACCAACATAGGGTCAATTGTAACAAACAGTACTGTCACAGACTCTGACGGCTTTAATTCTTGAATAGATTTACACAGCGCATTCATAACGCATTTATAACACCTTCTAACGGGATTTGCTGACGAAGTCCAAATTCCTATGTTGGGTAGGGTATTTCTCCTACATGATTGTACCACCTAAGGCACCTGACCTCCATTGCCTACCACTCTGATAATATTACGACAAGATCGTCTCTCATGGACTTCAAGTAGGTAGCGATTATAAATCAGCCCTTCAATGGGCAAGTTAAGTTGTACCATGACCAGCTTTCGACGGTCTATCATTCATTTAGATAAACACGGGTTTTACTCACGTATTATTTAGTCGATGGAGGCACCGACACTGTTTCGTTTCATCTAGAGAATCATTATCATGAGTTTGATCTACCAACCGCTAGTTACCGCTCGCGTTCAAGTGCGAACCGTCAACGCAAGCAGCAACGAGCGAGCGGTCTGTCGAGCCCGTGTTTTTCAAAATATATAGTACAATTCACGACAGTTTTGAAAGGTCAGAAAGGTGGTGTATATATTGTCACCACCGCTGAAGAGGCGCCTAAATCCATGTAAGACGATTCGAAGTCGTGCTTCTGATTGTCTTACTAATGATAAATGCGAATTATGTCGATGTTTGAATCTTTATAGTTCAATCACGATGTAACAACTGAACGGATATGGATAAACTTGGTACAGATGTAGCCTGTGACCTAAATTAAGATATAGGCTACTTTTAAAATAGGTACCTAGCGAGCGAAGCCCCTGGCAAAAGCCAGTATTAAAACTGTTACGAATTTCAATTTATTTTGTAACATTTCAGGCTCTTTTTTGCGAACTTGGACTTTGGTTAGAAGGATTAGCACTTACATTCACCTAGTATGTAAGGAATTTCAAAGTGATCCTTCATCTTCGTCTTCTTCGTTAATGGCATGTGTCATAATGATGTCAATTTTGCCAGTGTCAAGTATTTTTATTGTTTATGTAGTAAGACGTCACAAAGTCGTAAGTTGTGTCTTTTTAACCGACTTCATCAAAAGGAGGTTCTCAATTCGTCGGAATCTTTTTTTAATTTATTTTCACCGATTACTCGAAAACGAGTGAACCGATTTGAAAAATTCTATTATTGTTTGAAAGGGTCACAGGTGGTACTATTTAAATTTTATCAAAATCGGTCGAGCTGAAAAATCAAGAAAAATCTAAAAATTTTATACATCGATGATGTTTTCGTGTACTTTGATACCTCGCTGTCTCATTGGAGCGGTGCGTTTATTTGGCCTAACCATATTATATATACAAAATACATCTACTTTCCATTAAAAATGTATTATAGGCTCAAATTTCATTAAATGGAGTCGGTTTTCTCTTTAGTTTTTAAAACATAATTATTTATTATAAAATAGGGATACTTTTTGGTCGAATCAAAGAGAAACACAAAACTTTTATTCCAATTATTCACACCCGAGTCACTCTAGCTTTATTTGAATAAGAACACCAAAATTAAAAATAAAACCCGAAAAATAAAATATATAAGAACGCAATGTTCACTTCGAAAAATGGCCAACAATAATCAAAGTGATCCTTAAGATTGTAATAAATAAAAATATTTTGGACTTTGACTTTCAATACCTTCTTTGAGGGGCTTTGAAGCACAAAACGAGACAGCATGTTGCAGCTGAAACATAGTACCTAGGATTCATAAGAAACCAAGAAGGGCTGGACTTTGGTCTGTTAATTGACCAGCTGTTAATTGGAACAATTAAACAATTGCACTAGATTATAAAAGATGTTTGCTACGTGCCTAGGTACCTACTGGTTTTCTTTATGTTAACTGCGTGCTTAATTGGTTAGAAGGGCATTGGAGCAAGTGACATTACAGGGTGAATAGACAAAATTACTAGAGGGCATAGACAAGATCTACTTTCTGTTGGCGTTAATACCGTTGGAGAGATCAAGTTGTATGGATATGACACTAGTTTGTGACGTGACCACATGACGTGACTGTCGCACATTACCATACATTCTGGTCTGGAAGATTAGGTTAGGTTAGGAAAGCAAAACAGTGTAATTTCGTTTACTTGGATGTAATTTTTTTTCAGCTATTTTGATGTAAAACCAAACTACTGAACCGATTTTGCTGTAATTTCTATGGGACCCCAATTGGTCCCATAGAAATTACAGCAAAATCGGTTCAGTAGTTTGGTTTTACATCAAAATAGCTGAAAAAAAATTACATCCAAGTAAACGAAATTACACTGTTTTGCTTTCCTAACCTAACCTAATCTTCCAGACCAGAATGTATGGTAATGTGCGACAGTCACGTCATGTGGTCACGTCACAAACTAAGCAGGAAGTCGGTGAATGGAGAGGGCTCAAATCGTTCTTCCTGGAAATCTATTGGGGAGAGTCCATCTAAGAAGTCCACTGCTGAACATAGGCCGTTCAGCAGTGGACTTCCTAAAGGCTGCTATGATGATAATGATGAATTGGGAAGTATATTTTTATATTTTGTATATATATTTTTTTATAAATAATATTTTTTCAAATCGGTTCATAAATTACCGATTTATGCGGTTACATAAAAACATAAAAAAAAACACCTGAATTGAGAACCTTTTTTCGAAGTCTGTTAATAAATTGAAATAAATTGTACTTTGAATTATTTCAAGATTGAATCAATATATAGACTCTTAACCTAATTAAGTAGGCTAATTATCCTACCTTTACCTAGTTAATTATATGCCTATAACATATACTGACGCTTCTCAAGAAACTATGCTCCTGCATAGAATATCCAGATCTAATCTAACGTTCTAACTAATTATGTTAATGTTTTGTAATTATTATCAAGTAAACAGGAAAATTACATCACAAAATAAACTGAGTTAACCGAGGAGATGGCGGTTCGATTCCCGTGCGGAACCCTTTCATTGTCACTGTCGGGCTCCGTTCCATCACAAAACGGAGCGTGTCATGTACAATGTGGAAATGATTCTCAAATCAAACTGGGAGTGGGAGAATGAAGGAGGGAGAAATTAGACTAATGCTGTGTTTTTTATAACATCTACTAAAAAAGAAAACAAAAAAAACGAGCGAGCCTTACAGTAGTCCCATATGATGGCATCTGACATCTAACATTGGTAATAAGCAACATTAACATTATATCCTGAATTAGTTTATATAACAGCACACTTTATACACAACTCTGTAGGTTAAGCGCACAGCTGATGCAGTCTCCTCTATTTTTCTTTCTTTTTCTCGTCACACACCCGCATAAATTGTTGGCTGACAGTACCAACCTGAAGGAGAATGGATTGGTATCATCTGACGGCTGACTCTACCACTGCGCGCGTTCATTGGTCAAATCAAATAGCTCGTGCTTCTCCGAATTCCACACTTCCGTCCCTTTATAACTTTTAAAACTATCATGGTTTTGCACATAATTGTCACTCAAAACGGGATATTTACCATGATATATGAGTTTTTCTGCTTCCCGATATTTCGGCACAATTCTGTCTGTTTTTACAAAATAACTGTCACATATTGCAGGAAGCGAGAGGCAACATCAAAAATGCTAAAAATTCCGTCATCTTCCTGCCTTAATCCCACTAAGTGGGGTCGGATCATCATTATAATCATCCTGCCCTAAACTTCGGCACAACAGATTATTTTTTTCCACTCCTCTCTATTATCTGTCACCTCAATAGCACTGAGCACTGGTGGACTAGTGGTAGCTAGTAGCTTTCTAAGTTCGTGGGTTTGAATCCGGTAGTGCACTAAAAGTTTTTTCTGTACGAAAAATACGTGCTCTATACCAGTACTCTCCAACGATGATGGAAACCATCGTGAGGAGACCGGCATGTCGTAGAACCTAAAAAAAGACCGATGACATGTGTCAAGTGCACAAAAGGAACCTCTAGGACGGACGTAATCTTTTCACCACACTTGTTTAAAAGAACTAGAAACTCGTTAGGTAAAAAGCAGCATTACCTATATTCTCACTAAAAAATTACCTGACAGTTTCGACTCAGGGATTTTTATTAATAATACCAAGACCTATATTGGAAGATCGTGGAATCTACAAGATTAATTCCCTCTCCATTAATTTCAATATTGGTCGGGCTATGTATTGCATTTTTCAAAGTCATTTTGATACATTTGTTTTCTTTAGTAATAGGACGGTCTTAGTGTTATTTAAAATGGCCAGGACCTCGTTATTGCGCTGTCTGAATAATCCAAAACTGCATTTAGTCGCAATTTTAACATGACTCTTACTTTAGTTCTAATTCTTCTTCCTTGTTGGGTATTTTTCGAACGGTATTCCGAGAAGGGACATGCAGGCTGCTTCTAATGCACCGAAAATAGCGCCATCTGTGGCGTGTACGCTTGCGTAATGCGACACTGTACCAGGGCTGTTCAACTATGGCTTATTATTGAATTTATTTATTTTAAAAAAGAACTGGCTCAAAACCGAGATGACTGGAGAGGTCAAGGAAAGAAAGGCATTTTCCCAGCAGTGGGACACAATGGGCTAATCGCAATTGTATTTAACCATTATTACGATTTAGAAACTAAAAAGAAAACCAACTTAATTTAATAAAAATACTAAGTTTCGTTTACTGACATATTTTTTCCAGCTTTTGGTTTAAAACAAAACTACTGAACCGATTTTGTTGAAATTTCTATGAGACCATTCGGTATGTATATCTTTTCACATAAAAAAATATGTTTTCAAATCGGTTCATCAAAAACAACTGAATTGAAAACCTCTTTTTTTTTAATTCGGTTAAAATACATTGAATTTTCCGCTTTGTGTAGTGTAGTGTAGACCATGGGGCCCAATCAAATTCTGTTTATTTACACCTTATTTTAACATTACACCACTTACTATATTTTTGGTGACAAAGCTGGCTCATTCCATGCTGAAAAGAATTTCTTTAGCCATTCAGAGCGAGCAGCTAGTACTCTTGGAACTCTTCCAAATAACATTATTTATTTTAAGTACTACATACATAAGTTAAGAATATTAGATTAAGTAGGGTTTTCTTTCAGTTATGTATATAATTTAGTGTTTTCATAAATAAAGCAAAAAAATGTAATTAAGTACGTATACTTCGAAATATCACGTGACCCAAGAGCTCAGCCTCTTAGTAATGAACCATCATTGATGGCAATGGTTGCCATTCATTGATGGCAATGGTTGCCATTCAATGTGGCAATGCCGCAAGTGTCTTGGGGACGCTGCCCTCTGGCAGTGATCTGGATCAATTGAGCTACATATACGTTTCACGTTTGCTTGTTCTTAGATAGCATAACTGTTTCACTTTTATTTTATATAACATATTGATGGCAATTCGGTTGGTTCATTTCTAAAATTAGGAATTGTCTAAAATATATTTAGTTAGTCATAGCATTTGTAAAACCTATTCGTTTGGTACCATCTAACTAAATTAGGAACGCTTAATTAAGTTAGATAAAATTAAATTAGGATAAGTTGGTAGCAGCAGAATACCAAAGGTTAATTTGACAGTTCAAAACCTAATTTTAGCTAAAATTATTTAGGTTGGTGCCAATAGATTTGAGGCCATTGTATAATATTCTGGGCATTCTGTTAATGAAATGTATGTTTTTATTAAATATTATATTATTTATATCTATTTACTCGTAGCAACCCTAAATGCTTTCGTGTCTTAAAAGCCGAAAACGACGGATCTCCATATCCTCACGGAGCAGTTCATGTTATGTTTATGTATCTAACTTTAATGTTCATTCATAGTTTGTCTGCGTTTTACAACTATTTTACGATGGAAAATATACAGAGGTGATGAGAGATTACTAAATGAAGCTCCAGTTTTTTTGGGCTATTTCAACTCATTCATTTTTACATTCCGTAAACATTGTTGTAGCACAAAGGTTATTATGCAAGGCAACAAAAAATCGACGCATAGAGTTCTATATTTGAACCTTTTAAAACAAAACTCTTTTGAGTGGAAAACTGATTTTATGCCATATTAAGAAAATAGAGTTCTTTATTTGAACCTTTCAAACAAAACTCTTGTGGAAAACATTACTACATAGTATAAAACAAAGTCGCTTCCCGCTGTCTGTCTGTTCCTATGTAGGTATCTTTAGATCTTAAAACTACGCAACGGATTTAGATGCGGTTTTTTTAATAGATAGAGTGATTCAAGAGGAAGGTTTATATGTATAATACATGCATGATATAGTAGAGAAACATTGATAATTATAGAGGTTTCTAATGTGATGTCGTACACACATTAGAAACACATTTTTTTGCTTTTACATTGCAAACGCTGGCTGAACCCTACGAGATAGATCAAAATAATGTAGATACCACAGTATTGTACACCTTAAAAAGGTCTACAAAAAGTCTGCGATGATAATTATATATCTATCTCTTAGGAAAAACTCTGTTAATCTCTGTAATGATTACAATAATTTGAATAGCTATCTTTTTTTTAATAGCGATATTAGTACTTTAATATTTTTTGTGTAGTTGTTGTGGGCACGGGTTAGCTAGTATTTTATAAATTAATTTTTTTTAATGCAGCTATGTTTTGTAAAGCAAAGGAGTGCATTCCATTCAGCCTCTTTGTACTTGCACAACTCTAAGGCAACTTAGTTGCAATTGGCAATCAGCGACTTTAAAACAAAACAAGACGAATCACGACACGACTGTAGTCCCCAGGCTTGGTAGACTTCCTCAGAGCTCTAGTAACATAGATCCATTCGAGAATGTTCAAGTAAGTTAGAAGCACGTTAAAATATGTGCGTATTTTGAACTGTAGCTGAACTATAGCTGAAATAATGCAATGGTGGCAATTCGATTGGTTCATTTCTAAAATTAGGAATACACTAAAATATATTTAGTTAGTCATAGCATTTGTAAAATCTATTTGGTTGGTAAAATGTAACTAAAGTATATAATAATAATAATAATATCGGACATTTGACACCGAATCATCTGGCCCCAAAGTAAGCAGAGCTTGTGTTATGACATGACCACATGACTGATATACTACTTATATACTTTTTTTTGTAAATACATACATATTATATAACACCCAGACCCGAAACAAATTAATTAAGTTAGATAAAATTAAATTAGGATAAGTTGGTAGCAGCAGAATACCCAAGGTTAATTCAGACAGTTAAAAATCTAATTTTAGCTAAAATTAGTTAGGTTGGTGCCAACAGAATTGAGGCCAATATATAACATATTTAATTGATAAAAATAAAATTATCTATAATTTACCATCACAATAAATACAATACACATATTTCGTTTCTTGCTTAAGACGGTGCCCCCAGCAAATAAACTTTAAATAATAATAAAAGTTTAAATGTTTATTTAATAGCAGATATTCACTAAATAGTGGTAAAGACTCATTAGTCTTTACCGCAATTTTGTGAATATCTGCTATTAAATAAACAAATAAACTCAATATAAAATAATAAATATATCAAATAATAAAGTAAATATCTGCTTGTTAAATAAAGTATTATTATTAATAATAAATATTATTATTTTTAGTTATATATAATAATGATTATATATCGTATGTATTTTTAATATTTGACCTCTTACTTTCTTGTTTCACATGGTTTTTATAGTAATTGTTAGTTTTATAATATAATTATGAAATTATGTCTAAAATATTCAATACCACCATCTTCTCTTAAACTTGACGTCGTTTTACACTAATAGGCGGAATGTAAGCTTATTAAAACATAACCCGTTAAACTTTTTCCAGAATTCCTTATTTGTATTTTTTCTGATAAATTGCGATTTGAACGCCAACATCATTTGATCTGGGAGTCGCCTTAAGTAACGTAAAGTTTAAATAAATTGTATTAGATACCTACCTCTTCAATAATATTTTCTTCCTTACATTTCTTATATATTTTTGTTCTTGTTATGTTTACTTTCCTTATTCTATTATTGTATAAAGATTCTCGATACCTAATTACTTGAAATTAGTTTAAGAGCTACTATTTTACTACGGCAGTATAGTATTATGTTATCTGTGCTACGGCGTACTACCACAAAAATTCAATGCTGTTATACCTAATATGTGGATAAATGCAGTGGGATATTGTATTTTTACTATATTTAAGTTACCTGTTATCTAAAATATTGTATATTGTTATTTTATTTTATTTATTTAAGGACAATATTGTCCCTAAATAAATAAAATAAAATAAAAAAATACCTCCTTGATATAAAATTGTGTATTAGGATAATATGCCATCTTCCTAACTATGCTTGAGATTAAAATTTAAATATTAATTTAGGCGTTCGCAACTAATTCAAATTTAAAAAAATAATATATATCAAAGTTTATACTTTGATATATATTATTTTTTTAAATTTGACAGATCGGTTATTAAGAGAGATATGCAAACCACACTTTGTATACAAACTGCTTCTTACAAACTCCCGGATGAGGTTACCAAAACCGGACTTTACCGACTTTATAACTAAACTTTATGACCTACCTACCCCTTGTATCTATTTTAGCTATTTCCTTTCCCGGATGGACCAGAGAACCAGGCTTCCGCTACAATATTCACTGAAATACAATCTTAAGACGATGAAAACAAGGATGTGATTAGAATGTGCTGATTAACAAAGGAATGTGCTTTATTTCAAGTACAGAAAATAACTAATATTCTCTTTGAGATGTTCATATGGAGACAGGACCACCTACTGCTTGCTAGCTGTTACACTACCAATATTACTAGGTGCTACCCGCGGCTTCGCACGCGTGGTACTTACATAAAAATTACTATTTACCTATATACCTTATTATACTTATTGGGTCGTTCACTCTTTGGATACGACATAAGGCGTAATCATTTTAAAGTTGACGCTCTATCAACATTAGATTGAGAGCTTATGTTAACAAGAATAACAAGAGATTATGTTAACCTTATAATATCTGCACAAAATTCAACATTCAACTGTTGATTGTGCTAGTTTGTTCGCATCAGTCAGCATAAACCATTTTGTTTAAAAATATATAGAAACAATATTTAATTCCACAATCTCCTCGATACACGATACTAATAATATATCATTTCCATAGTAGGTTCTTAGTTTAGGATACTATAACATTCATGCATGTAACACTGTAATTTTGTCATATTCACATATTTGATTACGAATCTAGATAGATAGATAGATAACTCTTTATTGACTACCACAAGGAATATTACAATAAAAATAACTTACCTAGTTATGTAAGGCAATAGAATGGGTGGCCTAATCGCTAATAGCGATCTCTACCAGGCAACCGTTGGATGGACTGAACTAAAAATAAACAGAAAAGGGGCATGTTGGTGTGGAGTATTTATACAATTACATTCTTATATTTATGTATAAACTAAACTGATACTGATATAAATATATACATACAAATGTACTCAATAGATATAATAATATATATTATTTTATTATATGTAATAATACAATATAAGTAATAATAATTCAAAAATATCAATAATATAGAAATAATTAAGTATAACAGCACGACAAATAATGTTTCATAGCCATGTTTTTTAAAGTTGGGAAGAGTCTTGGCCTTTCTGATATCTACAGGCAACGCGTTCCTGACTAGAACAATAAATACATTATAACTAATTTTAGTTAAAACGCTGTGTTGATTGTGATCTGTTTTGTGAATCACTACATAGTATAAAACAAAGAGATAGACATAATACCATCGCGGACTTTTTAGACCTTTTTAAGGTGTACAATACTGTAGTACATTATTTTGATCTATCTCGTAAGGTTCAGCCAGCGTTTGCAATGTAAAAGCAAAAAAATGTGTTTCTAATGTGTTTCTAATGTGTGTACGACATCACATTAAAAACCTCTATAATTATCAGTGTTTCTCTATTATATTATGCATGTATTATACATATAAACCTTCCTCTTGAATCACTCTATCTATTAAAAAACCGCATCTAAATCCGTTGCGTAGTTTTAAGATCTAAAGATACCTACATAGGGACAGACAGACAGCGGGAAGCGACTTTGTTTTATACTATGTAGTGATGTTTTCTACAAGAGTTTTGTTTGAAAGGTTCAAATAAAGAACTCTATTTTCTTAATATGGCATAAAATCAGTTTTCCACTCAAAAGAGTTTTGTTTTAAAAGGTTCAAGTATAGAACTCTATGTGTCGATTTTTTGTTGCCTTGCATAATAACCTTTGTGCTACAACAATTTTTACGGAATGTAAAAATGAATGAGTTGAAATAGCCCAAAATAAAGTGGAGCTTTTGCCATGTAAGCGCAAAAAAAATGTGTTTATATACGACATTAGAAACCTCTAAAATTATCAGTGTTTCTCCAATATATTATGCATGTATTATACATATAAAACTTTTTCTTGAATCACGCTATCTATTAAAAAAAAACATCTTAATCCGTTGCGTACTTTTAAAGATCTAAGCATACATAGGGACAGACAGACAGCGGGAAGCGACTTTGTTTTATACTATGTAGTGATTTGAATCTCGGAAACGGCTCTAATGATTTTCATGAAATTTGTTTGCAGAGGCGATAAATCGATCTAGGTAGGTTACATTTTTAGAAAACGTCGTTTTATCCGTGTTTTATACCGAGCAAAGGTCGATCTAGGTACTTATGTATAACTCATGGTATGTTGAGTAGTTTGCTCAGGATATCAGGATATTCGTGAAGTCACAGCCTCAGCGAAAGACCAGCTCTGTCGCATGGCAGCATGCAGTAGCATTATGCTGAGCTGTGGGCCACTTCACCACCACTCAGTCCTCACTCGTTTGTTTTTCTTATTTGTTTAAATCAGTAATGGTAATTAACTGACTTCAATAAAGGAGGAGGTTATCCATTCGGTTGAATTTTATATAATGGTTTTTCCTCATAACTCTGTCATTAATGAAACGATAAGAAAAATATTGTTTTATGTGAAAGGAAACTTTCTTATTGGTCCCATAAAAATTTCATCAAAATCGGTCCAGTAGTTAGGTTTTTAAATATAATAGCTGAAAAAAAATGTGTCATCCAAGTAAACGAAATTTCGTATTTTATATAAATAAGGTCGGTTTTCTTTTTAGTTTTTTAAACGTATCTAATTATTATTTTGTTACTCAACTACTCAATAACGGCTGAACCGCTTTGGATGAAACTTGGTATTAATATAGATGTAGACCTGGATTAATTAAGATATGGTACTTTTTATTTACGTACTACGTGAGCAAACCCGCGGGCATCTGCTTTTAGAAAATTTAGGTACCTAAAATTATAAATGTTCCGTTTTCTTTGTGTTCGTTTTTTACGCTGATTGGTATGTACATATTACAAATTTTCTATACTACAGTGACTATATCAAAGTTTATCAATGAGTAAGTACAAGCATACCTAAAAAACATCCAGTACCTACCTAGGTGCGATAAATAAGCTTGTGTAATGTGGAAGGAGTGTATAATGTGTAATGAGCTTCAGAGTCCAATTCCATAGTTATCAAGCATCCATTGAGACAGAGCCAGACAGTGCAGATAAGGCAAGTTTCACACAGTAGACTGTGACTCATCGACGTCGAGACGCCCGCATCCCGTGTCAATATTAGACTAGGGATGCGGTTTGCTAGAGAAAGTTATCGATGAATCTCTTTTTTTGTTAAAACGATAAAGTTTGTTTTGTCATTTATTTAATAAGAGATAATATAATATTAAGTTTTAAATTTTACGAACAATTTTATCGAAAATTTTTCCGAATATAATTACTAATAGAATAAATTGTAATTTTAAAGTTCTAGGCGAATTCATTTTAATCATTGTCAAATCATTGTTTGGCGAATGGACAGAAAATAAAAAGACCTTTTTCACATTTAGGATGTACCTACCTAAGTGCCTACATAAGATGACTGGCCTGTCGGCTCAGTTGGTAGTAGCTCTGCCTTTTGCCTTTTAAGTTCGGGGTTCGACTCCCTCTCAGAAAAAACATTTCTGTGATGAACACAGGTGTTTGTTCTGTGTCTGGGTGTTACAAAATATGTATATAAAAATATATAAGTTATCTATCATAGTTTGTATTATGGTGACCATAGAACAAGTTATGGGTAGTTTGAGGCTAGATGACGTTAAAAAGAAAACATACCTATATTAAAAAAAAAGTAACTATGAATTTAAACCCACCAACCTAGTACATAGACAGCAGTCCTTTTCAGAATTTATCAATGTTAATTTACAATCAATTAATTTTAATAACATTTCGCCGCTGGCCATGCTACCGAGACCACCTGTCATTTAATACGATAGAACTATCAGCGCATGCGCAATCGGAATGCTACTACGATCGTCCTTTCCTATGATTGATCTTAACGTATGATGAAATGTCATCGCAATATGTTGACAGAGTGATGACCTTTGAAGTAGAGAGGAGGACTGGCCAGCTGAAGTGCGAGACATGCGAGTTCTATTACATTGAAGATTGAATAGGCTATATCCAACCTATAATTCATAATTTATTTACTGTGGTAGGTACATAGGAAAATTACAGATTTTATTTACAATGTACAATGTTGTACAATATTTTCTAAACAACTGAGCCATTAATAAAAAAAAGGTAACACAATAATAATTCAATATAAACGTCACTGTGAAATATTAATTTAATTAAATATATGTCGTTTTCTAATTCAGATTGTTATAAAAAATTGATTGTCTGTAAAGTCGGTTTACGGACGATAGTTTAACGTGACAACGTCATAACAAAACATTGATGAAATGATTGCATAAAAGCCCGCCTTAACCTATTTAATATAATCTGAGTAGTTGATATCCTCGCACGGCGGTTGGCCGATTTACCCTCCCATAAAAAATTACCACTTCAATAAATAAATATTGATGGACAATGGCACACAACATTATCTAGCCCCAAACTATGCATAGCTTATTTATAGGAATGGAGACCAGATGATAGAATACTTAATATTTTTTTAAATACATACGATACCTTATTACATGCATACACAGAACAAACACTTA
Organism: Lampropteryx suffumata; assembly: GCA_948098915.1. Classification (NCBI taxonomy): domain Eukaryota; kingdom Metazoa; phylum Arthropoda; class Insecta; order Lepidoptera; family Geometridae; genus Lampropteryx; species Lampropteryx suffumata. The sequence goes on along the minus strand of OX402562.1, from coordinate 18,039,879 downwards.
TGTTCATAACTTAAATAGATAAATAGAACTCTTTATTGACTACCACATAGAATATTACAATAACAATAGGCAACACAATGGGCGGCTTGCTAATAGGGATCTCTACCTAGCAACCTTTAGATGGACTGGACTATAAAAAACAGAGAAAGGACATGTGGATGTGGTGTATATATAAATATTAGATATTTTAAATAAATATTGCTGGACAATGCACACAACACCATCTAGCCCAAACTAAGCATAGCTTGTGTTATGGTGACCAGATGACTGATAGAATACTTATATATTTCTAAATACATACTTATGATACTTTATAACACCCGGACACAGAACAAACACCTATGTTCGTCACACAAATGTTTATCCTGGGAGGGAATCGAACCCTCAACCTACAGCGCAGAAGGCAGAGCTACTACCAACTGAGCTGACAGGCCAGTCAAAAATATATTACATAAAAGAAATACTGATATAAATATATACATACTCAATGCATATAATAAACATAAACAGTCTAAAAATCAACAATACAGAAATAACTAAGTTTAACGGCACGAAAAATAATGTTTTATGACCATGCTCTTGAAGAGTCTTGGCCTTCCTGATATCAACGCGTTCCACAAGCGGACAGTCTGCACTGTAAACGACATTCCATGAAATGGCAAACGTTTATCCTGGGAAACGACAAAACCTACAGCAAAATGCTGAGCTACTACCAACATAGAAGAATCAAGAAGGATGGATTAGAAAGACGATTTGTAAGAAAAGTGCAAGTCTTGAGAGGACGGCTGACAAAAATAAATAAATAAATATTGGACAATGCACACAACACCATCCAGCCTTGAACTAGGCATAGCTAGTATTATGGTAATGGTAATTAGTAAATGTGTTTCACGACAACAGTCGCCCATCTGCCGCATACAGAGACATTTAAATAGAGACTTCTCACTGAACATCCTCAGGCGGCTCTGTTTGCGGATGACTGGAAGACGATAGAGGAACTGTGCCTTACATACTGTGAGAACATTTTGTATAAATATAGCTATACACATAATATTATTTAGTGTAGGTATTAGTTCCTTTTGTTATTAGATTGTTTTTATTTTTTAGAAGTAAGATATACTTACTTTTATTTTTTTCTTCTGCTGTTCTGTTTTTTCTATTTTTACGCATTAGATAGTATCTGTAATTTGAAAATAAGGTGTAAATAAAATGAATTTGAATGGTGACCGGATGACTGATAGAATACTTAAATATTTTTAAATACATACTTATGATAATTTATAACACCCAGACACAGAACAATCACCTGTGTTCATTATCAGGATACCATGTCATATAATATGGCCAATCATTATGTAAATATTTGTTTATACAATCATTGTTGATTTTCAATTATCCATTAAAAAGGTATAAGAAAATTATACAACAATGTAAATGCTTTCGTAAGTGGTTATCCACAAAATCAATCGATTTATTTAAATCTCGATGAGAAATTACTAAGATAAGAATCTTGATTGAAATACTGCTTTTTTATGGTTTTAAGCAATTTGTCACTTTTTTTAATAAATAAAACCATGCTGATCTGTCATAACGCAAACAAACTATAGGTATGAAAGGTTGTTTAAGGTATATTATAAATTATATAAAGTTTTAGTATTTTTGGCACAGAAATAAATCTAAATTTTAAAATCTTTTTTCTTAGCCTTTTTTCACTTTTTTTTTCTTACCCTTCCTCAAAACTGTTCCATCTCTCACGTTTGATCCTGTATATTAATAAAAGTATTGAATCAATAATGTCGATATTAATATGTAAAAAAAATTAAGATGTATACTAAGTCTTGGCCTCATGTCGCTCTGCCATCAGACAGCTAACCGACACACTTGAAATGTACAAACTCTATTGTATATTTCGTAGTTAAGGTAGTTATAAGATGGATCATGTAAAAAAGCGCTAGGACCTAGACGAGTTTTTTGCCAGTTCTTCTCGGGCTTGGGTAAGGATGAATTGGCACCTAAATTCACCTAGTATGTAAGACGTTTCAAAGTGATCCTTGTGATTGTATTGAATAAAGTATCTTTTGCCTTGACTTGACTTGAATGGTAACAACTTAAATCTTAAAGTCAGACACTAAATACTTACTTAAAACTAAAAGTGCGTGTATGTTGCAATTTCAAAACGGCCATAGCTCAGCGATATTATTACTTGAACGCTAATTTTCACTTATTACCCTCGAGATGAAATAAATAGTAATAAAAATTTTTTTAGTTATATTATTTAATTGTTATTACGAACCTACACATCATTGATTTACAAACGAATCAATAAACATGACACTGGGAAAATATTGCGGTCATTATCAAACATTCAAACCATAGCGTAATTTAGTCAACATAGTTTTATTCCGTGTAATACCTATTTATATAGAATAAACAATTTTATTCCAAATCACATTAAAGTTAATTAATAATTATGTAAATCGCTCACCAATGCGACAAATACAACATATCAACCTGTCTTTGTTTGCTCGTGTCACTCAACAAGGCGTGTGTAATTAACATTGATTATAATTAAATCATTTCAACGATTTTCTTCCTGTATCATTTCCGGATCCGGTCTTAATAAATTGCTTTAGAGGACGTTGCGTTAAAGACTTTTAAAAAATCGTGTTTACAGAAAGTATGTAGTAATGTACTTATTTGTAAATGCCAGAACAAAGTGGGCTATTATATATGTTAAAAATTAACTAGGTCAGCCTTTATAATTTGTTTTACCACAATCTTGATAACATTATGATAAATATAAGGTATATTTTCGTTTATACAAGTAAAAAAACAGATTAATCGATAAAACTTTTTTTTTGAGTTAAAGATGAATCGCTTTGAACATGGAATTGTAATCGATTACTAAAAACAGTAAATAGATACGTTTCTCCCATACCTACTAGACGCACGCACAGGACTGGCCTGTCAGCTTCGTTGGTAGTAGCTCTGACTTCTACGCTGTACGTTGAGGGTTGGATTCCCTCCCTGGACAACAATTTGTGTGATAAACATAGATGAATGTTCTGTGTCTGAGGATTATAAAGTATCATAAGTATGTATTTAAAAACATTATAAGTATTCTATCAGCCATCTGGTCACCATAACACAAGCTATGCTTAGTTTGGAGCTAGATTGTGTTGTGTGCATTGTCCACCAATATTAGATATATTAGAATACTATCGACAAATGTTTTATCGACACTTTCCCACCCCTAGCTCTAATAAAAGCGGCGTTAATGAACTTGGTTTAATATAGCATCCCCTCAAGAGCTTTGTAACTCTGTTATATCAGAAAACCAATAAAACATAAAACACAAATGAACACGATATTTTATCATGTGCACGTGTTGAGTAACTTTTTCATTCTGTTTACGCTTCTTAAAAGCATTGAGTATAGTGGGGGATACTTATTTACCATTTATTTCATTTATTAGTTTAAACATATATTTTTTATTCGCCATTTTGTTAGTTTTGTTTGTCGCGTAATAATTTATTAGAGATTTCGAATCTTTTTTATATGTAAATAGTTTGTAATAGGAAATTTCATTCAGATTCTTCTGCAGAGATGATAATAATATATAAAATTGAATTTTTAGTATCAGACGGCTATTTTGTAGAGAAGCAGTGGCGCTAATAACGCAGCGCTTGGGAAATTACGGCACATCTTCTCGTCACAGATACCGCAGAGCCTCAAGACGAAAGTCTATAATCAGTGCGTGTTGCCAGTGGTTGTACATATGGAACTGAGACTTTGTCGCTAACTATTGGCCTCATGCACAAGCTTAGAGTCGCGCAACGTGCTATGGAGAGAGGTACATATGTTGGGTGTTTCACTACGTGATAAAATCCGCAACGAGGAAATCCGTAGAAGAACCAAAATGCCTACAAAATTTGCAAGTTGAAGTGGCAATGGGCAGGCCATATAGCTCGCAGAACTGATAACCATTGGGGAATAAAAGTTCTCGAATGGCGACCAGGAAAACGAAGCGTAGGACGACCCCACACCCGATGGATTGATGGCATTGTAAAGATCGCGGGAAGTCGGTGGATGGAGAGGGCTCAAAATCGTTCTTCCTGAAAATAAATAGGGGAGGCCTATGTTCAGCAGTGAACTTTAAGTGCTGATATGATGACTTGGTGAGTAACGGACAGGTATTTTCTGGACAAGCAGTGGCGCTGATACCGCTGTTATCGCACATTCAAGTTCTATATTACGTAACTAGAGTGGTTAATATTATAAAGTTGTTAGTGTCTCTGTTTGATTGCTTGTTACGTTTTCACGTCTAAACGGATATTAATGAAATTTAATACGGAGATAGATTATATTCTAGAGTCGAACATAGGCTACATTTTACGTAAGTACTAAGCGTGCAAAGCCTCGGGCAGCAGCCAGTGTGAAATATTTTATCACAAATATTTAGATCGACTATTTCTGTCTTAGGGGTTTGTTTGTTACTTCTAGTATTGCCTTTACCATCAGGTGGGCCGTATGCTTATTTGCTAACTCGGGTGTATAAAACAAAAATATATATATTGGACCTGATCTGACCACGTACAGTGGTGGTTCGAAATCACTAAGGACAACAATCACTAGTGCCACTAGTGCCACACGAACGGGAAGTAAAATAAAAAATAGCAACCTACTTTACAAGAGGGGTACACTTTTAAACCATTTTATTCAAGCGTTTAAACGACTTAAAAAAAAGAGGAGGTTTCCAATACGTCTGAATCTTTTTTTTTAAATCAACAAAAATCTAAAAATTGTATACAGCGATGATATTTTTTACATACATGAAGTCGGTTGTCTTTTTAGTTATTAAAACGATATTAATTAATAACTTTATAGAGGCCTCACACTGCCGTGCAAAATGTCATTACGATAAAATCAATAGTCAAACAGACAGACGGACATTATGATAGGGCAATTATTAGGGTTTATTGTGGATATCGAAACCCAAAAAAAGAATATGTATCGTTCTACCGTATAATGAGCTGTCTACAAGTACTCTTAAACGACGAAAGCAAACATCTTGAGGAAACTGATATGTCGTAGAGCCTAAAAAGTTTTAATCCTTTTACCACATTGGTTCGAAATAAGTAGTGACTTCATAAGAAGTAGACCATGGAATCCATGCTGATCCACGACAGATCCTGGAGCTTAAACATGCTATATCACTAGCAAGCTTAACCTCCAGGATCTGTAGTGGGGCAAAGCAGCTTACTGCGTTCCACAGCAGGTCATGAACCTCAGCTTCGTAGATACTCAATGTATGATTTGTCCAACTGTTTTCTCACTAATCAACGCTATCGCGATAGCTCAAAAAGAAAATAAGTTATAAACATTCGATTAGCTATCAGTAATTTCGGCAATGCGTACGTGCCGATTGGCACATAGAGCAAGGAAATTACGAACAATGTTCACACCACACCTTTAGACACCTGCCTATGGTACATTCCCCATTTGTTCTAAGCTAGTGCTTATCTGAGCTATAGGTAATGAGGTAGCAAGGTTTTTTGTTTGTAACATATTACATCTCCCTTTCCTGCAATCTGTGAAGTGCGCGCTTTTTAATTTGACTAATGAGCGCGTGCGGTATTTGATTTGACCAATGAACGCGCGCTGTGGTAGAGTTGGCCGTCAAATGGTACCAACGCATTTTCCGAGAGGTTGGTACTGTCGGCTAACAGTGTGTGTGACGAGAAAAGAGAAAGGGAATTAGAGGAGGAGAACGCATCAGATGTACGCTTAACGTGTTGTGTATAAAGTGTGCTGTTATATAAACTAATTAAGGATATAATGTTAATGTTGCTTATTACCAAGGAGATGTCAGATGTTACACATTATTGGGACTACTGTTAGGCTCGGTCATTTTATTTTATATGAGTAAATGAGCCAGCAAACAATACGACGCAGCTGATGATAAGACCGTGCTCTGCATTACAGGAGGTTGCGGTTGCTGGACCTAGACATAAGTTCTTTTGTCTGTCCGTTCAGTAATGCTTGCACACTACTGTGCGGAGGCAGAATATCTGGCTCTGTGCTGGTACCCACCAAGACGGATTGCTGAAGAGTCCAGCCACCAGGTAAAAAAGCAGGATCATACAAAAAAAGCAATAGAACCAAACAAGTTTCTTGTCGGATTCTTCTTATACCTACTGGGATTATAAGGAATCAACATCTCGATTCACTAGCAGGTATGAAGATTTCTAATAAAGATTTAAATAAATTGAATGATTTTATTTAATAATATTTTTTTTTATTTCCTTATTTTTTAAAGCTCCTGACACGTTCTGTATTCTGTAAACCGAAATAAAACGTTCAGACACTTTCTATAGAATAAAAAAATATGTTTGTAAAATGATTTACTAGGTCAAACAAAAACCAATCAAAATCAAAATGATTCCCACTCAATAAAATTAACGGATGCCTAAACGGCTCTTATCAAAATAGGTCGTCTATCTTCGGGATGGCAACATTGATCGTCGGCCGCCCGCTAGCGATATTATTTTTTACATCAGGAGCTATTATTTGACTAGAAATCTGCAGTTAACTGCCTGAACTTTATTATTTACATATTATTTTACTGAAAAACCATAATTATTCATCACAAACTTCGTATGGTCTGCAACTGCAAGCAATAACAGCGTCAATCCCGGAGTACTTGTAATATAATAATAGGCTATTTCCCTAAACCACAGTTTGAGTAATAGTTAGTACGATGAGTGCATTCAGTTCGATAACTGACCCGGAGCGACCAATTCCAATGAATTATTCGTTTCCCGTCGCATACGATGGGAGATTTATCGATAAAACTATCGATAACATTCTAGAGTCTACTAAATATACTACTTCGTTCGTGTACATTTCGACATCTCATTACATTCTCATAAAAAAATATGTCTCAATCGTTTTATCGAAATCGATTCAGTTGATGTGACTTAGTAACAAATATCCGAACACTGGCTTGTCAGCTCAGTTGGAAGTAGCTCTGCCTTCTGCGCTGTAGGTTGAGGGTTCAATTCCCTCTCACGATAAACATTTGTGTAATGAATGGTTTGTTCTGTGTCTGGGTGTTATAATGTATCATAAATAGTTATGATATTAAAAAAAATATAAGTATTCTATCAGTCATCTGGTCACGATAATACAAGCTATGTTAAGTTTGGAGCTAGATGGTGTTGTGTGCATTGTCCACCAATATTTATTTATTTATTTATTAGCTGTCCCGTTCGCGACTTCGTCCACGCATTTTGTATTTTTTTTTCATGTTTTAATAGTTACTGTGCTATTCAGGGTGGAGACAAATTCAACAAATCAAATATCATGAAAATCGGTCCAGCCGTTCTCGAGTTATCAATGGTGTAACTTACACGACTATGTTTTATATAGATAAGATATATACAGTCCCGGAACTAGTATCTTAAGCCTGAACGAGGTGATTCTGACCATGTAAATAAACAGATATGGGGGTGATTTTTTTTGAATTCCTATTTTCAAATTTCCATACAGAAACTTTTAAGTTTATTTCAATTATTAATATTGACAACCCTCGTTAGTTTCCAGTGTTTCCAAGCACGTTACCTAACTAAATAAGTTTGTGCAAGTACAAATTTATTGGTATACTAAGATAGGTAGGCATGGATACATACTTCTACCAATTTTAAGGCAAACTTTGATGCACATTTCTTCAATGAAAATTATTGAATTCATAAAATTTGTAGAACATTTGTTGTTCTCCCAAGTGTCGATAAATGTCCCCCCTCAGGATAACATACTTGTTCCGGGACACCCTGTATATATATATATATATAGAAAGATATATAAAATTCGTTATTATTATTATATTAGCGAATGGTTAGATGGCAAACTGTCCATTCAGCTAGGCCTTGATAAGACTATCTTAACAACAGGCCAACCAAAAAATCAAAACAGCTTCAGTAACTATACATAGGCAGCTTACCTAGGAGTACCTACCTTACCTACCTACATTCTTACCAAATTTTGTTTCGTGAGAATACTAAAAATATTACATACTAGCTATCCTGTTCGCGACTTCGTCCACGTGTTTTGAAAAGAAAAATATATCACAATTAACTGTCATAACTTAACAAACAGAACGTCGTCAAAGGTTGTTTATATCAGTCGAACTTTAAAATTGACATTTAGCTTTTTAATTTTTGCAAATTTTCATATGTTTTGTTTCATATATGGAGACAATTCCAGCAAAACAAAAATCATGAAAATCGGTCTAGCCGTTCTCGAGTTATAATTAGTGTAACTAACACGACTTTTATTGTTATTCTAAATATATATTAAAAGACTAGCTGCAGCCTATAGCTTCGCGTGTGGTACCTAAATAAAAGGTAGATTAAGTCGTCCTAACCAAATTTCATCCATTCAGCCGTTTAGCCGTGAAAAGATAACAAATAAACTAACAGACAGACTATACAAACATTTTCGAATGTATAACTGATCGAACGAGCGAAGATTTCAGCGGCAGCTTGGGTGTTTTGGCTTTGCGTGTTTGTATGTTTTTTTCGAAGATAACTTTCGAACCGTTGATCTGATCTGTATAAAATTTGGCAGGTCGACAGATTACCATTGAGAAATACTTTCGAATATTTCGAATCACGAGATCTCAGTTCGGGGCGAACTACAACAGGAACTGTATATCCTGTTATCAGTTAGGTAGATACGCCTTATCACTATCAGTACCAGAAGACACTTATGTGCTATTGTTCCATTTCTACTAATAATCAGTAACAAAAATAACCCTTTTCTGATAAGATTTCTATACTTTCGTCCGCACAAAAACCCAACAATATTATAAACACACACATTGATAGCTGAACTTGAACTTAGGTACTGGATTTGTAAAACTTAGGTGATCTAAATCACAGCCTAAACTATAAAAGAAAAGAATAGATATATAACACATTACAATAGACAAATAGATAAATACAATAACCTTTACTGTATATTTTCTGTACTTTTAAAATTTACAATTGTTATTGTATGTTTTTTCAAATGTATCTTGTTTTTTATTTTTTTTTACTATATATATTAATATAATCTATTTTATTTTATTTTTAGGAATTTAATTTTAAATATGTTGTCTTTATGTGTTATATTTACTTATTCTTAGATTAAGTTAGCACGCCTATTTTTTATTTTCTCAACCTTGCAGGTTGGCTGGTAGAAAATGCTCTAAGCATTAAGCCCACCTATTGTACATTTATATTTTTTGAGCAATAATTTGTGCAATAAATAAATAAATAAATATACATACTAACTTAATTAATTGCTGCCACAAAATGAACTCTAACTCAGCATAATGCGGATTGCAAAGTCAATAATCCGCGCTGGTCTTCCGTTAGGATCGATTTTGCTCAGCGGACATGAAAACTATAATTACAATTGTCAATGAATGGAGTCATCCGATAACTCATTACAGCCGTGATCTTTGTAATGATAAAGTTTAACCTGCTACTTACGACCTCTGTGGCGGAGTTCGCAAAGGCTCGCTTGAGACGCAAAGGATTGTGGTTTCAAATCCCGCAGAATGATAAATGTTTGTATGATCTGCAAATACTTGGTATCGGGTCTGGGGTGTTTTTCCAGTATTTTAAAGTATATAAGTAGTATATCAGTCGTGTAGTTCCCATAACACAAGCTCTGCTTACTTTCGGGCTAGAAGATAATGCTGTGTGAAATGTCCAGCATTAATATTGTTATACTATAATAACAAGAACACTAGGTTTATTATCCATTGATTATGTGTATTTTGAATGTGCGGTGTGTATTTGTTGGGTGTCCTATTTTAAATAAATAAATAAAACAATGCGTTAGTGTCGTAGAACACTCGGTTGGAACGATGTTGCTATCGTATATTATCACTACATGGTATAAAACAAAGTCACTTCCCGCTGTCTGTCTGTGTGAAATTATAATATAAAATAATTATAATTATAAAAAAAAAACTGTATCAAAATCCGTTGCGTAGTTTTAAAGATTTAAGCATACATCCCTATGTATGCTTAAATCTTTAAAACTACGCAACGGATTTTGATACAGTTTTTTTAATAGATAAAGTGATTCAAGAGGAAGGTTTATATGTATAATACATGCATAATATAGTAGAGAAACACTGATAATTTTAGAGGTTATCACATTAGACATTCTGTAGTATATTTAGTATCAGCATTGCACCCGTGCGAAGCCGGGACGGGTCACTAGTTATTGATAAACGTATTATATTATTGATTAACAAATACAAATGAATGAATTATTAGCGTCTGAGAGCAATTAAATGAAACGCAGAAATAACTAATGAAGTCAATGATGTACAATAAATTGTTTATTTTCACAAATCTAAAAAGTATATTAATTACAAAGATATTTACGGAGACATTTTGTCCGGGGATGAAAAATCGTGTCACCCTATGGATAACCATCTACACTAAAGAAAGGGTCGCGACGGAAATTCGTGACGGAAAAATCTTACACTTTTTTTCGCCTAGCCCCCCATTCGCCAAGTCCGTACCATGCGATATGGAACTTTGTTTCAAAATATGTCAAGTCTTCAGGCTAATGTGAAAACCGCTTAAGTTCTACATTTAGCATCAAAGCAAATGTTACTTATCCTGTACATTGAAATTTGTTCTTTTTGCAGTAAATATTTTATTTTCATATTTTATTATTGGATTATTAACAATGTTGACTCCATTTAGATTTATTATGGTACCAGATCAGATCCACTTAAAGTTACTAGCTTTTGCCTGCGGTTTCGCACGCGTGGTATCTAGCTGTGAAGAGGTAAGAAACAAACAATCAGAGACACTGGCCTCAATTCTGTTGGCACCAACCTAACTAATTTTAGCTAAAATTAGGTTTAGACTGTCAAATGAAACTTTGGTATTTTGGTGTTACCAACTTATCCTAATTTAATTTTATCTAATTTAATTAAGTATTCCTTATTTAGTTAGATGGTACCAACCGAATAGGTTTTACAAATGCTATGACTAACTAAAATATATTTTAGACAATTTCTAATTTTAGAAATAACCAACTGAATTGCCACCACTTTCTAATATGTATTATTAACACGTACAAGCATTATGACATTCCAAATCAGTTATCGAAAATCATTATCAAGTGCATCGCTTCAGTGTATCTGTCAAGGTCGATAATGTTTTATCGATATCGATAAGACGTTATTGTTATTCGTCACATCACTAGAGGTGCGCAGCGGAAATGCGCTTATGAATGCAGCATTGAATAATACGTCTAAACGAGACATTATTGATTACAAACTGTATTGCAAGATTAATTAAATAATTCTCTTTAGATTTGCCAACTTCGATGTTTACTTTCACCGTTTTTTTTTATAAGAATAATGCCGGACATTTACACAGTATCATATAGCCCCAAAGAATTTGTGTTATGTATTTTTTAACTGAATTCAAAAAGATTATTATTAAAAAAACGGCTGAACCGATTTGGAAAATTCTCTTTTTTTTTCAAAGGGTACACTTCCCAGGAGGTCCTATTTAAATTTTATCGACAGGTGTTATATTATACCAGTAGGGGAGACGGATCAATTGAAACGTTTTAGAGAAAATCGGTCAGTGTGTCTTCATTTTAAATATTTTCTGTTATATAATTGGTTTTAATTATAAGTAATTATCTAGCTGTATAATAACAATAGTAAATTTCCTTTACATGTGCTCTTAACTTAGGTATAGGTACGCTATTTAGAAACCGTCGCAAAATGTTTAAATTAACCCTGTGTCAGGTACTTACACCACTCAGTCCTAGAATGGCGTACAATCAGTAATACCTACCTACAACGTTATAGGCATTTACGACTCTAGGCTACCTACCTATACCTATACTGCAAACAATCCATTTGTGCAGGCAGGGCAGCATGGCTATTACGAGTTTTTAAAATATTCTGAATCGAGGTGAGTCACTTCGAAGAATAGGTTACTTATACCTACGTACTACAATCCGTTTGTCGCAGGGCTACAGGGACTATAGTGAGTTTTAGATAGTTTCTGAATCGAGGTCTTTTAGATCGATCGGGGTGACTAAATAACTGTGTGACAGCGCCCCTAGCGGCTGTCACACTGAACTGTTACGGTAATAGCTTACCAAAAACACGAGAGTTTATTTGACAACATTTACGTTTATTATAACAGGACGGAAACCAGGAATAATGATAACATAATTACATAATGTGAAGACTGGTGGGTATATAACGTCTCAAAAAATAAAAGATCAGATTGCCAACTAAGAAGTAGGTACCTAACTACAAAATCGCTTGGTTACTCACTTCACTTATTGATCATTTATTGATTTTTTGTACAAAAAACAAAATAAATAAATAAATAATCCCGGACATTTCACACAACATCATCTGGCCACAAAGTAAGCAGAACTTGGGTTATGGGTAACGTGACCATACGTCCCGTTTTGAACGGGACCATCCCTTTTTTCGATTATTTGTCCCGGTGTCCCCAAACAAACCTGCGGGACGTAAAATTGTCCCGTTTTCCGAAACCGCGCAAAAATTATGGATCTACGACGCTTCAAACCACGGTAATAAAAATATATATCCTATAGGTAGTAGTGCGCTTTTTTCAACCTTACGAAGGTGTGCAAGTTAAAATTTTAGACCTCCAAGACCAACCAGGAGAAACTTCTGATATTATTGTCAATTATTTGTTCCAAGTGTTGACAGATAATAATTTCACAGCAAAAGTCGTGGCATTTTGTGGGGACAATGCCAACGTCAATTTCGGGGGCGCTGCTAGGCGTGGAATTAATAATGTGTTAGTGAAATTACAGTCATCTCTGCAAAAACCCTTGATAGGAATTGGATGTGGAGCCCATATAATTCACAATGCTGTAAAATCTGCTGCGGATGGCTTACCTTTGGATTACGAAAGCATTATTGTAAAGATATATTCATTTTTTTACATATACACGGTTCGAGTTGAAGCTCTAAAGGAGTTTTGCGCCAAAACTGAAACAGAATATCGCCAAATGCTCGGCTATAGCAAAACCAGGTGGCTTGCGCTTATGCCTGCCTTGGAAAGAGTCTTAAAAATGTATCAGCCATTAAAGAACTACTTTTTGAGCATTGAAAAATGTCCCCGATTATTAAAAAACTTTTTTGAAGATCCCACATCAGAATTGTGGCTTTATTTTTTACACGCTCAGTCAGCAAGTTTTCACCAAGCTGTATTGAAGGTTGAAGGTCAGACTTTATCGGCAATTGAGGCTGCAAAAGAAATCAATCAACTAAAAGACAATTTGGCTCAGAAACAGATCAATCAGTTTCTTCCATTTACGGTTCGTAGTTTTATGGCGAAATTGAAAGATAATGGCACTGATGTTAATGACGAGTTTGTGATAAGTACGGCTACAGAATATTATAAAACAAGCCGTGAATATCTGGAGCAGTGGACTTGCTTTCTAACCAAAGAAATGGAGATTTTTTATTGGGCAGATTTAAAAAAGTACCCGCATGGGCAGACGTTCAAAAAGCATTGGATGATTTGATTGAAAGGGGATATATTGATTGCAATAATGATACAGAAGTATTTGACGAATTTTCATTAATTTCTAACTACATCACGCCGCAAAATATAACCGAATGGAATAATCTAAATGTTTCCATAGAAACTCGTTGGGTGGAAATATTCAAACACTTTCGCACCAACAATCTTCAACATGAAAACTTTTGTATTTTAATTGAATATATTTTATGTCTGCCTGCTACAAACGCTCCAGTTGAGAGAGTATTTTCTTTAATGAACAAATTGTGGACTGCTGAAAAAACCCAGTTACAGATTCCAGTTCTGAAGGCGATGCTGATAACTAAGGTGAACATAAAAAAAACGTGCCAAGAATTTTATTCTTATTTAAAATCATCACCAGGCGTATTAAAACAAATTTGTTCCTCTGACAAATATAATTATAAGTAAACATTATTATGTTGCAGAATACTTATAGTTTGCAATAATATCTTTTAACTTTTTCTGATTAAAGAACATAAAATGTGTTTTTTGTTTTCATTGATAACCTGCTTAACGTAAATAAACCAATGTCCCGTTCTGAGTAAAAAAATAAATGGTCACGTTAGTTATGGGACTTATGGGTACCACATAACTGATACACTACTTATATACTTTTTTTTGTAAATAAGGTCTTAGCCAACTGCGCCACAGAGGTCAAAAACATAGAGGGCCTACTCTTAAAATCGATAAACTATAAATCAAAACAGAAATCGCCAAAACCCTACTCTTAGCTACATCGTTTCGACGTTTTGAGCGATTGAACGACCGACATTACTTTTCACAATCGATGTAGTAATTCTCCACAAAATACGATTATTTGAATTAGACATCGAAACAACTGCCAATTCAATTGTTTTTAACGAAAATATCAACGACGTTATTGTTCCGATATATCGAAATCGCTTTGCCGAGTAGACACCCTGAGTTCGAGTCACCGCGAACGATCGAAGTGATTCACATCGATTAAGAAATTGTTAAAAACTCGTAATCGACCCTCAAGTAGGGAAGGTTATAGGTACCAATAAATTGTTTCCAAGAATCGACTGCCAGCTACATGACTGTGGAGGCCAAACGGTCGCGTGAGCCGCCCGCCCTTCTCCACCGGCGCCACCCGCCCAACACCCCACTTTCCATTTCACGGTTTACTCGCGACTCACGAAATGTAGGATTTTTAGAGTTAGCTTCGTTGTAGGCCACAGTTTTTAGTTTAAAACAAGCGGAAATGTGATTCAACATATTTTGGGGCTTCCTTTGCCCCTGTAGGTAGTTGTATTGTTGTTACAAATTAGGTTGATATTGATTCTTTAGAAATCATTAACATTCTTTGGCAGAAAAGCCTGAACACTGGATCCAAAAAGCGTAAAGTACTAAGCTACACGATTTCTCAGGTAAAGTAATGTTCTAGTTATTACTTTCATAAGCACTTACAAAGTTATATTCTTTATTTTAATAAATAGAATTGGAATCATAGCAAGTAACGCCATCTCTATCAAAACTCATGAACTTAATGTCTACGAAAGATAAATCTGTAAAAAACTAAATGAATGGCAAGAAGTGATTGCTTACATTGGTAATTTCGTCGGCTCTGACACAGGCCCTGTGGCGCAATGGATAACGCGTCTGACTACGGATCAGAAGATTCCAGGTTCGAATCCTGGCAGGGTCGCGAATCTTTTTGGGTTTTTATAAATTTTTGCAAATAATGCTACATTTATTTGCTGTCTAACTTTTAAAGCTAGAGTTTAATTTAAGTAAAGCGGTCATTTTACGTTTAGTTATAATGGCACAGGACGGATCTAGCTATAGGTACTAATATTGCTTACTAATATTTTAAAGATGTAAAAATTGTGGCTTTGTTTTTTTTGGTTACAGAGAATCTTTGGAAATACTGAACCGATACGAAAAACTATTTTACTGAGAGATAGCTAGATTATTCCTCATTACTATAGGAGTGCTTATCTGTTGGATATAAGTGCTATAAATGCTATAAATGTGTAATAAGTTTCGTCAGCCTTCTGGTTTCCATAATACTTCATATAGAGATAGTATAGTATTGCACGCTTAGTTTGGGCCTAGATGGCTCTGTGTTCATAGTTCATAGTTAATTATTTCTTTTTGTGTTTATTTTATTATCTGTTTTGTTAGTTTAGTTCTTATAATGTACTAGCGAACCGCCCCGACTTCGCACGTGTGCAATGCTGATAGGTACTAAATATACTACATAAGTGTCTAGTGTGATTTGATATCTCTAAAATGATCAGTTTTCTCTACTATATTATGCATGTATTATACATATAAACCTTCCTCTTGAATCACTATATCTATTAAAAAAAACCGCATCAAAATCTGTTGCGTTAGCTTTAAAGATCTAAGCATACATACGGACAGACAGACAGCGGGAAGCGACCTTGTTTTATACTATGTAGTGAAGTATCGTTTCACGTCAGGTTAACAAAATCAGTCCAAACAGATGAACAGCGCGGATTGTTGACACTGCAATTCGCATATTATGCTGAGTTAGGGTTCATTTAGGCAGCCATTAATTATGTTAGTATGTATAGGTTTATTATAGTAAAGTAGTATAACAGTCATGTGGTACCCATAACACAAGCTCTGCTTACTTTGGGGTCAGATGATGTTGTGTGAAATGTCCGCGATTATTTATTTATTATCTATATATTAATACATAAACCTAAAACATTGTACCACTTTTTACGAAAATTGCGCGGACGGAGGAGTATGAAATTTCGCACACTTATAGTTTATATAGAAAAGGAGTGCAGAATGCCAATATTTTTGTGCATAAAAAATACATTAATTACTAATTAAAGTCACCGACATAGCACTAAAAATCTGCAAGTTGAAGTGGCAATGGGCAAGCCTTATAGCTCGCAGAACTGATAACCGTTGGGGAATGAAAGTTCTCGAATGGCGACCAAGGACAGGAAAACGAAGCGTAGGACGACCCACCACCCGATGGACTGATGACATTGTAAAGATCGCGGGAAATCGGTGGATGGAGAGGGCTCAGAATCGTTCATCCTGGAAATCTATTGGGGAGGCCTATGTTCAGCAGTGGACTTCTAGGGGCTGATATGATATGATGATGATGAATTATTAATTAATTATGGTCGAATTTCGACTGGTTATTTTATTATTATTATTTATTGTATGTTTTTGTCTATTCGTTAATTCTAATGTGTTGTTGCTAATTAAAACTTATTTAATTCTATTACCAATATAGTGATAAAAGCATGTGACAGGCTAGTGTTTATATGACAGCAGTATCGGTGTTACATGTAATACAAAACATTATATAGGATGTTAAATAGATGGTTTTACAAATAAATCTTAGTTTATTACTATAAAAAATCTAAACGGTTTTTTGAACTATCGAGGCCATGTTTTTTAGTAAATCTATGGCGTTAACAATGGCCCTATAAAGGTTGGAGCGTGGGTGGGCGCCAAAGCACGACTACCTGCGCAGACGGTAAGAAAGAGTCGGATATGAAGCGAAGGTTCCGTATGAAAAAACTTAGTAGGTATAAATAAATAAATGCTGGTTGACAATGCACAAAACACCGTCTAGCCCCAAACTAAGCATGGCTTGTAATATGGTAACCAGATAACTGATACAAAAACTTATATATTTTTAAATACATATTTATGAATACTACCTTAACTACGAAAAACTAATACGACTGATATTAGTTGTAATAGTTTTTCGTATCGTATAAGATGGATCATGTAAAAAAGCGATAGGAGCAGGACGAGTTTCTTGCCAGTTCTTCTCGGGCTTGGGTTAGGATGAATTGGCTCCTAAATTCACCTAGTATGTAAGACGTTTCAAAGTGATCCTTGTGATTGTCTTGAATAAAGTATCGTTTGACTTTGACTTTGATTTATAACATCAAGACAAACACCTATGTCCATCACACAAATGTTTATCCTGGGAGAGAATCGAACCCTCAACCTACAGCGCAGAAGGCAGAGCTACTACTTACTGGGCTGACAGGCCAGTATAAGAGTTTGGTTATACACTTGAGAGCATAGAAATCGCACATCGCAATTTTCCTGCATTTTGATTTCGACACATGTTTTTTTTTAAATTAAAGGTTGGTTGCAAATATAACTTAAATTATACATTTTGATAAACACGGGCTTTACTGACGTATTATTTTGTCGATGGAGGCACCGACATTGTTTCGATTCATATAGAGAATCTTCATCAGGGTGAGTTTGATCCGCGGTCCGCTCGTTGCCGCTCGAATTCACGGTTCGCACTGCGGGTGAGGTATCTTGCGGCGCGAGTCGTGCGTGCGGGTAGAGGTGGAAACGTTGTCACGGCAGGTTTGGTGCTAGTACTGGCTCTTCGACTTCGCCACTCGTGCCCACAACATTGGGAACCGTCAAACATACAGACACTATCACTAACTGGCTCCACATCGTTACTATAATACGTTCCGTGCAGACAAGGTTTCCAGGCTGGAGAAAGAAACCAACCTTTGTCACGGTTGAAGTTTGGAACACGGCCGATTTCGATTGCTTCATGGATCTTTCGAGGTACAAAGAATCTTTCTCTTGATAGTACCTGAGCCTTATCAAATCGAATGTAATGTGTAGAGCCAGAGGTTAGCGAGTGCTCTGCAATTGCTGACTTTTCAATGTCAGCATTCTTCACGGCACGAATATGTTCAGTCAGCCTGGTAGAAATGTTCCTCTTAGTTTCACCTACGTAGGAGCTTCCGCAATCACAAGGAATCTTGTAAACGCCAGGTACACTCAAAGGGTCTTTGTCATTAGGAGAGCGAATCAATTGTCTAAGTTGAGTAAGTGGTCGGAATATTGTCTTGATGCCATATTTCCTTCGCAACAAGTGTCCAATTTTATCCGTCTCCCCTTTCACAAACGGTAGGTAAGCTGCAGCTTTCTCTACTGACGTTTTGTTGAGGATGAATTGGCAATGCGAAAACTTTGATTCCATCCGTAGCCAGTCTTCTCCAGTGCAATCCTGACGTGTGATAACTCTGCATCTAGATATTGAGGGTGGCATAGTCTCAAAGCCCTATTAATTAGTGTCCTAGGTACTGATGAAAGGTGGGCCGGATGATGGTGAGAGTCGGCTCTTAGGTACCTATCTGTGTGTCGGTATACCGTAAACCAACGTTTACGGTATACCGAGTTGGATAGGCGACCTGTATGTTCACGTTTAACCAATACGTCCAGAAAAGGTAAGTCACCATTTTGCTCGTGGTCTACTGTAAATGCAATTTTAGGGTGCTGTGTATTCAGGTGTGTCAATAACCTATCTATTTGATCCTCCTGTACAATTGCAAATACATCATCTACATACCGCCACCAATGTGTTGGCTTACAGGGTGCATCTTGTAGCGCGGTAGCTTCGAACCACTCCATATATATGTTAGCTACGACAGGTGCTATGGGTGAACCCATCGCTACTCCCTCTAGCTGCAGAAAATAATCCCCTCGCCAGGAGAAATAACCACTCGTCAAGATATACTTTATGGTTATACTTTACATGGCAGTCCATGTACTCGATAGATAAGTCTGTGGTCTTTAACAAATCTTCAATAATAAGAATGGTGTCCACTATCGGTACATTAGTGAATAAAGAAGTGACATCAAAACTCACCATTAGCTCTCCATTGTTAACTACCACATCTTCTAGCAACTGTGTAAAATGAGTAGAATCTCTCACGAAGCTCGCAGTTTTTCTTGTGAGAGGCAGTAGTACGTCCGACATATACCGAGCTGTTTTATAAGTTGGTGAGTCTATTTGGCTAACAATTGGACGAAGAGGCCAGTTTGCCTTGTGAATTTTTGGGAGACCATAGATTTTAGGCGCCGTAGGGTTTATAGGCAATAACCTTCCATACACGTCATCAGGCATGGTCAGAAGTAACTTCTTGAGCTTTGTTACTACTCTTGCCGTAGGGTTGTACGAGACCTGTCTATAAGTATGTGTGTCACTAATAAAGTCCACTATTTTTTGTTCGTAGGCCGCCGTATCCTAAAGACAAAGACCCTTTGAGTGTACCTGATTGAGTGTACAAGATTCCTTGTGATTGCGGAAGCTCCTACGTAGGTGAAACTAAGAGGAACATTTCTACCAGGCTGACTGAACATATTCGTGCCGTAAAGAATGCTGACATTGAAAAGTCAGCAATTGCAGAGCACTCGCTAACCTCTGGCTCTACACATTACATTCGATTTGATAAGGCTCAAGAGAAAGATTCTTTGTACCTCGAAAGATCTGTGAAGCAATCGAAATCGGCCGTGTTCCAAACTTCAACCGAGACAAAGGTTGGTTTCTTTCTCCAGCCTGGAAACCTTGTCTGCACGGAACGTATATAGTAACGATGTGGAGCCGGTTAGTGATAGTGTCAGTTCTGTATGTTTGACGGTTCCCAATGTTGCGGGCACGAGTGGCGATGTCGAAGAGCCAGTACTAGCACCAAATTTGTTACCGCCTGCCGTGACAACGTTTCGTTTCCACCTCTACCCGCACGCACGACTCGCGCCGCAAGATACCTCAC
The DNA here is from genome assembly GCA_948098915.1 of Lampropteryx suffumata. Lineage (NCBI taxonomy): Eukaryota > Metazoa > Arthropoda > Insecta > Lepidoptera > Geometridae > Lampropteryx > Lampropteryx suffumata. The sequence continues at coordinate 18,019,697 of OX402562.1, read as the reverse complement.
CCGCAGTGCGAACCGTGAATTCGAGCGGCAACGAGCGGACCGCGGATCAAACTCACCCTGATGAAGATTCTCTAGATGAACCGAAACAATGTCGGTGCCTCCATCGACAAAATAATACGTCAGTAAAGCCCGTGTTTATCAAAATGTATAGTACAACTCACGAAAGTTTTGAAAATAACTTAAATTAAATTAAAGTACACACTGTTAGCTTCCTAAAAACCTATAATGTCTGGCCTTGACCTTCCAAATCATAGCAGTGGCGGTACGAGAAAAAATAATTAATTTAGAAGTGCTATGTTACCTTATGAAATGACAATAGAAGAATACACGCTAGCGAATTAATCTGCTCTAACCTGAAGAATGTCATTGTGACAGTCGTGTCGCTGTCAAATTCGAATAATCGTATCGTCTGTTGTGGAGGATTACGACATTGTTTGTGAATGGTAATGCTCGTCGTTCCATCGTTCAGAATTAAAAGAAACGATGTAACTTAAAGTAGGTTTTGCACGATTCCTATTACGATATACTTACCTATTGTATATCTTTGTGCCAGTGGACCCCCAGTCTTTGACTAATAATATTATATTCAATCGTCGAACCATTTTGAAGACGGACGACTGACGTTCCTATAACCACATCTCAGCCACCATTTTAGGTTTAGGAACATGAGAGGAAGCTGAGTAGCGCGCGAGGAAAATTCCACCAATGGTATCACTTCAGTTTCCTAGCATTGCTCAGCGGATTTTTTCCTCGAGCTTCACTTATCTTACTCGCATTTATATAGTGGATATGTAGCCTAAGGCCTAGTACGCATTGCATATTATTCCGCAGCGATTTTTTCACGCTTTTCTGTAGAACATGAAATCAGTTGTAGGCGCATGACAAGCGGAAAAAACCGCGTTGAAGCTTACATTCTTCAGAATAGCGTAATTTGTGCTTCGCTAGTGCAGGCTAGGCATAAATATTAATTTATTTTTAAAGTGACTTTTTCGCGATATTTAACCAAATGATTCCAGGGTTCCGTGTTGAAGGATCCCTAATCCTTTGTTAAGGAGCGTGTCGGTCTGCCGGCGAACAAACTTAGCATTAAGCTTGAGTTATTCACAAAAACTTCAAAAATAGCCCGCGGAACCCGACCCTACATCACACCTTCAGACTTTATATTGTTTTCGAAAACCGATTTAAATTAGAGTTCAATATAATTTTTCTGTAAAGCATTTTAACTAACTTCTGTGAAAAATATGGGCATATTATTATGTTTGGGCGTGCCTCCGACTACCCTAGTTGCTGGTTAAGTTTAAGCATATTTTTGTTCCCTTATTGGTTCGACAAAATTATAACTAAGTAGGTACTACATGTTACGTAGTATTTAGTTTAACTCTGATTAGGTACTTGCCTACCAAACGTTTAGGTAAGCTTTGGAATTTTATAATTCAATTCGGAAATATAATCAGCATTCTCCGAAGCATGTTTGTTTTATAGCTTGTTTAAAAACTACTTACCTACTAGTGGTAGAAAGACTCTAGTGACGAGCTAAATAAGCTGCCAATAGACCTTTGTAATGGCCCAATAACAGCAAAAGATGACACGAGCTAACCTATCTTCTCACCAAAACCTTGCTATTTCCTAATCTATTCTTCAAAAACACATCAATAACACTTCACAGTATTAAATGTAAGTTAACCAACACATTTTAGCACAAAATCACAGCGAAATTGATATTTTTCTGTTATAATTGAACCCGGCAATTGCGACAGGGTCTAAAACGACCCGAGATACAGCGCTGTGTTCGACCCCAAACAGCTGACTGGCTTGTATGCGGCAAGGGAATAAGTTGCGCATGCGTGTTAGGGAACAAGGCGAAATGTGCCAAAAATTCAAAATCCCTAATCCTATAAATGAGAATGTGTGTGTGACTGTTTGGATGATTATTTTTTACTTAATTAAGCAATAATAGCAAAAACAATTTCAATGAAACTTGGATGTGCATCTGAATTAGTATAAGGTACGATTTATTTACGTACAACGCAGACAAAGCCCCGCACGTCAGCTAGTGGATAGATAAACGAGAGAAACCGCGTGGCTGTCTAAGATGTAGCCAGCCCCTATTCTTGTGGAAAAATGGTCGGAGAAAAGAAAGCGGAATGTGGGATTGCGAAAAGTGGGAATGTTTTTTAGTGAAATGCGTGAAATCACTGGAGGTTTAGTGGTAATGGTCCCGTCTTCCGAACCTAAGATCGTGGGTTCGAATGCGGTCGAACACAAACGGATTTCAAAGTCTGTATACCAGTACCTACTCTCAAACGGTAATGAAAAACATCGTGAGAAATGGCATGTTGTAGAATCTAAAAAGTTCTAAGACATGTGCCAAGTGCACGAAAGGAGCCTCTGAGGCGTACTTTAATCCTTTCACCACATTGGTTCGAAATAACCAGTGACAAGGTAAATAAGTCAATTGAAAATACTAGCTTTACCAAAAGAACTTTCTGTTAAGTCACATAATAAGATTTGATCAACTTCTCGAGTAGGTAAACTAAGTTAAGTATCTAGTGTTAACATTTATTCATTTTATAAAACTATTCATAAATTAAATTGATTTAAGGTACCTACTTATGTTAATTCACTATATCAAGTTTTAGCAAAATAGGGATATTCATAGAACAGTGACAGAAACAAATCATACATACTCGTACACATCTCTAGGTTTCGACTAGAGAAACTAAATAAGTGAGTCATTTTATGGGGAACACGGTGCGCTTCTACCTATGTAATAAGCTTCCTGAAAATGAAACTAAACTATCTATTATCTTATCTTACATATTGTAAACGCGTTTGTTACTCTTTCACGCAAAAACTACGGAATGGATTTTGATGAATCTTTACAATAATATAGCTTATACATCAGAATTACCTACACATAGGCTATAATTTATAAAGATATTGTGTGAATTGTCCAAAATATAACGATAAGTGTCAAGTAAATAGGAAAAAAATCTGCCATCTGCAAACTATTCTGGCGTGCGCTGTAAAAACCGTTAGAATTACAGGAAGTACTAACGCAGACGAAGTCGCGGACACCAGCTAGTTAAATTTAAAGCTTTATGTAAGCTTTAAAAAACACTAAAATTGACCATTACAACTCCCTGTGCGTAGCTCTCTCGAGTACTGTAGTATAGCATGGACTATGATGACATTTATGTCAGAATGTTCTTAAGTACTTAATTTCAAGAAAATGGACGCGATGACAGTTATGTCAGTGATATAAGATTCAAATTTCAATAATTCAGTGTTCGTGATATGAAAGAACTGGTACTAGAAACACTAATCACAGATCGATACGTCTGTCTGAAACACGCACTCGCGACCACAGAACAACTGGTAGTAGGTACTCCAGTACTCCATCAGAACCAGTAGGTACTTCACAACCCTATGGGGACCATTATTCATATAACACTAGCTGCTCCCAGCGGCTTAGGCTTAGCACTTAACGAAATAATCCGTGCGGTTTAAACAGCATGGCGATTATGGAACTTTTGACACAATCAGGACCTGTTAATTTCGATTAGCAATGGCCATAATTCGTTTGATTAGAATTGTAACCAGTTTTGACAAGATGAATTACCATTACGTACGTTCTATTTCTATCTCAGACCAAAAATATCAATGATATTTTTTTGATAATGATGGGTGATGGGTGATGGGTGACCAGCGACCGTTATCGTAAGTAACATCACTGAACCCTTATGAGGAATTAGTATTAGATACATGCGTGTGCTAGTTAAGTATTATCAGGCGTCTCTTCTGAACATGCTTAGAAATTACAGATGCGATAAGCTGCTATCAGGGCGGTCAACGCAATGGTCAGTTAACTGATAATCATTGTTATGGCTAACTAGGCCAGTAAAAATAGCCATTTTTTTGTCAACCTCACAGTATTTTTTTTTAAATTAAAATGTATATGTAATTTTTTTTTATTTGTACCAATATATTCTATGCGTACCTTGAAATTTTCAACTTTACGCCCGGTGGTCCAACATTGAATGTCATATAACTCAAAAAGTATGGACATTAGAAAAAAAGTTTCAAATCAAAAGATGTAGAGAATAAACTGATCTTTGAAAATGAATAGATGCATTTTACTGATTAGTCCAATGTTTACAAAGTTGGCGGTCGATATAGAAAAACAGGTTTATTAAACTCGCCATAAATCGTAACGGTAAGTTTTATATAAAGTCTATAGGCAATAACAGATACGAAATTTTATTCTCTACAATAATTGTCTCAGTAACTTTTGCCCTAAAGTGCATATTTTCGAGATATCGGCCAATAACTTTTTTTCAAAATAGTGCTTGAAGCTCCAGCTGGATCTGTTTTGCAATTTTGCAGCAATTTGTAATTTTATGCTTCATAAGTGACCCTAAACCTTATAAAAAATGGATACAGAAATAAAAAACGTGTGCGTCTCGGGACGCCCAACAGAAGTGATAACTTAAACTAATCTAACTAGCGCTGTGGGTTAGAGTGAGAGAGGAGGAGCCTGCCTACCGCTGCGTGGTAGGCAGGCGCTTACGTAACGAAGGTTTACCCTCCAATAAGAAGTTCTCACTTCAAAACATTTTGTATTTGTTACGATAAGGTTAAGGTGTCTTTACTCCTTCACCAGAGTAGTACAGTGGCCGCGAATCTGTAGTTTCAAAGGACTAGATAAAATTTCCAAAAATACGAACGACCTTCATCTTCTTTACTAATGGCATGTGTCATATGATGGCAATTTTGTCAAAGTCAAGTGTTTAGATTGTGTATAGTATAGGAAGACGTCACAAAGTCGTATGTTAATTTAAAAAATAGGTGTCTCTTTATAAAATAATTAAACTAATTATTAATAAAATAATTATACAGATCGAATCACAAAGAAACACAAAACTTTCACTCCATGTATTCACACCCGAGTCAATAACTCTAGCTTTATTTGAATAAAATCACCAAAACTACAAATAACTCGGTAAATAATTCGGGAAAAACAAATAATATAAGAGCACAATGTTAACTCCGCAAAACGGCCAAAAATAATCTTCGAACTATATTTTGCTTACATCGAAGTAAAATTGACAGTTCTAAAATAAGTTAAAATTGACATATTATTCCTATATTCAAATTATTCCTATATTTTTCGGCAGTTTGGGCCCTGTTGAAACGTAGAAGATTGCGGGTCTGATTTGGCAGCAAGACAAATGTTTGTATGATCTGCAAGTATTCGTCTTAGATCTGGGTGTGTCTATAATGTATTTAGTTAGTAGTCTAGCAGTCTTAACACAACATAACACAAGCGCTGCTTGCTTTGGGACCAGATGATGCTGTGTGAAATGTAACGAATTATTTATTATTTATCAAATCACACGTCAATTTTGTAAATTTAAGATGTTTTAGTTAGTCTGGCGAAACGTAACGGAATCAGGGCCATTGACGCGTACAATATTCGAGATTCAGCATTTTATTTACAATTTACAAGGTTTTATTTACAAGGTCATAGGTAGGTATTATTGCACTGGAGATCACTGGTGGTCTAGTAGTAGCTTTCAGATCCTAAGCCGTGGGTCGTGCACCAATGGATTTTTCTGTTCGAGAGATGTAGGTATATTCGCTATACCGATACTCAAACGGTGTCGAAATAAATCTTGATAATCGACATGTCATAGACCCTAAAAGTTCCATACATGTGCACAATGGGGAACACGAAGCGCTTTTTTAATAAGCTTCCTGAAAACCCAACTAAATTACCTATTAAGAAATTTCAAGTTTACATAAAGGGTAGTCTTTTGAAGAAAGCGTATTATAATATAAATTACTATATAAATGCATGGCCTCATGTTGTTCTGCCCTGATTTTAAATGTATAATGTTTTTCGTAGTTAAGCTAGTTATAAGATGGATCGTACAAAAAAGCGCTAGGACTAGGAGGAGTTTCTTGCCAGTTCTTCTCGGGCTTGGATTAGAAGGAGTTGGCATCTAAATTCACCTAGTACCTATGTAAGACGTTTCAAAGTGATCCTTGTGATTGTATTGAATAAAATATCTTTTGACTTTAACTTTGACAAAAGGAGCCTTTGTGACTTTAATCCTTTCACCTTACTGGTTCTAAATAACTAGTGACACGATAAGGAGATTTGCACTTTAAGTTTATATAAGGCAAATTTATTGCCTTGGTGCCTTTAAAACTTCCTCTTATTAAATAAAAAGAATTGCTGTCTCGCAAAAACTCGAAAATGGCTCGACCGACTTAATATATATTTTTGTCTCAATGCTGGTTTAGGAAAAACCTAAAGGAACAGTCGAAAAATCAAAACAATAGAAATAGGTAATATTTTAAGTATGAGAATTGGCACTACGAATTAATTTCAATAGATGGCGTTCGTAGCCTATCATTTTACAATTAAATCAATTTTAGTTTTAGGTGTACGCAAATCCTCGGGTCATCTAGTAATAAATAAATATTGGTGAATGTACATATGAACATCTAGCCCCAAAACTACGCATAACTGTGTTATGGTGACCGGATGACTGATAAAATACAAGCAGTCTTTCTCACTCTTTCTTCTTTCTATACAAGCAGTATAGAAAGAAGAAAGAGAGAAAGAGGTTCTGAAGTCGACGCGTAGGTACCTATAAAAGTATTTATATTTTTTTTTATGTATGACCACGCATTAACTTTCTACAGAGTGGTGATTTTGATAATTCTTTTTTAATAGAAAGCGTATACTTACCCCGAAGTTGGTCCCATGTAAATTTGGAAAAAAAAACAACCCTAAGGGTAGGACTTCAGGGGATGACTGATTGTTCACTCACTGATTTTATTGTATGATAGCTAAAGTAAGGTAGGTAGCTATTTTCATAGTAATCAAAAATTAAGCATGTACCTAGTAGGTAATTAGTAGAATATAGCCACAAACAAATTTAAAATATTTTTTTTTAGCAAAAATTTAGCTGCCGAAAAAAATGTAAAGCAAAAAATAATAAACCTTTTTCATTTAACCGTAATAACTAAGTTCTTAAACTAATGTAAGTACCTATACTTAAGTAATTTTGAGTCGGCGCCATTAACTTCATGAACGCCGCCGCGCATCACTCATTACGTAATGAATTAATTTGCTTTTATGTTTTATTAAATATGTAGATACATACTTATTGACTGACCTGTCAGCTCAGTTGGTACCTAGTAGCTCTGCCTTCTGCGCAGTAGGTTGAGGGTTCAATTCCTTCCCAGGATAAACATTTCATGAACATAGATGTTTGTTCTGTGTCTGGGTGTTATATAAAATATCATAAGATGTATTTACATATATAAAAGTACCTATTCTATCTATTCTATTATAGGTACCTATTATGTATATTTTAATAGCCATCTGATCATAATACAAGCTATGCTTAGTTTGGGGCTGGATGGTGTTGTGTGCATTCTCCCACAATATTTATTTATTATACTCTAAAGCAATACATTTCAACGTAGAACCAAGCACGAACGAGTGACACGACACGTGCCACGAGTGTCGTGTCGTGTGATATCGTGACGCCGGAAATGTTGCGTGTCGTGTTGCGGGCTACCTATTGAATGCGATGACCTGAATATGGATTTAATTACGTGTATATACCTAGGTTTACTGCTATAACAGGCAGGTTCGTGAAAATACTCATATACGATAGTACCTACCTAAGTAGGTATTTAGGTATTTAAATAATTAAATAATGCCGGATATTTCTCATTATCATCTAAGTCCCAAAGCAAAAAGAGCTTGTCATGGGAACCACATGACTGATATACCTACTACTTATGTACTTGTGTTTTTTGTAAATAGGTACATATTATTCATAGAAAAAGACCTAGGCTCGAGACAAATACTAGATCTTACATTTGTCCCGCGGGAATCGATTTGTCCAAGTCTAGGCGATTGTCCCGCGACCTCCTTTGTGTACAAACATTGAAGTCGCATTTCATCATCTTTATAGGTACGCAGTCATTTCTGTGCAGGTCAAGTACTATCTGCAGGTATACCACATTTCATCGAAATTGGTTCAGCTGTGACGTGTTTGAGTAAAAAACGTCCAAACATTCTACATTTTGTTTCTGAGTGATGATCTTCAATGATGAAGAGATGATGAAGATGATGAACAGTGAAGGGGTAATCTGATAGATTCAGAATTTGGAGTCCTGTTCATCATCATCATATCAGCCTTTAAGAAGCCCACTGCTGAACATAGGCCTCCCCAATTGATTTCCAGGAAGAACGATTTTGAGCCCTGTCCATCCACCGTCCTGTGTCCTGTTACTTCAATGATATTGCAAGAATATAACCTTAACCTGATGCTGCAGCATCGCCTGGATTCTGCAAGATAGCCCAACTCTTTACCAACTTACAGCAGAGTTTGAGCTCATTGGAATCATCTCAATTAATAGGTTATTTATATGTATATCTTATGTCAGGGGTTTTTAGACGCGATAACGTCTTATAAATTGATGAACGCCGGCTGCACGCACGATAAAGCATTGCTGTCAGAGTCATTGCCATGTTCCACCTGAGCCCAGCGTGCAAGCGAGAGTGCGGAACAAGCGATAGCGAGGCACGATCGGTTCATCAATGTTTTCTTATGACATTATCACGTAAAATTATCGTCCGTTAACCGACAACCAGTTTTTTTTAATTTTGTAACTTATACATCTTTATATACGAACTACGCGGGCAAAGACGTGAGCAGTATTTAGTTATCTATGAATCAAAGTCCTGACTGACAGACTGAGATGAGAAAAACGAACAGCCGAAACCACTTGTAGAGACTTGAAACGATGTGAAACAAACATTAAACCCTTAAGCGATACAAAAGTTTGTATGAAAAAAAACGCGAACGAAGTCGCAGAGAGCTACTTAGTATTAGGTATAGTATTATGTTATCAGTGGTATTAGTATAATGTGAAGCGAAAAACTCCTGCCTTTCGATCTTAACGGAGAGCGTTTAAAACCCGTGCAATGAAAAAAAACATCTTCATAATAACAGAAACACACTCTTTATAATAGTCTTAATTTTTGGTCTACTGATTTCTGTCATCGTTCCACGATGGGTGCCCGTTCCTTCTCACATATCGATAATAGCTAGCTCTTGTAGCAAATTGTCTTCAAACTCTGTCGAGATGACGCGACGCTCGTACAGGTGGCGCTCAGGTTGAAACCAGTTTCTGTAAAAAAAACCAGTTGGCCTCATTCAGTTGGGTAGCTCTGCCTTCTGCGCTGTAGATCGTGGGTTCGATTCCCATCCAGAACTCTAGTGTGATTAACTTGGATGTCTGTTCTGTGTCTAGGTGTTATATAGTATCGAATGTATTATATACATGCGGCTTCCCACTCGTAGTAGGTGTAATTATTATGTATAATAATTACGTTTTAAAAACGAAAAAGAAAACCCGACTTTATTTATATAAAATAGGCAATTTCATTTACTTGGATGACATATTTTTTTCAGCTATTTTGTTAACTAATGTTTGTATGATGTCTCGAGTCTGGGTGTTTTTATGTATCATATATTTATGTATTTACGTAAAAGGTATATAAGAAGTATATCAGTCATGTGGTGCCCAGCCCATAACACAAGCTCTGCTTACGGGGCCAGATGATGCTGTGTGAAATGTCCGGCATTATTATTATTATTATTATTATTAGGTTGGGGAAAAAGTCTTTTCGTATTATAGTATGTATGAACTTGTAATAAAATCTCTTTGGTTATACTATTTGTATCTGGCTGGTTTTGGTATCATTAAAAGTTTAAATTTTAAAGAACATAATTCCAAATTCAAATTAGGAAAATATGTGATTTTTATTTGTTTTTCGTACTGACAAGATGAGTGAATCTAATGAAGAAATTCTATACATTTTAAAATTTTAAGGTAAAAAGAAAAAAAAAGGTAAAATGCAACGCAAGCCTCGAAAAAATTTGCGATGTTTATGGACCTAGTGCAGTGTCTGTGAGAGTAGCACAAATTTGGTTTAAGCGTTTTCAATCCGGAAATTTTGATGTCAAAGATGCACGTCGCTCTGGTCGCCCTATTACGGATAAAATGGATGCCATTTTTGAAAAAGTGGAGCAAGATCGGCATAGTCCAGTCAATTTAGACATTCGAAGGTGCATAAAGTCCCAACAAGCTGAAAACAGTAAAATTGTTCAAATCATAATTATAAATAATATTTAAAAGTTCCCCATCATTCCCGTGTATGGAAAAAAAAATATTCAAGGTCAAAGGTCAAAAAAATGAGTTTTTCGCGATTTTCAGCAAAACGGTAAGTTTTATCATAAAAGTACCTTAGACAAAAATTGTAGATCATAAAATTATCTATAAAAAATGTATCAATACTTTTTTTCCTACGAGCCACCGTTTCTGAGATATAATGATTCAAAAAGTTATAAAAGTTGTTATCGTCATAATATGCACACGTTTCCACGCCACCTATGAGGTAGTGTACTTAGCGCTTTTTAACGTGGTTTCCCAGTAGGCCTACTCCACGGGTCAGTTGTGATCCTGTTTCATGTGAAACTATTGCAAAATAACGGAAATTTTCAAAAATTGGAAAAGATAAAAGCGATGTAAATAAAAAAAAAGTGGTGAAGTTCATTCGCCTGATTCGTAAGTTTCAAATTCTTCTTGTTCTTCTTCTCCTGCTTCTTCTTCTTCTTCATTTTGGATGCAAGTAAGTTGCGTCAATAGCGATGTATCGCATGACAATTCGTCGGAATCAAACGAATCCTTCATTGTTTGTGATTCAACATTAAAGCACGACCGGCCTTGACAATTTGTGCATGCCAGATAACAAAACAGTCCGACTTTTTTGCAACCACATTTAGCACTGCATCCCTTTTTGCAGTTGCAAAAAATTGTGTTCAGCAGTTTTACCGGCGCTGGTCGGAGTAAAGTTTGAACTGGCTCTAATATATTGTTGACCAACTTCCAACCCCAGTCTCTTGGGTCTAGCTGATAACCAAGCCACACTTGAACTTGGTAATATACCCGAAAAAGATGTTGATGAGCAGCAACTGAGGTTGGAGGAAGACAAGCTAATTGAACTTGTTTTTTATTTTTAGTATTTTTAACGAAACATGCATGCATGATATGCATTATCTAAACAGGTAGTTTTTTTAGGAGCTCCGTACATAGAAAGAAGAAAGCAGATGCCGTTGGTGATAACTTCTTGTTGAGTTGAATTACTCTTTTTAAAAACTTCAGCACATTGAACGAAATCTATATTATATTTATTAGATTAATATATATGAAGTAAAATGTAGTGTTTATATAATATTAAGTGTAAATATATATTTTATGGGTTTATTAATTATTGTGTAGAAAAGTCGCCTACATAGTTATAACTTATGTATATTTTATATTTTAAGTATAAGTTACAATGACCGATAGAAAAATATTTCAACATATAATATAATAAATAGAATACATATATATATATATATACTATATATATTATAATATATAATATATAACAACTCTAGAGATGTTTATACATGACGAACTCATGCATATTATGACGATAACAACTTTTATAACTTTTGAATCGTTATATATCAGAAACGGTGACTCGTAGGAAAAAAAGTATTGATGTATTTTTTAGAGATAATTTTAAGATTTAAGATAATTTTAAGCAGATACAATTTTTGTCTAAGGTACTTTTATGATAAAACTTACCGTTTTGCTGAAAAACGCGACAAACTTATTTTTTTGATCTTTGACCTTGAATAAAAAAAAATCCATACACGGGAATGATGGGGAACTTTTATATATTATTTATAATTATGTTTTGAACAATTTTACTGATTTTCAGCTTGTTGGGACTTTATGTACCTTCACTCTCATTGTTTGGTCTAGATTGACCGACTAGCATATCAGTAGTTACGACGTAGCTGAAGAACTGGGAATTGACCACAAAACAGTTTTGGCGCATTTGAAAAAACTGGGTACACAAAAAATCTCGATATTTGGGTACCTCACGAGCTCACTGAAAGAAACCTAATGAACCGTGTACTCATTTGTGATTCTTTATTACGACGTAATGAAACCGAACCATTTTTGAAGAAGCTGATAACTGGTGATGAAAAGTGGATCACGTGCGACAAGAACGTGCGAAAAAGGTCGTGGTCAAAGGCCGGTCAGGCTTCACAGACTGTGGCGAAACCCGGGTTAACTCGCAACAAGGTGATGCTGTGTGTGTGGTGGGATTGGAAGGGCATTATTCATTATGAGCTGTTACCACCAGGCAGGACCATCGATTCTGAACTCTACTACGAACAACTGATGAGATTAAAGTAAGAAGTTGAGAGAAAGCGGCCGGAATTAATCAACAGAAGGGGTGTGGTTTTTCATCATGATAACGCTAGACCTCACATATCTTTAGCCACTCAGCAAATATTAAGAGAGTTTGGCTGGGAGGTGTTAATGGATCCGCCGTATAGTCCTGACCTTGCACCTTCAGATTTCCACCTGTTTCGGTCTCTTCAGAATTCTTTAGGCAGTGTCAGGTTAACATCACGAGAAGACTGCCAAAACCACTTGTCGCGGTATTTTGATCAGAAGTCCCAAAATTTATATAGCAATGGGATCATGTCCCTACCTACAAGATGGCAAAAAGTTATCGAACAAAATGATACCTACATACTTTAGTTATATGTAAATAAACTATATTAAAAAATGTTTTGAATTTTCTTAAAATATGCGAAGAAACTTTTTCCCCAACCTATTATTTGCTCTCTATTATTAGGCGCTATTTAATCCTTTCAACACACTGGTTTAAAATAAGCAATGACACAATAAGGAGTTTACTTAGTTCAATAATAGTAATAACGATTGGTTGAGCTAATTTATTTCATATTCTTACTAATTTATATACATACACTACATAAATATGTCTATTGACAAAAATCTCCATGAGTAATGCTTACTTCAGGTATACAAGTTTATGTTTAACTATATTTCAAAAACAACAAATTACATAACGATAATGCATTATTTAATTTACATAAGTACATAAATATATTTATTTAACATTAACAAAATCGTTTAAATGGTAACATTAACAACTTAGTGTAACTTGTTAATAGTAACATTAACATAGTGATGATATTAACAATTCGTGTAATTACTTATTAATGTTAACATTAACAAATTGGTTTAACTTGCTAATGGTAACATAAACGAGTTAGTAACATTAACAAGTTAAAATCTGTAAATTGTTAATGGTAACCAGAGAGGCATTAACATGGTATTAACATTAACAAGATGGTGTAACTTGTTAATGGTAACATTAACATTTTAGTAACATTAACAAGATGGTGTAACTTGTTAATGGTAACATTAACATATTAGTAACATTAACAAGATGGAGTAACTTGTTAATGATAGCATGGTGATAACATTAACATGGTTGATATTTTTTATACGATTTTTTTTAAAGTGAATTATTTTCGATTTACAAACCTAACAGATAAGAACTAATCGTTATACTTACTTGTACATCTATATTCTACCATTTATGGATGAAAATAGATAGATGGTATTATACATATTGTAATATATAAAACAAATTTATAAAAATTCAAGTCTCATAATTCAAGTCCAGTTAAAGGAGATATCTGAAATAAAGAATAGCAAAAATAAATTAACTATAAAATCAAATGTTTCAAGCAAAAGGTCCTAGTGTCAAGTCTATAATATGTATGAATTAAAAGCAATATCAGCAATTCGCAGTTCTTTCATCGATTAGTGTTTCTCTAAGCGGCGCCGGCGATTAGATTGCAACCTGTCACGTTTGGAAACTAACCGCTATAAAAAACTGTCGGGACTATAGCTTCTCTTTTTATCACTCCCCTCTATCATCCTTCATATCATATTATCATATCATATCATCATAATATCATATCATAATTATCATATCATCATATCATATCATACAATAAAATATATATTTATTGTACACCTTATGAAATAAAACACAAAAACATTATAAAATATAGTAGGAATAAGTACTTAAGTGTTATAATGGGCGGCCATATCGCTTATGCGCGACCTTTTACTGGCAAATCACATATCATCATATCATATCATATCATATCATCATATTATATCATCATATCATCACATCATCATTTATATCATCATATCATATCAGGAAAGATTACAGAGATGATGGATGATAAAACTTTCTTACAATATCCTTCATCTTTGGCCTACCCTTATATCGTATCCTGTACCTTCATCCATATTCAAATCTATCCCCTTTCTAACTAATACTGAGATAAAAAAAATATCTATACTAATATTATAAATATTGTTACTTTTCACGGCTAAACGGGATTTGTAATGAATTTGAATGTTTGTATGATCTGCCAGTATATGTCACGGGTCTGGGTTTTTCTATATATAATATGTATGTATTTACAAAAAAAGTATATAAGTATGTAAGTATATAGTATATCAGTCATGTGGTTCCCATAACACAAGCTCTGCTTACTTTGGGACCAGATGATGCTGTGTAAAATGTCGGAATTATTTATTAATATTGAGGCCTTTTATATTTAGCTACCATACGTGCAAAACCACGAACAACAGCTAGTATGTGAATGAATAATATGAGTATGATATCCCTATTATACTATACATCCACAATTATACTAAGGGTAAAAACAATCTTCTTTTTATTTAAAATTCTCGCGAGGTTTCTCCATTTGTCATAAACTCCGGAACTACTTAACCAATAATTATGAAATTCAGCTGACTGTGTGTAATTAGGTAGAGTTAAAAGTTTATTTCTCAATTATTGACCACAATATTTTTTTATTGGGTATAAAATGTTTTCTTACAATAAGTTCCATAAGTTTCTAACAGATGGCAGAACTACTGAGCCACAGCAACTACATCTATCTAATCTGATCCCTTTAAACGAGCAATTCTTGTATATATGAATATATATGTATGTATAATCTGAATCTCGGAAACATCTCCAATGATTTACATGAAATTTAGAATGCAGGGGGTTTATGGGGCGATAAATCGATCTAGCTATGTTTCATTTTTAGAAAACGTCGTTTTATCCGTGTTTTATAACGAGAAAAACTCGGTCATCCAGGTACTATAAATTAATCAATATAATTGATTGATTACTATAAATTAAACAATATAATTGATTAATTACTATAAATTAATCAATATAATTGATTAATTACTATAAATTAATCAATATAATTGATTAATTTATAGCCCCTGAAACCCCCTGCATTCTAAATTTCATAAAAATCGTTGGAGCTGTTTATGAGATTCAGATTATACATACTTATATATTCATATATTACAAGAATTGCTTGTTTAAGGAGTAGCTGTCATCGGTCAACAGTTGAAGTTCAAAATGATGTGGGTAATCATCATCATACAATTACCTATCAGCGAGGTGAAGCAGTTCGAAGCAAACCTCGGCCATGATGAGAGTTATGATCATCCACTCGAGCCGAAGGTGATGTCTGTCTGCTGCCCATGTGGACAGTAATTCCAACAATTCTACGCAGTGAGACAGCCGTTCTGTTAGTACCTGTAAATTGTAGTTACATGGTAAGTTCGCATTAGAATAACTAATGTTATAATACATTTTATAATTGAGCTTAGTTTTGTGGTGTTCGAGGAATTTATAACATGGGCCCTTGAATTAATTTAATGAAGATTATAATAAATCGAATACATTTAAGGAAATAAATATAAAGACAGTGCTTTCTCAATATATATTATAGAAATGTAATGTTCACAATAATGTTGCCAATTGTCGGTTGTCAAAAAATTACAATTGTTTAAAAAAATGCGATAACCATAATATTAATACTAGAAATAAAGATAAACTCGCTGTTCCCACAGATAGGCTCGCTATAGTTAATAAATCTTTTATAGGGCAATGTTTACGCTTCTTTAACAAGGTCCCAGGCGACGTGTTACATTTGTCGATTGGCAAATTTAAAAACGTAATTAAACAGAAACTGTCTCAAAGTATATTATAAAATAACAGATTTTTAGATAACAAAGTCTTGTTCCAACACGACTCGGCATCCGTATCAAAATTGGCAAGGATCATACATAAAAGCGTTAAGACCAGACAAGTTTCTTGCCGGATTCTTCTTGAACTGGGGTTAGGAGGAACCGGCACCTAGATTCACTAGCATGTAAGAAGACGATTCAATGTGGTCCTTGTGATTTTATTGAATAAATAAATGATATGATTTGGTTTGATTTCTATTTGATATTTTGGCCCTGTCAGCTCAGTTGGAAGTAGCTGTCTTCTGCGCTGTAGGTTGAGGGTTCGATTCCCACTCAAGATAAACATAGGTGTTTTGTGTCTTTTAAATGACTTTTTACAAAAATAAATTTTACTTTATAAGTTTTTTACTTTTACTATCCGCTGCACTCCATAATGATCAGCTGAGGATCATCAAAAATGGCTCAGCACCCACATCTGACTGTAAAATCGAGTTGGTATTTTTCGCTAAACTGAATAACACTTCAAATGAGGATTTCTATATGGAACTGATCCCAGATGAGTGCTGCATGGAGACTGATGATGGGACGACTGCGATAGTCTTCAAATTATTGGGCAATGCTCTGAAGTTATTCCTAGAGTAATGGAGTAGAATGTGTCTTGATTGCGATCAATGGCATAAATTGGAGGATGCCTAAGGACAAAGATCAAAGGACAACCTAATTAATAAACCACTATAACAAAAATGGATATTACCAGTGCCACAATTTGTAACATAGTTTTTAGTTTAAATAATATAATATAAAATTGTGCACGTGAACTAATAAAAGAGCTAGCAACAGAGAAGGAAAACATGAAACAAACCTGGCTTGGTGCCAGCCGTTATGCTGTAACCGAACCGACACTGCATGTGACTCGTCTTATCATCATTGGATGATGATGATAGGTATTTATTATATCATTCCTTTATATTATAAAAACAGCATGAGGCAAGTCCAGCTAACTATAAGAATATACCCGTGTTCGCCTGGGTATGGTAAAGTAGGCGACAGTAGCAGAGTACAACCGCTCCAATTGTTCCTCTTCCCAGTAGAAATCCGGGGTGTCCAGCAGATCTGACTCCACGGTCAGACGGTGACGGAGAGAGAACAACTCTCCCAGCTTCCTCACCACCTGGAAACAATGTTTTAAACAACAATTAAAGACATTCTTGTTTATATACAGGTAATAGTTTATAAAAATCGAATGTGGGGTTAGAATATGTGGCCATCTTTATTTATTGACATACTAGCTGACCCGTGCCCACTTCGTTGAACGATTACAACTTCACAAAAAATATGAAGGTACTATATAGCTAATAAAAAATGATAGCTATTCAAATTATTACAATAATTACAGAGATTAACAAAGTTAATGATAAATAATAATAGATGGCGCTATCGGCCACCTGCCCCGTTCCCGTTGTTTTCCCGGGATAAAAAATAGCCTATATCCTAATCCATGTTACTAACTATATTCATTTTAAGTTTCATCCAAATCGGTTCAGCGGTTCTCGAGTTATAAGTGGTGTAACTAACACGACTTTATTTTATATACATATATAGATTTATCGCTAAATTATGTGATAACAAGTTTCTGCTCAAGACTTGTAACGCGTGGTATTGCCAAATATAATCGTACAGGAAATGATCCACACTCAATTTAGCATCATATAAAAGGAGAGGTCAATAAGTTTGCGGAATGGCAGGAAAGAGGGTCAAAATAAAACAAATAATTATTTTTCCTCAATATATTCTCCCTTATGCTTAATACACTTTTCAGATCATTCAAAAAGCTTACCTATCCCTTCATAAATTTTTTTTTTATCAAGTCCTTCAAAATATGGCGAAAATGCAGACTTAACTTCTTAATATTCAGTTTTTTTTTCCACGAAGTTCTTTTTTTAATTTTGTAAACAAATAATAATCATAAGGGGCTAGATCTGGACTAAGGGGACAGTGATTTAATGTTTCGTAGCCACATTTTCGCAAGCTAGCCCTTGCAACATGGCTCTTGTGTACGGGTGCACTGTCGTGCAAAAGCAGCACACCTTGAGTCCATTTTCCTCGTTTTTTTCCTTGATGGCAATTTAATTTTTTTCCTTTCCAGTAGAGTGGCATAGTATCCCTCGGTGATATTCAATCCTTTTTCTTTGTAGTGGATTAAAAAAATCTCCTCCGAATCATGAATTTAAAATTATTGATTATGTATCAGACTTGTCAATTTTAAAGGAGGTAGAATGTTGCGCTATTGAATTAATAAAGCATGGCATAATTATAATTGCACTCTACAGAACCCCTAAATATAAAAACTATTCATTGTTTCTTGAGATATTAGAAAAAGTATTTTGTAAAGTAAGCAATAACTCAAATAAAAAAATCCTACTATGTGGTGACTTCAATACAAACATTTTAAACAATTGTACACAAACATCATCATTTATCGATTTAATCACTAGTTATAATTTAAGGTTCTCAGTGAAGGTACCAACAAGGCTTAAATGACCTGTATTGATAATATTATACACAATATCAGAGGTGCAAAATGTGAAGTGGTTGAGTTAGCTCCATCAGACCATTGTGGACTATTACTTAAATGTCCAGTAAAAATTACATCCAAGTTGTGCTCTTGGACGATAGAATCTCGAGATTACTGTAAAGAAAATATGATTAAATTTGCAGGGTGCTTTAAGAACTTGAGTTTCTCGGAAATTTATGAAACAACTGATACAAATATTGCATATAACTGTTTTCTAGACATGTTCAAACTCTTTTATGATCTCTGTTTTCCAATTAGACGAATTGTTTTCAGTAATAAAAAAAAAGAACAAATGGGTATCAAGAGGTGTAAAAATATGCAGTAAACGAAAAGGCAACTTTTGTGGCAATATAGAAATAACCCGACGGACACGAATAAAAACAACTTAAAACCGTATTCTGAATTGTTTAAAAAAATATTAGATTAATAAAAAAATCACAAAATGACTATTTTATCAAATCATCACAAAACAAATCAAAGGCTACATGGCAAATTATTAATAAAAATAAAAATGTATTTAAAGAGTTCATATATAAATTATCTCATGACAATAAAACTTATTATAATCCAATAGACATCTCAAATATTTTTAATAATTATTTCATTGACCATATACAATCCAATTCCATGACTTTAAATCATAATGACTATAAAACCATGTATAAAATGCATGGACAATGCTCTTCTATGTTTCTTGCTCCCGTTTCCAGTTAAAAGAGTGTGTAGTCTAAACAACACGAAGAGTGTTTAATTTGATGAAATATCGACATCGATAGTTAAATATGTGGCAGATATAATATGTTTCCCTTTAAGTTTTATTTTTAATTTGTGTTGAATCTGGTATTTTCCCAACGGCTCTCAAAACATCAATAATTAAACCATTGTTTAAAAATGGAGACAAAGATAAGGTGGCAAATTAAAGACCAGTAGCACTTATCCCAATAATGTCTAAGATCTTTGAGAAAATAATTTATGATAGTCTTTATGGCTACCTAGAAAAAGAATGTAAACTAAACGATCAGCAAAAGGGGTTTAGAAAGGGAAAATCGATCAACTTAGCAATATTTGATTTCTTAGATAAGGTAGTAGATAATGTGGATAAAAGGGTTCCTGTCTGTGCAATATACATGGACATGTCTAAAGCATTTGATTGTGTAGATCACAAGTTACTTATTTATAAATTAGAACAATATGGAATTAGGGGTAATGTTCTGAATTTAATAAAATCATACCTATCTAATAGAAACCAATACACAGAAATAACTCGAGTAAATATAAATTCAAGGTTAGAAGAGAAATATAGGTCTTCTCTTCGGAACAATCTGTATGGCGTGCCACAGGGTAGTGTTCTAGGACCATTATTATTTTTGTGTTACATTAATGATTTTCCTAAGCATGTGAGTCATCCGATGGTACTCTTTGCAGATGACAGCACAGTCATAATAAAAAAAAGTGAAAATAATATTAACACTACTCTTAAAGAAAGTGTAGACTGGTTAAATGCTAACAATCTACTGATAAATCTAAATAAAACTAAAATAATGCATTTTAATCAACGCATTATAAATTCAAAATATATTAACATTATTTAGAATAATCGAAAATTGGTGCACAAAATACAATTCTTGTTTAGTTATGAGTGACTTCAATATGTATTCTTGTAATGATAATGTTATTAATTATTTTGAATTTGTGACAGCTTTTTGCGAGTTCGCTCAGAGAAATGAGGTAAAGAATTGTAATGATCGAATATTGGATTTAGTTTTGGTCTCTCTGGGCATGGATGAGGTGGTGGGATGCCCCGCGGACGAGGAGCTAGTGCCGCGTGATGAGCAGCACCCGCCGCTCGCGGTGTCGGTGCGTCTCGCTCCACCGCATGGCGCACGCCCGCCGCCCTCCGCGCCGCCGCCCGATGACGAACAGCAATGGAACTTTTCCAAAGCTGATTATCACGAACTGTATTCGTCGATTGCGGCAGCGGATTGGAGTCCTCTCTATGGAACTCGAGATCCCGAGGAAGCCTTGGATTTACTCTATTGCACTTTAAGAGACATTTTCGACAAATGTGTTCCCAAAAAACGCCTTCGTAAAACGGACACTAGGTATCAGTATCCCAACTGGTATACAACGGACATCATAAGAGAGATTAAACTGAAGGCGAGGCTACATAGGCAATATAAAAGAGGAGGATCGAGTTATGTAGCATTTTCAGAAAGTAGAGCAAGGGTGAAGAAAATGATAGAGAACGCGCAAGCTCAACGCCAGCAACGAGTAGAGTACCGTCTGATGGAGGATCCGAAATCGTTCTGGAATTTTGTGAAATCAAAACCGTGTAAAATCAACCGGGACCGTGAACCGAAAACAGATCACACTACACGGAAAAACTCTCTCGGAACCGGAATGTGCGGAGGAATTCGCAAAGTTTTTTCATTCGGTTTACGGTACTTCACCGGCTAGCCTAGACGTGGCAGCAGCGGAGGCTAGCGCCGCGCGTGTGCACGTGCCGCGCCTGACGCTGGCCGAGGTGCGCGCGGCGCTGACGAGGCTCAAGCCGAAGCGGTCTGCAGGCCCGGACGGCATACCGGTCTTTATTATGAGAGACTGTCGAATGCCGCTTGTGGAACCACTCACCCACGTTTACAATGCTTGTCTGGAGAAATCACACTTTCCGGAACGATGGAAGATAACAAGGGTTGTTCCTATTCCTAAAGGGTCTGGATCTGATGTGACGGAATACCGACCGGTGGCCATTCTATCGACGGCGGCGAAGGTCTTTGAATCAGCCGTGCAGTGCAGCATGTAGGAGCAGGTCTCGGCACGGCTGTCCGACGCGCAGCACGGTTTTCGACCAGCGCATAGCACCTCAACGAACCTTCTTGACTCCATGGCCTACGTGCTACCGCAAGTCGACGCAGGGGTGCAAGTCGACGCCGCCTACTTTGATTTCAAAAAAGCGTTCGATCTAGTCGACAACGACATCTTGCTTCAGAAGTTGGCGACGATCGGTTGCACCACCAAACTACTGCAGTTCTTCGCGAGCTATATGAAGGACCGGCGGCAGTATGTCGACTACGCGGGATACAGATCAGAGGCTTACTATACTATAACCGGCGTGAGTCAGGGAAGTAATCTGGGGCCGCTAGAGTTTTTAATAATGATAAATGACACACCGACTGTCGTCAAAGAGGCCAAATGCTTGCTGTTCGCTGACGACCTTAAGTTACTCTTGCCTATCAAGAACGAAAATGACTGTGTACGCTTTCAGCGGGACGTCGACAGAGTGGTAGAGTGGAGTAGGGCAAATGAACTCCAGTTCAATAACAGCAAATGCTCCATAATAACTTTCAGTCGAGCTAAGACACCACTCTACCACGACTACCAGTTGAGGGGTACTCAGCTAAAGAGAGTCAACTCGGTAAGGGATTTAGGGGTTCGTCTGGACGATAAGCTACAATTCCGGGTGCAGGTGGTCAACATCTGCAAGAAGGCCTTTAAAACATTAGGATTTGTACTCCGTCAGTCAAACAGCTTCAAAAACCTGCAAGCAGTAAAAGCACTCTATAATGCTTTGGTAAGAAGCCATTTGGAGTTCAATGCAGCAATATGGGCTCCGCACGAAACCAAGTACAGCCAAATGGTAGAGCGTATACAAAATAAGTTCACTAGATTTCTATACCTGAAGGTGTACGGTATATACCCCTTCTACCCTTTGATGTATCCAACCTTGTTTATTATAGGCATGGTTGGATACAACAAGCTAGAAGTAAGGAGAGATGCAGCGCTTGCTCTACATTTGTTTAAGGTTTTGAGAGGGGTGATCGCTCATCCAGGTATTTTGGAAAAAATGCGGCTGAATGTGCCCGCAGACTTTGTGCACAAACGAAGGCGTCCCGCCCTATTGGCAGTACCAAAAGGGCGAACCAACCTGCTGGACAAGGCACCTATGACGCGCAGCATCCGCACGCTCAATCAGATTGCCGATAGAATCGATATTTTTTACTGTTCACGGACCGAATTCCAAAAGGCTTTGTTTTTTATTTTATGTTATGACAAGTAGTATTTTTTTTTGTTTTTATTTTTTTTTTTTAAATTAGTTAGTATTGATTATTGACATTGTGATGTGACTTTTAAATGTAATTTTATTGTATATTCAAATGGCTATGACTTTTAATCCGATTTTATTTAGCAAATTTAATTAATGTTGACAAATTTAGAAGTATGGTAGTCCATTATCAAATTACTTTGACATTATAATATATGTTTTTATGTAGTACGTAAGTAAATTATCTTGTTTTTGGATATCTCTTAAATGATGAATGTAAATGATTGTATAATTTTTAATTTTAATACTTATTAAGACTAGGCTAGACTAGAATATGAGGTACTCTATCGCATTGGGGGTGCCTGTAAGGATAGAGGTACATGTTTATAAATAAATAAATAAAATAAAACATAAATTATCAAAATGAAATAATAAAAGATTCAGATGTTACGAAATTTTTAGGGCTACATATAGATAAAGGATTGACATGGAAAATCCACACTGAAAACATAATTAAAAAAATTAATAGCCTTGCTTATGCACTACGTCATTTATCAAGAGTAGCAAGCAAAGATACAACATCAACTGCGTACCACGGCTCGGTTGCTTCATTATTGAGATACGGCCTGATTTTCTGGGGTAACAGTACAAACAAAGAGGACGTTTTTATTGCGCAAAAAAGGTGTATAAGATCCATATTTAATCTAAAAAATACTGACAGTTGGCAATACTTTAAATCTAATACAATTTTGACTTTACCTAGCCTATACATATTTGAAATGGCCCTATTCGCAAAACATAACATAAACAAATTTAATAAATTTTCTGACATTCATAATTTTCGAATACCCGTAGTAGAAACACATTTTGCCTTGTAAAATCGAATACAGCGCTAATGCATAATAGTGTTTTCTGTATGGCTCCTAAAATATATAACAAGATACCAGAGAGCATAAAAGGTAATCAATTGTTGAGCTTTAAAAATCAGCTTAAGGCACTTCTTGTAGAAAAGAGTTATTATAGTATCTCCGAGTTTTTGAACGATGACCTCAGTTACTTGTAACTAAATATAATAAATTTGCATGCCTAGTTAAGGTAAGATTGTACTGGTACTTTATATAATTATTACTATACTATAACAATGTTGTAAACCTACATTCTGACAAATAAATGAATTGAATTGAATTGAATTGAATCCCAAAAAACACTGGCCACGACCTTTCCGGTCGATTGTGACATCTTGAATTTCTTAGGGGGTGCTGCGTCTTTTTTCTGCCACTTCATAGATTTCTGTTTTGATTCAGGCTCATAGTGATGAACCCAAGTTTTATCTTCAGTATCAATCCGATTCAAAATGTCCTCCTTGTTGTCGCTACAGAGAGCCAAAAACTCGCGTAAACACTCGACGCGCTGCTTTTTCGGAACCGCTGAGAGCATTCATCGGCACCCATCTTAGACTGACCTTAGACATGTCAAGATGGTCATGCAGGATGTTCAAATGGTTGAAAACGATACTCCAATAATTTCTGCGAGTTGTTATTTATTTATCGGGTATCTTCAAGAACAAGTTCTTAAGACTTTTTCTATGATGTCTGAGGTGGTGGCCTCGATCGGCCGGCCCGGGCGGTTGTCATCTTCAATTGATTCCCTGCCTTGCTTGAATAAGCTATTCCACTTTTAAATCATTGTTTTTCCAGGACAAGAGTCCCCGTAAACAGATGACATTTCTTCTAAAATAATTTGAGGTGTTTTTCCTTGCTTAGTAAGAAACTTAATAACGGCACGAAACTCAATTTTATCCATGTTTAACGATTTTTCCCCGACTGTAATGCTAATGTAGTCATAATTAAAATGTTAATGATCCGATTTGCCTAAATTTTGGTATTTATAGCTGTATTGAGTACCTGAAGATTACCAGGTAAAAAAAATTAACCCCATCCCTTCCTAACCCTTCCATTCCGCGAACTTTTTCTCCTCCCCTCGTATCATTATCCCACGATATAAGTGTAAACAAAAATAGTCATATCTTCAGTGGCTTTTTAGTGATCTCATCATCTTACCATATCATTCATTCCTCCCTCAGACACGCGTACGGTCCCGTACAATATGTGAACAACACATTAACTAATATGTGATTTGTGCGGTTTCTTTTGAGATTAAATTATGCTGACGGCTTCTGTGTATTTTGATAAATGTATGTAAAGTATTGATGGGTGGAATGCGCTCGTTCCTATGGTCTCCAAGAAGGTAATTGAACACCACCTACCGCTATCGACTCGCAGAGGGCAGGATGTCATCTCCAGGAGTGCAGAAGATCCGGTCCAGGCATGCTCAGCGCGCCACAGACAATTAGGGTGGAATTCTAAGGTTAGCATGGCTATCCTAGGTTCAAAGGATCTTGAAAGACGCACATTACACAGCAGTGAGCCCACAAACACAGTATGGTTGCTAAAACGTCTATCTTTGAGGAATTTCCACGATCACAATAATTGAGTTGAAACGGAACATCCAGCCATCTCAAAGCTGCACCTGCCACAACAAGCGGCTGGTCCGTCAAAAAGAGTTCGCTGGTGATTTACCAAACTACTCTCAATATAACAGTATAAATCGAACATGATTATAAGATAGATACTAACTTCCTTCTTATCGACGTTAGAAGCTCCTTCTCTTTCCATCGACGAGGTGTGGTACCGCACCGAAGACGCCAAGGACTCCAGTCTAGACTCCCAAGCGCCGAGTCTGGCTGACTGGACCATAGCATGACTGGAAAATTAAGAAGTATGAAGAGTGATAGCGTAAAGTTTGAAGAGTGAAATTTGGAGTCTGATAGTGTGAAGTGTGATCGTGTGATAGTGTAGAATGTGATAGTGTGATATTGTAAAGTGATAGTGTGATATTGTAAAGTGTGATAGTGTGATAGTGTGAAGTGTCATAGAATAGAATAGAATAGAAAATACTTTATTGCACACCACAAATACATTGGACTATTATAAGAAACTATGTTTAGCTACACGGTAGTAGAATGGGCGGTCTTATCGCTAGAAAGCGATCTCTGCCAGACAACCTTAGGATGGATAGAAATCAATATAGCTGAATATGGGGTGATGGAAATATTATAATTTATTTATGATAAAATAATATGTACATACATAATTACAGGATAACAAATAGTGAAATACATAATATTATAAAAATAAATAAATAATATTAACTACAATATGATAAACTAAATAAACGAATACATACTTATATATATATATATATAAATATATATATACCTAAATAACGTAAAGAAACAAGCAATAGTTAACAACAGGACAAATAGTGTTCCCTGACCCTGATAGATTTAAAAATAGTTTGTGATTTGGCGCGTCTAACAGCATCTGGCAGTGCGTTCCACAGTTGAGCAGCCTGTACTGTGAAAGAATTGGCATAGTATGAGGAAGTGGGGACAGGTGTCGCGAGTAGGAGAGTATCGGAGGAGCGCAAAGAACGAGAGTGGGAGAGATGTAGAAATTGGAAACGTTCTTTGAGATAGGACGGTGTTGTTGGATTAAAAACGATATTATATAAATAGTTCAGAGCGTGCAGATTCCGACGAAAACGAATTGGTAACCAATTGAGCTTTTTTCGGAATTCAGAGACATGTTGCTGCATACTTGCGCAACCTAAATATAAATCGAATGGAAAGATTTTGAAGGCGCTCAAGTTTGTTAAGTTGCTGTTCAGTCAAATCTAAATAGCAGGCATCAGCATAGTCAAGTATTGGAAGAAGGAGAGACTGTGCAAGCGAAATTTTAGTGGCCATTGGAAGAAAGTTACGCAGTCTCCGAATAGAACCGGCTGAGGCAAAAGTTTTACGGCTGACTTCAGTTAGCTGCTGTTCCCATGACAGATTTCTGTCCATGAGAACACCTAAATTTTTTACCGTCTCACTCTGCTTTATGTGAGAACTCCATCAAAAATAATATGCGGAAGGCTGGACCAGTCAATTCTAGACACCATTCGCGAACCCCCAATGACAATTGCTTGGGTTTTCGTGGGATTGATCTTAAGACCGAAAGCTCTACTCCAGTCTAAAATAGTCCAGTCTTTGGAGATCGTCTGCATAGAGGTGGTACGATGAAGTTAAGTGTTGGGAGATTGAGTTTATGAAAATGGCAAAGAGAAGAGGTGATAAAACGCCGCCCTGAGAAACTCCAGCTGATATGTTGCACCATGATGAGTAAGTGTCATCGATTCGTATACGTTGCGGACGCCCATACAGGTAACTACGAAACCATTCAATCACTGTTAGAGATATGTTAAGAGAGCGGAGGAGACCTAGAAGAATGTCAAAGTCAACATTGTTAAAAGCATTGCTAAAATCTAGTAAAGACAGTACAGTAACTTTACCATTATCCATACCATCTCGTACATCATCAGTTATCTTACTAATGCTGACATAGTACTATGACCAAACGGAAACCGGATTGGAAGGGATTAAGGAGATTGTTTCTGGTTAGGAAGATACTAAATTGCTGGTGTACAAGGCGTTCTTGGATTTTGGATAGGAAAGGAAGAATGGAAATTGGACGAAACTCTAAAAAAGAAGCTGGATTAGATTTTTTTCGAAGAGGAGTAACCTGTGCTTCTTTCCAGTAAAAAGGGAATACTCCTGTGGAGATAGAGGAATTGAGAATGTGACGGATCACGGGGACTATTTGATCAAGGATGGGGATGATCATATTCCGACTGATGCCATCATTACCAATGGCTTTAGACGGAATAGATGCAATGCTCTTCTTAACATCACAAACAGTAAATTCATTAAAATGAAATGTTGAATAGTCAGGAATTGGAGTTGAAGAAAGATTTTGCAATGTTTATGCTTTTGTGTTTCCATCAAAGTTGGAAGATGAAGTGAAGTGTTGATTTAATGAATCTAGGTTAAAATGTTAGGGGATTTTATCAAGCTGTCGTGATTTTCCAATTCCTAATGACCTGAGAAATTTCCAGACCTTTGCAGAGTCGGATTCCTAAACGGAGTTGTGAATATATCGGCGTTGTGCGTCTCTACACGCTCTATTGCAGCGATTCCTACAATCAATGTATTTGTCTTTATTGTATTTCGTGTACCTACATTTGAGCTTAGCCTTCGCTACTAACTTTTTGTGCATTAAAGTTCTGATGTCTGATGTTATCCTCTGAAGCGTCGACCCGATCGCTCTCCCCCCGCGCGTGTGGTAACCATCATGGCGGGTAGTTGCAAAATAATTGAGAATAATAATTCTCAATTATTTTGTAGGAATACCTAATAAAATCTATACCTATTTGGATTCTTACTAATTTGAGTATATATTAGAGTATAAATAATCTTAAGTTCCCCAAATAAAATTTAAATGATGTTCATGTAAAGTTTGAAAACAATTAAAATTAGTAGTACTCTCGTACTACATCAGGATATAATTTAAAAACTAGTCATTATTTTTTTTTATTTTTTTTTATTTTAAACCTAGGTATATTATTTACAAAATATAACTATAAAAGAACACATTTACATACATATTTTTTACAGACTTAAACAGCCAACCGCTCGAAACACCGCGCGAAAGTGCTAAAAACACCGCGAAAAATCCGCGCGCGCGCGAGAGACGCAACTTGAAACAACAATGCTGATATAAAATTCTACTAAGTTGAAGCCGTCCATTGACTTTATCGCTAGCCTATTCTATCCCGTACACATTGACATAGACAAGCAGGATATCTATATCTGTCGTACTTATTTATCGTATGGCCAAAACGCTGCATCCCAGATTGGGACGCGTACCACCCTAGAGGGTATCCATGGTGCTGGTAAGTGCTTTAACTTAATTGGTCTAAGTGGCGCATGTTTGTTGAATAATTGAGTAATCACAAAGTTAAATATTTTTACTTTACTATCAACAGAAGATTCGTCAATAAGTTGGGACCAGTCAATAGCGTCCGCATCGTTTTGCAGTTTATCCAAATCTATGCCACTAAAATTTTGCTGCAGACTTATTTTGGGCTTGGCTTTAGGGGGAGGAATTTTGTACGAAAGATAAACCAAGTCATGGTACAAAAAAGCTCCAGCTGCACATTGCCCATGCTTGGCAACGTGAGAGAAGGAGTGTCATAGTGTGACAAGTGATAGTGTGAAGTGTGATAATGTGGTAGTGTGATGTGCGATGTGATAGTGTGACGTAGTGAGATAGTGTGATTACCTGAATGTGTATCGCTCTAATGAGTTGTCTCTTTCCGGCACCATGACAAATGAGGATTCTTGTAAATAGCAGCTCTTCCTGTAAACAGAGTCAAGGTTTCATTTAATGAAATCACTAAACAAAACTACTAATAATTCTTTTACTACAGTTGTTTTAACACTAACTGCCGCCCGCGGATTCGCACGCGTGGTACCTACATGAAAATTAACTTATGTGCTTTCCCCAAAATACAATCTCCTTACCAAATGTGAACAAGGCCATTCAGTCGTTTGTTTAGCCGGCAAAGGATAACAAACAAAAAAGACATACAGACAGAAACACTTTCGAAATCATAATATTAAGTTTAATAATTAAAAAACCTAGAGCCCTTTAAATGTTGAAAATAAGAACACTTACGCATTGTTTTGATAAAAGTATGTCATAACTTCTTTTTCCTTTTGAACAACTTCTTTGGGGTAACTCTCAATTTCATATCTGAAAATAAAATGTATAGGTTGTAGAACATGTATGATAACTAGTATTACTAGCAAAAAAAACAAGCAAGCCATAAAGTAGCTGGTATGATGTGTAATATCTGACATCTCACCTTGGTAATAACCAATATTAACATTTCATTAACATTTTGAATTTATTTATATAATAGCACACTTTAGACACAACACTAGTTTAAGCACACAACTGATGCGTTCTCCATCTCTATTTCCCTTTCTCTTTCTCACCACACACACGCACACACCATTGGCTGACAGAACCAACCTCTCGGAAAATGTGTTGGTACCATCTGACGGCCAACTCTACCACCGCGCGTTTTCATTGGTCAAATCAAATAGCACGCGTTTCCCCAGCTTCCTGTTACACACTTTAGATCCTTTTTACGAAATCACTACCATAGACTGGAGGAAGATTATTATTATTATTATTCGCACATCAGCCTGTTTAGAACCAATTCAATCCAATTAATTCTTATTCATTACAGTCACAAAGATCAATTTGAGTCGTCTGACATACTAGATGAAAGTGCTGATTTATCCTAACCGAAGGTGTACAAAAACACATAAAACACAAAAAACACTTTAAGCTCAGGGTTAGCTTTTAAGCAGGGTTAAGATCCTCAACATCTCTTCCAGTGTTAATTATATATTGAATTATACAAACGGGCAAATAAAATCCAAGACATTGCTAGCTTCCAACTCGGTGCAGTTCCAGAAGACCACGGCTCCCTCCCTGAAGAAGATGATTTCACGAGGCTCTGTGCCCACGGAGTAGACAGCACTGGCTACTACCACATCACCAACTTCATTGGATTTTAGTCTGTGAAGAATTTTGTTTAGTTTAGATAATATATGGATATGGGTTTAAGTCTGTAAATTTACTTATTTAAATAAATGAATAATGCTGGACATTTCACACAGCAACATCTAGTCACAAAGAGAGAAGAGATTGTGTTATGGTGAACCGCAGGGCGATTATGAAACTGCAAAACATTTGTGAATTGTACTATATTCTGATAAACATTTTGATAAACACATGGGTTTTACTCACATAATATTTTGTAAATGGAAGGCACTGAAACTGTAAAACATGTGTTTATCAAAATGATTATGGAACTTTTGCTACAATCAATGACTACCCATTTTGTTAGCATTTTTGCATTTTGTTTTGTTTGTCATTATTTAATGGATTGGTATTATGTAGGTATGTTTGTTTTCTATCTAAGTTTCTATTCATTAACATCATGTGTTACAATAAACATTAACATTCAACAACATAACAATTCATCAAGCTGTTGAAAGCTGTTAGTATCAAAGTTTAGATAGTATCAGAATCACATAATCACCCAGCAGAGACTGATAGCATAATAGTATTTTTTTAAATACATACTTATGATACTTTATAGCAACCAGATAAAGAACAAACATCTATGTTCATCACGCAAATCTTTGTTCTGCGAGGGAATCAAACCCTCAACTTTCAGCACTAAAGGCAGAGCTACTATCATCTGACAGGCCAGTCAATTTGATCATACACGAGCAGCTTCAGCTGATGTGTCTTTGTAATTGAAAGTTTTTGTTTATCCTGGACAGGATGTGGTACAATCACCTATCAGGCTCCTTTTGTGCACTTAGCATTATGTTTTCATACATTAAAGTTCTATGACATGCTGGTTTCCTCACAATGTTTTTCTTCCCCATTTGAGATAACCAGGCTACTACAACTAGGCGACCAGTGCTAGTTTGATAACAAAGTATTGCATCATACAACTTGATATTATATATTGTGGTCAATCACTCACTTTCCTGGTTCATACAGCTTCTGCTGCACCAGTGCTTCTTTCAGACTCTTCAAATCATAAGCGTTGGCCGTAGCGAACGCGAAAGTCAAGAAATGCCCTTCTTTTTGACTCAAATCTGCAGGCGTTGATTTCTTATGGATTATCTTCTTTTTCAAGGGCATCCCAGCGTTGTCCAATGCCACAGTAGGTTGGATACTATCACTAGAGTAATTCCTTACAACTACACTACTGGCTAATGAAAATATATAATTTTTTGGCAAGAAAAAGTTTGATTTCGGCGCGAATGTTTCAGATACAGAATTGATGACAAAACATTTTCTTGTTGCGCTTCGAATCGCACCAAATGCAATTCTGGATAAAAACACAGCCATCCTAAAGCTTATTTATTAATATTTGCGGCTAGAAACTATATAAAATCAATCAGAGTATAGTACGTGCATTGCATGCAATGTTTATTTTGAACGATGTACTTGATGACGTGACAAATGACAATGACAGAAGGATATCTGACACTTGATGTTTGCTAGTTGATTTAATTGTTGCCGTACATAATAATAAAAACATATTAGTTATTCCTGCTACCACACACAAGATGGCGTTAGCTTCTTTAGTATTTCTGCAAATGCTTACGGAAAATGAGTCTACACTACATCTACAGCGATAGGAATCTGAAGATGTAGATGTGCGAGCCTGAAGGCTTACGGTAAAAGAGCCACAATACATCTGATATTAAAGCGTCGACGCTGGCACTACGCTCAAAAACACTAGGTACTTACCTACTCTTCAGCTAACACCATCGATTCTACTACTAAAAATGCCTCAAGTCTTAAGTTTTTATCTAATACTCATCTTACAAAACAGTTAAAATAAAAATAAAACATTGTTTGTATAATTTATTATCAAGAGAGAAAATCGCACAAAGTTATTTGGTGCGTCTATTTCTAAGTTCTTGCACATAAACATACAGAAATACTTATTTACTATACACCAAGAGTTTCATAAACAGTTAAGATCAAAATATCCCTTATCCGATTCAAAATTGACTGATCTACCAATTTTAAAGTAAAAATTTTGGCAGGTTCTCAAAATTGAGATCCAATAAATTCGTCGCACGATTTCCCTACTTCAGAACTTTAGTTCATCACATGTTCATACACTGATAGAAAAAACAACCGTTTGAATCATTCTCTAAAACTGGATAAGATATTTTAATTGGACCACTTGAGGTGCGGTCGAAAGTCTTAATTGGTTAATATTAACAACAGTTTTTTTTATTAAATACTTAGTAATACAAGGGTTTGCTCCTTTCAGACAAATTTCGTCATCATCGGTCAACCATTCATCTAAAGGGTTTTCCAATAGGTAGGACAGGTAGATTTTCAAAACATTTTTTTTTAATCAATTGTATTGTACGAGTAGATAAGTGAGTAGTCAACGAACTTTTTAATTTTGTTTCTAAGACCTATCAATGAATTTATTTGCGGAATATCACATTGAAATGACCGTCGCGGCTTCGCTGGGTGGCGCGCATAGATTAGGCTGTATTTGAGCGATGGGTGATGTTACTTTTAGGGTACAAGTCATT
Organism: Lampropteryx suffumata; assembly: GCA_948098915.1. NCBI lineage: Eukaryota > Metazoa > Arthropoda > Insecta > Lepidoptera > Geometridae > Lampropteryx > Lampropteryx suffumata. The sequence goes on along the minus strand of OX402562.1, from coordinate 17,986,925 downwards.
TGCGGCTTATGCCAATGCATAGACCTGCGGCTTAAGGAGAACCCACAAGATATTGTCTAACGGAATCAGATCGTACGATCTCCAGGCTAGTTACTTGCCACATTACTTGAAAACTAAAGACGCAGAATAATTTTGCACCTCACTAAAGCGAGGAAAATGGAAGAAAAAGAGCGAATTTATTAATTTCGTGTTTTTTTTCATGCAGTTGTCGAGCTGGCCAGTGCGATTATTCTAAAAATGAGGTTGGCACATTTACATGGTAAATAAGTAATGCATTTTCAGTGGATTGGCGGTTTATAAATATAAAGGTTTGTATTTAAAAGATCTTTCCCTGCTAGAGAATAAAATGCAATTTTACACTCAGGTTTCGAATGATAAATAGAATCTTTCAGAGGTTATGGGGTGAATTTTAGGGAATGTTAATGAAATTTAAGGGATGTATGATGTTATACAGAGAACACTAGATTTTCTTACATCCAAATGCCTGAAATGAACTGTCAAAGTTTAGCCGTCCCTATTGGAAAACCCTATACATTGTCATCGACGCTCTGCCAATCAGACAATCGAACCATGATTCCGTATTAATATCAGAGCGAGACAACTATAAAAACCAATGGAATATAAAGTATATCTCTGATTCGCTTATTACCTAGTTTTCGATCTGTCTAATTGGCGCGACCGTCGAGTCAATTTCAACGCTTCTTAGAAACGTCAAACACGTTGTAAATCTTAACAAACATACATGATTATAAAGTTAGCCTAGTTCTTAAATAAATTATCATATTTATAATGTATATAGTGTTATTTAAAAATGCAACGTGCTACATAATATACCGCTTAAAGTAGTCCGATATCTACATGATACAATATTTTATTAGTGAAAACAAAAAACAGGTTTACAATTCAAATGACGAATTTGGTAAGTATTCCATTATTAAATGTATAAGGGAATATAATAATTTATTGATTAATATTATTTTAGTTATACTTTAAGCTTATATTTACCAAAATCAGCGCACCGTCTTTGTGCGTCATTAATTCTGTCATTATGACAGTCTACACTGACAGTGGTTAATCAGAAGTTGTCAGTTGCAAATGCGACATATACTAAGTCAAATTATAAATGGCACACTTAATAAAAGTAACATTATTCTACAAGATTGTGATCTTGTACTACAAGTCTTTTAAACTTTCGCGATTACAACACATTTTGTGTAAAATTTTACCGAAAAGTCGGGAGATTAAGGTAAAGACATGATGATATAATATCCGTAAAATAGTAACACAAAACTACAAACCCGGTCAAAGTATGTGTGCATCTCGCCAGAATCCTCGTCATATTTTCGTGTCACTATTCACTCAAAACGGGATATACAAGCAAAAGAGCTCTGCATACTTGTTGCTTCGTCGAGCGCTGGAATGAATATTATTCGCCCATCTTGCCAAATATTAATCTACCTTACTTTTAAAACTATCATGGTTTTGAACAAAATGTTCACTAAAACGGGATATTTACCATGATATACGAGTTTTTCTGCTTTCCGATATTTCGGCGCCATGGCGCAATTGCGCCATGATCATGAGACAAACTAAATAAATACATAACTAAATAAATAAATATAAAACCTGTCCACACCTCCTCATACTATGCCAATTCTTTCTCAGTACAGGCTGTTCAATTATGGAATGCACTGCCTTATGCTATTAGACGCGCCAAATCACATAGTATCTTTAAATCTATGGTCAAGGAACACTTTTTGTCATGTTGTTAACTATGTATTGTTTGTTTCTTTACGTTATATTGGTATATTTATTTATGTACCTATGTATTAGTTTATTTAAAGTTTTTTAAACTTACGCGATCAGAACACATTATTATAAATACTTACGGGTATTTATCGCGTTTATTTACCTATTTTTCCCGACGTTTCGACAGGTTTACACTCTGTCGTGGTCACGGGATGACTCGTTCTTAGTTTATCTTATTGTATTATTATTATTTAATTTATTTTTGTAGGTAATATTAGGTATTGATGTATTTCACTTTTTGTTATCCTGTAAATATGTATGTACATATAATTTTTATCATAAATCACGCATAGTATTTTCATCACCCCCGATTCAGCTATGTTGATTTCTATCCACCCAAAGGTTGTCTGGCAGAGATCGCTATCTAGCGACAAGACCGCCCATTGTAGCCCATTGTAGCATTGTACCGTGTAGCTAAACATTGTTTCTTATTACAGTCTAATGTATTTGTGGTTTGCAATAAAGTATTTTCTATTCTATTCTAAATATCGGGCAAGCAGAACAACTCATATATCATGGAAGTATTCCGTTTTAAGTGAAAATTATAATATTAAGTAGGAATATTGGAATATTGGTAATAATATAGTAATTGTAATATTAAGTAGGAATATTTGTAATTGATTTATTGTTATAGTATAAATATATATATATTTATTTATGATAAATCCTATGAATCCTATATGACTATCATGTTTAAAGCCGTGATGCACCCTCCTGGTTTCCGCGGAAGATCAGCGTTGTTTTCAGTAATCCCTACTGCTGAACGCAACATCATCGGACACCATTTTGTGACGTCATCCCATGGATTGAGAGACATAACATACAACATAGAACGTTTTTTTTAATATTGTTTCTCTAAGCTGCTTTTATTTTATTTTTTCTGTGTATTTCTTGTTTTTAATATGTCTGTGTGTCGCTCGGTTCCTTGTGTACCGTTGCAAATAAAAAATTTTTCTATCCTTCTTTCTTTCTTTCTATCTTGCCATTATAAATTATTCCAGCGCTCGACGAAGCAACAAGCCTGCAGAGTTCTTTTGCTTGCTACAAGTGTTGCTGTTTACGGTGTCGGTGGAGCTAATTATTCCTGAGGATGCCTCGTGTCGGCGAAACGTGTTATATAATACATTGGCGTTATTTACATTTTGATAAACACATTTTGACTAGCACCAAAGTTACCGCCTGCCGTGACAGCGTTCCCCCCCTCTACCTGCACGCACTGCACTCGCGCCGCGAGATACCTCACCCGCAGGTCCCGCAGTGCGAACCTTGAATTCGAGCGGCAACGAGCGGACCGCGGATCAAACTCACCCTGATGAAGATTCTCTAGATGAATCGAAAGTGTCGGTGCCTCCATCGACAAAATAATACGTGAGTAAAGCCCGTGTTTATCAAAATGTATAGTAGAACTCACGAAAGTTTTGAAAGTGAAATTGGCATTATTTGTCTATATATTCAATATTCTGTAATTGATATCCGCAAATTCACGTCTGAATCAATCATATATTTTTTGTTATTTATATATTTAAAATATACAGAATCAATTGGTAATAAGCCTAGTGTACATCACGGACATTGTAAGAAGGGAAAAAGTAATTTGAGTTTGAACTACATAAAAACACAAGAAAAAAGTGTCTGTAAGCTAAGTGCTATTGGACACATTCTTAGGTATAATTTATTGTATAAACTGCATATGTCAAAGCAAAATTTTTCATTAGCTTATTTGGCTAGATTGTAATATTATTTAGCGTATGATTGTGCACTAAAATAACCAAATAAATATATTTATTTATTTATGTTTAGTTTGGGGCTAGATGGTGTTGTGTGAGATTTCTAGCAATATTTATTTATTATAATTTTTATACTGACTGAATTTTTATAACACATTTAACTAATAATTTGTATTAATTCATTGATGTTCATTCATGTACAAAAATAAATTAATATTTGTAGCGATACTTGTTTTTCAGACCGTACCAGAGGGGTGATATGACGTCATCGACGCTAGATGCACATATATTTTGACCGGGTTATATATACTAGTAGTAACTTCCAGGTAGGACTTGCCCGAGCCTACTCATTGCATAGGACAGTCTACCCAATGGTGGTACTTCGCAAAAGCTCTGCTTCTACAGGGAAGTCCTTTTTTTGAGTTTTTCTGAACTCAAACTTTTGAATACTTTTTTTCTACTTTTAACAAACCCTGTCACAAGACATCATTTAAAATGTTTATATATTTTTTGAAAATGTTTACATAAAATCAACGCTACCCTACAAATTTCTGCGCCTAGCCATTTTACATAAATATGCTCCCTTAAATGTCAAGAATCCACTCCGTTTTGGCAAATAACCGATTTTAACTCCTACTAATATATATTTTTAAATCTAGTATACACGTGATTATCAATATGTTCCTAAAATTCTATGAATGAAAATTGAACACAAAGGTTTAAACCCTTTTTATGCTATTTTTATGTCCCGAAGTCCACAAGGAACCCTGTCTGCCTGTCTGTCTGTTTAGGTAGGTGTATAGATCTTCTAAAAATACTATGAGGTTTCATGAACAGTTTTTCGATACAGATATTAGTTTGATAAATATTTAGCTTTAACGTGGCACTTTTTTGGCAAAGGTCAGCGTCCCCCTACTGGCAAAACGACTGTTTGGGGAAACCTGATATATCAAAACAGTTGCATTTGCATATACATCAAACAGTTGGATGAACAGTTATGAAATTACCTTACTCGTAGGCTTACATATAAACGACTCTCATTCTGTCATTATTAGTCATTTTACAAAAGGGGATGATACTGTTGCGCCCGCTACATAGCTCCACCTGTTGGCAGGCGGACGCATTAAATATTCACCTACAACGCCATCTGGTATCGAGTAGATGCACTACAAAGTACGCGTATCGAATGCATAAAGAGCGAACGAGATAGCTATATCTCTCTATTACAAGCCAACATTTGAGCGCGTTCCGGTTTGTTCTCGAACGTTCGAGTTGCGTCGCGGTTTTGCGCGACGCACTCGACGCTCGATAAATACGGCGGTGGTTTGCGGATGCAGTCAGTCTATTGTTGGCTTAACAAGTGATACAAGTGCGATAGTTTCGAAGTGTTATCAGTTGTGTTGTAGTGTTGTTTTATTGTGTTCTATTGAGAAGTTTACTAGTAGAATCAGTGGATTAAGTTCTGTTTTTGATAACTTTGAAATTAAGTTATTATTTGGTAAAATCGACTGGTTTCATAATTTATCAGTACCCAACTCGTAACAATACTATTAACAGTGATTATCTTTTGACAGAATTGGAGTCTAAGTAGGTAAAGCCGAGATTGTGTACAAACCATTTTTTTTAAATACCTACATTCAAATACTTGTCTAATTGTTATTTAAGATTTCGAAGCACTTGCTTTTAATAAGTTTATCATAAGAAAATGTTAATTTCTTTTTAGAGAAACTTCATGACCTGCATATATGCAGCATATCTTACGTAGTCCACGTGTCCAAACCAACTGATAGAAGCTAATTTCTCCAGTAGGAATGCTGTTTTGATTTTGCAATAACATTGCCATATTTAATGCTGAATGCATGCAATCTGCTGTAGCGATAAGACCGCCCATTGTACATAATTTTTCGTAAGTAAATTTAGTTATCAAAATGTTATATTTAGTTTCAAGGTATACAAGAATTTTCATTCATTTATTCATTCATTCTACTGTAACGATGTACCTAACTATTGAATCTGGATACATTTTGGTTTAGCATGCTACATTTAAAGTTGGTACCACTCGCACAAAGTCACGGGCAGAAGCCAGTAAGTAAAATGCTATTTCATTCTGCAATCACATTTTCATCAATAATAAATCACATTTTCACTTGTCGAAATTTTATTCGACTTCGCGCATATTTTTCAAAATGTCTGAAATACAATCATTACGTTTTCAACCCCCATATTTCCGGCATTTTAAAAAAATTCCAAAAACTGAATCGACAAAAAAAAACAAAATAGTTATAGAACCTGCACACAAAATTTCACGAGAATCGGGTGAGAAATGCGACCTGTAGAGGAGCCGGACAGACGGACATCCGAAAGCATTTTCGCCTAAGCTGAAACGGAGACACTCGCGCTCGCTCGGTCAATTACATAATCGGCCGGCTGACATTTAGCGTTGGTGCAGCGAGCAAACCCGCTGACAGAAGCTAGGATTCTCGAGTTCATTCGCCAATAAGGTTGCCGTCTTCAGTGGTGAAGATGTGTTTGAGTTTGGCCGCGAGTTCCGGTCCCAGCCGCCGCGCCCGCGCGGTCGGAGCCGCACTGCGCCTCACGCCGATGTCGGCCAGAGCCGAGACGCCGGCGCTCGTCTTCAAAGTCTGCAAGATAACGGTCATCTTATACACGAATACTAATATGAGGTAAAAACTTCTTTAGCATCGTTGCGATTTGAAATTCGATGAAACGAAAATGCGACAGTAAAACAAGACAGACGCATAAATTCATAAGATTTAACGTGGGAGAAAATGAGATAGGAAGCATTATACACTGTTTCTTATATTGCGCTTCTTTACCTTGAAGCCAAAATTTTTCCAGGTTTCACTTCTACCACGTGTGGATTGCACACATGTTTTTTATTACTTATCGATCTTATTTATAAACGCGTCTCAACTTGAACAACGCCCAAACACCTAAGAAAAGTGAATTCAAGTCAAAAGTTATATTATTCAATACAATCACAAGGACCACTTTGAAACGATACATCCTAGGTGAACTTACGTGCCAATTCCTCCTAACCCAAGCCCGAGAAGAACTGGCAAGAAACTCGTCCTGCTCCTAGCGCTTTTTAAATGATCCATCTTATAACTATCGGAACAGAGTTTTTGTTATGTACCACATGACCGATTACATATATACTTTTTTTGAAAATACATATTTATACAGAAACACCCAGACCCGAGACAAGTATTTGCATATCATACAAACATTTATCCCGCGGCGGGAATCAAACTCGCAACTTTCCGAGTCTCAGCCGGGCCTTGGCCCACTGCACCACAGAGGTCGTATTTTTATAATAACACTAGTTAAGAAAGAGTTAAAATGCACCTCGCAGGCTATTTTCGTACTCTACACTCTTAATATCAGTATAAAACCCCCGCATTTTAATACGGTTTTCACCAACGGACGGAATGATTAATGAGGAAGGTTCTGGTGAATTTACACGTGCGAAGCCAGGGCAGGTTCCTAGTTTATAACAATTAAGTTAGTACCTCGACTAGTTGGCGCGGCGTGGGGAAGTGAGCGGTGATGGCGCGGGATACCTCGAGACTGGAGTGTGGCAACACACTCAGCATCTGCTGCCACAGGCGAGACAGTCCATTGCCTGCAATCATAAATATACATAGTATAACAATCACTACATAGTATAAAACAAAGTAGCTTCCCGCTGTCTGTCTGTACCTATGTATGCTTAGATCTTTAAAACTACGTAACGTTTTTTGATGCTGTTTTTTAATAGATAAAGTGATTCAAGAGGAGGGTTTTATATATAATACATGCATGCATGTAGAGAAACACTGATAGTTTTAGATGTATCTATTCATATTAGACAATCTGTAGTATTTTTAGTGTAAGCATTACACCCGTGCGAAGCCGGGGCGGGTCGCTAGTTGAAAACTAAAAAGAAAACTGACAACATTATTATAAATACTTACGGGTATTTATCGCGTTTATTTACCTATTTTTCCCGACGTTTCGACAGGTTTACACTCTGTCGTGGTCACGGGATGACCACGACGGATGAGTCATCCCGTAATGTGTTCTGATCGCGTAAGCTTAAAAAACTTTGAAACTGACAACATTGAAAAAAAAAATAAAAAAAATATTCCCTATTTTTCACCCTTATGGATGGTATTATTTATTCCAATTTAAATGAGACCAAACGTGAAGTAAACCCTCCCAAACAAAAAAAATATTTTCCAAATCGGTTCACGAATGAAGAAGTTTGTTGCCTCTGAACATACAAAAAAAATATACATCCGAATAAAGGATTTTTTTGCCGGATTTTTCTTGAACTTAGGGTTAGGAAAAACAGGCATCTAGATTTACCTAGTATTTAGGAAGATGATTAATATAATACATATTATACATAGAAACACACAGACCAGAAATACTTGCAGATCATACAAACATTTGTCCCGAGGCGGGAATCGAGCCCGCTACCTTCTGCGTCACAGCCGGATCTTGGCCTACTGCACCATAGAGGTCGTCTAATATACAATAGCAATATACAATAAAACTAGTGTATATACAAATTTAAAAGACCCCAGATACAAAAAACATCTGTCTAACATTCATTGAGGCGATTTCAATGAGCCCAAACACGATACTTCTGCTGTAAGGTAAGGGTTGGGCATCCTGCAGATTCCAGGTGATGCTGCGGCATCATCATGGTTACCATGTTCTTGGAATATCATTGAAGTAATAAGATACAACATTTTGGAATATCATTGAAGTAACAAGATACAACATTTTGGAATATCATTGAAGTAACAAGATACAACATTTTGGAATATCATTGAAGTAACAAGATACAACACTTTGGAATATCATTGAAGTAACAAGATACAACATTTTGGAATATCATTGAAGTAACAAGATACAACATTTTGGAATATCATTGAAGTAACAAGATACAACACTTTGGAATATCATTGAAGTAACAAGATACAACATTTTGGATAAGACCTGTGGAAGTTGCCCCATCCCTTCATCAACGAGACTGGTCTGTCAGCTCAGTAGCTCTGCCTTTTGCGCTATGGTTTGAAGGTTCGATTCTCTCTCAGGGCAATCATTTGTGCGTAACACAGACGTGTGTTCTGTGTATGGGTGTTATAAAGTAATATGTATTTAAAAATATTTAAGTATTCTATCAGTCATCTGATCATAATTCAAGCTATGCTTTATGTTATAAGTAAGTAAGTAAGTAAGTAATCCCGGACATTTCCAACATCATCATCTGGCCCCAAAGTAAGCTTGTGTTATGGGTACCACATGACTGATATACTACTTATATACTTTTTTTTTTTTGCAAATACATACATATTATACATAGAAACACCCAGACCCGAAACAAATACTTGGTTTGGGGCTAGGTTTAGTGAGCATCATTTATATTTATTATAAAAAAAAATTGCTAATCTACGACTGGCTGAACTTATTTCTTTGAATCATCCTGTCCATAGCTCGATCTAGTCACATTTTATACAAAAGTAGAGCAGGGCATGGAATATTTAATTAGGCTACACGGTTATTACCTTGCTTCTTTCTTTTGTAGAAATTTGAATCAAAAATATGGAGGTGTGTGCATACTCATTAAAAGAAACTTACTATACAAAGATATGGAAATAGGCAAAGTCTCGATTGACAAGCATTTTGAATGTTGCTGTATCAATTTGACATCCCAAAATATAATTATAATATGCTTGTATCGAACCCCCGACTCGGATATTAACTGGACGGTTTGTTCCAGTAAACTACTGTACATTTTTACATTAAACTACAAAAAAAACATAGTTATAGCTGGTGATCTAAATATTAATACACTTACAGAGAATAAAAACTCTAAGTGGCTCAAGGAGTTAGCGGATAATTTTAACTTAAGTTTACACATAAATGCACCTACAAGAAACTAAAATTGTATCGACCATATTCTTAGCTCTATAAGCTCTGCAAGAGGTGAACTTCTACACTGGGGAATATCAGACCATAATACCGCACAGCTTCTTATCATTCCAACACATTTGAAACATCCCCTACAAACACACTTTAAATACAGAAGGGACTACAGTTTACAAAATATTGTTAAATTAGGTCATACCTTTCTTCCTTGACATTCTCAGAAGTTCTCAATGAAAAACTAGACGCAGCCTTTACTAACTTCCATGAACTCTTTGTTTGCTCTACAATATCTCATTTCCTAAAATGAGAATTAAAATATCGAACAAAATCAGTAAAAATAAATGGATTAGTAAAGGACTAAAGATCAGCTGCAAAACAAAAAGGACCCTACGGTACTTGTATTATTCTAAGTAAAGTGAATCCAGTCGTAATCATTATATAAAATATTCAAGGATACTCATAAATGATGCTAAGAACGTTTGTAAAGCCACATTTTTTTCAATTTTTTTGAAATGAACTCATCAATTTTTGGAAATTGATCAAGACTGAAACCAGTGACACAAAACCAATTAAACACATAAATTATATAAATCATAATAATAATTTAATAGAGATTCCTAAAGAAATAGCCGAAACTATTAATAATTATACTGGACTAATATATCAAATAACATTAGTCAAAATAAACATAAAGGTAACACTGCATGTAAGATCTCAGTTTGTAGTAGCTTATTCTTGAGATCCTACGACTGCGATGATATTCACAGAATTATAATGTCTCTTCGAAACACATAGGCGGAAGGGTATGATGGAATATCCACAAAAATTCTGAAAGCTTGTTCAATGGAGATAACCCCAGTATTAACGTACCTGAATCTTATCCTTACCTTATCTTTTGAAGAGGGTTCCTTTCCCATGCTTTTGAAAAAATCAATTGTTAGACCCCTGATACAAGAAAGGTGATAAGTCAAAATTAGACAATTATAGACCCATAACATTAATACCTGTAATATCTAAGGTCTTCGAGGTAGCCATGCAAAGACGCATACAAGCGTTCATTAATAAAAATAATATATTGAAACAGGAACAATACGGATTCCAGCAAGGTAAATCCACAACGTTAGCTTGTTTTAATCTTGTTAAAAAAGTAATAGACGGCATCGATAACAAATAATTAGTTACAGTTATTTTTTTCGATATGTCAAAGGCGTTCGACTATGTCTCTCACGATATTTTGTTAACTAAGCTAGAAATGTATGGTATCCGTGGACCTGCCCTTAATTGGTTAAAAATGTACTTGGACAATCGACTACAATGTGTCAAAATAACCAATCTGAATAACGATAATGAATTAGCATCTGTTCGCTCTACCTACAGACCTAACAAAGTTGGAGTGCCTCAGGGAAGTGTCTTGGGACCTCTTCTTTTTCTTCTATATATTAACGATCTTCCTGACATCACTTCTAAGCCCTGAATATTATTTGCTGATGACATTTCTTTAATATTTACATCTAATCGCAACACTGACATTAATAATTACATAATTGACATAAATAATACTATAGAATACATAATTAAATGGCTTGACATTAATAACTTGAATGTAAACTTGACAAAGAGAAATGATATACAGTTTGGAACCTATGCACGTATAAACCAGCCTCTGAAAAACATTTCATATGGAAATATCAACATTTCAGAGGTCGATAGGACAACGTTTCTAGGAATAGTCTTAGATAAACATTTAAATTTTAAAATGCAGGTCGACAAAGTATGCTCCAAAGTAAACAGATTTGTTTATGCTCTGCGGAGATTGAGAAAAACGTCGTCCTTAGCCACAGTATTTCAAGCATATCATGGTTATGTAGCATCGGTACTCACACACGGTTTAATTCTTTGGGGAAACTCAACAGACTTAAAAAGAGCATATATCGCACAAAAAAAATGTGTAAGGGCCATTGGCGGGATACCACCCTGGGAATCATGCAAATCACTCTTTAAACAATTAAATATTCTCACACTACCTTGTATGTATATCCTGGAGTCTGCTTTGTTTGTTGTTGTTTGAAAGCATAATCAACTGTTTGTTAAAGCTAATGAGGTATATCATAGAAGCACAAGAAACCAGAACAGAATTGTATTGCCTAAAGTTCGAAAGACGAGTATGTATATAATTACCATTAAATAAATTTATTAAGGTACTCAAGACCTGGTTACAAGCTAAATGTTTTTATAACGTATCTGAATTAATAAAATGACATAAATTTAATTATGTAATATTCCTAAGTGACGTTTATATTGAATTATTATTATGTTACCTAGTTTTTTTTTTATAAATGTCTCACATTGTTAGAAAATATTGTACACCATTTATCAAATGGTAGCATAGCGAACTTACCAAATAATAAAACCTGTAATATACCTATGTTCCACAATAAATGAATTATGAATTATGAGTTATGAAAAAACTAAATTTAAATCGGATCTGTTTGGGACATACGATGCCACAGACAGACAAACACACAAACACAGAGAGAGATACATACGTCAATACCCCTGTTTTCTTCGGGGGTTAATATACAAAGATGAATATAGATTAGTTACCTTGCGCGTCGACGGCTACACATTTAGTATTATCGCCCCTCATATAGAAAGCAGCTTGGTCATCTACTGAGCGCTTACTTAATCTGAAATAGAAATAATTTTATCTCAATCTCAACAATATTCAAATATTAGAGCATTACCTTTGAAATTGTTTTGTACAAAAAAGTTTGGAGTATTCTTTTATATATCTTCTATTATCAAACAAGCGCAGTGGCAATTTATCGTTGCCTTTTTTGAAGAAGTCTTGAAAAAGTAAAAAAAAATTGTTCTCCGTGCCAAATTTTGGAATCAGTAGTCTGTGGACGCAAGGGTTGGTAAGTAAAGTGGATGAAGGAGAGCTTCCAAGCCTAGCTCTTGTAGCTTGGACCGTATGTTGTGTAGTGTGTTGTCGTGCGTTTTTGTACTGAAGTAGCGGGGACGAGAGATTGACAAAAGCTGGAGATTTATGAGCTTCTTTATCATTGTGTTCAGTCCTTCACAGTACACATTCTCAGTAATGCTCAAGTTGTTTAGAAGCTGTGATGAATAATACCCAGTAATAGACTTTTAAACAGTGACAATCATTTTTTAAGGATAAGTTTTCGTACAGGACATTGCCTAGGTGCTGAACCAGGGCCTTAGCCAACATGACATTTGGGATTGTTAAAAAGAAACAATTTTTCATCGCAAGTGACAGCGAAGTTCAAAATCCCTTTATTTCTGTGTCTGTTGAGCAACGCAAGGCATGCGTGAACGTACGTTATGCTGGTGATCATTCAGTTCGTATGACAACCTTTTGTCCAGTTTTTTTACTTGACGCCAATGAACTAACATTGTTTTGACGCTTACGTCGAAAGCTACTACTAACTACTAACGCCGTAGATTGATTGTCATCTGCTTGCACGTGTTCAAACTAATAACGAGGCTTGCGTTCGTTTGTAGTTATCGCTCCGTATACGGCGTTGATGTTGCGTACCGTTTGCGCCGTACTGCCACCACATCACAACAGGTATATCATATTTACTCGTATTTGTAACGTTAGGTCTACAGCATGCGAAACGCCTTTTATATGCTGATGATCTAAAACTGTTCAGTTAAAAAACTCAGTCATAAGATCGGACTGTCTGGAGCTGCAGCTGGACTAATATCGCAGTGTTTATATGGAGCATTGATAATAAAATGGAATTTAACCCATCCAAATGCACCATGACAACTTTTGGTCTTTTGTAAGTTTTGGTGTGGCACTGGCACCTAATATCTTACGACTACACGATCAGTGGTACTCCAATAGAGTAACCGTGATCAAGGATCTCGGGGTCACATTCGATCGAAGGCTCACATTCAATGACCACATCTCGGCATTAGCTAGGGAGTCTTATGGGCGACTAGGTTTCGTACTTAGAAACGCATGCGACTTTCACAGTGAGCATGTAATAAGACTTCTTGTCAACACTCTGGTCCGAAGCAAGCTTGAAGCCAGCTCCTGTATGGAATCTGCACGAAAGCACATATTCTCTTCGTTTGGAAAAGTACAGAAGGGTTTTCTCAGGTACCTACACTCGAGAGCATGGAAATCGCACATAGGGGAATTTTCCTGCATTTTTACTTCGACACCTGTTTTTTTTTAAATTAAAGGTTGGTTGCAAATATAACTTAAATTAAATTAAAGTACACACTGTTAGCTTCCTAAAAACCCATAATGTCTGGCCTTGACCTTCGCAAACCGCGCTACCTGAAACGAGCGAATTTAGGCCATTCCATTGTTAAGCCGCCACTGCTATGATTTGAGCAGTGGCGGCTTAACAATGGAATGGCCTAAATTCGCTCGTTTCAGGTAGCGCGGTTTGCGGGACTTTGAGCAGGTATAAAACGATAAGGGATGATTGAAATGACATCATTTGCATACCAACTCCCAGTCAGAAAGGTCCTTTAACGAATACGTCATCTCTCTAAATAAGAAAATGGATACCACACCAGAAGCAGCGTCTCAAGTGGTTGCACTAATCGAATCTGGACAGAGCCAAAGTCAAGTGGCTCGTCAATTAAATTTGAGCAGATATGCTGTTCGACGTGTATACCAGCGATATCAGCAAACTGGTGGCTATACCAGGAGACCAGGAACAGGCCCTAAACGTGCGACAACACAGCGCGATGACCGTTTTCTTGTGAATACATCACTACGAAATCGCTGTCCGAGTTGAACTGCATTCAACCGGGAATGCAGTTCAACTCGGACAGCAGCTCCAGGAAGTTAGAGAAGTGGAAGTCAGTCGGTGGATGGTGAGAAGAAGACTTGCCATCGCGTGGATTGACTTCCCAACGTGACGTCGAGGAGATCCTGCAAGAACATGTTGTGCCCTTTTCGGGATTTATCGGCGAAAACTTCGTTTTTATGCAGGACAACGCTAGACCACACACCGCTGCTATAGTACGGCAGTACTTGGAGGAGGTTGAAGTACTCGTTATGGAGTGGCCTGCTCGAAGCCCAGATCTCAATCCCATTGAGCACTTATGGGACGAACTAAAGAAACGAAGTAGAGCCAGAAACGCAGTGCCTACGAGTCTCAGAGAGCTCCAAACCGCGATCAAGGAAGAATGGGATAGCATACCGCAGGATTTCGTAAAAAAAATGATTTCTTCAATAAAACATCGAATGGAAGCTGTTATTCAGGCTAGGGGAGGCAATACCTCGTATTAATAAATCGTTACATTCACAAATTTATTGTTTTTATAACCTTTTATACCTGCTCAAAGTCCCACAAACCGCGCTACATGAAACGAGCGAATTTAGGCCATTCCATTGTTAAGCCGCCACTGCTATGATTTGGAAGGTCAGACATTATGGGTTTTTAGGAAGCTAACAGTGTGTACTTTAATTTAATTTAAGTTATATTTGCAACCAACCTTTAATTAAAAAAAAAGCAAGTGTCAAAATCAAAATGCAGGAAAATTCCCCTATGTGCGATTTCTATGCTCTCGAGTGTATATACGCGCAAGGCGGGACATTATCCTTCATTTATCCCACAAAATTCCTGCAGGGAGACTTGGGTTGTAGCTCACTTGAAACCAGACGCGCGTAAGACCAATTGTTAGTTGTTTTTAAAATATTCAGAAACATAATTGACGCACCTGACTTACACAATGAGTTATGGTGAATCTATGTCCCGGACGATTACCTTAGGGGTAGAAGAGACTGTCTACTCGCTACGCCAGCGTTTCGCAATGTCTCGCTCAGTCACCCGCTACCTCGAACCCTCGCCGCCCTCTACAGGCTACTCACTGCTGGCCCTGACTGATATATATTTGCGGATGAATGGAATGTTCTCATGTCGCGTGTTTGATGTTTTGCGAGATTGACGAATGATTTAGTGATTTAGATTATTTAATAGTTTACGAGTACATTACAATCCAGATTATTGACATTTTAAGATTATAAATTTAAGTAATTGGACATAATATTTATTGATATCATAATTGTATTTTATTATTTTATTATATATTCTTGTTTATTCGTTTTTATTAGTTAGTTTAATTAACTTTTTACTAAGAAATCTTTCATGTTTTAATTATTATTATGATTTTTTAAATTGTATTTGTAATTTCACTTTTATAAATCACTTTAATTGTTGTTATAATTACTGTAATTATTTATAATTCGTGTATTGGTTAATCCGTTCTAATTAGTATCTTAAATTAATAAATTACTTGGCTGGTTCCTCGGCGACAGCTTTCGTGAACTGCAGAATGGTGGTAATGAGCTCGTCAGCATTTTTTGCAAGAATCGTATCAATGTCCAAGGTGATAATGAAGTCTGAAACAACGGCGTCTGATCTATATAGTAGTCGTAGAAGGGGCTATTTCCTTAAAGGCCATCCAGTTTAGACGACCTCTGTGGCGCAATGGGCTAAGGTCCGGCTGAGACGCAGACAAATGTTTGTATGATCTGCAAGTATTTGTCTCGGGTCTAGGTGTTCCTATGTATAATATGTAGGTATTAAAAAAAAAATTGTATAATATAAGTAGTATATCAGTCATGTGGTACCCATAACACAAGCTCTGCTTACTTTGGGGCCAGATGATGCTGTGTGAAATGTCCGGGATTATTTATTTATTAGTAAAGAGGAGAGGGAGTCAAAAAATAAATAAATAATCATTGGTGGACAAAACACATAGCATAATCTAGCCCCATACTAAATATATCTAGTATTATGGTGACCAGTGATCAATAAAATTTCGACAAGTCGTGGAAACGTATGACTCGTCATACACTCCTAACGCTTTCAAAAATATTTATTATTATTATACTAATACGTGCAGCAAAAACTCTGTAGGGCTACCAAACTTTGTGCCAATTTTCTCAAAACTACAAAAACTTTATGTTTTACGAAAATTGCGCGGACGGAGGTGTATGAAATTTCGCACACATATAGTTTATATATATATATGCAATTTTTTTTATTATGCATACATATTATACATAGAAACACCCAGACCCGAGACAAATACTTGCAAATTAAATTTAGTTTAATTATAATTTTAGATTAAGAAGCTTTAACTTACCCGTGATGGCTAGTTCCAGATTTTTTGCATTTTGTTCCTCCCTGTAAAAAAAGTTATTAAACATTAAATTTTTTTATTCTGCTAATAATATAAATGACGAAAGTATCTGTGGGTATAGGTATTATGTTTCTATGGCTCATGTCTATGGCGCGCCGTGTCTATGGAAACATGGCGCGCTGTAAATGTAACTAAACTACTTATTAAAGAAATTAAGCTTAATGGGGATACTTAAAAGGAAGGCTTATTATATAAATGGCTATGTTGTTGATTAGAATGCATGGCCTCATGTAAATTTACCCTATAACTCTGCTCCAGTCAACTGACAGATTTGCAATGTATAACCTACTTTTGCCTTGTATTAGGCTAGATAAGAAGGATCATACAAAAAAGCACAAGACAAGCAGTATCTTGTCAATTCTTCTCGGGCTTGATTTAGGAGGTATTAGCACCTAAATTCATTATGTAAGATGTTCCAAAGTGATATTTGTGATTGTATTGCAGTTGAGTTTGACGAAGATAATACTTTTCCACTAATATTCTAACGAGTTAGACACAAAAGAAACATGTTTCGCCTCTAAGATCCTCACGCACTCGTTGACTCGTTCCGCATTGGAACGAAGAAACACCACAACAAGCATTTGTATACCTGTTCAATAAATACATAAATAATAATGAACAATTAACACAACACCATCTAGCCCCAAACCAAACTATACTATGGGAAACAGATAACTGATAAAATAATTATATATTTATAAATAAATACTTTTGATACTTTATAACACCCTGATAAAACATCTACGTTCATCACACAAATTTTAGGAGGGATTCGAACATAGTGTAGATGCTCACTTGAAGTAGTTATCGGTGTCCAGTAGGAGTAGGGTGAGTTGTCCGGGCAGAGCGCGCGCGCAGCCCGCCAGGCGCGCCGTGAGGGAGCGCTCGCGCAGCCACGGCACCGCCTCGCTCCCCGGGAGAATGTACAGGTAGCGGCACGAGTCCTCGCGGAGACTCGACAACTAAGTTCACGAACAATATCAATTCTGATCGCGAAAACTTATAATTGCGTTTTAATAACTAAAAAGACAACCGACTTCATGTATAAATACATGGTAGCTACTGTAAAACGTTGAGGAGTTCCCTTGACGGTCCTTCGTCTTCATCATCAAACCATCAGACTGTCATTAGACAGTCACAACCCATCTAGGTGTCCAGTTCTCATCGATACAAATGAATCAAGCCAGGTAATTGCTGTAAATCGTTGAGGAGTTCCCACGACTGTCTTTCGGCTCCATCATCAGATCGACTCCAGACCTTCATTAAATAGTAGTGCTTTAAAATACTTTAATAAAAAATAACCAAAAGCACTAGTCGTCACGTAGTAATTCCCGAGACCGCTAGATGGCGCGGTTTGAACATCGATTTTTTTGTCTTCACTATTTTTGTCGAGTGACGTGACGTGAGTTGACCTATCTGGTTTGAGTGAGATTATCCGGCCAGAAAGGAGACGGGGGAATTCGAAGCGCCATTTTAAAGCGTGGTTTCTTTTGACTTTTACTTACTGGTTGGAAGGAATCTTCCAGAATTCTAAGTTCCATTTTCTTATGTGATGTCGTGACAAAATGTGCCCAGGCGTGTGATTCCACCCCGCGGCGGCGATGCAAGCCTAAAAGCTTTCTGGATGGAGCCTTCGTTGTTTTAAGGCTGTTCGTAGTACACCTATACTGGGCGTCCCAAACTTATGGGACATGAAGGGGAAGTACCTTAAATATCGTAGATAGGGTATTTTGCTGAAAGAAGACTTTATGTTACTTTTAAAAGTTAGTAATTCTGCATTCATAGATTTTCTAAAAAATACTTGCTTCGTCTGGGAATCGAACCGACTTAAATGTCAAAAAAAAATCATCCTACTTCTATGATGCCAATCGAAAGAATAGCTAAAAAATAATAACTTTGCTTAAGTAACATAGTATTTTAAAAGAAAGGAACAACGTAAAATGATTGAGTCAAATTTTTCAAACACGTTTTATTTAGGATTTTTTAGGATATGTAAAGAGAATACCATAATGTTTAGGTCCACTTAACTTAGAAAATTAAGAAATCTTAAAATTTATGTTAGGAATCCTAAAACAACAGAATCGACACCAATGTTGTTGTTAAATTTGAAAATGGAACAGTTTATGAGAGCGTTTGTTTGAATGCATACTTTTTAAAATATTTTTAAAAAGAACTAATATTTTTAAATGTTGTTCTTAAATTTGAAAATGGAACAGTGTGTGCGAGCGTTTGTTTTTGGATTGATCTGTTTAGTCTTAATAATTCACTTACACAAGTTTTGTGTTAATTTATTGCGAACATGGCATATCAAGTAAGTTTTGATCTAATGGAAGCATATTTTTTGAACGATAAAGATATCTCTAGAAGTTTGCGGTGGTATAGCGTAAAATATCCTGATAGACAAATACCGTCTCGTAAAGTTTTGAAAAGGCTTGTGGACAATTTGAAAACTCTGGGACGTTTCGATAAACGCCCAAGAGAACCACAGCAAGAAAACCACATGATCAACGACGAAGAACTTGATATTTTAATTTACTTTTCGGCTTTTCCGAAAACATCGGTGAGAGAAGGAGAACTTGAAATTGGAGTTTCGAAAAGTAAAATACACCGTGTATTAAAAAAACACGGTTTTAAGAGTTATGTTTAAGGACGATTGGTTCAAAAATTACTTCCAGGCGATACAGAAAGGAGAAAAAAATTCTGTCTTGATATCCAGGCACGCTTGCTCGAAGATCCAAAGTTTTTGGATAATATTATTTGGACAGACGAATCTAACTTTAGCAATAACGGTATGTATAACCGCAACAATAATCGTATTTGGTCTAAAGAAAATCCCCTACGAGTCACTGAAACGAATAACCAAGTGCGTTTTTCACTCAACTGTTGGTGCGGACTTTTAAAAAACCGGGTTTTCTTAATCCACTTTTACCAAGGAACCTTGAACACAGAAAAGTATTTAGGAATACTTCAAATTTTAAGGGATGAGATAAGAAATATTTCCGCTGAGGAGCAAGAAAACTTAATTTTCCAACAAGATGGAGCTCCGGCTCATAATAGTCGGAGAGCAGCAGATTTTCTAAATGAATGTTTTCCTACATGGATTGGTACTAATGGACCTATTAGATGGCCGGCCAGATCCCCGGACCTTACACCATTAGATTTCTTCTTTTGGGGATACGTGAAAGATATGCTATACAAAAAGCGATACGAGAACGTGGGCGAGTTGCAAACAGAATTGATCCATATCACATCGAGTGTTCACCATAAAATGATAAGAAAATCAACAGGCAGCGGAATCATTAAAAGATTGGCGATTTGCGTAAGACAAGAGGGATCACATTTTGAGCATTTAATTAATTAATTTAAGAAAATACTTACTTAATTGACTACGGCACTTTCATGTATGTTTTTAATTTGATTAAAATGATTAATTTCATGTTGTTCCTTTTTTTAAAAATACTATGTTACTTAAGCAAAGTTATTATTTTTTAGCTATTCTTTCGATTGGCATCATAGAAGTAGGATGATTTTTTTTTGACATTTAAGTCGGTTCGATTCCCAGACGAAGCAATTTGTTTTAGAAAATCTATGAATGCAGAATTACTAACTTTTAAAAGTAACATAAAGTCTTCTTTCAGCAAAATACCCTATCTACGATATTTAAGGTACTTCCCCTTCATGTCCCATAAGTTTGGGACGCCCTGTATACCACGCGGCGAAGGCGCAAGTCTAAAACCTTGCTGGACGGAGTGTCTACTATGGCTGTATAATTCGAACCCCTAGCAGTTTGCCCAAGGTATGTTTTCTACTGTTTTTGCTACTAGTAGAACCCCTGAATCTAAAACATGTAACCATATGGCATCATACATTCATCTTTGCCCTGCTAGGAACCTGTTGAAGTTAGTGTTGGGCCTATCTAGTAGTTTTCCTTGAAGCTAAAGAGTAGAAGTAGGTAATCGTTCTCAACTGTATTTTGCAACTTTGTAATTGAGATGCTTCTCAATTACAGGGTTTTTTTTGTACGGGCCTGCCCTTCATCGTGCTGCTGGCAGTACCTCGCCAGTTCAACGCACCTGCTAGAGGGTGGATCCCTTTCCACGGAGTGCGGCGGTTCTATCTGGCCTCGGCCAGCCCAGGAGACTTTTTGTCATGGTTCAGTATCTCCTATTCCCGGAATAGCAGCCGGTTATACTGCTATTGGCGCTCAACTTTTATTCTATAACCTTACCTACCTTGTGGAACGGCGTTATCTTATTAATTAAATTTAAATAAGTTAACATCGAATCAACGCTACCTTTACCTACTATGGTTGTTACCGTATTACCTAGTACTAGTTAATTTAAGCACATTGCAATTCATCTCAAGGGGCCCACCGTCGCTCACCATTGTGTTTTAGCCGAGGCACACTTACTTCTTAGTCTTGTACTTGCTGTTTGAAATTATAACCTACCTTTTGTAGGACAATAACCTGTATCTATTCTCCCTTGTAATAAATGTAATCATCCACCCTCAAACCGAGCAAACCCAGTGTTTCTTTTAATACCCTTTTTTCATTTGGTACCCCTTTCGGATCAAAATTAAGAGGAGGTTCTTTGAGTTGTAACAACTACGATTTTCGAAACTTCTCCTCGTTTTCTCTGGGGTGCCATCATCAGATCCTGGTTTCCTTATCATGGTACCACCCTTGGGATAACTCCTTTCCAAAAAAAAAGAATTATCAAAATCGGTTCATAAACGACGAATTCATCCGCGAACACACATAAAAAAAAATATACGAATCGAATTGAGTAACCTCCTTTTTTTGAAGTCGGTTAATAAAAAGTACTAACACCATAAATACTGATAGTAAAGGTGAGTTAAAACTAAAGCATTTTCTTGAGTATTTCCATGTAACTATTTATTAATTTATGTTTCTTTTGTTTTCAGAGACCGAGATCTAGTGTTTGATCAAACATAATTTATGTTTAAAAAGACTTAACCGAATGTATCATCATTATGTTTTCGATAATTTTATATAATTGTTTCACATACTTGTGTACAATACCTAAATTATACACTACACTACATTATTACTAACCAAGTAGGCCAATGAATAATTTAATTTGACTTATTTTTATAAAGTACCCTAAACTATATCTGAAAATGTTTCCAATAGCACTTTTCATACTGTCTCTAGTTAAAGTGAGGACAATTAGTTCTTTATGAATAAATCCAGGAGCTGGATTGCCTCGACGTTCGCGTGATGATGCTATGCTCATGAGCTTCTGCGAAATTTGTAATTCCCAGATACTTGGTCGTACTTTCACGTTGTATGAGCTTATTTGGTATATATCAAACTGGAAATCTGGAAATCCCTCACCAGACTGCGAGCACAAGTAGGTAGATGCAAATAGACAAGTCGCGTGTACAGTGCAACTGTGGTGCTCCCTTCCAAACCATGTCTCATCTACCTGATAGCCCTACTTGCCCCTCCTCCTGCACAAGAGCTTACCTCAACACCGCCTCGGACACCGCTATAGCAGCAGCAACATTTTGGTCGAGACAAATTTAATTTTTATGAGAAAATTGACACGAAAGAAGAAGACCGGTTGGTACAGCCGCCTTTTGTTTCTGAAGTTTATATGAATAGATTTTCATTAACTAAGCTTTATTCTCCATTTCTTGGTCTAGTCATGGATTTGGTTAACAGCCACTTGAACTCTTTCTGCCATTTCAACGGCCATTATGGCTGTGTCGTCAGCAAAGATCGCGATGGTGTTATCATCTAAATTAGGTATGTCACTGTTGTATTAAAGTTACAGGATTGGTCTTAATACACTTCCCTGTGGTACCCCAGCTTTTATTTTTATATCAGAGATCTTGCCTAATTCTGAAAGCTTTGTCCGATATATACGATTCTAAGATATCTGTATAGGGTTAGGGGGTAATTTTTTTTTTTGTTTTAGTATAAGGCCTTTAACAGGCCTTATAACATCTAGGAATATAGTAGATTTTATAATCTTCTAATGAATTTGGTTGAGATTCTGTATACCTGGTCGATTGTTGAATGTTTTTCTTTAAATCCAAACTGATGACCTATAATTAGGTACATTAGTTTAAGTGCTATGTTCTATTTTTTCAATCGCTTATTAAAAATCGACAAGAGTTTTAGAACTTATTGTCATTTTAAGTGACTTTGTTGTTAATTGCGTTGAGTTAAAGTAGTGTCTTTGGCTTGATCATAAGGGCACTTTACTGTTAATAGTGCTTATAGGCCTCGCACTAGGTTTATGCTAGTTAGGCATAGGCGATTTTTAATTTACTAATTATCTATCTGGTGTTGCCGACCGATCAATGGCTCCTTGACTGCCTTTTTTAAATTTGTTTGCCTTTCCTTGGCTTGATAGCCTCTATATAGTTGGCCGGGTGAGCTTCTCCGCAGTGAACCCATTTTGGCTTTTCTTTTGCTGATTACAGTCTTTGGTTAAGTGCGTGTGAGTTTTGTGCTTTATGTGTGTGTCCGTATATCTAACCTCTCTTAGACTGTGGGCTACGTTTTGTAGATCGAAGAGCTTGGAAAAATAAACAATCGTAATGTTCTTACGAATGGCATTTCCATGTAATGTAACGATCCTGCGAAAGTGTGGTCGACGTAACTCTCAAAGCGAGTAAGCATTTACCCGTAACATTCCTATCTATTAAAGAAGTGCTCTTGCTTTTGCTCGATGGGACGTTATACATTCGCTCGTTAGTTTGTCATATCAATCGTAACAAAGCGTCGAGTGTTATACTCAAAGTTCGGTTCGTGTGAGTTTTTCCATTATTTTTTTTTTTATTTTTTACTAACTTTTTGTTAGTCTTTAAGCTAGCAACATAAAGTCATAATGTAATTAGAAGATTACCTGAACTTGTTCTCCGACCAGTTCACGGGGCATAGTTCGGGTCATGGCAATAGCTCTGTTAAGTAATGAAGAGTTTTCAATCACTTTAATCCCTAGAGCAGCTGCCTGCGCCGGTAACGTTTCCATAAACCACTCGTTGAGGAAAGTCGGGTGCACTTCTATATTCATGTACTGGAAAAAAGTATAAATTTAAAATTAAAAAATCCTCGACACCATCAAACCTCTATCTATAACCTATTATTTTGAGACCAGTCCAATGTGCCTAAATATATCTGCATAAGTTAATAATAATAATAAAAATAAAAAAACTTTATTTTACAAAGATTTACAATTGCGTAAGTGAAGTACAAGTAAGTAGGAAGTATTTAGTAGTGGTTTTGTTTTGTTATAATATTGTCACAAAGTAGTAGTCGATTGTCATTTGTCTATTTTAAACGTCATCGCTGAATTTTTGGTCTAGAATTTTCTAGGATTCCTCGTAAAAATCACACAAAAATATTATCTACGACCAGCGGTTTAGACTGAACTGTCACTGTCAATCAGTCTCTGTCAGTTCACTGTCAGTATGAAATAATTGTTAAAATCGTATCCACCTGGTGTCCTGGAACTATTATATTAACCTTGAATAAGGTGATCCCGTCTATGAAAATAAACAGATACCTATAGGGGTAAAAATTCCTAGGAATTATTATTTAAAAATTTCCATATACAACTATTTAATTCATTTCAATAATTGAAATTGAAACAACCCAAGTTAGTTTACAAGCACGTTACCAACCTACATAAGCACGCACAAGTGCAAATTTACTACTATACTAATATAGGTAGGCATAGATACCTAATACAGCCAGATTTTAATCTAATTTTACTGCATATTTATTTAATGAAAATCATCGAATTCACAAAAGTTGTTGACCATTTGTTGTTCACGTAAGTATCGACAAACGTCGACCCTCGGGATAACATACTAGTTTCGAAACATCCTGTATAATTCTAAAAAAATTACATCTTCATAATATTATAATAGATTACCTTTATACAATTCGATAGCTTAGTTATTTTAGCGAACTGTGCGCTTTGAGAACTGTTCGATGATACGCCAGTTAGATGAGCATGCCCTGCAAAATATAAAGCTGTTAAATGTTAATCATTATAAAATTATGCCTATATGTACAAAAAAAATATTACAAGTAAAAAAATATATAAGTAGTGTGACGCGGGGATTTTAGTAGGTAGGAAACTCTCACATTCTAGGTAGGCTCGAGGCTTTATATTTGCGCGCGCGGGACCCTACCGTCCGTTACAACGGAACGATGAGCGCGGCAGCCAATGAGCGCGCAACGCGTGTTCGGCAAGGCTCGCGCATGCGCTGAACGAGGGACGCGGCGACGCGAGCACCGCGGCGCGCATGACGACAATCAGTCGGCCCAGGGGCACTATGCAATGTTAACACACGTTCATGTGACTCTCTGCTGCGATCCGACCAACCGCCATTTTGCTTTAACCGTTTTCTGTTCTGTGAACTTCTGTGTAATATCTACAAAAATATAAATCATTGTGCCGTTCTACCTACCTAAGTCTAACGTTGTTTGTGTACCTACTTTTCTATAAACATTATTAAACTTTTATCAAAACTTTTAACAAGGTGGTTGTGTATTTTTGCTGTACCTGGCTGAAGACCTAAATACCAATGTTAAAGTGGCGCTCCAACTAAGTGGCCGAAACACTACCGGAGATAATTTAGGTAGACACAGTGAGTCGTATCTACCTACCGGATGTTATTTAGGTAGACACAGTGAGTCGTATCTACCGACCGAAGATAATTTAAGTAGACACAGTGAGTCGTATCTACCTACCAGGTATAATTTAGGTAGACACAGTGAGTGATCACCACCGTACCGTGTACCTTGTGTACGGAAGCAAGCACGAAACCTCCAGTCCGTTGTCGCCGCAGACATGCCGTCAATCCGGGGGAGTGCTCTCCGTCAACAGCAACAAGAAGAGCACGAGGACAGTGATGTCACACTGACGGGAGAAGAAGAGACCACCTCCGACGCCAACAGCGTTCGTCGAGACGACGGCGGTCGGCAACGCGCCGGCGCAGCTGAACGAGTTTCCACTCCCCACAGAACAGTTCATGACGTCGCTGATGGAAATCATCACCAGGGCGCAAGTGGAGGCCAACAAGGCCCTTATCAGCGCGTTTCTGGCGGCGCCCCGTGGAGATCAGCACTCCGGGGCATCCTCTCCATCGGCGTCAGCATCAAGCGCAATCCCGCCGCCATGTGCAGCCATGTCATCAACAACAACCGGCCATTCCACGAGGTGTACTGCGCGGTTTGACGGCTCATCCCACGACGCGGAAGTACTAGAGGCTTTTCTATACGTCACAGAAGTATACAAGGAGTGTGCCGGCGTGTCAGATCAGCACGCGCTGCGTGGCCTCCCCATGTTGCTGACCGGCGACGCCGCCGTGTGGTGGCGCGGCGTGCGCGGAGGAGTGACTACGTGGGCTGACGCGAAGCTGCGTCTGCGCACAATGTATGGAGCCCCGCGACCAGCGTATAAAGTGTTCCGCGAAATATTTGCGTGCGAGCAAAGTGCCGAGTCAAGCGATAAGTACATAAGTGCGAGAAGAGCCCTTCGTTGCTACGGTTACGGTAAAATAGGCGTTGTTTGATCTAAATGCGATGTTTGCAACGCGGATAAAAAGTCGACTGATTTTAATGTTTCGTTTGTAGATAACGTGCAGTCGTAACCGCACGGGAGTAAATCGCTCGACATCGAGATTAGTTCCGATAATGAGAATAGGTTCCCCGACGTCGGGAATAGGACCTCATCCGTTGTGAATAGGTATTCTAGCGTAGAGAACAGTTCGTCCGATATATTAAGTAAATCGGATATTGAATATAAGTCCAAGATTGAAACTTCTATAGCGCACGCGTGTAGTGCAGTCGCGTATAAAAGTGCTTCACATCCATTAGTAAATATAGGTATTATGGGTCGTAGCGGTGTAGCGATAGTTGATACCGGTGCTACCCACTGCATCGCGAGTCCATCGCTACACTAAATATTGGTAGATTCTAGCGTGGAATTTCGCGAGATAGAGTGCTGCATCCGGTTGGCTGACGGCTCTCGCGTAGAAAGAAAGTTGTTAGAAGCCGAAGTACTGGTACCTTTAGAGGGGCGAGGGGTGCCGGCAGAATTTTTGGTGTTACCTGGTCATGAGACCCGGACGCTTTTAGGAGTCGAGTTCCTGTCTCGCGCCGGAATGTTAGTGGACGTCGCCCAAGGGAAGTGGACGTTTTCGGGCGAACCCAATCGTCCACACGATTTTGTACGTGAGTATGAATACCCAGCAGCGAGTTCGCCCGAGGCGGAGTTGATGCGTGCCGAATCCGTGAGCCTCGGTTTGCGTGAAGATGAAGGATCCAAGCTTACCGACGATCAGCGAAACACGCTCAATGAGTTCATTGACCGTAGGTACGCGCAGTTTGCCCTTAAAGGGCCCGCTACCGACTTCGCTACGCACCATATAAAGGTAAGTGCCAATCAGGAGCCTATGGCATCTCCGCCCTATAGGTTATCGCAGAACAGGAAAAAAGCGCTGCAGAAAGAGATCGAAAAGCTCCTTCAAGATGAGGTCATCGAGGAATGCGAATCTCCATGGGCCTAGAGCAAGGAAAGAAGGACAAAAGCTGGAGCTGATGGACTGTGCATCGACTACCGAAAGCTCAACACGGTTACCGAACAAGACCGTTATCCGCTCCCACGCATCGAAGATATTCTCCACGCGGCCAAGACGAGTGAGTATATGACGACTATAGATCTCCGAGCGGGTTATCACCAAGTGAATGTGGCTCCTGAAGACCAGGATAAAACAGCGTTCACCAGCCCGTTAGGTACGTATAGGTACAAACGCATGCCAATGGGTTTACATAATTCAGGCGCTACCTTTCAACGACTCATCGATCGTTTCCGATCCAACCTCAAGGAAGTAGAAATCCTAGCGTATCTAGATGACCTGGCTCTGTTGTCACCGGGCCCTTTCGAGAGGCACCTTGCGGACTTGGAAACAGTGTTCGATCGCCTGGAGATGTTCAAGCTACGAGTCAACAGAGAGCAGAGTCATTTTGCACGAGATTCTGTGAAGTTTTTAGGCCATGTCATCGTCCCGGGAGGTATCCAGGTGGATCCTGATAAGACAGCGGCGATCGAAGGTATGGCCCTTCCACAGAACGTCAAACACTTGAAGTGTTTCTTACAAACGTCGAGTTGGTTCCGACGTTTTATTCCTATCTACGCAGACGTTGCGAGACCCCTCACTGGTCTTCTCAAGAAATCAAGCTCATGGAAGTGGGAAGGCGAGCAACAGAAGGCGTTCGAGCAAATTAAAGCTCTATTGGTAAGTGCCCCTATCCTACGTCAGGCAGATGAGACGAAGCCGTTCGTCCTCTGCACGGATAGCAGCGCATACTGTTTAGGCGCCGTTCTCATGCAGGGGGAAGGCCCTGATGAGAGACCGATAGAGTACGCGAGCCGTCTTCTCACGAGCGCTGAACGAAACTACTCGACGACAGAGCGAGAAGCTCTCGCGGTCGTATGGGCAGTAAGTAAGTTCCGGGGTTATATGGATGGAACAAAAGTTAAAGTCAGACGGATCATCAGCCTCTTCGTTGGCTGATGAATCAAAGATCTCCGAGCGGTCGATTAGCCCGGTGGGCTCTTACGTTGCAGGAGTTCGACCTAGACATTGAGTATACTCCTGGACGGTCGAATGTAGTAGCAGACACGCTATCACGACCCGTTTGCTCGCAAGATGTAGATTGCGACCTGTGCCTTACGGTCGTTGACGTGCCGAGGAGGAGCAGTGGCGAGGTTCGAGAAAACCAACGAAACGACCCACAGGTACGTAACAACATCGACGATCTAGAAGCCGACGAACCCTCCAGGGGGAGACCATGGACAAATCGGGGATATACGATGTCCGACGGAATACTATACAGGTATAGCCTAGAGGCCGAAGGCGACGAGGACGCCTGCCTAGTGGTACCCGAGCACGAGCGCAGCTCCACGATGCACCTACAGCAGGTCACTTGGGCGTGGAACGGACGTTGAGTCGCATCCGCAAACGCTACTATTGGCCAGGTATGCGCACGTTCGTGGCAAACTACGTTAAAGGCTGTGTCCCTTGTCAACGGTACAAGGCCGACAACCGGAAGCCGGCGGGATTGCTACAGACTCCCGCCGTCTCAAGGTGATTCGAAGTGGTCTCAGTGGATCTTTTCGGACCCCTTATCGAAACACCCAGGAAAAACAGGTGGGTCCTCATGGTAGAGGATGTTTGTTCACGGTGGGTCGAACTTTTTCCGCTAGAGAGCGCCACCAGTACTGAGTGCGCTCAGACGTTGACAAATGAAATTTTTCTTAGATACGGCGTACCCCGTCGCCTCATCAGCGATAACGGAGTACAGTTTGTGAGCGAGGTGATGCAGCAGGTGTGTCACGCGCTAGGAATCACCCAATCGCTTACGCCGTACTACCATCCGGAATCCTATCGAGAGGAAAAACAAAGATCTCAAGCTGCAGCTTGCTATGCTTGTGGGTCAAGATCACGCGACGTGGGACTTGCACTTAGCATCGGTAAGGTTTGCAATGAACTCTGCTGTTACCTCCAGCACCGGATTCTCTCCATCCTACCTTACTTTTGGTAGAGAACTGCGCGCTCCGTGTGACACTGCGACGGATATGAGGGCCATCATAGAGAACGACTTCGTACCAGGTTTAACTCCATACCTTAAGAAGATCGCAGCAACACTGGACGAGGCCAGAGATACTCACGAGAAGGCGCAGGAAGTCCAGAAACGTAACACGGACAAAGGAAGGCGAACCCCACCAGATTATCAGGTAGGAGACCTCGTCCTTCTAAAGACTCAAGGGCAAAACGACGTAGCACGCGGCCAATCAGCGAAATGTATTCCGCGCCGCGACGGCCCATACCGAATACAGCAGATAGTTAGTCCTACCACTTTCATATTAGAGAGCATTCAGACTAGAGAAAGGCTAGGCAAATATCACACTTCGCACCTCACACCATTCGCCGGCGTTGTAGAGCTTCCAATCAGGGGGAAACGCAAGCGCGGTAGACCGCGCCGATTTACAGCCGATTGCTAGCCCAACTGCGAGGGCGCTAAGTAGGACTATCGGGGGAGAGTGTGACGCGGGGATTTTAGTAGGTAGGAAACTCTCACATTCTAGGTAGGCTCGAGGCTTTATATTTGCGCGCGCGGGACCCTACCGTCCGTTACAACGGAACGATGAGCGCGGCAGCCAATGAGCGCGCAACGCGTGTTCGGCAAGGCTCGCGCATGCGCTGAACGAGGGACGCGGCGACGCGAGCACCGCGGCGCGCATGACGACAATCAGTCGGCCCAGGGGCACTATGCAATGTTAACACACGTTCATGTGACTCTCTGCTGCGATCCGACCAACCGCCATTTTGCTTTAACCGTTTTCTGTTCTGTGAACTTCTGTGTAATATCTACAAAAATATAAATCATTGTGCCGTTCTACCTACCTAAGTCTTACGTTGTTTGTGTACCTACTTTTCTATAAACATTATTAAACTTGTATCAAAACTTTTAACAAGCTGGTTGTGTATTTTTGCTGTACCTGGCTGAAGACCTAAATACCAATGTTAAAGTAGTATAATCAGTAATGTGGTACCCATAACACAAGCTCTGCTTACTTTGGGGCCAGATGATGCTGTGTTT
Organism: Lampropteryx suffumata; assembly: GCA_948098915.1. NCBI lineage: Eukaryota > Metazoa > Arthropoda > Insecta > Lepidoptera > Geometridae > Lampropteryx > Lampropteryx suffumata. The sequence continues at coordinate 17,956,592 of OX402562.1, read as the reverse complement.
TTTTTTACTTATATACTTTATTTTTGTATTTTTTTTTGTACATACATATGACTTTTAAAACTTTCATGGTTTTGAACATCATTTTCCTTAAAAATTTACCATGTTATGTGAGTTTTTCTGCATCCCAATATTTCGACAAAGTTGCATGCGCGATGATCACGAGATATCATGATGATCTCGTGTTTATCCCGAGATCATGGCGCAAACTCACATATCATGGTAAATATCCCGTTTTGAGAGAAAATTATACATAACACCCAGAGCCGACACAACATGCAGATCAAACAAAACATTTGTCCCAATAAAAACAAAAACCATTTATCTTATATCCTGTTCATTGAAACCAATGAGCCCATACACTATACCTGCTGTAACTTGTACATCAGGTCAAGGTTACCCTGTTTTCGCAATATCATTGAAATAGAAAAAGGCTACACATTTTGTTAAACACGGGCTTTACTCACGTATTATTTTGTCGATGGAGGCACCGACACTGTTTCGATTGATCTAGAGAATCTTTATCAGGGTGAGATTGATCCGCGCTCCGTGAGTTGCCGCTCGAGTTCACGGTTCGGCAAACCGTGAAGATTCTCTAGATGAATCCAAACAGTGTCGGTGCCTCAATCGACAAAACAATACTTACGTGAGTAAAACCCGCGTTTATCAAAATTTACAGCTCACGAATGTTTTGAAAGCGAAGGAGAAAAAATCTGTAAAATCTTCAAATGGCTGAACATATTTTCCACAATGACTTGATTATTTTTCATTAATAACAACAATGCCACAAACAAACATACGTTAAACTTATACACCTGTGTTTATGTTACAATTTAAGGACCACAGAATAGAGGGGACTCTTTTCTAACACAGGTGTAAACTTAAAAGATATCCCAACCCTACCATTTATGTATTTAACTAAAATAAAAAGATTTTTGTTTTTTTTTTATTACCTCTGTTTGTATCGGGGGTTAAATAAATAGTATATAAACAGTACGACAATCGCTTACTTTCATAGGCATCGGGCAAGCAGCGGCTTTCGAGAAACACAATTTAACTTTCGCTGAAACTTTCGCAAAAGAATACAGTATTGGGACTACAGCATGGCGATTACGGAATTGTTGAAACAATCGATGTCTATCAGTTTCGATTAGAAATGGCCATTATTTCATAAATTGGTACTACGTTCGTTCGGTTTCTATTTATTAATAATAACTAGTGGTTGCCCACTGCTCGAAATTCGACCATAATATTTTTTTTATGCATAATTTAAAAAAAAATTGCATTCTGCACTCGATCTGTATACAAACTATAAGTGCGTTAAGTTTCATACACCTGCGTCCGCGCAATTTTCGAAAAAAGGGGTAGGTACAAAGTTTTTGCTTCACGCATTAATATATAAATACCAAACTTCAGTATTACCAATTCATCAATAGTAACTGAAAGCTGTTAGTGACAATGTTGTGATAGTATAAGAATTACATAATCGGTAATTGGTACCTGTGTAGATGTCGTCGGAAACCTAAAACACTTACAATTGGGCTGCCGCTTGGAAATAGCCCCTTGCGTAGGAGATGGTATCTTACTGATCTGTTGAATTCCGACATCGGTTTTCGCCGCGTTCAAAGCATCATTTACAATCTGAAAATATAAGTCTAACTGATTTAGTCTTATTTTGTGCACGAGAGAAGCATCTGAGGCGCACTTTAATCCTTTCACCACACTGGTTCGTCGAAATAACGATAAGAAGAAGAAGAAGAAGTCATATTTTTATTTATTTTTAAAGTTTCAATTGAGAACCCTTTTTTGAAGTCGGTTAAAAATAAAACGGTTGTATTTTTTTGTTTGTTACTTACTTCATTTATGAAAAAATATGTTTTCATGTGAATATACGTCATGATTGGTCGTATAGAAATTTCATTAAGTTATTTATTTAAGATAATAATTAGAATTAACCAATTACACTTATTATAAATAATTACAGTAATTATAACGACAATTAAGGTGATTAATTAAAGTGAAATTAGAACTACAATAAAAAAAACATGTAAGATGTCTAAAAGTAAATTTAATTACCTAATAAAAACAAATATACAAGAATATATAATAAAATAATAAAGTACATTAATAATATCAATAAACATGTCCAATTACATTAATATATAGTTATAAAATGTCAACAATCTAGACTACAATGTACTAAACGTAAACTAGTACCTACTAAATCATTCGTCAATCTCGCAAAACATCAAACATGCAGATAATAGATAGAGTGATTCAAGAGGAAGGTTTATATGTATAATATAGTAGAGGAACACTGATAATTTTAGAGGTTTCTAATCACATTAGACATTCTGTAGTATACTTGGTATCAGCATTGCACCTGTGCGAAGCCGGGGCGGTTAGCTAGTCAATAATAAATCATTTAACGTTCAATACTTTGGATATAAATAACCACATTATTAGCTAATGTGGAGAGGACCGGTGGTTTAGTGGTAGGTCATGAGTTCGAACCCGGTCGTGCACTAATGGATTTTTCAGTTCGAAAAATGTATGTGTTTTATACCAGTACCTAATCTCAAAAGGTGACGAATACCGTGAAGAACCCGTTATGGCGTAAGTTAAGTTCCAAGACTTGTGCTATGGAGCATGAATGGAGCCTCTGATGTACACTTTAATCCTTTCACCACACTAGTCCAAAAGAAGAAGAAGAAGAAGCTAATGTGGAGTCAATTTCTGTTGCCATCTGTATTTATAGATATTAAAATGATAGAGATACCATTAGATAAAATGACCGTACTTGAACACAAAATTTGCTAAGTTATTGCTAGCTTCCCCCCGTGGCTTCGCACGCGAAGTACCTACATAAAAAGTAGTCTATGTGTATTCCAGACTATAATTATCTATACCAAGTTTCATTCAGATCTGTTCAGCCGTTTGGCAGTAATAGAGTTACAAACATATACATCCACCAAAACATATATATTAATAGGATAGTGCATCTTCTTAGAATAGTGATCCAATACCTCAAACTCAGCTAGCTTGGTCGTTAGCTCCAATTGCTGCTCTTGAACTTCTTCAGATAAGTGTTGTTTCTTAATACCCTTCATTAGCTCTTTAGCTCCTGTAATTATTATTGGTCAAATTACGAGATCTGCCTGTATGTTATGAATATAAAAAGTATTGTTCACAAAAGCGCATTTAAAAGTAAAAAATAAAAAAGATATAATGTCATGCTGGTTTGACACACTATTAGACGTTCCCCAATGACGAAAGAAATACTTTATGAGTAAACTAGCCGATTGTCTTTACTTAAAAACGTCGAAGGGTGATACACACCACCGTCTTTAGTTGAACAACCAAAACTACGAGTGATATCATTTTATCTCGTCATAACATATTTATCGCAACAAATCGTAAAAATATATGGGTTTGAAATATATTTGGTCCTTAGGAATCAAAGTATATGGGTTTGAAATATATTAGGTCCTTAGGAATCAAAGTATATGGGTTTTAATATATTAGGTCCTTAGGAATGAAAGTATATGGGTTTGAAATATATTAGGTCCTAAGAAATCAAAGTATGTACGATTGACGATTGTTAACTATGCACTTTAGCCATTTTATAGGTAGTTCATAGATTCCTTTAAAATTGTGGCAGCGAGAATTAATAAGATCTTTGAAGGCGAGTTTGACTGCAACATCATAATACATATTTTTTGCATGAAATTCAATATTCTACTCTATGTATTAGTCGACATTCGAATTCTCAATTCAATTTAGATATTACTGAGCTAATAAAACCTATTTTATTATATTGATAGTTTTGTGAAATGGATTGACAGACAACTATTTACATCATATTTATCTTGTATGAACTCTTCGTTTGTCATTTAATAAAGTAACACAGCACTTGAAAATTAATTATTTTTCTTGTATTGTGTTATTGCATGTTTTATTCAGTAATCTTAACAGAATTTTAATGAATAAATTGTGACTTCATAGGACCAGTATGGAATTATGGTGCGATGTGATTTGAAGGATGAGTAATCCCGAGAAAGTTCTAGACGGCCATTCCGTGATAATGTTTAGACTATGACTTTATTATCAAACAATCACTTGACACTGGCAAAATTGTCGACAAGACATATGCCATTATAGAAAGAAAAGACATATGCCATTATAGGAAGAAAAGACATATGCCATTATAGGAAGAAAAGACCTATGCCATTATAGGAAGAAAAGAACTAATAGTTTAAAATATATAAGTAGTATATCAGTCATGTGGTTTCCATAACACAAGCTCTCATTACTTAGGGGCCAGATAACGGGAAATGTCCAGCATTATTATTATTACAACCACTTTTGTATCTACTCTGGTGATGGTTTAAATAGGCAACCCAAAATCCACAATCATCATGGCCTAACTTAAGTAGTTGCTTAAAAAAAAAACTAAAAAAAAATAAAAAAAAATAAACAAAAAAAAAATATTGCATCATATTTGTTACATGTAATAGGTACATACTTAATTTAACCCGGTCATTGTGGTCGAGCCAAGCAATGCCAATTCTTTGCTTTACCTCACCTGATTTTCTTTTCATCTTTGGGATAATACCAACTTCTGACACACCTGAAGCAATAAACAAAAAGCTTATTGAAGTCAGCAATATGTTTATAATTCATTCATAATTTAATTTAAAGCATACATAAAGGGTAGTCTTTTCAAGAAAGCATATTATAATACAAATGACTATATTATTGATAAGAATGAGTAGCCTCATGTTGCCCTGCCCTCAGACAGTTAACAGACACATTTGAAATGTATAAACTCTCTTGTTTTTCGTAGTTAAGTTATAAGATGGATCATGCAAAAAAGCACTAGGACCAGGACGTGTTTCTTGCCAGTTCTTCTCGGGCTTGGGTTAGGCACCTAAATTCACCTAGTATGTAAGATGTTTCAAAGTGATCCTTGTGATTGACTTTGACTTTGACTAATCAATAAGATCCATCATCATAAGAGTAAATTGTTGCAGAGGATGCCTCGTGGCGATATGAAACATGTGTTGAATTTCTTTTGTAACTTCTTTCTTCTTCTGTAGCTCAGTAGAATAGTTTGGTGAGATATTGGTCTTAAATACTAATTCATCATACCAATGAGCTCATAAACTGATATGTTTCAATAAGAAACTAGCTGTTGGCCCTATCTTAAGCTGCAACAAGATCGTCTTGGGTGCAGGCTTGTGTGCTCAAGATCGTCTTGAGCACAGCAAGAAAGAAAGGTGTGTCATGTTTTGTGTCTGGTTCCACACTCAAACTGTACTTAGGATGAAACTCTTATAACCCGTTTGGCTAAGTTGCTTTTGCAGCAGCTAACAAAATTCAAAAATTCAAAATTCAAAATTCAAAATAACTTTATTCATTACAATCACAAGGACCACTTTGAATCGTCTTCTTACATGCTAGTGAATCTAGGTGCCGGTTCCTCCTAACCCCAGTTCAAGAAGAATCCGGCAAGAAACTTGTCTGGTCTTAACACTTTTTTGTATGATCCTTGACAATTTTGTTACGGATGCCGAGTCGAGTTGGAGCAGATTCATCCCAAGCTTTTTTGTCTTCTAAATAATCAGATATTTTATAATATGCTTTAATAGACAGTTTATGTTTAATTACGTTTTAAATTTGCCAATCGACAAATCTAACACGTCGCTTGGGACCTTGTTATAGAAGCGTACACATTGCCCTATAAAAGACTTATTAACTTTAGCGAGCCTAACAGTGGGAACAGCGAGTTTATCTTTATTTCTAGTGTTAATACTATGATTATCGCAATTTTTTTTGAATAAATGAACATTTTTGTGCACATACATTAAATTTTCGTATATATACTGACAAGGCACTGTCATAATATTAATTTCTTTAAACTTATCTCTAAGTGATTCTCTGGGGCCCATGTTATAAATTGCACGAACAGCCCTCTTCTGCAACACAAATATGGTGTTAATATCAGCAGCACTCCCCCACAACAAAATGCCATAAGACATAATGCTATGAAAGTAGCTGAAGTAAACGAGTCTAGCGGTATCTACGTCGGTAAAATGACGGATCTTTTTGACAGCGTATGCGGCAGAGCTGAGTCTCTTCGACAATTTATCTATGTGCGGGCCCCATTGCAGCTTATTATCTAAAGTAATGCCTAGGAACACTGTGGTGTCGACGAGATCTATCTTTTCGTTATTAATTTTTACATTAGCTTTCACCTGTTTAACGTTGGGCAGTATAAAACGAATCGCATTTCGTTTTTTTCTCGTTAAGTAATAAGTTGTTTACATTAAACCATGTTACAACTTTAGAGATTGCATTGTTTACATCGTCAAGATTAGTAAGTCGTCGCTTTAATTTAAATAAAAGTGACGTGTCATCAGCAAACAGTACAATCTCGTGATCATCCTTTACAAGTTTAGGTAGATCATTTATATAAATTAAAAACAAGAATGGCCCGAGTATTGATCCTTGTGGTACACCCATTTTTACCATTGACCCCGGAGAACGCTTTCCATTTACATCTACTCGTTGTGTTCGGTCAGTTTAGTAGGATGTGAGAAGCTTAAGTGAAACTCCCTTAACACCATAGTGGTGTAGTTTGCTGATTAGAGTTTCATGGTGAACGCAATCAAAAGCTTTCGACAGATCACAAAAAATACCTAAGGCATCGCGTGATTCCTCCCAGATATCAAAAATATGTAATATTAACTCAACACCGGCATCAGTCGTTGAGCGTCCCTTTGTAAAACCGAATTGTTTACTGTCTAATAAATTGTTGGTACCCATTAGCTGTCGCTGTACCTGACTGGGTACACCTGATTGTCATTTTTTTTCTAGAAAACAGTTAGTTCCAGCAGATATGTTTTGTTTCATTATAAAACACAGTAACACTCGACATTTAAAAATAAAAAAAATTTAGGGTAGACTGAACATTTTTATCTACTTTTTGTTATCAGAAGTTTGACTACGGAACGGTGTGCAGAGGTAAGTGCTTTGTCAACGAAATATTTATTCTCATTGAAAGTAAATGGTATATTTAGTCATAAAATCATTAGAATACATATTCATGGTGATCTTGTGTAATAAATTAGATTGCTATTACTTGCTATGGCTGAATTATTACGTTATAAATTTTACTGTACCCAATCGGGTACAGTGGCCATATCCCTATATAAAATTTCCCTGATTTTTTCAGATTCGTAATTATGAGCGGAAATCGTTTTGGTATTGCAAACAACTTCAAAGGACTTCAAGATGCCCTAGATGCTGTTATGCAGGATAGTGATGATGATGCCGAGTATGACTTAGCCATCATACCTCCTGATCCTGACATACTCACGGACGAAGAAGAAGCTGGTGATGAGATTATTACTGCCAGACCTATGTCCCAAGATGTTCCAGGTAGTGTTGAGATATTTATGAACGAGGAAAGTGACAATGCTAGCAGTGATGATGAACCGTTGGCTGCAAAGCGCGTTCGCCTTCCACCGCAACAGCAAACTCCGGTGTGGCGTAAATGTTCTCCGACGTACAGCTCGAATTCCCAAGGCACTGCTGAAGTTCAAGACAAGCTAAATACAGCAAAAGAAGAGCTCAAAGAACTCAACCCTGTAAACATATTTGAAAAAATATTTGACGAAGAGATAGTAGACTTCATAGTTACAAAGAGCATTCTTTATGCGAATCAAAATAATAGGCACTCTTTTCATGTCGATGCCGAAGACATAAAAAAGTTTATAGGTATTTTGATATTGTCTGGATACAATAAACTGCCTCGAGAAGCTATGTACTGGTCTTTAGACGAAGATGTAGGCGTCGCATTAGTGTCGGATTCCATGGCACGAAACAGATTCCGTGACATCAAGCGAAACCTCCATCTCGTAAATAATAATGAAGCCAGCAGCACCACGGATAAAATGTTCAAGGTAAGAGCACTGGGCGATCTTCTGATGAAAAAATTTATGCAGTGGGGTATATTGCATGACAAAATATCCATTGACGAATCAATGGTAAAATATTTTGGTATGCATCCAGCCAAACAATTTATTCTTGGAAAACCCGTGCGGTTTGGCTATAAGAATTGGGTGGCAGCTAGTTCTACTGGCTATTGCTACACTTTTGATTTTTATTGTGGGAAACAACCTGGCCCCACTCTAACTGAGCCGTTGGGGTCCAGAGTGGTGAAATCATTGCTCAACAAGCTTCAAACAAACCCAGCAAATCATCATGCATTCTTCGACAACTTTTTTACCAACTACGACCTATTGGTAGATTTGCAAAAACTGGGATACCGTGCTACTGGAACAATAAGGGAAAATAGAACCAAGAAATGCCCCTTGAAATCTACGAAAGAGATGAAAAAAGAAACTCGAGCCGCATTCGACCACAGGTTTGATAAAACTAACGAAGTGTTGCTGGTGAGGTGGAAAGATAACAGTGGCTACAAATTTTGATTCCATTGAGCCAATGGGAGTGGTAAAACGATGGTGCCCAATAAAACGAGAGAGGACTGATGTTGACATTCCGCATTTATTCAAGACTTATAATAAAAGTATGGGAGGGGTCGATGAGCTTGACCAGTCGATATCGCTCTATAGAATTGCAATTCATGGAAAGAAGTGGTGGTGGGTTCTCTTCACTTACATGGTGGACATGGCTATTGCAAATGCTTGGCGTTTACATGTTCTAAGCAGAGAAGACAAAATGGGCCAACTGATGTTTCGACGTAGCATCGCTAGGTTCTACCTACGTCAAGAGAACCAGAAGAAGGCAAGAGCTTCTTCATCCCTGGTGCCAGGTTTGCCTCAAGATGGGTCAGGACACTATCCAAGAAAGCTGGAGAAACCACTGAGATGTATTATGTGCCATGCTAGAGTGCGCTGGCAGTGCAAGAAATGTCTAAAAACGATTATCATCATTATACAATAAAAAAGGCAAAATGGTATCCAGGTTCAATCTTACTTTCTCTAAACGATCAGTGGTAACTGGTATATAAGTAATTTTTTTTTGTACATCTTTATTGTTCATTTTAGTTTCTATTTGAACTAGTTGTCCGAGATGGTCCGAGTGAATATTACTAATTATATTTTTACTTATTATGTTTATATTGGTAAATATATTCATTTATCTATGCATTTATCTATGCATTTGGCCGAAGTGGCAGTTATTCTAGTTGGCTCCATAAATATAGGTTCAAGACCAAATGAATTAAATAAACTAGTTATTCTGGTACTCAATGAATATTTCTCAAGCAAATTTATATTAAAATCACCGCATACAACAATTTCTTTATTTGATTTTGTAATAGACTTATGCAAAATGTCCTCCATAATTTTCTCAAAAATATCAAATGAGGCGGTTGGTGGGCTATGAGTGCTTATAACAAGGAACCGCTCCAACTCTATGCAAGCTATCTCAATGTGTCTTTCTACAGAGTGGGCGACAATGTCTTTACGTTCTTTGAATTTTATTTGTTTATTTATTAATATTAATGACCCGCCTCTTATAGAATGTACTCTGCAGAAAGAACTACCAACTTGGTGATTCTTGAAGTTGAACATGAGCTCATGACTTTTCAGCCAATGTTCTGTTAAGCAGATTATGTCAATATTGTTTGAGTTCATGTACAAGTCTAGTTCTAATTCTTTGTTACAAATTCCTTGAATATTTTGATGCACCAAGTTAGTAAACTTAAACTTATTTACAGTATTTATTTTACAGTTTTTAGTGTTTTTGTTTGATTGATTATTTTTATAAAATATATTATTTGAATTGTCAGTGCTAGAGACATCCTCTATTGTCTTTTTATCTAATTTAAATTACTAGGAAAAAATTCCAGAGTCTGATTTGGAATGTCATGATTATGCTCAATAGAAGCATTGTGTGTAGCCAAATTTTTGGCTGTAATACTAAAATAATAAGATAGCAAAACAGCTACCTGTCGTTTGTAATAATTAGGAAGGTAGTATCTACCTTTTGTCAAATAATATTTTTTACTAACAATGTTGTTAGTGTCAATCATATGGATTACATTATTATTATTGCATGAAATTGTATGCAAAACCTGATTTAATTTATATCTATGGTCATTTTCTGCTTGTGGCAAGCTGTCGCTGTAGGGGAATGTAAACATTACAATTTTGTTTACTTGCAATGAACAAAGTGTTTCAAAATATTTTATTAATTCAGCTTTGTTTACATTACCCCTATTTCCAAGCCAAATTACTAAATTAGAGTTGTGCTTAAAATTATACTTCGTTATTAATTGCATTATGTCATGCAGGTCACAGTTTGGTAAGCAATTATTTATTACTGTATGTCCCATGCTAGTGTTTAATAATAATTGGCCCATATTTTTTCCAATTTCATCACAGAACATTATGGTTTTTTCCAAATTTTCATTTTTGTGTGAGTTCGAACACGCTTGGGATGATGATACAGAAGCACACACTGGCCTAGGATTCTCAGAACACTGACTTTCACAGGTGGGGTTAGTCACAGATGAATCAAAGCGGACTTGATCATTGTTAACTTAAGTACGGATTCTAAACAACTTCCAAATTGGGCACTGCACTTAATGATTAGCAGGACTTTGTCATCCTAGCAGAATGCCTGGGGCAGTTTATATAAAGAAACTGTGTGCATTACTTACTTAACTTATTATTTGATGGTGTTTTTGACATTATGTACTTGTCTCCTTGTGCATCAAAAAGCTCTTAGGGCTCTTATGTTAACAAAGGGATACTCAACAGTAAGTTACATAATTTATGATAATGAAATTTCAAAAACAAAAACTTGTATTTCGAATTTTTAGTTTTCAGATATACCTACTAGTTACACAAGAATTCTCTTACGTATTCATAGTTTTATATAATCATCGTCTAATGCTGGTTCATTAAAGATCTTCTAAATAAGGTTTGTTCCATTCATAAACAATATGAACCCTATTATTTTGAGCTTGTAGTATGCGCTACTAGATAGTTTACCTTTGATCGGCGTAAAAACTTTGTCGCCAAAATTGACCGGTATCTAGCTCAAACTTACGTAATTACCTACAAACATATTTACATTCCTAACGTGCCTGATATTTTTACAGTGGTTTCAATATATCTAAGTAAAACTTACCAGGTACTGGTAATGAGAGCGCATCATCAAGATATGCAGAAGACATATCAAACTGTTGATCGTTCGTTTCTTTTGTGAGGTCTATTGTTTCTTGAGCGGGCTTGTCAGCAGTTTTTAGCGCTTTTTTCTTTGGAGCTTTCTTTAAAGAAGTCATTTTCTCTATAAATCGGTATTCTAGCTCCTGCTTAATTGTTTAAAATATATATCTTAGATCATAGCGGCGTTTTTATCAAAACAAAAAGTAAACAAAACAATTCAAACCCAACCAATTCTTGATTTTGTTCTTCTTCTTCTTTGTTTATGGCATGTGACATAATAATGCCAATTTTGCCAGTGTCAAGTGTTTATATTTGTTTATGGTCAATTTGTTTAATAATGTCTTAGTCGATGGTCAATTGTCAATTTTAGACGTCACGCGGAATGGCGTCTAAAATTTTCTTGGGATTCCTCGTCACACACACACACTCGTAACACACATTTAATTCAATTCTCCATACCCGTCCTGTAGTCACAATTTATTCATTAAAATTCCGCCATTATTACTGAATAAAACATGCAATAAAACGAATAAAACAATATTAAATTAGCAGAGCCATGCTACTTCATGAAATGACAAACGAAGAATCCTTCTTGATTTTGTTTGTGAATTGTCGGAAGGAACCTAGATTTTGCCAATGTCACGTTAACATTGACAACAAGACAGACAAGACAGTTGACATTCTTTTGACCCCAGGATTTTTATTGTGTTCCAGAGAAAATAAGTTTTAAGCTACTTTGAGCTTAAATTATTTAGAGCGTCATCTGTTGTTGAGTAGCAATTTTAAACTTCTCCGTGATATAAGATGAGCTAGAGTTCCAATTTAGATGGAGACGCTGTCTTCGATAGATGAATGGTAGAAGCTGACAAAGAGTTATCAGAGTACCGGTCAATAATTTTATTATACCTAACGATTTTACTCACTTTACTAGTCCAAACAATCTTGAAATCCCTAACAAACAAACAAAGTTATCTACTTACTTAAGCAAGAACATGAGTACATAATAAATCAATATTTTGGTTGATGTCTATCAATATTTATTTACCTTTCTATGGTAGGTAGGTATGTATTAAACCAAACTTCATAATACCTCAATTGAATGGTGTTTACGTAAGGATGCTAAGCCGACTCGAAGGCAGACAGCGCGACGTGTAACTATCGATTTCACATAAACTTAATAAATCGCTTGAATTACTCAACGCCATGGTAAGTGGTTCTTTTGCCTTCTTCAATTTATAAATGTAGGAAAGGCAGTGATGTATTTTGCAGTAGCCAACATAATTATTATCCAAACTTTGCTATTCAGGCGGCTGGCTTTACATGTCGCAGGCTCAAAATGCTTGTAAAAAGTTTTAGAAATTGTCAATAGGTGTACTTTTACCTACCAATAATATATAGGTAGGTATATACCTGCTTAGGTAGATAAACACACTTACCAACTCATAATATTATTTATCGCTAAAGTCAACGTCTAGTGACGGCATACCGCAAGGCACCACACTAGGCCCGGCTTTCTTTTACATCCAATGCAGCTTACCATTCTAAATGTATAAGTCCAAGCCAAACATTAACCTGCGCGTGTTTTTTATCCTTGTATGTTTGTTTATCCTTGAATGTTTGCCGTCTGTTCCCTCCCTCCCTCCGAGTCCCTCAGTCTGGCTTTGTCGTTGAGGGAGGCCGGTCGTTGATCCTGCCAACCTACTGTCCAAGTCCGTGATCATTTTACTTAGCGTTTTACCATATTTCTACCGCGTTTCTTATAAAAAGTATATATTATTCATGTTTTAATGTTCAGTACTTGATATGTAAAAATGTGCCTAACCTAACGTATCTTGAGTAGGTCCTACCAACTTAACCTATCTAATTCATAATAAGCAAATATATAGCAAGAAGCCGGGGATTCGTTTATTCTATCTTGAAACTTCAAGTTTGCGAGACAATGGATCGTTTCTAAAAAAATAATGGATTGGCGCGAAAAACTTTTCGGCAAGAACCTCGTACGATGCGGGGAGAGCGGGATATTTGAGACCATACCAACATCTCAAGCATTAACCGACTGCGCAGAAGAAGGGGAGGGTTCCGTGTGTGGTATCTACTTTTCATTTGCAAACATAAGTGATGAAAGTGATGATTTCGGTGTGAGACTTGAGGAAGTGTACAAAAAAGTGCAGCCAAGACTTCGTGTTGTGGAAGTGGTGTTGTGGGCACATGTCGGTACTCCTGAGGGGCCGGTCGAGAGAGAAGCCGGATTTAGCAGGACCCTGACAGGAAAACCATGGTTCGCAGTCCCTTTTCATGACGTCGATACAAAGGTAAAAGTAATTGCGGAATGTTGACACTATGCCGCACTCTTTGTGACAGTGCGCCACACTGAGATACAAAATAAAATGTAGTCTATTATATGTAGGTAAATAAATAAATAAATATTGGAGAACAATGCACACAACACCTTCTAAGCTAATTATGTGGTCGCGTTTATGTTAGCTCCTGATCGGGGTAAACTGTGCAGAGGATAAATCCGTCAGGCCTTAGTAGCCAAAACTTTGGGCCCATTGGGGAACCTTATGTTTGGACTAGAGGCTAATTATGACTTAGGTCAATGGTAATACGAGACTTTAGCATACCTCTAAATTAAGCTTAGCTTGTAGGTACTATAGTATCCAGATGACAGATAGAATACTTGTATATTTTTAAATAAATACTTATGATACTTTATAACGCCCAGACACAGAACAAACACCTGTGTTCATTACACCAATGGTTGCCCTGGGAGGGATTCGAAACTTCAACCTACAGCGCAGATACCACCACCTGTGTTTAGAGGTAAGTATTTAAATGGTAATATAATGGCCTCAATTCTGTTCGCACCAACCTAACTAATTTTAGATAAAATTAGGTTTGAACCTGAACTGTCAAATTAACCCTTGGTATTCTACTGCTACCAACTTATCCTACTTAATTAAGCGTTCCTAATTTAGTTAGATGGTACCAACCGAATAGGATTTACAAATGCTATGACTAACTTAATATTATTTTAGACAATTCCTAATTTTAGAAATGAACCAACCGAATTGCCACCATTAAAACTATAAATTGGTTGCTACAATCTACCTTGCTTATCAATGCTTAATTTATTATCTCCCAATAATAATAATAATCTACCAATAGTAGTAATAAATAAACTTTACGAAGATTTCTCCTACAAGAACAGAATACAAGTAAGAATTGAAAATAAATCAGATACTCATTTCTAAAACTCAACATAATCTTAAATATGCAAACTGTAAAAAAATGCAACTTGAGAATTTCAAGAGCTTATTCAGGGCTGCCCCTTGCAACGCTCGACGCCCGCTAGGGCCCCGTAATTACAGGAGGGTTGCGTCAATGCCATGTATCAACCTAAATTGCTTTCCACCCCGGTCTTCCCACCCTAAACGTGCATTTATGTAAAAAGCAGTTTTGCAACGCCTACTTTCATAAAGCTGTACTATAAAGCCTGTAAAGATTTTACAATTGTAATCAAATAATGTCATTTTGCGCAAAACAATTTTTGCGTGACCAATTTTGGATAATTATGACTTGTAAACTGGAGTTAAAATTTAAAATAATAATAAACAATGCCGGACATTTCACACAGCATCATCTGACCCCAAAGTAAGCAGAGTAAGTAAGTCATGTATTACCAAGAACACATGTTATGGGTACCACATGACTGATACACTACTTATTTTTTTTTATACATACATATATATTATACATAGAAACACCCAGACCCGAGACAAATACTTGCAGATCATACAAACATCCCCGCGGCGGGAATCGAACCCACAACCTTCTGCGTCTCAGCCGGATCTTAGCCCACTGCGCCACAGAGGTCGTCACAGCAATGCGACACATCATCGACGGCCATAGGTTTTTTATTTCAGCCCAAGAAGTCACAAGGCGTAAATATTAAGGTACGGCGCCGACAACCCGCTTTCCACGAAAATGCGTTCTAAGGGTTCTTTTATATGTACTCAAGAACAGGTGCATTGCTCTCATTAATGTCATTCGTTGACAACCTGCCCGTTGTTTAGCACCAGGGTGTTGAGGACTTGTGTAGGAATTTGTTGGGAGCTTTGAGGTGGTTGGTATGCTGTAATTAGGCTGGGGGGAGTTTATTCGAGTAATTTTGTTAAATGACATATGCTTACGACTATTCATCTCCTACGATTGGTAGAAAGATATCTACTATAATTACGTTTTAAAAACTAAAAAGAAAACCGACTTCGTTGAATGAGATTTGAGCCTATAATACATTTTTAGTGGAAATATGTATTTTGTATTATATATAATATGGGCAGGGCAAATAAACGCACTGCTCCAATGAGACAGCGAGGTATCGAAGTACACGAAAACATCATCGATGTATACAATTTCTAGATTTTCGTTGATTTTTCAGCTCGACCGATTTTGATAAAATTTAAATGGGACCTGGGAACCTTTGTTTGAACTACCCTTCAAACAAAAAAAGAATTTTTCAAATCGGTTCAGGCGTTTTCAAATAATCGGTGAAAATACATAAAAAAAAAAAGATTCCGACGAATTGAGAACCTCTTCCTGTTTTGATAAAGTTGGTTAAAAAAGGGATAGTCATTTGCACAAGGCATTATTATATTGCTAGTGACACTCTGCGATTATCATTAAAAAAGAAGCTAGCAGAAACTAGGTCCCTTACAAACATCCAAAAGTCCGAACTCGAGATCTGTGAGCGGGCGATGGAGCGCAGCATTCTCGGTGTTAAACGTACAACTCTGCGCTCCAGAACCCAAATCGTTGATGTTGCTGTATTATAAACGTTGCGAAGCTTAAGTGGAGCTGGGCTGGTCATGTCTGTCGCATGCCGAATGAGCTGTGGGCCAAAATCACCACTCAGTGGAGCCCTGAGACAGCGAGACGGCGCGGTGCCGTGGAATCCAAAAAGAGATTGCAAGATGATCTCGACACCTTTGACAGAGCTTGGGTTGGGTCCAAACAGCTCAAAACCGAGATGACTGGAGAGATTAATGGGAGGCCTTTGCCCAGCAGTGGGACACAATAGGCTAATCGTAATCGTAATCGTAATCGTAGCGGTTACAAACACTTGCGTTGTACAAAGGAGTTATTTGACTGGGTATTAGTATCGTAGTAACAAATCAGTAAGCGGTTTTGGGCGGTGTTTTTATAACAGAATGAATCATTCAAGAATTGATTAGTCAACCTAAATCTTGTGCCGTTTGGAATGAGCTGACGAGACGTCACGCTATAGATACTTATTTATTCAAAGCGAACAAAAGTTAGTAAAAGCCGGTAAATTAGTAAATTGTTTTGAAACAATCATAAAGTTACCATCCGAGAAACATAGAATTGGGTAAACGAACGCAAATAAAGCATTTTGGCTTTGTTCGACGATGAAATATATAATGAGCCCAGGGGCTGATTTTGCGTCAGCACATAGGTAGGTATTTATAGGTTATTTGCCATTTTTTACTGTCTTTATATACTGATTTGAAAAATGGAGGAGGTTCTTAATTAGTTTTTTTTTATATTTGTTACGTTACCTATAACTCCGTCATTTATGAACCGATTTGAAAAAATAATTTTTAATGTGTTTTGCTCTGCGATTGGTCTCATAGAAATTTCATCAAAATCGATTTAGTAATTTGGGTTTTAAATCAAAATAAAAATCAAAAATATGTAATTTTAAGTAAATTAAATTATATAATTCATTTATTGTGAAACATAGGTTAATTACAGGTTTTAACAATTGCTATGTTCGCTATGCTACCATTTGGTAAATGGTGTACAATATTTTCTAACAAAATGAGACATTTATATAAAAAAATCTAAATAACACAATAATAATTCAATAACAATTCAATAAAAACGACACTATGGAATATTAGTTAATTAAATCTATGTCATTTTCTTAATTCAGATACGATATAGAAACATTTGGCTTGTACGGGACGTGAGTTCCTTAATAAATTTATTTAATGGTATTTTTTTATATACATATAGTCAGGTATGAAGTTATATACTTTCCCGCATATTGCATAGCTACTATTTATATACATACTCGTCTTTGGAACTTTAGGCAATACAATTCTGCCCTGGTTTCTTGTGCTTCTATGATATACCTCACTAGCCTTAACAAACAGTTGATTGTGCTTTCTAACAAACAAAACAGTCTCCAGGATATACATACATCAAGGTAGTGTGAGAATATTATACAAGTAGTACCTATATCAGTCATGTGGTAACCATAACACAAGCTCTGCTTACTTTGGGGCCAGATGATGCTGTGTCAAATGTCCGGTATTGTTATTATTATTATTTAATTGTTTAAAGAGTGGGTTGCATGATTCGGCGGTTCGTACTTTCATATAAATTGAGTCGTTTTTACTTTTTATTTTATAAAACTGTAATTATTGGAAATCAGCACCTCATATCGCCTTTATTTATCTAAGTCAACATATTCCTATATCCATTAGTAATTAGAACTTAGGAATTAATTGCTCGGACGTCTTTTGGTTCGTTTGAGGTACTTAATACTAAATATTAGATAACCAACAGTCTTCCTTACTTATAAACGCCCATCAATTTGAACACTGCTCACACACTGGTTAAGATTCGCCATGGCACTACATGTGTCATCTTACAAAAATAATGGCACTATTTTCTTCTTCTTCTCCTTCGTTTATGTGTCCATATTGTCAATTTTGCCAATGTCAAGTGTTTTAATTGTGTATAGCACAACATAGTATAAAACAAAGTCGTTTCCCGCTGTCTGACTGTCCCGGTGTATGCTTATATCTTTAAAACTACGCAACGGATTTTGATGCGGTTTTTTTAATAGAGTAATTCAAGAGGAAGGTTTATATGTATAAAACATGCATAATATAGTAGAGAAACACTGATTATTTTAGAGATTTCTAATGTGATGTCGTAAATAACATACATTTTTTGCGCTTACATTGCAATCGCTGAACCCTACGAGATAGATCAAAATAATGTACTACAGTATTGCACACCTTAAAAAAGTCTACAAAAAAGTCCACGATGGTATATGTCTATCTCATAGGTTATTCTCTTTGATAACGTTGTATATTGTATTGTTGTTGACGACCTCTGTGTTGCAGTGGGCCTAGGCTCAGCTGAGACGCAAAAGGTTGCGGGTTCGATTCCCGCCGCGGGACAAATGTTTGTATGATCTGCAAGTATTTGTCTCTGGTCTGGGTGTTTCTATGTATAATATGTGTATTTACAAAAAAAAGTATATAAGTAGTACATCAGTCATGTGGTACCCATAACACAAGCTCTGCTTACTTTGGGGCCAGATGATGTTGTGTGAAATGTCCGGAATTATTATTATTATTATTATTATATACCTAAAGACATTCTATAGCATATTTAGTATCAGCATTGCACCCGTGCGAAGACGGGGCGGGTCGCTAGTTATATATAAAAACTGGTGTCTCTTTTATAAAATACGGATAATTTTTGCTCGAATCACAAAGAAACACAAAACTTTTATTCCAACCATTCAAACCAGAGTCAACTCGAGCTTTATTTGAATAAAATACCAAAATTACAAATAAAACAAATAACTCACAAAAAATTATATCTGTGACCTCTGTGGCGCAGTGGGCAAAGGCGCGGTTGGGTCGCAGAGAGTTGCAGGTGCGATTTCCGCGGATCAAATGTTTGTATGATCTGCAAGTATTCTATGCGTCTAAGTGTTTCTATGTATAATACTTATGTATTTTCAAAAAACGCATATAAGTAGTATATCAGTCATGTGGTACCCATAACACAAGCTCTGCTTACTTTGGGGCCAGATGACGCTGTGTGAAATATCATTATTATTAATTTACTAGCTGACCCGGCAAACTTCGTACAACCTCAATAAATTAATAATAATTAATGATTATTTTTAATTAAAATAATCATATTTACTCACCTTTTAAACTTTCCCTGGACTACGACAAACATTTAAACACCAAAATCAGCCAAATCAGTCCAGCCTTTCTCGAGTTTTAGCGAGACTAACGAACAGCAATTGATATTTATTATATAGATTTAATATAACAGCGAAATGTTTACTTCGCAAAACGTCTAATAACAATCCGGCACTATTTCAAACAATTATTAACTCATGATGTTGAGATACTTTTATAAGTAGAGGTGTATATTTACCGGGTTTTCTCCCAAAACTTCAACCCATCCAAACTAAGTAATCTTCATTTATTAGGTAGCACATGACGTTGAAAAATGACCACAGCGACCAACCAACTCATGCGAAAGCTATTAATAAACTGACAAGACGATAATACACCTTAATTTCATGTATATAAGGTTGATAACACTGTGCTGTAAAAGTGTATAGCGAAAGGGGGTGCTGATCTACCGATTATAGATGAAATGTTGTAAACAGACATTAGGCTGATGTTTGTGATATATAGGTATACAAGGAGAACATAAATATTATGATTACCCTTATTTATTACTAAAACACATATAAACAGTATAAACAGAAGTAAAGATGGTGAAGACAGAGAGCTGTCATGTATATCGCTACCTATGAGTTCCAGTAACATAATTACGTTTTAAAAACTAAAAAGAAAACCGACTCGTTGAATGAAATTTGAGCCTATAATACATTTTTAGTGGAAAGTAGATGAATTTTGCATATGATACGGGTAGGCCAAATAAACGCACCGCTCCAATGAGACAGCGAGGTAGGTATCGAAGTACAAGAAAACATAATCGATGTACCTACTTATACAATTTTTAGATTTTCGTTGATTTTTCAGTTCGACCGATTTTGATAAAATTTATATGGGACCACCTGTGAAGTATACCCTTTCAATCAAAAAATAATTTTTCAAATCGGTTCAGCCGTTTCGGTTATCGGTGAACATACATAAAAAAAAAAAGATTCCGACGAATTGAGAACTTCCTCCTTACATTTTGATAAACACGGCACACGTGAACTCGAGCGGCAACGAGCGGACCGCGGATCAAACTCACCCTGATGAAGATTCTCTAGATGAATCGAAACAATGTCGGTGCCTCCATCGACAAAATAATACGTGAGTAAAGCCCGTGTTTATCAAAATGTATAGTACAACTCACGAAAGTTTTGAAAGTGAAACTTATTGGGGTTTGGGTGACAAAAGAAACACGTAATTAACGATTTGATATAACTGAATTTAATTAATCGTTATTATTTGTAGGAGAGGTGTGTGTGCTCTATGCCAGAGCTTTAACCGGACTAACCAAAAGAAATAGGAACTATGCCTATCAAACCAGATCCTCTTGAGAACAATAAAGTACTGTTTCAGTAAATACTTATACGTATAAAAGAGCAAGACACGCTAACTATATGTTAGAGTGAGATAGATTTATTTTGTTATATTCCAACACGCCCCCTCAAAATTAATCCTCTTTCTTAAAACAAGTATTCAAAACTATTTACAAAAATAATATCACACACCTTCCTTTATTTACCTGGGAGTACAAATTATCTTGGTCCACCATTTGATGCGCAGGATTAGGGAAACCCAGAAAACCTAATCAGACCAATTCATCAATAATAAATTGAATTTAAAGTTATGGTATCTTATTTACTTATTTACAACACCCCAAGTTTTTTTTCTCATTTCAGAAAAACGCACTGTCGGTAATGACTTTGTTAAGATGTCAGCCAACTGATTACCTGAGGAAACATAAATCATTTTAATAACATTTTTCTCCACCTGTTCTCTAAAAAAGTGATACTTTATGTCAATATGTTTTGATCTTTTGTGACTTGTAGGATTATTTGCAATGCTTATACACCCATTATTATCCTCATAGATAGGAATTGCATTGGGTATTTCACTGTCAATGCTGGTCACTAATGATTTTAACCAAAGAGCCTCTCTTACCGCTTCAAATAAAGCCATGTACTCAGCTTCAGTGGACGAAGCCGCCACTGTAAGTTGCCTCTTTGTATTCCAACATATTGTGCATTGTTCAAATAATTTAAACAAATAACCCGTAGTACTTGATCCTTTCAAGTAACGTTATACCCTTTTTTAAGTACGACCACAGTGAATGATTGTTTTTGTTAGCAAATCTACTCAAGATGTTTACACTAAAGCTCAAGTCAGGGCGAGTGCATACCATTATATACATCAAGCACCCAATTAGATTTTTACAAGGAGCCATTGTTACTTCACTTGAGTTTAACGCTTTGTAATCTACTTTGGTTTCCAAGGGTGTACTGACAGTTTTACAGTCACTCATATTGAACTTTTCTAAAACTGTTTTTATATAAATTTTCTGATCTAAGGTAACCTTGTTGTTACACCGCTTTAATTTTATTCCCAGAATACATCTGATATCTTTTAAGTCTACCATTTTAAACTTATTCATTAAGTAGTTTTTAAAACTCTTCATGGCATTTATATCAGCAGTTGAAATTACTAGATCATCAACATAAAGTACAACATAAATGTTTTTTAAGATATCACCCGCATCTAGAATGTAAATGCATCGATCAGCTGATGAGTATCGAAAACCCTTTTCAATCAAAGTTTGTTCGAACATTTGGAACCAACAGCGTGCAAACTGTTTTAATCCATATAGCTTTGATTAATTTGCAAACTTGGTTATCTGCAATTTGGATTCCTTCAGGAATTTTTATATTTTCTTGTTTTAGTTTCCATTTCAGAAATGCAGTTTTTTACGTCCTTATGGTGGACAAGTAAATTAAACTGATTTGCAAAAGCTAATATAAATCTGAAACTTGAGATTCTTGCAACTGGTGCAAACGTTTCGTTATAATCAATCAGATATTCCTGACTAAAACCACGAGCTACTAAACGAGCTTTATATTTTAGGGGTTTTCCAAACTCATCATTTTTAATAGTAAATACCCATTTACAATCAATAATATTTCTGTTTTCGGGTTTTTCTACAAGCGTCCAGGTTTCATTTTCAGTGAGTGATTTTATTTCCTCACTTATAGCATTTTCCCACAAAAGCTTATCATCCCTGGATTTGATTTCATTATATGATGTAGGTATTTTGCATATTAAAGATTTTGCGTATAACAAATAGTTTACAGAAATATCATCTTCATTTTCGTCATAAGATACAGTGGGCAGATTTTTAATCCTCTCACTCCTTCTCTGATCATTAGAAGCCAGTTCATTTCGAGATGAAGTCAATGTATTTTGAAATGAAGAGTCATACATATCTGTTTCACATACAGATTTATTAGGTGGTGGACCTAATGACACAGGTATTTTATCAGTTTGCTCACTCATTTTCTTTACTATGAGCTTATCAGAGTTACAAGGGCTATTGCTATTTTCAGCCAATATTCCCCCAGGCTTCAATGGCCTGCTTGACAAAAAAATAATTTCATCAACTATAACAACTCTTGACTTTCACAAACTTTTCATCTACCACATTCCACACGTTATAACCATTTGGTTCATAACCAACCAATATGCCCTTTAACGATTTTTTTTTTTTTTTTTTTTTTTTTATCGAACTTTGTTTTTCTTGTTTTATTAACAAAATAAACAGTTGAAACAAAAAAAACTTTAAAATATTTTAGTTGTGGTAGCTAATACCTTTTTCAACACTATACTCTTTCATTTCTTTTGCCAAATATTCACCATCATTATCACAATACAAATTGACAATTCTCGAACCGAAATGAGCTTCACACTTTGCAACATAATCTCGAAACGTAGCAAAAACGTCTGATTTATGGGCTATTAAGTATGTCGCACAGTAGTGAGTGTATTCATCGACAAAAATCACAAAGTAGTTTTTTGTCGTCAAGTGTTAAAGGAGTGATGGGACCACACACGTCTGTATGCACATTAAATAGAGGTCGTTTTATATTTTTTTTTTTTTTGACTTTGATTTATTAAATGGCAAACATGCTTGTTTTCCATTTATGCAAGCTTCACATAGATTATCATTTGGTGTAACATGATTTAATTGCTCATTGTCACAAAACATTTCATTACTTTTAATTTGCAAAAACTTAGATTTGCCAATGTGACCAAGTCTTTGATGCCATAATTCATACTTATTGTTTACGACCCTATTTGATGAGCTTTCAGCATTTAGAACACATTTGTCAAGCACAAAATTTATACCAATTAAATTATTTAAAAACTCACCCTTTGTTACCAGTTTACCCTTGTTGTATATTTGCACACCGCCGTTACTGCCAAAAACAACGGTTATTCCAGCTTCTTGCATCTTCTTAACTGAGAGCAAGTTGTAAGGGATTTCAGAACAGAAAAGGACATCCTGTAGCGTCCCCTTTACACCCAAGTTGCTGGTTACTAGAAGATTGCCTTTCTTCGTTGCTCTTATGTACGTTCCATTTTTCGCAACTGATATATTTATTGGATTTTTCAGTTCCGTGAAGTTTTGTGCCAGATCTTCTCTGTTAATTAAATGATCTGAGGCACCCGAGTCCAAAATAAACGTAATGCCGTTTTGATCACGTACACATTCATTTTCATAATCTCCAACCATAAAAGCAAATCCCGAGATATTAGGATCTTTAGTATCCGTAATATTTACAGTCTGAACTGTTCTGTTCATTTCAGAACGTTGTTTGCCCTTCTTGTTAAAGTAACAGTTCTTTTGTATGTGACCTTTCTTTCCGCAGCAATGACATTTAATATTTTTTAGTTTATTCAGTTTTGCTTTGAATGAAATTTTATTTGACTGTCCACGATTCGGGTTCCATTTCGTGTTGGAATTTTCAGAATAAGATTTTGATGTTTGGAATTTTGACGATTCCGCCTGAAGAACTTTCATACTTGTGTCGCGTCTTTCACTGATTAACTTTATTTCGTGATCGAGAAGTCTAGTTTTGACAAAGGTTAGAGTCAGATTCTCCTCAGCCAATGTTTCAATTGCTGTGACGACACCATCATAGCTGTTAGGCAGAGTCATAAATAGATGCGTTACTTTATCTACTTCTTCCAGTTTTGCACCTGCAGCCATTAGTTCAATTAACAAATCATCAAACTCTTGAAAATGTTTCGTCAAGGGGTTTTCTCCTTTCAACTTAAAATTTAATAATCTTTTCCTCAAGGCTAATTGAGTCGCTATGCTTTTTCTTTCATAAATCGAATCCAGCTTCAAGAAAATTTGTCTCGCAGTATTTTCTTCGCTAGTAAGTCCCAGCAAAGAATCTGACAGATACTCTATTATCGTATTCTTAGCGATTCTCTGCTTTTTGTGCCACTCATTGTCCGGTTCCTTGGGAGCTTCTTCATCAATAGTTTTAAGCACTTCAAGTTCATTTAATAAATTACATATTCTAAGTTTCCACACACTATATTTGTCCCCGTCAAACGGTTTAATATTTCTTTTTAATTTGAAATTATCCATTTTATCAAATCACTAAAAAGTCACTTAGAATACTAAAATATTTTAACTCACTGCCTCCGACCACAGGCCACAAGTCCCTTAACACTATGCACTTCAAGTGTCCTTTTTATTTAAATAAAAACTTTACTGAATCTTTTTAATTAGTCTAAATTCTGGGCCCATAACCTATTGGGGTTTGGGTGACAAAAGAAACACGTAATTAACGATTTGATATAACTGAATTTAATTAATCGTTATTATTTGTAGGAGAGGTGTGTGTGCTCTATGCCAGAGCTTTAACCGGACTAACCAAAAGAAATAGGAACTATGCCTATCAAACCAGATCCTCTTGAGAACAATAAAGTACTGTTTCACTAAATACTTATACGTATAAAAGAGCAAGACACGCTAACTATATGTTAGAGTGAGATAGATTTATTTTGTTATATTCCAACAAAACTTCCCCCTATTTGATAAAGTCGGTTAAAAAGCGCTAGGACCAAGGCGAGTTTCTTGCCAGTTCTTCTCGGGCTTGGGTTAGGATGAATTGGCACCTAAATTCACCTAGTATGTAAGACGTTTCAAAGTGATCCTTGTGATTGTATTGAATAAAGTATCTTTTGACTTTGACTTTAGATTTTCGTTGATTTTTCAGCTCGACCGATTTTGATAAAATTTAAATGGAACCACCTGTGAAGTGAACCCAAAAAAAGACAAAAAAACAAAAAAAGAATTTTCCAAATCGGTTACGGCGTTTTCGAGTAAAAAAATAAAAAAGATTCTGACGAATTGAGAAACTCCTCCTTTTAGATGAAGTCGGTTAAAAACTAAAAAGAAACCCGATTTTGTTGAATGAAATTTGCAGCGCATAGAAATACAACTGAATTGAGAACCAAAAAAAGTTATACGCTTCTTAGTACCTTATCATTTTTCGAAATTCGTATCGCTACATCACTGGAAAGTCACATGAAAGCAAAATACAAAATTTCGTTTACTTGGATGTCATGTTTTCTCCAGCTATTTTGATATTTTATTTTATTTATCAAACAAAATCCACAGCCCTTAAAAAATAGCAATGTATTAAAACTAGGCTAAACTTAAGGCCAATAATGGACTTACATTTTAAAGATAATGTTTGTAAACAGACAGAAATTTTACCTTACGGACATACTAAATAGAGTAAGTATGTAACTAAAATACACCTTGCAAAATAATAAACTAATGTGTTTGAAAATAAATATGAATAAATATGATATATATGCCTCCACGCATTTCCCCGAAAAAAGGTCTTGACAGACAGACAGACAGACAGACGGACGGACGGACAACAAAGTGGTATAAGGGTTCCGTTTTTTTTTCATTTTGAGGTACGGACCCTAAAAATATCTAATTATATACATAACGAAACAAAAAATTTCATCAAAATCGGTCCGGCCGTTTAGGAGGAGTTTAATTACAAACACACGCACAGAAGATTTCTATATATAAAGATAACGCAAAATATCAGTCTTCATATCGTGTCACTAGTATTTCGAACCAGTAGTGTGGTGAAAGGAGTACCTACTATGAGCTTCAAAGGCTTCTTTCGTGGACTTGGCACATCTCTTCAAATTTATTAAATTCTACGACATGCCGATATCCTTCGACCGTTTAAGAACGGTATATCGCACATACATTTTTCGAATAGAAAAAATCATCGGTGCCAAAATCAAGTGGATTCAAACCTACAATCTTAGAATCTTAAGGAAGGGACTATAATAATAAGTAAATAAATGAAAGTAGGTATCTATTAGTAGGATATTTTTAGAACAAAAACATCCCAACCCAAAACCAAAATAAAAACAGTTGTGAATACATCAAAAGCGAACGCGGGTTAAAACATTCCTCAGATTAAATTATTATATATTATTCATGCAATTAGGTACATTGTAGATTCGTGTCAGCATTATACCTATTGTAGTTGTCTATGTAGATAGATGGATAGGTTATAGATGATTTATCTACCAATATATAAAATACATAGGAATGTCTTAAAACCTATGTAAAAACATATATAATGCCGGACATTTCACACAACGTCATCTATCCCCAAAGTAAGCAGAGCTTGTGTTATTTGGTTCCACATGACTGATAGACTACTTAATTTTTCAAACTCATTATTTATACAAAAACACATCTATCAATGAGTAAATAGGTAGATATCATTGTGTTGTGTTTGTTGTATTAATATAAATAAATATTGAATAAATATTGGTGAACAATACACACAACACTATCTAGCCCCAAACTAAGCATAGCTTGTATTATGGTGACCAGATGACTGATAGAATCCTAACTTCTTTACTAATATTATAAATGCGAAAGTAACTCTGTCTGTCTGTCTGTCTCGCTTTCACGCCAAAATTACTGAACCGATTTATATGAAATTTGGTGCACAAATAGTCTAAAGCCTGAGAAAGGATATAAGCTACTTTTTAATTGGAATAAGTGTTGTAAAGGGTTGAAAAGGGGGATGAAAGTTGTATTAAAGTATTGTCATTTTCAGAACTAGAAGCATACAACTTTAGGCTAATGATCTTTTTGGTATAGAGATAGATGGGACCTTGGATCCTTGGAAGGACATATGCTACTTTTTATGTAGATACCATGCGTGCGAAGCCTCGGCCAGCAGCTAGTACTTATATACTTTTAAATACATACTTATGATACTTTATAACACCCAGACACAGAACAAACACCTATGTATACCACACATATGTTTATCCTGGGAGGGAATCGAACCCTCAACCTACGCGCAGAAGGCAGATATCTGAAGTCATAGGAAATGTTCGATAATTAACCGAGCGAGCGCGAAGCGCGAACGAGTGTCTCCGTTTCAGCTTAGGCAAAAATGCTTTCGTATGTCTGTCTGTCCGGATGTTCTCCTCTACAGGACGCATTTCTCAACCGATTCACGTGAAATTTTGTGAGCATGTTTTATAACTAAATAGAATTTTTTTGTCGATTCAGTTTTTGGAAACATTTCAAAATGGCGGAGATATGGGGGTTGAAAACGCAAAAAAAGTTATATTTCAGACATTTCGAACAATGTTCGCGAGGTCTACAGCTCACAGAGCCAGTAATAATTGTAATTGGATGTGATTATATAGGTTCCAATTTAACATTAAAACACAGAAAACTCTTTGTTTTGTTTAAACATGGATCCAGGGAATGCTACCGAGTTTTCCAACGCCCCTAAAAGGGGAGAATGGTAAAAAGTTATTTGCGCAATGTTTTGCAAATGGAAAAGTTTTATATTTCCTTTTACAGGTACCTATAGGTATTTATAACAAAGCAATGCAATTTGCAATTCGTTAACTCGTAGTGCTAGAATATTTTGAGACGTGTTAACGAAACACCGACGTAAATAAATATAAATAAATAACGCTGGATATTTCACACAGCATCATCTGGCCCCAACCAAAGTAAGTTGAGCTTGTGGTATGGTACATAACTGATTTACTACTTATATACTTTTTTTTTACATATTGTACATAGACACACCCAGACCCAAGACAAACTACTTGCATATCAAAGAAACATTTGTCCCGCGGCGGAAATAGATCCTGCAACCTTCTGCTAGTTAGCCGAGCCTTGGCCCACTGCTCCATAGAGGTGGTAGAACGTAGAATAGAATAGAATAGAAAATACTTTATTGCACACCACAAATACATTGGACAGTTATAAGAAATAATGTTCAGACGTTTAATGTTTACACTGTAGTACAACGGGCGGTCTTATCGCTAGATAGCGATCTCTTCCAGAAAACCTTGGGACGGAAAGGTTTGAATATAGCTGAATATATGGTGATAAAAATAATATGAATGTTTTATCATGAAAGTAATGCAAATACAAATAATGTATTTACCAAGAAAAATAAAAATACCTACAGTGTTTTCAAAATTACTGATGGTCCACGCACTAGGTCCAGCCTGTATTGCCGAAGACCAGAGGCATACGATAAACGATTTCCACAAACTACATAAAGACAAAACAAAACAGATAACACTTACACAAGGCAAGACACAAGGAGGACAATCCAGGAGAAATAAAATAGAAAATCTAAAATCTACATTAAACTATAAGAACAAAAGAAGTAAAGAACACGACCAGCTGTAAGATCCTTTTAGATAATGTGTACATACATAGTATGTACAGGATAACTAGAGTGAAATACGGAAGTAAACGTATGTAGGAAGACAGGTACACCATGTCACTTAAATATAAGCGATGTGGCTAGGCGCATCTCCATAAATGGGGCACAATGTCAACATAATCTAAGTGCTGTAAGCTTTTACAAAATATTTTCATAAATTTGTAAAAGTTCGCAGCACTTTGCTGTTGATATTGTGCCTCATTATTTCGTGTCCCATCATATTATGGTCCATCCCGTCACGTCTGAATAGAGCTTTATTAAGATAGGCTGTTTTATCCCCGACTCATTCCCCCTCAACCATCGAGCCGAGCTCAGCGTTCAATTCAAACATGCTCAAATATTCAGCGCGGCCATCGTCAATGCCCGAGGCATTCATAGCGCGCAAATAGAGCATGCATCCTACGTATTCATTTAGCAAAGCGAGCTGGAGTGTCCTGTAGCCGCACTGGACCAATATAACATGCCTGTGTAAGTGCAGTTATAACATTTCATTAATTTGTTAGCATATTCTTATAGAGTTCTGTCGTGGTTCGCATGGTTAAGGGAATGTAGTATGCCTCAAAGTCTCAGAGCAGAGGCTCCTTCATGCGCTTTTCACATGTCTTCAAACAAGTCTTAAAACTATAACACTATCTAGCCCCAAACTAAGCATATAAGCTTGTATTATGGGAACCCGATGACGTACAACCTTAGATTTGAAAGTATTTTATTTAATTATGTAACGGGTTGAAATGCTGACATATTTCGGTGAGAAGCAATAAAATAATTACGTTATAAAAACTAAAAAGACAACCGAATTCATGTAAGCAAAATATAAAAATTTCGTTTCATCTAAATGGATGACATATTTTTTCAGTTTTTTTATTTAAAACCCTAACTATTGAACCGAATTTTATAAAATTTATGTGTATGGGACCAATCGGGAAGTATATCCTTTCACATGAAATCAGATTTTTTCAAATCGGTTCATAAATGACGGAGTTATGAGGTAACAAACATAAAAAAACCGTCGAATTGAGAACCTCCTTCTTTTTTGAAGTCGGTTAAAAACCGTGGTCAGTAACTATTGATTGAAACTGAAATACAGTAGGTATAAAGTAAGTACTTATTCGTCTGTATCTTAGCCTGGTCTTAGAAATCTTAGCAAAACTCTTCTTTTTTTCTTCTTCTAAAATGAAATAAAAGAAAAAAGGAAATAGAAATATAAGAAATAACTCTGTATTGTTTAAAACCCATCTAGATTACTCAATAAAAGTTCAAATAACACAAGAAAATCGTCGCGAAGGTGAAACTCATTTATTCTTCTTTAATGACATATGTCATAATAATGACAATTCTGTCAGTGCTATGTGTTTATATTGGTTATAGTATGATGCCGCATATTCGTGTTTAGTCGTTCGTCATTTAATATTTTATAAAAAATCGTGTCTTTCATATAAAATTATTATACAGATTATATTTGCTCAAATCACAAAGAAACACCAAGCTTTTCATAGTCAAAGTCAAAGTATATTTATTGCATCATTACATGTTTACAAAGATGTTACAACTTATATAGATTCAATGTAATCTACCCTTTATGGGCGTGCAATTATTTATAGTTTACAATTATAATAGAAATAATATATTATTCTGAAATAATAAAATAATAAGGAATAATAAGGATAGGTATTAGAAATTTTATTTTATTCCAATTGTTCACACTTGAGTCAATAACTCTAGCTCTATTTAAATAAAAACACCAAAATATCTAATAAAACCTGAAATAACTCGAGAATAATAATTAATATAAGAGCGCGATGTTTGCTTCGCAAGACGTCCAAATATAATAGATGGATTTCTTCTTTTCACCCTATAATGGTCATTATCTTGTTGAAAATTTAGCCAGTGTCAAGTGATTGATGTATTTTTTTGTTTGTTATAAATACACAATGCAGCAAGTCACAATGAAAAACATTTAAAAAATCGCAAAACACTAGAAAATATTAATAAATTTAGAAGTGCTGTCTTTCATGAAATTTCAAACCAGAATTTCTGCAAAATTAATAATATCCAACACAAGTCGCATGAAATAAGGGGCTCTCCACACGGGGGTAACGTCTCGCCGAGGGCCCTCCCGCCCACTGGAGAGGCTCTTCACTTCACGCTTTCAAGACTACAGCCTCACAGCCTTTTGAAATGCATTCGTCGTGGTCTAGAAACTGCAAGACGGTTTATGCACAATTTATGAGGTGAGATACCACTACCGAGAGAAACTATTAGTATGTAGCATGTTTTTTTCAAATATTTATTGCACTTAAGATATATAATACATTACATTAGGATGTTAAGATTAATATGTTATCATATACAGTCGAAACCGAATATAAACGACATCTATCTATTTACGAGGACTAACCTTTATCGATATTCATCGGCTATAACGACCAACCGTTTTACTTGTTCCAGCTAAACAAAACAATACGAAAAATTTTCAAACTTATTCAAATATATGAAGAGATGTTTTAGCTTATTATAAGCTACGCACTTTCTCCCTCCCCATCCGTACCTCTTGCGCGCGAATGAAACGTAAAATTCAAAACACATATGAGACTCAGATTAAAAAGAACATTCCAAAATGACCGATTACTTTAAAAACACTGCAAGTTTTTTCAGAATAATCATTTTTATTTCTTTTTTGACATATTATTAGAAAACAAGTTCTCTGGGTGTTTCTATGTATAATATGTATGTATTTACAAAAAAAAAGTATATAAGTAGTATATCAGTCATGTGGTACCCATAACACAAGCTCTGCTTACTTTGGGGCCAGATGATGTTGTGTGAAATGTCCGGCATTATTATTATTATTATAAGCATAACCTATACTACATAGATACATATTTAAAAATTTTAAACATACATATGACAATTAATACATATAACAACTTGTGTATATTGCTTATAATATAACAAATTATTGGACATAACGTGCGAAGTTATATGGTCCCTTCAATGACGTTATACGGTTTCGACTGTACATTTTTTTGGTATCAAACGTAGACCCTGTCAGGGCACAGCAATATTTCATTAGGTGCGTTATTATTTTATTTGAGTAACTAATTTCCTACTTTCTTAACTAATAATTTATGACTACAACTTACGTAAACCAATCTTAGTTATTTCTTAAACATACTATGGAGTTATAAATAATATATCTTATTACAATTAAAACTAATATAACTTAACTATAATTAGAACAGACAACAATATTAATGCTTGGCGTCTATAAATTTTTGCAATGATTAAAAATAATTTTCATTTAACATTTTTACAAAATACCTTCACTTGTTTCGTGTTTAATGCTATTATGAATTAAACTATACATATATATCATTTGTAATGTTGAGTGAGGTTGAGCCTATTTCGTGGTCTAAAGTTTTGAAGGAATAAAAACAATTTCTTTAATCAACTTCCGAATTTAGTTTGTATATAAACAGTATTGTTGATAGCCTTTTAGTAATGAAATGAGGTATTAGGTAGGTAATGGCCCTAAATCTATTTTTTTAATACCTATAAAAATATTGTTAAATAAATGGTCTAATATTCTTTGAATTAAAGTTTGCCATTTATTAACGCTGCCCTCTGGCAGTGATCTGGATCAATTGAACGATCTATAGATCATTTTAAACGGTCCTTAGATAGTAGAACTGGTTCACATGTATTTTATATAATTGTATTTTTCTGTACATTTCTTTTAATATCTCATTAAAGTAAAGTATCTCATTATTGAATTACACTTACAAAACTAAAACTAAAAAAAAATTGTGAAGTAATTTAAGACACCACGTAATTTGGTGTTGAATAATACTGCGGAAAATCCTAGGAAAAAAATTGGAGAAAAAACTAAATATATTTTCTAACAGAAACGTACAGAATAATATTCAATAATATAAAATATATATGAAACAGTTGAGCCAAGAAAGGAGCTATCTAAGGACTCAACTGATCCAGATTCCTGGCAGAGGGCAGCGCCCCCAAGACACTGGCGGCATTGAATTGAATGCACGTTGAATGCTCAGCCAGCTCTTAGGCTGAGCTTCTTCAGCTCATTTTGAAAACGCGGTAGGCTGTCTAGGATTTTTGTTTGAGGCAAAATAATAAACTTTAGCTAGTCCAGTGAAGGAACAGAATCATAACCATTACATAAAAATACTTAAGGTTTGGTTTTTGCTTCTTCTCATGCGCATCAATTGGTTTGAATCTAATAATTTAACCTGCCCCACTGAGGCATTCAATTCGGCAAAAATACCATCAATACCGCCTTATAATATACCTTTACACCGTGTGGATCAGATCTATGGTCGAAACGCCGCCGCTCCGGAAGAAGGCGCTGTTCCAGGGGGCATGATCCACTATCTGTTGATCCACCATACCCGCAATGGGTAAAATTGGGCTGTGGATGATGATTACATACTGGGTCTGGGTGTTATAAAGTATCATAAGTATGTATTTAAACAAATATAAGTATTTCATCAGTCATCTGGTACTTATAATACAATGTTGTCTGGTGCAGCCACTGTGAAAGTGATGGGTTTGAGCAGTTTTGCTTTGCCGTCGTCTGTCTTTCCTCAAAAATTACAATCTGGGTCTCTTCAAGTCAAGAGTAAATAGGTCTTCTGGACCTGCGTGCCCCGTCTTCATCCACATCGTCGCTTAACATCAGGCGAGTTCGTGGTCAAACGTTGGTCTTTCTATGATAAAAAAAGTATAAATAGTTGTATAGTATATAAGTATGTATAGTTTGGGGCTCGATAGCATTGTGTGTATGCTACTCCCTGGTTGTTTTGGCAGGCTAGGATTCCACCTTAAGCTCCTACCCTGCTATCATAAACTTCATTGTGCTCTAAGCTCCCTATCTCCCTAATAAAGTCAGCAGGCGGCAGGATTAGTGCCCCAAACATACACACGGGTACAACCCAAACGGCACGCGTTTCAATTAACGTTGCAATGGAATTTTGCTGGAAACCTTATTCAGCTTAGAATATAAGGCCTATCTTAAAACCGCATACTTATTAGGTAATGTGTTGTTTAAATCTGTTGCTATCTCTATTCATTGACATTAGAATGACAAGGATAAACAGTGTCTAGTCAGTACACATTATATGAAAATCTAATGTAAATACACAATAATTGACCGAGCGAGCGCAAAGCGCGAGCGTCTCCGTTTCAGCTTATGTAAAAATTATTTCGTATGTCCATCTGTTCGGCCGGCGCGGCGCGTCTGTGCGGATGTTCTCAACAGGTCGCATTTCTCAACCGATTCTCGTGAAATTTTGTGAGCAGGTTCTGTAACTATATAGAATTATTAGTCGATTAAGTTTTTGGAATTTTTTCAAAAGGAGATATGCGGGTTGAAAACGTAAAAAAGTTGCATGTCAGTCATTTCAAAAAATGTTTGCGAGGTCTACACCTCAAAGAGTCGCTAGTATAGAATATAAAATTGTTTAAAAAAATCTCGATAATCAATCATAGTAGATAGATAGGTAACTCTTTATTGATATACCACACAGAAATATACAAAAACAATTATTTAACAATAAAAGGCTATACAATGGGTGGCCTTATCGCTTACAGCGATCTCCGCCAGGCAACCTTTGGATTGGACTATACATAAACAAAGAAGGATCATGTTGGTGTGGTCATAGCATTAAGACTAAAATAAAGATAAAATTGCTGATCCACAATTTAAGCTCGCTAAAGTAAATAAATATTGCAATATGGCAATGTGCATCTATTATCCCAAGTGACGTGCTAGATTTATTGTCAATTTGCAAATTTAATAACGTAAACGCAAAAACTGTCGCATATAGAAATATTATAAAATATCATTAGGTACTTAATTTTCACTCAAAACGGGATATTTACCATGATAATAATGAGTTCTTCTGCTTCCCGATATTTCGTAGATGTATGGAGTGATTTATTATCTAATGGTGCAATTTCTCCTTGTAGTCTTACAAGTGACGGCCGTGTCCTTGTGAAAAGGCGGTAAGGAAAGGGTCGACTGCGCAAAGATCGAACCTGCTACGGTCTAGCGGCCTCCCTCGCCTTCTTAAAAGTCGCAAGGGTCATTTTCTCTCAAAAATACTGAGATTGAATGAGGACTGACGTGTAAGCTTCAAAAACGATCGGACAAACGACATGGATGTCGCGCGTTAGGTATTTCCTTCTTCTCTTCCTATAACGGCATCTTTCTTTTTACGATAACAATGATCCTAATGTAAATGTGGGTGTAGTGTACCTATATATAATTACATACTTACCGATATGTATAAACTAAACAAATACTGATATAAAAATATAAATACATATATACTCAATAGATGTATTACGACTATAATAATAAACATAAAGTCTAAAAAAACAACAGTACAGAAATAACTAGGTAAGTATGCGACAAATCATTTTTCAGACCATGTTTTTGAAGATTGAGAGAGTCATGGACTTTCTGATATATACAGGCAACGCGTTTCACAAGCGGACACCCTGCACTTTAAACGACTATCCATTGAAGGTAGAGGAGTGAACGGGAGTTTAGAGTTGATCTGAGGAGCGTAAGTATCGAGGGATAGAGAGAAAAAGAAATTCAAACAGTTCCTTGAAAAAAGGGAATTGCAGAAGAGAACAAAATATTATAATGAAGATTGTGAATGTGAGCATTCCGGCGAAAACGGATTGGTAACTACTTGAGTTTATAGCGAAATTCAGAAATGTGGTCATATTTGCGCAAACCAAATTCGAACCGTATACAGTAATTTTGGAGACCCTCAACCTTATGAAGTGGCTCTTCGGTGATGTCTAGATAGCAGGCATCAGCATAATCAAGGATTGGAAGAAAGAGATATGGTGCAAGCGCAATTTTAGTAGCGGTAGGGAGGAAATTCCGAAACCTTCTGAGAGAAGACCCTGCAGCAAACACCTTTCGACTGACTTAGGCCAAGTGCGGTCACTACAGTTGCTTGTCGACGTGTACGCCTATGTTTTTTAGCGGGTCACTCAGCTGAATGCATTTGCTATCCAAGGTTCTTGATGGTGTGTAAGATTGTTTTAACCACCTTCATCAAAAGGAGGAGGTTCTCAATTCGTCAGAATATTTTTTTGACGTGACAACGTCTAATAAATCGATGAACGCCGGCTGCACGCACGAAAAAGAATGACTAACGTTACACTCATTGTAACGTTACGCTCATTGTAACGAGCGAGAGCGCTGCACGAGCGAGCGAAAAGCACGATCGGCTTGAGCGTTCGGTTTGTTGTCACGTTAAACTATCGTCCGTAAACCGACTTTACGAACAACCATTTTTTTTTTAAATGTATTTTCACCATGTATGTTGTTATGTATGTTATGATTTGGAAAATTATTTTTTTGTTTTAAAAGGTATACTTTGCCAGGTATACCTCAGGTGCCATTTAAATTTTATCGAAATCGGTCGAGCGGATTTTAAACATCTAAAAAATGTATAAATTGATGATATTTTCGTTACGTGCAGTGCAGAGCAGTGCGTTTAGTTGGCCTACCCATATTATATAATTATAACAAAATACATGTACTTTCCACTAAAAAATTCTAAATAAAATAATTTTATGGTCTCAAATTGTATCAAGTCAAAAGATACTTTATTCAATACAATCACAAGGATCACTTTGAAACGTCTTAGACACACACACACACACTTTTACACAACTCTCATACACTCGCATAATTATAATGTATAATTATTAATAGGTATTTTCTATTTATTAATAACATGTTTGGTTAGTGACTGTCTTCTAAATTATAGGTGATATACATAAAATGTAAATCCGTTATTGGCTTTAGGATAAATGCGTTAGATTAAGTAATATTGTTTATTAAGAGCTGTGGATTTTGTTTAATAAATAAAAATAAATAAAAACAAAATGATCCATCTTATAACTACCTTAACTACGATATACTAATACAAGAGAGTTTATACATTTCAAGTGTGTCGGTTAATTGTCTGACGGCAGAGCGACATGAGGCCATCCATTCTTATCAATAATATAGTCATCTATATTATAATAAGCTTTCTTCAAAAGACTACCTTTTATGGATGCTTTTAATTTCTTAATATGTAGTTTAGCTGCATTTTCAGGAAGCTTATTATAGAAGCGCACCGTGTTCCCCATATAGGACTTATTTATTTTTTCTAGTCGAAACCTAGGGATGCAAAATTTATGTCTATTCCTAGTGTTAATTCTACGAAGGTCACTGATTTGCTGAATCCCATCTCTATTTTTATGCGTGTATAACAAATTTTCATATATATATTGTGAAGCTATCCAATAAAGTCGGTTTTCTTTTTAGTTTTTAAAACGTAATAATATTACTTAGTTAATAAAACATGAAATAATACGAGCAGAAGTATATAATTTATAATAGCAATGTTAGATATTACTTCACAAAATGTCAAACGAAGAATCCTACAGCCTAAACAAGGCATCCATACTAATATTATCAATTCGAAAGTGTCTCTGTCTATCTGTTTAAACCCTTTCACGGCTAAACGAATCTTA
This sequence comes from Lampropteryx suffumata, assembly GCA_948098915.1. NCBI lineage: Eukaryota > Metazoa > Arthropoda > Insecta > Lepidoptera > Geometridae > Lampropteryx > Lampropteryx suffumata. Next base: position 17,919,200 of record OX402562.1, on the reverse strand, counting down.
ATGATATTTGGTATGGATGTAGATTTTGCTTTGGGGAAGAACATAGCCTACACTTTATATAGATTTCACACGAATGAAGCTGCGGGCAGCAACCAGTAATCTAAAACTTTGAGGGCCTCTGTCTAGTTAAAATTAGCGAGGTCGTTGACCGTGTGACCAAGAATGCACTAGTGCTACGATAAAGCAACTAAAAATGTCCTGAGTAGTGATGCAACGATTACGATGATTCGTATTCGGCGAATATTAGCATTTAACCGAATAATCGAATTTGTCGAATACAATATCAAGATTTATCATCAGGCTCTGTAGGCTGGAGACTTGAGCGGCATAGAATTTAGAGGCAAATTTGGGGATCGGATATTTTTTTACGAAGTCTTGTAGATATCACAAAGATTAAAACGATTTTCTGATGTCTTTTACATCCTCCCTTTCATTACAAACTGAATGGTTTCGCAAACTTCTATATTTAATAGTAAAACAACCTGTTCACAGTAAAAAATATTCGGTCCCTATATTTATATGCTGCCCCTAATATATGCCTTATGTTAAAACGAGTATAATCTAGGAACTGACAAATTATAAAATAATAATAAATAAATATTCCCGGACATTTCACACAGCATCATCTGGCCCCGCAAACTAGAGTTTGTGTTATGGGTACCACATGACTGATATACTACATAAATGCTTTTTTTTGTAAATACCATTGGGGTTTGGGTGACAAATCAAAGGCGTATTAATGGCGTATATCACGGGCGTATAGGCGAATATAACTGAATTTAATGAATCATTGTTATTTAGAGGAGAGTTGTGTGTGCTCTACACAACAGAGCTCAAACCGGACTAAACAAAACCAATAGGAACTATGCATACAGATCCTCTTGAGAACAATAAAGGACTGTTTCAGTAAATACATACCTATACGTATAAAAGAGCAAGACTCGCTAATTACATGTTAGAGTGAGACAGATTTATTTTATTATATTCCAACAAACACAACTATATTACCTATACATAGAAACACCCAGACCCGAGGCAAATTTTCCTACAGAAGCCTCTGAGACGCACTTTAATCCTTTCATCACACTGGTTCAACATAAGTTTATTCTTCTTCTTCTTCTTCTTCGTTAGTGGCATGTGTGATATGATGACAGTTTTGTCAATGTCATGTGTTTAGATTGTTTATAGTAAGACGTCACAAAGCCGTATGTTGCTGTTCGTCATTGGTTATTTTATAAAAATTGGTTTACAAAATACGGATTATTTTTGCTCGAATCACAAAGAAACACAAAATTTTTATTCCAATTATTCACACCTGACCCGAGTCAATAATTCTAGCTTCACCAAAATTACAAATAAATCCCGAAATAACTCGGGAAAATGAATAATATAAGAGCACAATGTTTACTCCGCGAAACGGCCAAAAATAATTCAGACATAAGTTTATTTTCTTTGTATCCGAGCATAATAATTCTTCAGGCAGATTATTTTCAACAGATAAACAGATTAAAAAATTGTTTGTCTTTGAAATAAAAAAACAAATATTGTGCATCTCAAACAAATATCTAACTGCAATCAATTGCATTTTTTTTTGTCATATCGAGATAAAAAAACGTAAATTTGTTTGTGTTTTTTTTCGCTTTTTCTATTTAATCGAAATCGTATTCGTTTTCGCCGAATAATTATCTTATTATTCGTATCCGTCACATCACTAGTCCTGTGTAACCAAACAGAACCATAGAGACAGGCTGACTGCAATCATGCTAAAAGCCCATCCCCTACGAGTACACAATTTTCAATGACACCCTTATCATCGTGGCATAAGGTTGCAAATCACGGAAATATTGTATGGTGTCCCTAGGTGATGAGGGGATATTAGCCATTGTTAAGGTAATGCGTCAGCGGTGTTTTGTGAGTGGAAATACTTACACGTGTTTATCTAAACAAACAAGGTTTTAAATCAGAAGGCTAATTACGAATATTGACAGTTTTCAATCGGGGTGAGCCACTTCGATCGATCGAGGTGACTCGCTCAAAATCAGCGGATTCCAAAAATATATTTTTGGTCTAGATTAGGTAAAGCTAGTATAACTATTTTAAACTGGCTGGTTTTACATAATTTATGTTTTGTGGAACACAGGTGAATTCAGGTTTTATTTATTTAGATTACTATGCTTCTATTTGGAAAATGGTGTACAATATTTTCTTATCAACTGAGACTTTTACGTTAACGATTTATTCTCAGTTTCAATAGACTAGAGCAGAGTACCACAAGGTAGCTACTGTAAAACGTTGAGGAGTTCCCTTTGACTGTCCTTCGTCTTCATCATCAGTCCCCTAATGACAGTCACAACCCATCTAGGTTTAACATTGTCATCAATACAAATTAATCAAGCAGGTAAATCGTTAAGGAGTTCCCTCGACTGTCTTTCGGCTCCATAGTCCGATCAACTCCAGACCTTCATTAAATAGTAGTGCTTTAAAATACTTAATGAAGAAATTAACAAACGCACTAGTTTTCGAAGGTTCTCCTCGATTTCTCTGGGATGCCATCATCAGATCCTGGTTTCCTTATCATATCCTTATTATTCCCTTGGGATATCTCCTTTCCAACAAAAAAATAATCATCAAAATCGGTTCATAAACGACGAAGTTATCCGCGAACACACATAAAAAAAAATATACGGTCGAATTGAGTATCCTTATTGTTTTGAAGTCGATTAAAAATGACATAAATTGTATTAATTAATATTATCTGTTCAATGTTTTGTAATGGATTTCCGCAAAGTCTTCAATCAATCTAAATCAATTATTAATCAAAGTCTGAATCAATTATTAATTTTTTTTGTTCCAGAACACAATTTACTTAAGAACAAGTTTATTTAATTTAGCATTTATTTACATAAATGTAGGTGAAACCGTTGATCTATAGACCGACCAATTAAAACAATATTTCGTTTTAATCAAACATTTTTTTAATATAATTAAATTCTCATTCTACGACAGGCACAATACCAATATCGTCTTAATTTTTTTATTGATAGTTAATGACAAAATGTAGGTTCGTAGATAGGTAGGTATAAGTAAAACAAATACATAAAAAGCGACAAATCTTTCAATGGTTCGTTATCGCGCGGTGTCGCCGGAAGTCAGTTTATTTCAGTTTGTTTGAAGCTAAGCAGACACTGACCTAGCTCAATTAGCGACACATGTTTTGAGTTAACCCCATATCCACAAAGACTGCGCCATGGCACTGAACAAATAATGAAATACACACTAATAAAGACAAAAAAATAGTATTAGTACAATGTATGCATATATAATAAAAAAACATCATAAGTAGAAGTGGGCAGAGCTTCTGTTATTAGTGCCACATGCCTGATATACCTAACCTACCTACCTATATACTTTTTTTGTATACTTATATACCGTGTGTTCAGTGAACTGAATTCTGCTTTTTATCTATAAGTAATTGCATATTATTCGGTGCATTTCACTAATTCAATTTGTAAAAAAAAAAAAAAAAAATGAGTCTTTGTAACTTTTTTTGTATATACATCTATCTATCTGATGTCTTTACACGAGTAAATCTTGCATGTATATTATAATAAGAATCTCGAAAACGGCTCAAACTATTTTCATGAAATTTAGTATACAGAGTGTTTCGGGGGCGATCAAACGATCTAGCTAGGATTATTTTTTAGGAAATGTAATTTTTCCGTGTTTTATACCGAACAAAGCTCGGTCATCCACCTCTTGTACCTGACAAAGAAACAAAGAAACACCAAACCCTAAACAAATACTTGCAGATCATACAATCATTTGTCCCGCGGTGGGAAGCTAATATTAGTATACGTGGCCCTACTAACAGTAAGTCAATCACTGTTATTAATATTTAGATACTTATAAATTTATAAATAGATTAGAATAAAAAAAGTTATTTGACAATAAAGGTCAAAATAGGAACAAACGTAACATATTGTAGGTAGGTACGAGTACATAAACAAAATATAGGAATAAAAAATCGATTTGCTGCCTACCATTAGGGACATCGTAATATACCAAGTTAGGTATGTCATTAAGTACAAACTAGCTACTATAGTTAGGGTTGACTATAGGTACTTCCCACTGTGTGTAGCCAAACAGGTCCTCAACTCTGCTTAAAGCTGTCTCAGCTCTGATTATATATCAAATTGTCATCAAATGCCCACGGATTTTGTTGGGGAGTATTCTGCTCACGTACCTGAACGAGCGGCTACCGCGTGACCGACATACACACTGATATAGTATTGGATAACTCTGTATTTCATATAAGCGCAAACCAGCCCGTGCCGGTAAAACCATCAGCCGCAAATACCCAGATAATAATTCCCATTCGTAAAACAGTCGACTGCGGCGGTTTTAACGTCTATACTAAAGCTAAGCTACTAGGTAAGTACCTATAACGTTATGTTTTATGGTATTTCGTATTTCGTGGTATTTTCTAGCAACGCTGTCAAACGTACAAATTTGATTTGTCCGAATCAGAGATAAAACGTTTCCGTTTCGATGCCAAAAACGTTGACAAATAGTGCGAATGCCCTGCAGGTGGTGATCACATGCTTTCTGTAAATCCTTATTTGTTTTACAATTATTTCATACATTTTGACTGCAAGCTGTTCTGACAATGACTCACTCAGGGTCTATGCGTCATTATGTACCTATCTAACTAGCATGGGACACTCTGGAATTCTTCGTTTGTCATGTCATGAAGTAACACTTTAGTATATTTACACTCAGTAGAAGCACTTCTAAATTAATTATTTTTCACGTGCATTGCATGTTTTATTCAATAGTCTTAGCGGAATTTTAATCAATAAATTCTGAAACGACGAGGAATCCTCAGAAAGTTCTAGACGGCCATTCCGCAATATCTTTTAGAATAAACAAATGACGATCGACTAAGACTATAACCAAATTGACACTGGGACAATTTTCAACAAAACAAATGCCAATATAGGAAGAAAAGAAAAGCTATAACCAAAAGTTCAGAGTGCCATTGGTTCGTATATGCGACCAGGACTTGCAAACTATCACGTACGGGTTGCTAAACTACTGTTCAAAGCGTGGGCATGCGCCAAATGAGCCAAAACAAAATATAATGATTGGACGTACCTTATCACCCCTTTGAGATATTCTCAAAGATAACTGTAGATTTGAGGAGATATACTACCAAATCTCAGGTTTACAGTCGCGAGCTTATTTATTTCACCTTGGTTTAGATGTAGTAAATATCTTATGTTCTAAAATCCCTATTCTATTGTCTCCAGCGCCGCCTCACTCAAAAATACAGCATAGCAGTCGGCGTCCCGACCCTGGTGATCAGAGGCAGGCCGGTGCGTGACGCCTTGCTCGCAGACCCGCTCGGAGAGCGGTTCCCCTGGCCACCCCCACCTCTCCACGAGGTGCTGAGAGGGGTGCATCTTCAGGGGGGAGAGGAGGCGATAGCGTATGAGGATCTTCCTGCTGATGCACTGAGGGTTTTCTACTTTGCTGCTCATTGGGTAAGTTTTAAATATCATAAGTCGTAGGTTAGCGTGTTATAAGAATATGTAATCCTTGGTGGGCTAAGACTATGAAGGTGGTCGTCCAACTGTTGTATTACATTGTACAATAAGTATTTTTTCTCGTGGATCCAGTAAAAAGGATTACCATCAACTTTTTCCAGAATCCATCCAGAAATTTATAAGAATCTCGTCTGAAATATTAAGTTATGTATACAAATTTCAAGTCCATTGTACTATCAAATGGTTCTTTAAGAATTATACCAAGAATTATATAATTGACGAGGAGTTATTACTTTACAAAATGGAACTGCTATAGTCAACACAAAAAACTCTTGTTCTTGAAGCACCTTATAGTTTACTTGTTATTGCAGTGTCCACCATGCCGAACGTTCTCCCCCAGCGTGTGTACCGCCCTGGCAGCGGTGCGCAAACGCCGAGCCAAGTATGCCAACACGCAGCTCATACTGGTTTCCAGTGACAGGTAAGCTAAACTACATCACAGCATTAAGCCATTCGCTGTCAAAGTCAAAGTCAAATATCTTTTTATTTATTAGAACCGTTTTACCACTTAACCTTCGTGAAACCCTGTTCACTGACCTAGCAGCTCAGTTGCAAGCCTTCTACGCTGTAGGTTTTAGGTTCGATCTATGTGATTAACATTACTTTGTTCTGTGTAGTGTCTTAGTGTTTTAAGTATTCTAGGTATGTATTTAAGATAAGCATTATATCCGTCAAATATTTCTAGTGCTCCTGAATTAAAGTTACTAAATTACATTTAGTCATTGCACTCGATATTCTTTAAGTTTAATCATGGATTTCGACCATAGAAGTGGCTCTAGAAGTTTCAGTAAACTCTAGAAGGTTCCATGAGTTTAGTGATCATTATAACAACGAAGTGACGTAAGGTTGCCGACGTTTCAATAACACGGTGAGGTTGTTATATTTTATGTAAAACTTATGATGAGCGAAAGACACCTCTTAAATCGCCATAGATTAATAATTCATGGTGCTGGATGTTTTGTCGTTAAATTTAGATTGTCCTCGGACCGTATTGTTTAAATCAATATCAATAATTCATACGATAAATATTGACTGTTATTTGGATAAAATTTAAAATATTTGGATGTTATGTTTTTCATGGTTATGGGCTTGAATATCGGTGGACCAATTGGCTTTTCCGACCACTGGGACAAAACGAATGTGGTAGTAATAATTGGTTTTTCATTATTTAAAAATGTGCCAATGGTCTAAAACTGTTTAAAAAAAATTGTGGGGGAACAGGACTCTGAATTGGAGAAAAGTTTAATTTGGTTGGGTTAGTAAGATTTAGTTATATAAGCAGTGAGTGCCAATCATGCCTGGAATACAAATTGAGCTGCATAATTATAAAATTCATAGTAACCCGTTTCTCGTGTAACTCCTTCGTGAATAAGGGGATCGTTATGTAAATATTTTATTTTATTTTTTTGGGTACACATGAAGTACCTACCTAATTATGTAACTTTATAAAGAGGGTTTTAGCTTACTACTAATATAGGTAAGATTAATAAGTAGGCTTGTTAATACTTTTCGACCATAATTAATTAATAATTAATGTATTTTTTATGCATAATTTAAAAAAAATATTAGCGTTCTACACTCCTCTATATAAACGATAAGTGTGCGAAATTTCGTACTCCTCCGTCCGCGCAATTTTCGTAAAAAGAGGTACAAAGTTTTTGTTTCACGTATTAATATATAGATATTATATATAATTATATATCTATCTATCATATTATACCAGTATTATACCAGTGATCTGGTTCCTATAATACAAGATTTGCTTAGTTTGGGGCTAGATAATGCTGTGTGGAATTGTCCATCAATATTTATTTAATTATTGATAAAGCATCTAATAAATTATTCCTCAACCCCCATAATTTTCTAACAAAGTTACCCAAACTACCCCAGCTTGCCCTAATAAAATTACATCCCCAAAATATAAAATCAGTTTCCCTCAGCAATGCCATTAGAATTCAACAGGGGTAGCGGCGATCTTACAGGGTTACGAACGGGTGGTTACCCGTACTTTAATAATGGGTTGTGTTGCTTACGAGGATATTTTCTTAGGGCTGTTTCAAATTTTTATTAGTACAAGCTTACATTATATTTTACAAAAATATACCTATAGAATTAAAAGAAGAAAAAGAACGAGCCTTACAATAGTCACATATGATTAGTAACAGCTGACATCTCCTTTCAAATAAACAACATTAACATTATATCCTGAATTAGTTTATATAACAGCATACTTTATACACAACACGAATAAAGCGAACAGCTGAAGCGTTCTCCTTCTATATTACCCTTTCTCTTTCTCGTCATACGAACGCACAAACTGTTGGCTGACAGTACCTCTCGGAAAATGGGTTGGTACCATCTGACGGCTAACTCTACCACCGCACTTTCTGTTCCACACTTACGTCCCATTCGAAATCATCCCCACAGATTGCAGGAAAGCGAAAAGAATGATATTAGACGTAAATAAACTACCTAATAACTAATATTACTTTATTAATATTTTTATGTGTATTTTTCTATGTATAATATGTATGTATTTACAACCAAAAAAAGTATATAAGTAATATATCAGTCATGTGGTTCCCATAACACAAGCTATGCTTGGGGCCAGATGATGCTGTGTGAAATAGAAATTGAAATTGAAATTCGCGAGTAAAACTCGCGATTTTTTTTATTTTTATTTTATTAAACATACCACAACAGCTACAAAATTAATATACTAGAAACAGCTAATTATAGGTCTCACAAAGTACAAAATATACAATAGTCCTACAATGTTATCCTAAGACATTAAGTATTTAAGCCGAAAGGTGCATACATCATTTTCACTATATATGTATAGAACAATATTGTTTGTATGAAATAATTATAAAAGAGTTGGTATTATACCTACAATGTGATGACGTTGTGTGTGTGTGTGTGTGTGTGTTCGTATGTGTGTGTAGTGTGTGGGTGTGTGGTATATGTGTGTGTGTGGTGTATCTGTGTGTGTTGGGGGGTAATGACGGGAAGAGGATGCGTGTCTGTAAGTGTGTTTGCATGTTATACTGATAACAAGATGTCTACTATAGATTTTTTGAAGTTATTTTTATTACTGTTGAAAATGTCTATACTCAAGAATGTTTTGTTATATTTAGAGCAGATTCGGTATATTGGTGCGTTCTTAGCATAATTGGTAGTAAGAAGACGGAGCGAAAATAGGGGTGTGTGACGCGTTCGTCTATCAGGCACACTAAACTTGACTGTGGCGAGTAAAGCTGGAGAATCCAAGTTATTATTCAGTATGTTTTACAAAAGTATATTATCCAACAACGTTCGCCTATCTTCCAAGGTCATTAGTTTGTGAGATGTTTGGGTATATTTGATCGAAGTGTGCAACCATCTTTATAGTTGTAGAATACGTGTGACAAAATTAATATACTAGAAACAGCTAATTATAGGTCTCACAAAGTACAAAATATACAATAGTTCTACAATGTTATCCTAAGACATTAAGTATTTAAGCCGAAAGGTGCATACATCATTTTCACTATATATGTATAGAACAATATTGTTTGTATGAAATAATTATAAAAGAGTTGGTATTATACCTACAATGTGATGACGTTGTGTGTGTGTGTGTGTATGTGTGTGTGTGTGTGTGTGTGTGTGTGTGTGTTCGTATGTGTGTGTAGTGTGTGGGTGTGTGGTATATGTGTGTGTGTGGTGTATCTGTGTGTGTTGGGGGGTAATGACGGAAAGAGGATGCGTGTCTGTAAGTGTGTTTGCATGTTATACTGATAACAAGATGTCTACTATAGATTTTTTGAAGTTATTTTTATTACTGTTGAAAATGTCTATACCTAAGAATGTTTTGTTATATTTAGAGCAGATTCGGTATATTGGTGCGTTCTTAGCATAATTGGTAGTAAGATGACGCAGCGAAAATAGGGGTATGTGACGCGATCGTCTATCAGGCACACTAAACTTGACGGTGGCGAGTAAAGCTGGAGAATCCAAGTTATTATTCAGTATGTTGTACAAAAGTATATTATCCAACAACGTTCGCCTATCTTCCAAGGTCATTAGTTTGTGAGATGTTTGGGTATATTTGATCGAAGTGTGCAACCATCTTTATAGTTGTAGAATACGTGTTAATGTTTGAAAGTAAAATAATTATTCAGCAGCAGGTTAGTATTGGTTGTTTCTTTTTCAGTTCGTAGGCACTAGGCACCTAGACACCTGCACATTTCAGCAAACTGCTAAAATGTAAAACACATGGAAGCTGGTAACCCTGAATCTTACTTTCCCTCCCGGCTGCTTTACATATTCCTGCTATCTTTCTTGGCTTGTCTAGACGCCATGTTATATTTTATGAACAGCGTGATTTGTTTTGTGATGTATTCTTGTTTATTCTACTTACCTACTTAATTTTAGTACCAACAAGCTACAGGAAAAATATTGGTTTAAAATAAACATGTTTCATCAATGAAACTAACAAGTAGGTATATACATATTTAATTTTTTTATCTATATATTAAAATTAGAAAATATTTATTCACAAACATAGATTTAATTAAAAAACAAATAGGTTCAATAAACTAATATTAAAAAGTAAACTAGCCTAGTTCTATTGTCTTGGGAACGGTGCCCTCTGGCAGTGATCTGGATCAGTTGAGCTATCTATAGATAGTCCTTAGATAGCTCAACTGTTTCACATGTCTACAAAGAGGAAAGATTTGATTGTTTGTTTGTTTATGAATATGCTCTGAAACTACTAGACCGATTTGAAAAATTATTTTACCGTTGGTAAGCTACACAATCCCCGGGTGACATAGGCTACTTTTTATCCCGGGAAAATTGGTTTGTCCCGGGAAAAATCTTCAACGCGGGCGAAGCTGCGCGCGGACAGTATTATATATTTTTGTATATTATTCTGTACATTAAGTAAACATAAGTTATTTACCTATTTCTTTTACAACTAACTGGATAAATTATTTTAAAAAGGCATAAATAATCCAGTCGGTCCCAGTTGTCACCGGATGCCTGCCCAGAACACTGGAGCATTGCCACGTTGTACTATAGCAATAATAATTCGCTGACCAAAATAGAAGCCAGCATTCCGGTTACACATAGTCTCTCTCTACCAGTCTCTCCGCCAGCTCCTTGTATATTTTGTGTGCCCCTGATATCCATGTACCTAGAGTCTCAACCCCAAAAGGCTTTAAGATTCATATGTAACCCTGATTGAGATTTACGCTATTTGAAAAACTCCGCTGATGTTGCTGCGGAACCGTATCTACACAGGGAGCATCCCATACCAATGGCCGTCCCATCTTCCAGGGGATGAGTATCATGCTATGGGGTATCTTGCCATCATCACACATCAAAACATTTGGTTAGTCAAACTATTAAAACTAAAAAATAAAAGATAGCCCTATATAATATACTAGCTGACCCGGCCACGCGTTGCTGTAGATCAATAGTTCTAATACGTTGAACCAATATACGCTAACCTCTATAATTATCAGTGTTTCTCTACTATATTATGCATGTATTATACATATAAACCTTCCTCTTAAATCACTCTATGTATTAAAAAAAACCGCATCAAAATTCGTTTCTTAGTTTTAAAGATCTAAGCATACATAGGGACAGACAGCCAGCGGAAAGCGACTTTGTTTTATACTATGTAGTGATAATTATGTTTTAAAAACTAAAAAGAAAACCAACTTCGTTGAATGTAGTTTGAGCCCATTAAAATGCATCCACATTAAAAACTCCTTCTCCTTTTTATGAAGTTAAAAAATATATATTTTACGCTTTTTAGTACTCTATCATTTATCGTAATTCGTAAACACCACTGGAAAGTCACAGGAAATCATAATATCGAAATTTCGTTCACTTGGATGACATATTTTCCCAGATATTTTGATTTAAAACCCAAACTACTGAACCGATTTTGATGAAATTTGTATGGGACCAATCGGAAAATATATCCTTTTACATAAAACAATATTTTTTTAAATCGGTTCATAAATGACAGAGTTATGAGGTAACAAACATTAAAAAAAACTACAACTGAATTGAGAACCTCCTCATTTTTGAAGTCTTAAAAAGTAATCTTACATAGCAGTTTTAGTCATATACTTTTTATTTAACTGAGGCAGTAAATAAGCATACGGCCCACCTGCTGGTAAATGGTTACTGTAACCTGTGACGCTTTCAAATTTGCAATAACACGCACATTTCTGACCCTAGACATAAGTAGTCTGTTTTAACCGAAAAAGGTTTTTAATTCGACTGTATTTTTTTTTGTTTGTTACCTCATAACTCAGTCATTTATGAACCGATTTGAAAAAAACTGATTTCATGTAAAAGGATATACTTCCCGATTAGTTCCATTTAAATTTCATAAAAATCGGTTCCGTTTTTAGATTTTTGAAATCATAATAACTGAAAAAAATATGACATTGTCACTTGAACGAAACGAAATTTTGATGTTTTGCTTTTTTAGACATGAAGTCGTTTAGTAATCATTATGATGTTTACTAAACGAATTCATGTCTGGTTAGTAATCATTTATGATTACCTCGTTATCGATACCTGTGGGACTCTTTGATCAAACCATAACCATTTTGTAGGACAAATATTTTTTCGGATCATTTAGATAATTATTTTGTTTAACAAAAAAAATGTAGTTAGTAATAAATATTTGAAAATTTGAGGTAGCAAATCGAGAGTTTCGTACAGGAAATTGTTGTGGGTTTCATCAAAATGAAGCTACTCACGAAAAATTCGCTTGATAGTAATCAAAAGCAAAAATGGACCATGGATCCTGGACTAGTTGTCTTTTTAGTTTTTAATTACGTAATTACGTAATTATTACCAGGTAATGTCACTTGTTGCAGTACCCTTCAAACTTAAACTCAGTAATGCATGCACACTACTATTTGAAGACATAGAACATACTAGGTATAATTACCTAAAAATGTAAGAAGTCTCGTCCTGCGTCCTATTGTTTCTTCCGAACAAAAGTAATGGCGCGAGCGAAAGCACTTTGAAGAGGCATCCAATTTAATTAATCTCAAGTTCTCAACTACACCATTGGATGAATGGACCAGGCTATAGTATACCTATCTATACCAACTTCCTACCTGCCTACATAGGGCTGACGAGGGGAGAACTGCTGAAATAGGTGAGGGTAAAAGCCGCTACGGTTAAGCCGAAAATTGACGTTTTTTACAATGAATTTTATTGTGCGAATGCTATAAATAGATCGAAGTGTGTTTTGGTTTTTACAACATATCAATAAATTAAATAAATCTATATACACATATATACTTATAACAAAGTTAGTTACACCACTTATAACTCGAGAACCGCAGGACCGATTTAGATGAAACTTAAAATGAATGTAGTTAGTAACTTGGATTAGGATTAGGCTATTTTTTAATCCAGAAAAACAACTGGAACGGGGCGAGCGAAGCCGCGGGTGCCCGCTAGCGCCATCTATCAGTATTTATCCGCAACTTTGTTAATCTCTATAATTATTACAATAATTTGAATAGCTATCTTTTTTTTTAACTCTTCAAATACCTTACACAAAATTTCACTGCACTAGATTCTAGACTAGACTAGGTAGCGGCAAAAATACTCAAAAATACTGCATTGTACAAAATATGTAATAACTCTACAACCAAAGCATATTTTATCATTCTGTAAAAAACAATGTACTAATTGATATATTACCTATCTATCAGGCATAAAAATAACGTGTTTAGTCAAATACCTACTATATTTTATAATAAATAGTTTAGTAATAAATCACTTCTAAATCACATGGCAACGAACTTTTTCCCGCCTTATCTAGAAGGTATTACTATGTATTTCTTACAATCGATTATCTAAAAATACTTATAATGAGCAGAATAAACAGTTTTTGTAATAATAAACACCTCTTTCTATCGATAAATCCAGTAAAACTCACTATTTATCTCACACACGGTTCACTAAACTGCCGCCGAGCAACACGAAGTTCAACTGCCAATGAAATACTAAACGATGACAGATTACGCAATATTTATTGTTCAGAATGTAGATAATATATCAAAGAACGTAACTCAGTAAACTTCTCTTTACGAAAGTAGTCTGTAAACGTTTAAAATAAGGTCTATATTCAAATGGGGGAGCGCGGTCGAATCCGACCGCATGGGGTTTTACGGAATGGCGTTAGGCGCGCTTAGCGCGGTCGGATCCGACCGCTCGAGGATTGAAAAGTAGCGACATTAGGGCTTTAATATTTTTTTGTGAAATTGTAAACGCCCAACGAAGTGGGCACGGGTCAGCTAGTATTCAAATAAATAAATTTTGGTAGATAATGCTCACAACAGGATTTTTAAACATTGTAGAATTGTATTTATCTACTAAAATGCATCCATCTAGCCCCAAATTATGCATAGTTTGTATTATGGTGACCAGATGACTGTTTTTTTGAACCAACAAATTGAGATTTGCATTACTCAAATGTACAGAATTTTAGATAATTGTGAAGCAGTTGGCTATCTAAGGACCGTTTAAAACGATCTATAGATAGCTCAACTGATGAGTGATAGTCTAGTCTAGATAGGTAAGTAAGCTAAGTTTGGGAGAAGTTATAGGAATAAATTAATAAATAAAAACATTATTTACAGTCATTTATAACAGAAATGTAAATAATAATATACAATAACAAAAGCACATTTAAAACAATTGTCTAAATAAGAAACGTTAAAAAAAATCACGGAGTCTGGCATACAGAGTTATTGGTAATTGGTTCCCGTAAGAAGTTTACCGTGAATTCACGACTATTGCTAGTTGTCGCGAGTTTCGTAATAAGGGGCGAACCCTAACCCGAGATTTGAACTTACTAGGCACGTTACCTAGTAAGTTCAAATCTCGGAAGTGATTTTTTTAAAAATAAATTATTGATGTTGCATTTTTGACTTATTTTGAAAAAAGCTAAAAAACATGATAACTCAAAAATGGTTGACTTTTGCATATTGCATATAGGGGTTAAAATTATCACAAACAGTCACCCTTATCCCCGCCTAACGGGAATACGTCGAATTACTGGCAGAAACGTCGCGTGACTTAAGAGCTGTCTCCTATGTAGCCCAGCGTATTAACATTACCATTCAAGGAAGCAATGCCGCCAGTGTCTTGGAGATACTACCCTCTGCCAATGATCTGGATCAGTTGAGCGGTCATTTGGATCCCATAACACAAGCTCTACTGATTCTAATAGTAAATCAATTCATTCATTTACAGAAATAATTGCAAAAATGTACAGAATAACGCAATGCCTCAACCAAAACTTTCTATTTACAGATCAAACCGGGCAGTTTCCAAAGAAACTATAAATTAAATACTAGATGCTACCCGTGGTTTTGCCTACGCGATACGTAGATAAAAAGTAGCATATTGAGTAATAAATATCCAAACATCTACACAAACTTTCGCATTCATAATATTATTAGTATTCATAGAAAATACGTATAAAATAAAAACTGCCCGAATTCGTGCTTGTTTGCTCTAAGTACTACAGAATAGCTGAAAAGTCATTAATATAATCAGAGCCAATAATGACATATTTATCTAGCGTCGCGTTTAAATATGTTCTGTCCTTTTCATTCTAATGTATTGATTATGCAAAAAAGCGCTAGGACAAGTTTCTTGCCGGTTTTTCTCGGGCTTGGGTTAGGAGGAATTGGCACCTACATTCACCTAGTATGTAAGACGTTTCATAGTGATCCTTGTGATTATATTGAATAGTGTCTTTTGACTTTGACTTTGACTTTGTTAATGGATAAAGACAACACGTTAACTATTGAATGTTTATAACAAAGGCCTATGTTTCTTGAGTTTCTTGACAGGGGATTTCAAATATCTATAAAACCTGCGGTGCGTTCGTAGCGTTCATAAATTCACAAAATGTCGGTGGCAATCGAGCATAATTCAGGCGAAGGAAAAATATATTCGTGGTCGAGGATTTATGAGATTTGTTTTGCCCTTTTTTAAACCCCGCTGAAAACAGTGGGGTGTTATTGTGACGACCTCTGTGGCGCTGTGTGCCAAGGCACGGCTGAGACGCAGAAGGTTGCGGTTTCGATTCCCGCCACGGGACAAATGTTTGTATGATCTGCAAGTATTTGTCTCGGGTCTGGGTGTTTCTATGTATAATATGTATGTATTTACAAAAAATAAAGTATATAAGTAGTATATCAGTCATGTGGTACCCATAACATGCTCTGCTTACTTTATGACGTGTGAAATGTCCGGCATTATTATTTTTTTTTTTTTTTATTAGTGTATCTGAATTTGAATGTTTTTGAACTGAATTTTTGTTTGAAAGGTGACTTGATCATGGTAGTTCTTGCTATGATTTAAGAAAAACAGTTCAGCTATTTGAACATCATCAGCTCTTGTATTTTTGATGAAGTGATGTGAATAAATTCCACAAGACTAATCGATTCAAAATTGTATATCCTGTTACTTCAATGATATTGCAAGAGAGAGGTAACCCTTACCTAGTGCTGCAGTATTACCTGGAGTATGCTGGATCCCAACTCCTCACTTGATGTAGAGGTATCGTGTTTGGGCTCATTGGAATGGTCACATTAGGTTATAGATTCATGTTTTTAGTTTTTTAGTTATTTTTATTACAATAAAAATAACTAAACTTATTAAAGGCAATACAATGGGCGGCCTTATCGCTAATAGCGATCTCTACCAAGCAACCCTTAGATGGACTGGACTATAAATAAACAGAGAAGGGGATACTACTGGTTATAAGCAGATCTAAGCAGATAACGTACAAACTGAAAAATGCGTAGGAGATGTACAAGACTTGAATAATTTGCAGATCAGAAAAATACTATTAAATCTCGAACAATGTATAATATTCAATTAGGCAGCTGTGGTTACAGCTTACCATGCTTTTGTTGACTCTGCTTTATGGCATTATATAATATTTTGGGACAATTGTACCTACTTTAAAAGAGCAAATAGTTTAAAGTCAGAAGAAATGTCAGTGTCAGATGCAAACTACAAAAAACCAGGATTATTTTTGGCCTTCTTGCGAAGAAAACATACGCAATGTTTTCTTTATTATTTCCTATATTATTTGAACTAGTAAATGCACGCGGCTTCGCACGCGTATTACCTACTTACATGCAAAGACCTAAATCAAGATACGTTTAGCCGCGAATAGGTAACAAATAAATAGACAGATACACTTTTGTATATATAATATTTGTATGGAATAAAATTATAGAGGTCTAGTTATAAACCTTTCGATCATAAACTCTGAGGCGCTAAGGGCGAAGGTCCGCTTGTGACGCAAAAGGTTGAAGGTTCTATTCCCGCCGCAGGACAAATGTTTGATGATCTGCAAGCATTTGAAGAGTTAGAATAACACGTATATGATGTATAATGGAAAACATTATACATTATATACGTGTAATTCTAACGGTTTTTGCAGTGCACGCCAGTACCTATTATAGCTCGCAGATGGCAGATTTTTTTCCTACTTAGGTACTTGACACTTATCGTTATATTTTAGACAATTCACACAATATCTTCACAAATTAAATCCTATGTCTTATTCTGATGTATAAACTATATAATAATAAATAAATTTATAATATAAAGTTTCATTAAAATCCATTCAATAGGTTTTGCGTGAAAGATTAACAAACTTCCATACATACAAAATTTTGCGTTTTTAATATTACAAGCTGTTTCCCGCGGCTTGCCCGCGTGGTAGATACTAAGTAGCAAGATAAAAATTGAACGAATGAATGTTACGCGATTTTTGCGGTTTGAACATGATCCCGAGTGATTTTTTGAAAACCTTAGCGATCACAACGGCCCTAGAGGAAGCTGCATACCAAATTTCATTCCAATCCAATTCAATCCAATCCGTTTGATAATTTCTGAGATTGATTGATTTTAGACTAATACACTACCTATCTAAACACTTGCCAATAGCTAAACTGTCATCGTTGAACGTTTAACTCTGTCTTGTCTGTATATATGTATGATTTGTTTTTGTAAAAAGTGATACGGACTTTTTAATTAACTTTGGATCCAGACGGCATAATATAATAAGAAAATCAGGCTACCCCCAAATTAAATACAGTCTTACAGACAGACGGACAACGAAGTGATCCTTTTAGGGTTACTTATTCCTTTTGTGGCACGGAACCCTAAAAACGGGTTTAATGTTAACGGTTTTAATGTATAATTCTTATCTGCCACAGGCTCTGCTGGGTTATTTTAGCAGACCTTCGGTTTAATTTCCATTATCAGGGTTAGATAATGATGTGGGGTTTTCAGTCTTGTTAATGTTCATGTTATGGGATCAATGACTAGAGTTTTTGTATATTAATATGTGCTTGTCTAATTTAATGTAAGGTTTTAATCAGTCATCTATTTAGTCACGTAGGTTTTTTACGTTAATATTATACACTTACTTTATCACAATATTATCACATAGAAATAAATAAAAAAAAAAAAATATCATGAAAGTGTCTTGTCAGTATGTATACGAAAATCTAATGTATGTTAACAAAAATGTTCATTTGTTTAAGAAAAATAACGATAATCATAGTATTAATACTAGATATAAAGATAAACTCGCTGTACTCACTGTTAGGCTCGCTAAAGTTAATAAATATTTTATAGGGCAAGGTGTGTGCGTCTATAAAAAGGTCCCAAGCGACGCGTTATATTTATCTATTGGCAAATTTAAAAACGTACGTCCCAAGCGACGCGTTACATTTATCTATTGGCAAATTTAAAAACGTAATTAAACAAACTATCTCTTAAAGCATATTATAAAATAACTGATTATTTAGATGACAAAGAAGCTTGGCATGAATCTGCTTCAACTCGACTGGCATCCGTAACAAAATTGGCAAGGATCCAGACCAGACTAGTTTCTTGTTGGATTTTTCTTAAACTTGGGCTAGGAGGAACCGGTCTATTCACTAGCATGTAAGAAGACGATTCGAAATGGTCCTTGTGATTTTATTTAATAAAAACATTTATGACTTTGACTTTGACTCGAGCCAAGTTGATTCAATTAAATTATGAGTAAATTTAAACAGAATTTTGAATTAAAATGTGTAGAATAAATATTTCATTCGCAGTACGCAATGGGAATATTAAAGCTTTATGGGACATTCAGTTTTATGCTAAAATTATGTTCAGGGCTAGAGGTCGGCTGGAAAGCCGGACTCTGTATATTCATCGGACTTCATAAAAATCGTAAAACATGAACGATCTTATTTTGTATGCATTAATGTTTAAATTAGAGTAACATTTTAAAATAAAACTTCTTCAATTTGCAAAATTTACACGTTCATTTTCGTCATCATGTAACAAAGTGTTAAGACTGCGGAAAATCCTAGGAAAATCAATTCAATAAAAAACAAAATGAAAAACAATATCAACTTATTTTAAAACTCTCATTATTAATATTTCATAATAATAATAAAACGATCCACCAAAATATACTATTGTTTTCCCTTTAGGGGAAAACTGTTCTATATGATAAGAGAATCGTCTGGTCCAAACGTTCTTTTCATTACATAGTATAAAACAAAGTCGCCTCTGTCGCTGTCTGTCTGTCCCGATGTATGATCTTAAAAACTATGCAACGGATTTTGATGCAGTTTATTTTAATAGATAGAGTAATTCAAGAGGAAGGTTTATATGTATAAAAATTGCATATTAAAGTAGAGAAACACTGATAATTTTAGAGGTTTCTAATGTGGTGTCGTAAATAAACACATTTTTTTGCGCTTACATTTGCAAACGCTGGCTGAACCCGATAGATCAAAATAGATCAAAATAATGTACAACCTAAAAGTCCGCAATGGTATATGTCTCTCTTAGTTTATGTTATTCTCTTAGATAACGTTGTATATAAAGACATTCTGTAGTATATTTAGTATCAGCATTGCACCCGTGCGAAGCCGGGGCGGGTCGCTAGTGTATAATATTTGTTAGTTTTCTTTAGGATGCCGAGGGTTAGAGTAGATTCATTCAGCAGGGAGTGCTCAAACCTAATCAAGACATTAGTTATTTTCTACCAACGGTCATAAAGGTTATTTTCGTGTCACCGCAAGTAAGATGACCCAAGAAAGAGCGAGCGGCACGCGAGAACGTGACAAACAAAGATAAAGCCGGATATAACTCAAAACCGGAAGTCACTCTACCCTATTGAGGGAGAGTCGAATAAACTTGCTTTATTCCGCAGCGGTTCCTTTCGTAAGTAGATAATATCTTTTTATGAGTTTGGGGTGTTTTGATAGAAACCAACATTCTTTTATAATGGGTACTATAGTACCTACCAGTCTGAAAATTGAAGATGTTCCAAGAAACGCTTTATTCTTTATTCTTTATTGTACACACATTGAACACATTTAGAAACATACTTATTATATGGCATGTACACAGGTGAGCTTAACCCTAAGAAGAGTTCTCTTACAGCAAACCTTGGGAAATAAAAATATTATAAACTAGTGGTGGGTATGATGCGTACAAAAGGGAGAAAGAGAAACAGAAATGAATAAATATTAAAACATACTAACAAGTAGAAAAGTACACTATAAAACTGACTTACAAAATATACATGCCAAATATACTTGTAGAGGTTATAAGTGTTCTTAAAAAGGTTATAAAAATAATGCCTGCTATTTATCGTGTCATTTCGAACCAGTGTGATGAAAGGGTTAAAGTGTACCTCGGAGGCTCCTAAATAAATAAAACCCTTAGAATACTAATACTAATACTGTCGCGGTTAGAATACTAATATATTTTAAATAAATATTTATAAATAGCTGCCCCGTTCGCGACTTTACGCGTTTTAAAAAGAAAAATAAATATATTTAATTTTAAATCTAAACCATTCTCGAATCCACTTGAATACACTTAAAACATTTCATAAAAATCGGTCCAGCCGTTTAGGAGGAGTTTAATTACAAACACACGCACTATATATTTATACAATAATATAATTAGTGTGTTAGTATGGGATGCTACTTGCGTAGACACCCTGGCCGCATCCCTTCTGTCGGGGACTTCCGTTAGGGCTGGTGCGGCGGCTAAATGTGCCGAGAACCTCAAAAGGCGCAAATATGCCGGTTTGGATAAGGCCATATTACATATTACATATTCTTTTGTCTTGAGTCTTTTGGAGTCGAGACCCTGGACCCGCGGGGAACAGAAGCCCACCGCGTTTTCAAAATTATTTCACGGCGTCTGATACATTGCATGACCCAAGAGCTGACTCCTATCTGCCTCAGCGTATTAGCATTGGTATATAAAGATATAAAGATAATTAGGTATATAACGATTCAAAAACAAATAAGAATAAAAAAAAACAACAAATGAATAAATAAATAAATATTGGTGGACAACACTATCACCAACAGCATCTAGCCCCAAACTAAGCATAGCTTGTATTATGGTGACCAGATGACTGATAGAATACTTATATATTTATAAATACATGATACTTTATAACGCTCAGACACAGGACAAACACCTATGTTCATTACACAAATGTTTGTGCCAGGCGGGAACTCTTGAACTACAGCGTAGAAGGCAGAGCTACTACCAACTGAGCTGCCAGGCTCAAACATTGTTTATAGCCATCGATATAGGTATCAGAAGTTAAAGGGCTGAGTAGAGAGGAATGGGGAGGGATGTCACTGTTCAGTGACTTTGTAATCAACGATGCCTGAGCCTGCGTCATCCAACAGTAATGAGATTACTCTCCAAGCCTACCTTTGAACACCCTACGTAAGTATAGTAAAAGTGCAATCAATCTCAAAAAAGTCCGATGTACCAACACGAGAAAAATAAAATACTTTGACATTTTGTAACATAAACCTACCCTTATTTTTGAAGTGATAACTTCTTATGCTAGGGTAAACCGCTTCGTTAAGTAACGCGTTACGGCGCCAATCTGTCTGGCTTCCCTTTCTCTCACGCATACGGCAGCGGTAGGCAGGCTCCTCCTATCTCACTCTAACCCACAGCGCTTGTTAGATTAGTTTAAGTTATCACTTCTGTCGGGCATCCCGTGCGCACACTTTTTATTTGTAAGGTCTTTTCCTATCGTGCCCCTAGCTATTCTGAACTAGTGTGGTGAAAGGGTTAAAGCTTGATGATGATCGTATGGTAGGTAGGTAGGAATCTTGACCTCGGTCTATCAAACTGCTAGGTCTGGCTAGCCCTATTGAAATTAACAATTTCACGCCGCACATACAACACCTTACTTCCATGCGGGTTTCTGCAGCAAAAACCAAACTCTTCAAATAGTTTCTTTAAAGAAAATGGAACTCAAATACACACACACATATAAACACACACACACACACACACACAAACACACTAACTGACTCATACTGTTATTTGGAACACCTAATTTCTCAAAAGAAAACGGAGGCGGACGTTGGTGTCTGCGGCTGCGGCAGTTTTTCTAACTTCTGCAGATACCATCGTTTTTAATTGTTTCATAAGCAAATGTTACTTGTTACTAAATACATTTTAATAAATTTAAAATATTTTTGGTTTTTATTCTCAAACTCTCAGGTCAGAATGCAAAACTCATTTACAAAGAAAATAATATTATATATAGCAAGATTATAAATATCCAAATTAATAAAAACACAGAGACTACGACTTATTTTCCATCAATCGATCTCATCTGTCCGCTCAGTTAGTAGTAGCTCTGCCTTCTGCGCTGGAGGTTGAGAGTTCGATTCCCTCCCAGGGCACAATTTTTTGTGATAAACATAGATGTTTGTTCTGTGTCTAGGTGTTATAATGTGTCTTATGTATGTATTTAAAAATATATAAGTACTAACTGAGCCTCGCGTTGCTGTAGCTCAGTAGTTCTAATACGTAGAACCAAAATACGCTAACCTCAAAAATTATCAGTTTCTCTACTATATTATGCATGTATTATACATATAAACCTTCCTCTTGAATTACTCTATCTATTAAAGAAAACCGCATCAAAATCCATAGCGTAGTTTTAAAGATCTAAGCATACATAGAGACAGACAGACAGCGGGAGGCGACTTTGTTTTATACTATTTACTTACCTAGTGATTCTATCAGCCATCTGGTCACCATAATACAAGGTATGCTTAGTTTGGGGCTAGATGGTGTTGTGTGCACTTACCACCAATATTTATTTATTTATCTCTTTCTTCGTAACCAAGTCTGTTGTGCAATTTATCTGTTTTGAAACGCGTCACATACTTTGAGCTCAGGATATAACATCAATTTAGCTTTCTCTCCCTACGAATACCAAAACAACAAATAAATAGTTGTCGCTTATCCGAGCGTTAAATAAACCCGGGTTACTGAGGGCTGCGATAACGTCACAGGGGGCGCCGGGATAACACCCCCGGTTCATGCCAGCTTACAATCTTACGACTATTCCAGTTTATATCCGGGTGCACTGAGATGACTGACAGCTTCGGAAATGAGTTGAAAGTTTAATTTTTAAAGTTAATAGGGCTAAAACTCAAAGTTAAAGTCAAAGTCAAAAGATACTTTAGTCAATACAATCACAAAGATCACCTTGAAACTATTACGGTAACGTTGATGAATCCCTATCGTTAGTTCTGAAGTTCACTGTAAACAATCTATTACTTAATGCTAAAAATTCTAAATGTAACTTCTAAAACTATCATGGCTTTGAACATAATTTTCACTCAAAACGGGATATTTACGATGATATAATGAGTTGTTCTGCTACCCAATATTTCGGCACAGTTGCATGCGCTTGCATATATCATGGTAAATATCTCGTTTTGAGTGAAAATTTAATCTAAGACGCTGGCTGCGCAAACGAAGACACTTTTTGTTGCCGAC
The DNA here is from genome assembly GCA_948098915.1 of Lampropteryx suffumata. NCBI lineage: Eukaryota > Metazoa > Arthropoda > Insecta > Lepidoptera > Geometridae > Lampropteryx > Lampropteryx suffumata. The sequence continues at coordinate 17,895,675 of OX402562.1, read as the reverse complement.
ACGGCACACCATCACAGGGAACCGTAGTTGCTGTGTCCTGAGAGCCTAGCACGGGACGAGGAGAAATAGTTTTTCCCCTGTTTTTATCTGTAGCGGTGATCGGACACACCGCTCGGTCGTCCGTTGGTACTACTGGGCACTGGTACAATTCGTTGCTTGTTCTCCGTTAGTCTCACGATGGACGTCGATGAAGAAGCTCAGTACAATTGTAAGGAAATTTGTTAATGTTGCTTGTGTTTTCAAGTCTTCAAAAGAGACATTACACTATATGCTGATGACACAAGTCTATTTTACACTGGGGACTCCATAGTTTCAATAGTAGAACAAGATCAAAATGATGTAAATATTTTACATGTTTGGCTACAATCTAACTTACTTACTATAAATACAGAAAAAACTAATTATCACATAATCCTTTAAGAATGAATGGTACAACAATAAATAAAGTAAATAAGGAGAAATATCTTTGACTTATACTTGACAGTCAGCTAACGTGGAGGCCCCACATAGAAAAGATCAGAACAAAAATCACTTCTCTTACAGGTGCGCTTCGTGGCATAGTACGATGCCTCCCAAAACCGGTACGATACACGATCTATAACTCTATGGTCAAATCTCATCATCATCATTATCATTACATAGTATAAAACAAAGTCGCTTTCCGCTGTCTGTCTGTCCCGTTGTATGCTTAGATCTTTAAAACTACGAAACGGATTTTGATGCGGTTTTTTTTAATAGATAGAGTGATTCAAGAGGGAGGTTTATATGTATAATACACCATAATATATTAGAGAAACACTGATAATTTTAGAGGTTTCTAATGTGATGTCGTATATAAACACATTTTTTTGCGCTTACATTGCAAACGCTGGCTGAACCCTACGAGATAGATCAAAATAGTGTACCTATTACAGTATTGTACACCTTTAAAAGTTCTACAAAAAAGTCCGCGATGGTATATGTCTATCTCTTAGATAACGTTGTATATAAAGACATGCTGTAGTGCATTTAGTATTAGCAACCGTGCGAAGCCGGGGCGGGTCGCTAGTTTAGAATATTTGATTGAGATTTGCGGAGCAGCTGCCAAAACAAATCTACAAACATTACAAGCAGCTCAAAATAAAATTATCAAAAGACTTCAATTATTATTATGTAACACCGACTATCAAAATTTACAAAGAAACTAAAATCATGAATATAAAACAAATCTACATGTACAATACATGTATTTTAATTAGGATAATTCTAACTAAAGATTTACACTCAAAATTAGTTTTTACAAAAAAGATAAATGTTCAAAGTCGCATAACTAGACAGGCCAATAACATAAATTTAATAAAACCAAGGACTAACTAGGGAAAAAATAATATTAAGTACGAAGGGGCAAAACTCTATAACAAATTACCAAAGGTTATAAAATCAGTAAAATCGCCAATAGTTTATAAAAACCTACTTAAAGAACACATTTTAAAGGATTCTTCGTTGCTAATATTAATCAATTAAATTTGCGTTACAATAAAAAAAAATGTTAACAACAAAATGCACCGCTTTTTTATCACTGTGGCTACGGCCTTAGTAAACATTTGTATTGTATCGCGCCGGCACTACTTGTAGCGACTATGCATCGGCCTACTCGCTGCATTATACAACTACCCACATTACCTAAATATTAATGTTATATTAGAATTGTATCTTTTTAAGTAATATTTAAGATACGTATGCATGACGGCACATTTTAGTTTAGTTTTAGTATTTCTCTGTAAGTGAATTTGTAATTCTTGTCAGAAATAAATTCTTAAACCTTTCAACTCACGACTTTAATTTACCAGTTACCGATACCGAACACTTTTCGATCGTCAATGAGTAAGTGTTAAGTGGGAGCAACTGGACACAAAATGTTTACGTATGAGCAGGGAGTGGATGATTTCATACTGGTTCTATAGAAATTAAATATTCATCGGTAACTTGTATCTGACAAACACAAGACACAAAAATGTCCATGATTGCCTTTATGTATTAACTTCCAACATAACCAATTGTAATACATAGTCAGACAAACATTTAAATTAATGGAAAGGCAATTCATTTTATAGATTCTGTAAAAAGCTAGGACTCTTTATGGTGGGAGTCCTAGGTCTCTTAGTTATTGGTGGTTGGTATTTGGTGTTGAGACAATGGAAACATTAGAAGTCCAAAGTTCACTGTAGATGGTAGTGTAGGTATTTATACTTCACACAAGTACACAAAATAGTAAGAAAGATATATTTAAAAAATCCTATTAAGAAATTTAAAGCATACTTAAAGGGTAGAATTTTGAAGAAAGCGTATTATAATATAAATGACTATATTATCGATATGAATGCAAAGATTGCATGGCCGCATGTCTCTCTGCCTTCACTGTCTGAAGGCAGAGCGACACATTAACGAACACATTTGATATGTATAAACTCTCTTGTATTAGTATTTCGTAGTTATACGATGGATCATGCAAATAAGCGCTAGGACAAAAAAGCGCTAGGACCAAGACGAGGTTCTTGCCGGTTCTTCTCGGGCTTGGGTTAGGAAGAATTGGCACCTAAATTCACCTAGTATGTAAGACGTTTCGAAGTGATCCTTGTGTTTGTATTGAATAAAGTATCTTTTGACTTTGACTTTGACTAGAAGTGGTATAAAATGTTATGATTAGATGGTTATGTTATAAATAACGCGGTGCCGGGTCGCCAGATGGTAGCGCACTGGTATGCTTGTGGGCAATTGTGCATATTTACTTGTAAGACAAAAATGCATAATTGGTGTGTTCGGTGTAAACCCGAACAGATTCCACGATCTGCATAAATCTTAATATTGATGCTAAACTAGGCTTAGTTCCGCTGCATATGTACTTCGTACGGGAAATAAAACGTAGGTATGCGTTTCGGGACGCCCGAAAGAAGTTATAACTTAAACTAATGTAACTAGCGCTGTGGGTTACAGTGAGAGAGGAGGAGCCTGCCTACCGCTGCCGTATGCGTGCGAGAAAGGGAAGCCAGACAGACTGACGCCGTAACGCGTTACTTAACGAAGCGGTTTACCCTCCCATAAGAAGTTATCACTTCAAAAACAGAACGTTGTCCGTCAGTCTTTCTGCCAATCCTTTTCTTTCAGGAACGTAGGTATCTGAAATTAACATCAAATACTAAGGTACTAGTACATATAGTACCTTAGAGCTATAATAAATGAAGCTCCTAAAATAACGCAAATAGAAGATACGGCTCCAATAAGCTCCATTTTTGACTACCTACTACTACTACTGAATACCTTCTTACATATTATACTATCTTTAAATCTATGGTCAAGGAATACTTTTTGTCATGTTGTTAACCATGTTTTGTTTGTTTCTTTACTTTATATTGGTATATTTATTTATGTATGTATTAGTTTATTTAGGTTTACTTATTGTATAATATTATTTAGTTTATTTTTGTAGGTAATATTAGGTATTGATGTATTTCACTTTCTGTAAATAAGTATGTTAATATTATTTTTATCATAAATCACTCATAGTATTTTCATCACCCCATATTCAGCTATGTTAATTTCTATCCATCCAAAGGTTGTCTGGCAGAGATCGCTATCTAGCCATAAGACCGCCCATTGTACTACCGTGTAGCTAAACATTGTTTCTTATAACAGTATAATGTATTTGTGGTGTGCAATAAATTATTTTCTATTCTATTCTACTTTTGAGTACCTAACTATTGAGTAGGTACTTACTTCCTGTAAACCGAGAGACATGTCATGAGTGATGATGAGTCATGTGATTCATCTGCGTGTGAGACTTGCACCTCCGGTTTTTCTATGTCAATATAATTGATTTGCCAAACTATTATAAAATATATTATTATTTTTTTTATACATACCTACATAATTATATATATAGAAACACACAGACCAGAAACAAATACTTGCAGATCTTATAACATTTGTCCCGTGGCGGGAATCGAAGCCGCAACCTTCTGCGTCTCAGCCAGGCCTTGGCCCACTACGCCACAGAGGTCGTCAAGATAATGATAATAGATTTGCAGTCTCAAAATTCGTGACCGTAAATAGTCGCAAATTTTAACAGTTAGATACCTATTTCCTTCATTTTTCGTACAAATTAATTCAAAACAAGCTTCTTCTTCTTATCCTGTCACTAGTTATTTCTAACCAGTGTGGTGAAAGGATTAAAGAAATACGAATCAGTAAATGCGGTGTCGGTTCGGTTGCAGCATAACGGCTGTGACCGAGCCGGGCTTGTTTCAAGTTTTCCTTCTCTATTGCTATATAGCAGGGGGACTAATCCACAATAATTTCAAGAAAAAAACAAGCTTTCACGAGCATAAAAAAATACATTTTCGAAATTGTAGTCCCTCCCGCAAAGGCCTACTAATCAAGAAATGAATTGAATATAAGGTTTTTCTTTTCCATCGACTTATTAGGTACCTACCTACCACAACATAGACAGCATAATATTTACACTGTGCTATTATTACTATACTAACCACAAAGTCACGAAATGCGCATTAGGAAAATCGCACAATTGAGACGTGCTCAAATTATGTACATACCTATCGTTAGATGCCTAGAGTTTATCTACCTCTTCGCTCCTGTCACTCAGTAAATCATGAATCCACATAAAGTAGGATAAGGGTAAACCCTTACAAATTATCCCATCCCTATTCCAAGCTCATTTCAGGCTAATTCCTATTCATCGAGCACTATCTCCGGGATCCCGGAATAACCGGCATCGCGGGACCCCGCACAATCCCAGAATAAGTGGCAAAGTTCGCTCGTAAAAGTGCCAACTCATTATTTCAGTTGAACAAACTATTATTAATTCTGTGCTCGAAGCAAATCCACCATTTATTAGCTGTGTTGGGTGCCGTGAGTTTCATATTTATGCATTTATATTAATATCAACTTGGTATAAAACACGGATAAAACGACGTTTTCTAAAAATGAAACCTAGCTAGATCGATTTATCGTCCCTGAAACCCCCTGCATACTAAATTTCATGAAAACCGTTGGAGCCGTTATCGAGATTCAGATTATATTTATATTGTATATAATACAAGAATTGCTCGTTTATAGGTAGATTAGATAGATAAGATTAGGTATAAAAACAGCAAAACAAAACAAGTGGTAAACAAAGTGGAACAATTAAAAGTAAATTATATATGTCAATCCTATGTCAAAACAACTTCTTTGAAAAATATTTAATACCCTATTTTGAAGTGTTAAGTTCGTAAACAGCACTGGAGAGTCACAAGAAAGCAAAATACGTTATTTTGTTTACGTAGATGACATATTTTTGTTAAAAAAACCACACTACTGAACCGATCTTGATGAAATTTCTATGGGATTAACCTTTCACATGAAGAAATATTTTTCCAAATCGGTTCATAAATGACGGAGTTATCAGGTAACAAAACTTACTACGCGTTAATAATAAATGCCCCAAAGTAAAGCACGCAGAGCTTGTGTTATGGGAAACACATGACTGATATACTTCTTATATGCTTTTTTTGTAAATAAAGACATATTATACATAGAAAAACACCAAGAACTGGAACAAATATTTGCCGAGCGGCGGGAATCGATCCCGCAACCTTCTGCGTCTGAGGCAGACCTTCGCCCACTGCGCCACAGAGGTCGTATTATGGTCATCCATCACATCTCCAAATTAAGTTTGGACAGATGAACTTTAAAGCTTGTTAGGCTTTGAGAAATTATCAAAAACATAAGTGAAAAAGTGGCCAAATTCAGTTCAATTTGCGTTCGGGGTTGACAGTGATGTCGATAAGAGAGTTGAGATCTGAACGGGTGCCAAGTTCCATATCAGCTCCTAAAATCATAGCTATAGAAATGTACAACGTTATTCAATTTATTTAAAAGAAATAACGCGAGGGCGAGAACGCAGAGAGCACCGAATAGCTCGTCTAATATTCGCTCGAGAACATTCCAACTGGACACACGAGCAACGGGCTAGAGTGCTCTTTACAGATGAATGCCAAATTGCTTTGCGAGTTCCAGACGACATAACGCACGTCCTCACGTCGCACAGTGCGTGGAAGAGTACATTCAAGAGGTTGGAATTCGAAAATTGCAGTGGCCCGGATTTGAACCCGATAGAACACATCTGGAACATGCTCAAAATAAAAATAAAGTCTGAATTTAATCACCCACAAACCCTCAACGAGCTTCGAAATGCAGCGCTGGACGCTTGGGAAGCCATACCGCATGTCGTAATCAAAAACATCATCCAGAACATGCCTAACCAGATGCAGGCAGTCATCCGGGCTAGAGAAGGAAACACTGGCATTAAAACGTGTGAAAGATTTAAAAAAAAGATAATATTGGTGGCAATTCGGATGGTTCATTTCTAAAATTAGGAATTGTCTAAAATATACTTAGTTTGTCATAGCATTTGTAAAACCTATTCGATTGGTACCATCTAACTAAATTAGGAACGTTAAGTTAGATTAAATTAAATTAGGATAAGTTGGTAGCAACAGAATACCAAAGGTTAATTTGACAGTTCAAACCCTAATTTTAGCTAAAATTAGTAAGGTTGGTGCCAACAGAATTGCCACCATTGTCTCCTTTTATACGATTGTGACGTGAGTAATTTAGGAATATTGTAAACTTTATGTGTGCTGTAATTGTTTAAATTCATTTAAAAGTCCTTACAACATAGAAGAAGAAAAATTTCATTCCAATAATGTAATGTAACTAATAATCGCAAAATTCTTAAATGGCCATGTTTCCGTGTCCGGTGAAAACAAACAATGATTTCTCTGAGCACGCTGAACACATTACTTATGGGTATAATGTTTTGTTTATTTAGCTCGAAGGTAAGAGGTAGGTAGGTGTCCTTGCGAGGAGGGAAGGTGCTTAATAAAACAACTTCCTTGGTCTAAGTGAGCTTATATTAGAAAAAAAATTGCGTTCTATTTAATATTGTCAGAACGCAACGACAGCGATTTGCGTAACAATTTAATCGCGACACCTAGTTGTGAATTTGGAACTAAAAAGCTAACTTTTTCCTTCGACGTTAAACATTTATAAGTATATTATTACCAATGTTAGGTTATTTGGATTGGATATTTTAAAGCAACAAAGAAGACAGATATTAATTATTAAGTATAAAGATTCAACTATTTATGCGATTCTTCGTCTGTCATTTCATGGAGCAACATAGCTCTGCTAATTTAATATTTTTTACCCGTTTTATTGCATGTTTTATTCAGTAATCTTGGCAGAATTTTAATGAATAAATTGTGACTGTAATGACGGGTATGGGTATAATTGAATTATATGTGTATTGTGGTGCAATGTGATTTGAACAATTAGGAATCCCAAGAAAATTCTAGACGCCATTCCGCGTGACGTCTAGAATTGACAATTGACATCGACTAAGACTCTAATAACAAACAAACTAACTATAAACTATAAACACTTGACACTGGCAAAATTGACATTAGTATGTCACAGGCCATTAACAAAGACGAAGAAGAAGAAGAACTATTTATGCGGTAACATAAGATTGTTCTACATAACCTAGGTATAGGTTGAAACACCTAACCTACTTTGAAATGCGGCCACTGCAAACAGATTTCGATTTTTTTTTTCAGTTTCTCCATCGAGGTAAGTCGCTCAAAATCAGCTGATTGAGAGCAAGCACCTCGGTTACTTTAATAACTCAACATTAATCGACATATCGCTTATCAATATAGGTATAAATAACTAAATAAGCGCCTCTTTCCACGCATCCAGTAAATTTAAATTAAGTTAGGAGCTCTCTCTAAATCACTTGATTTTGGGCAATTCACCTCGATGGAGAAACTGTCTTAATCAGCTTGAGCGAGCACGTTCACTGAATTTTATCGCCGACTGTATTAAAACGTATACTAGATATTTAGGTTATGTACTCTACATAGGTAACTATTCATTTGCTGCGAAAAATAACAAGAACGGTCACTTAATTAATAATAATAATCGAATGACATTTCACACAGCATCATCTGGTCCCAAAGTAAGCAGAGCTTGTGTTATGGGTACCACATGAGTGATATACTACTTAAATTCTTAATTATAATGCTCTATTAGGTAGGTACTCGTAGGTACCTATCTAACTGAACTGCACTTGGTAGTAGTTCTGCCGGCGGCCGTAGGTTGCGGGTTCGCATCTCGACCAGGAAAAACATTTGTAAACATTTCTGAAATACGGGCAAACAAGTGATATTCTGTTATGTAATCTTAAATAAATAATAATAAATATCTAAATATTATTAGATAAATAAACCAATACAATGCAGAAAGCAGAGCTACTACCAACTGGATTGTATCCACGTTTGCCGTGGATACAATCCAGTCATCTAGCAATTTCTTCCTCGGTCTGCCACGGCGCGTTGTCTCTTTAACTCTGAGATAGTTAATAATTATAAATTATTGTGTATCGAGTGTGTCTATATATGTATACATTTGTTTGTTACCTTGTCACGGCTAAAGAACAAAACGTATTTTATTAAAATTTAGTAAGCAGATATATTTGAAACTGATAGACATTGATTGTATCAAAAGTTCCATAATCACCAGAAGGTGGAGACGCAGAGAGTTGTGGGTTCGATTCCCGCCGCGGGACAAATGTTTGTATGATCTGGAAGTGTTTGTCTCGGGTCTGTGTTTCTATGTATAATATTTATCTATTTACAAAATACAGCATATAAGTAAAGTAGTATATCAGTCTTATGGTACCCATAACACAAGCTCTGCTTACTTTGGGGCCAGATGATGTTGTGTGAAATGTCCGACATTATTTATTTATTAAAAAGAAACTACTTATTGAACCAGTTTTGCTGGGTTTCGCGCGCTAACTAACTTAGCACCTATATATAGACGCAGGGGTCCCTGTTCCAGCTAATGCCAAAAAGTAGACATAAAATTCAAATATTCACAGAAGCGAGCAATCTTACAACCGCACACTCCAGTCGGTGTCGGCTGCGGGAGCCCTAGCCGTGCCCTGGGCCGCCTCTGAAGCCCGCCTAGCGCTCCCCGCGGCGCTGGCGGTGGCCGGGATCCCGGCGCTTGTCATCACTGATGCAGCGGGTACTGTGCTCGCTTCTAACGGCAGACGGCATTTAGCTGCTGATCCTTTGGGCTTTGTAAGTCAATAGAAGTATATTAAACTTTAGAACTAGCTAAAATTTTGTATAATACGATCTTATTTTTAACCGACTTCCAAAAAAGGAGGAGGTTCTCAATTCAGTTGTATTTTTTTCCTATTTTTTTTATTTTAGTTACCTCATTACTCGGGCATTTACTTTAATGTTTTTTTTCTAGCTATATTGATTAACTGAACCGATGTTGATGACGTTTCAATGGGACCAATCGGAAAGTATATCCTTTCATATTAAAAAAAATCAAATCGGTTCATAAATAACAGAATTATGAGGTAACAAACATAAAAAATAAAGAAACTGAATTGTAAACCTCCCTTTTTTAAAAGCTCAAATGCCATGCTAAAATATTCAAAATACCCATCAAAAAATAACTACCTATGCTCACACGGGCAATTTTTTGAGTGGCTTTGCAACTAGTACCCGGAACAATCTAGAGCAACAAATTGTTTCATATCGCGAGGTATAGTCCGGTCGTACCTTTATACAATTTGATAGTGTTGCCATTGCCGTAAACTGCTTGATGTGTGACGTCATAATTTGACAAGTATTGCCAAGAATTGTAATTGTAATTTGTAATTGTTGTTTCAGAACTTCCCCTGGGCGCAGCGACCGGTGTCCGTGCTGACGGAACAGGCTCTGTTGAAGATGGCGAGGCACCCAGCGGTGGTGCTTTTCATCGGTGAGGAACTTATTTCATAAAGTGTTCTCAAAATTCGCCAAAAATGCTACAAAACTGTCAATGTCAACGTGACGAATTTATTTTAACCGACGTCAAAAAAGAAGAAGATTCTCAATTCGACTGTATTTTTTTTATGTTTATTACCTCATAACTCCGTCTTTATTGAACCGATTAGAAAAAATCTGATTTCATGTGAAAGGATATACTTCCAGATTGGTCCCATATAAATTCCATAAAAATCGGTTCAGTAGTTAGGTTTTTAAATAAAAAAAACTGAAAAAAATATTTCATCCACTTGGAACGTTTCCTTTTATATACATAAAGTCAGATGTCTTTTTACTTTTTAAAACGTAATTATACATTATTCTGTACTTATTTCTCATTCCAGATGACGAAGACTCAGAAATAGAATTCGCGGAGTCAGTACTCCTTCCATCCGCGGAATCCTACTACGAGGAATGCGTCATCCAGTTCCCAGGGTTCTGTCCATATCAGAACTCGTCCGATGACGAATCAATGGACTTTGATTATTCAACATCCAAACACTCTCGAATAAAGAAGAAACCTTTCAAGCATGTTATGTTTTTTATAGGCATAGATGGAACAGACTCTGCCGATATGTTAAGAGAGCACATCTGTTTAGATGACGCGGTTCCATTACTGACTGCTATAGACTTTCCCAAGCAGAGAATGGTTACTATGAAGTTTGGCGATGAAATTACCACTGATTCCCTTCAGAATTTCGTTGATACGTATCTGAGTGGCAATGCCGAGTTTAAACCTCTTAAACCTTATAGTGAGAAATGTTAGATTAATACGCTCTATTCTATAATCGAATAATTAGTTATCGTTGCGTTAAGTATACTCTGTTCTTGTCATTTTGCTAAAATTGCTCTAATTCATTTTGATAAACTCGGGCTTTACTCACGTATTATTTTGTCGATGGTGGCACCGACAATGATTGGCACTGTCACTGTTCGAACACTGAATTCACTGAATAACACATTAGTTAATTCGTGATTATAAGATAAATCCTTAGAATACATAATTAGAATTTTGTTACATAATTAGAACTATATTTTTTAATCATAAGGATCGTCTTTTAGTACTAGCAGTAGCTCTGATTCTGTCCGTTCGCCAGACTAAATTAAAATTTCGTAAAATACGAACGAAATTACTTTGGTTACATCAAAGTCCTAATTAGAGTATCATTTTCAAATTACACTTTATAAATTTACTTAGTTGACATATAAGGTTGACATATTTTAGCTAATTTTAGACGCTAAAATATGTCATATATGTCATGACGCCGGGTGCTGTGCTGTATAAAGCTGTGGAAAACACTCGGGAAATCAATTCAATAAATTAACAAAATGTCAATTTCAACTTATGAAAAAATGTAATTTAAAAATGTTGCCCTAAATTAGACTTGTAGCAACATAGTTGCACAATACGACTGTTCACTTGTCACGTTTTGCGTGCTTTGCAAAACTTAAGCAAGCCGGCAGTCGTCACCTACCTGGCACACAGCCCAGTAGTTTCAATTGTAATTATTAATGTAACATAGCGTAAGGACTCACAGCGAAATAATAAAACTGGGTAAAATGATTAAAAAATTGCTGAAATTGTATGAATAACATAATTTCGCAAATAATTCATGACATCACATGTAACTGACAGAGGTGGCTGCAGTCGCGGGATTATTAACCGCCGCTGGTACAGCTCTTGGATGTATTACTCTCACGTGCGCGAGCGGTGCTGCTGTTGGAGTGGTGCTCTTTGATACCTCTTTGCGCAGACAAGCTTGTACGCGGTTACAGAACCGCCGCCAAAGATAGATTACCAATATCGTAAGAATCGCTGCTATCGCTACCAACAGTATGCTCTGTGGCGTCATATGTGCCTCAACTTGTGTAGAGTTCTGAGCGATGACCACTCTGTTATCCTCCACTTCTTTAGATTGCTGTTTACCCATGATACTGGTAATGTACGTGGAACTCAAGTTAACACTAATACAATAATAATTAAATTGCCCAAAAAAATGCTATTATACTATGCTCGATGTAGGTTACCTACTGTAACACCAGCATCATCATAACATAAATTCGAATATTTCAACATACCTAGGGTTCACTGTTCGAACGATGTTTACAATAAAAATACTATGTTGCAAGAGTATGTGGTGGTCGTGCTTACCTACTTACACAATTGCAAAATATTATATTACTAAATACATATAAACATAAAAAGTATAGCTTAATACGAATATCTTATGTATTTTAAGATATGTCTAGATAAAAAATCTTGACGCAGCGTGCATCCGCATCAGTACCACTGTGTCCTATTTCTGTGGCACAGGGCTCAAAAAGCCTCTCTGAGGTACTATGCCGAAGATGCTTCAAACCGTCGATTCACCATAACTATCCAGTGGTGAACAACAGTGAGTCTCTCTGTGAGCGGTTTGCGGTAGTGTATTATAATATCTATATCTACCTACTACGCTTAACTTACTTAAACTACTACATAATACATATGTTCCTAACAATATTAATTTCATATTATATCCACTTATTACATAATTATCTCCCTTATCAAAAATATATAAAATATAAAATAAAATATATAAAACTAAGTAAATAACGTAGGTAAAAGTAAATAGTATATCTTAAGAAAAAGAGCTGTACCAGCGGTTAATAATCCCGCGCCTGTACTGGCGGTCCGGTCGTCTCTATATACCTAAAAACTGAATGCTTAGGGATGTCCCTAAAAGAAACAGGTTTCGTTATGTCAGGATACTTAGACAAAATATTAAAATAAGGCAGTGATTCGTCTAAAGTATTCAAGGTAGGTTGCTTAACAAGCTACTATAGAACCTAATAATTTTAATTTTGTCACTTCATCTACTAAACTACGATTACTTAAATCAACTAAAAGTTTGTGGTGGATTAAAAAGTCTGCACCCAAAATAGGTTGGTTCACTGCTGCTAACACAAATGTCCAACGATACGGCCTTCTCATATTTAAGTCTAGCACTAGAGTTTTAACACCAAAAGTACTTACTTATCCGTACCGTTTGCTGCATAAAGTTTGTAATCAGCACTATTATCACTTTTGTACTTAAGTTTACGCGCGGGGAGTATCGAAACGTTGGTTCGCCCCCGTGTCTACTAAAAATCCTAATCCGGTATTTCTATCTGTGACGCAAAGACGGTTACTACTTACAGTGTAGGTACAGGCACCCGTCGTAGACTGTACCTCGCCTCGTTTTCCTCTTTCTTCCAACTGCAAGGCGGTACACACTTGCGTGCTTTATCCTTGTAGCGGTAATGGTAGAAACACTTCCAATCGTTTTTCCGCGATGATGACCGTTGGTCACTGGTAGATCTTCCTCTGCTCTGACTGCGGCCTCGTGCTTGGCTTTGCCCGTAGTTGTGTTGCAGTCCGTCGATCCGTTTGTCTATCCGTTTAATTTCATTGATGATCGCCGTTGTGTCGATGGAGTTGCTTGACGATGCAGTGGGTGTCGCGCTCACTTCTGCTAGAGAGTGAGTATTGTCTTGCGTCTCCATGATTTTATCAGCTATTCTCGCAGCTAGTATCGCTGGATTACTGGACTCAGCTACCGTTATTATCCCTCGCACGGCTGGTGGCAAATGTCCTTGCCAAAGTATTTTGAGGGTTTCGTCTGGTATCCTTGTTTGGGCTAAATTTCTCATCCGTCTTAATAACTGAGATGGCTTCTGATCACCCAATCCATTTCACTCATCAGTCTCTGTACCTGTCGTGTCTCAGACTCTTCGTAAATAGTCATGAGACGTTCCTTTAACGTATCGTATTTGCGGGTGGCAGGTGGGTTCATTAAAATATCCGTTACCTGCTGAATTACTTCTTTCGACAACTTGGTGATGACGAGGTTAAACTTCACCTCGTCCGACATCTTTTGAGGTGCAAGTATGGCTTCTGTTTGTAGAAACCAAAGCCTTGCTTGATCTGCCCAAAACTCGGGAACTCGGGATGTGACTGTGATGGCAGCCAAATCCATTTTATCTTCCTTCACTTGTACACTGGGTGCGGGGCCTGATGCGTTGTTCGTTGTTGGAATCGGCGCCGGGGCCTGACCGAGTGCCGGAGTAGGTAACATCATGCCACAAGTAAAATTTCCCGTTCCACACATTGATACGTTAATACGTAGGTATTTAGGTCCTGATTGTTTTAATGTCACTGTATGTCTCAAAAATTTGTAGGCACACTAAAGGAACTCACAGCTGAGTCGTCACCCGAATAAATTTGCGGGGTCACCACTTTACCATTGTTTGAACGTGCTTTCTATTTAATGAGCTAATACTGATCACTTATAGAAGTTCTTTCACTATGTTGGGATTAGAAGTCAAAACACCATATCCGTGAATAAATGGTAATAATTATTTCGCTGTGAGTCCTTACGCTATGTTACATTAATAATTACAATTGAAACTACTGGGCTGTGTGCCAGGTAGGTGACGACTGCCGGCTTGCTTAAGTTTTGCAAAGCACGCAAAACGTGACAAGTGAACAGTCGTATTGTGCAAGTATGTTGCACAATACGACTTATTAATTTTACTGATTAATTTTGTTCGTCTTCCGAAGCAAACATTGCGCTCTTTTTTGATTAATTTTTCCCAAATTATTTCCGGTTTTATTAATATCGAATGTTGGTATTTTTATTTAAATAGAGAGATATTGACTCGGGTGCAAGTAATTGGAATAAAAGCTTTGAGTTTCTTTGTGATTCGATCACAAATAATCCGTAACCCGTTCGTCATTTGTTATTTTTTAACAAAATGGTGTCTTTTATATAAAAAAAAACATGTGTGCAATTCACACGTGGTAGAAGTGATACCTTCAAAAAACAAACGTATAATACGTACACATACACAACACCACGGTTGTTGTGATGCCTTTTCTCAAGCTTTGTACTACGCATGCGCGCACAAACACGTAATAATTTAATAAACACGTATAATGCTTCCTATCTCATTTTCTCCACGTTAATAAATATATGAAAAAAATAATTAGTATGAAATTATGTGTCTCTTTTTCGTTTCATCGATTTTCAAATCACAACGATGCTAAAGAAGTTTTCACTTCAAAAATAATAGGTACAGTTTATATTTGCTCGAATCACAAAGAAACACAAAACTTTTATACCTATTATTTATACCCGAGTCAAGAATTATAGTTTTATTTTAATAAAATGACCAAAATTACAAATAAAACACGAAAAAACTCTAATATTAAAGCACAATGTTCGCTTCGAAAAACGTCCATAAATAATGAGTACATAGGTACGAATAGTTCTAGAGGTTAGAATCTAGAAATTTTGGTGCACCTTGAAGTAGGTACCTATCCTAGGTTGCACGCAACAAATCATTGCCACACGGAACCGCGTTGCATGCAACCTACCTTTATAACTGTAGATGTCGCTAGTCGTGTTTACTAAAGAGTGTCTAAAGTTTTTTATTAGCGTATATGCATGTAGATGTAGGTAGGTACTTACTTATTTAATTATTTACTTACTTTTAATCATTTGTAAAAATACGTAGAATTATTCTAGATTTATAACGAGTAGGTAACATACACCTACCTACGTAGGTAAACCTTACATAAAACCAATAAAGAAAATTCACAATACCTATAACTGTATTATTGTTTTGTATTAAACTTTTATCCTATCACAATAATAATTCGTCAAGATATTAATTTAGGTACGTTTCTTATGTAGGTCAAATATTGAACTTCATACAACATATTTTTTGGAAAGATCGCCACTAGGTAGATACCTACAAATAGGTACCTACTACTAAGGCCTATGTCATGATAACCTAACTAACAACTGTTGAAAAACAAAAATCGGCAGCTTAGCGCGCCCTCCAAAGCACGGAAGCGCTCAGATGAATGAAAGTGCGGTCACCCATCCATAATTTAACCTAGCAGAACAATAATGACTAGTGGCTGTATACTGAAAAGCGCCATCTAGCAACGAGTAGCTAAAATATAAAATTTATTATAATTAAATGTCAAGCCTTTGCTTGTTTGACTGCCTCATGCTTGACACGTGCTTGATGCAAAGCTAGGTTCTTGTAAATATCTTTCAATTACCAAACATAATATATCAAATAAATATAAGTATAGTACATTTTTGTGTGTTTTTTGTCAGTTGGAAAATAAATGAGTAATTTACAGACAAACAGATATATATAATTATGTAGTTCGATCATAAATAAAAAAAATACGTCAGAATTCAATCAAGCACCGAAGCAACCAGCAAGCATGTTTCCAAACTAACTACCAAGCGAATCGAAAAGTTGTATGGAATGAAACAAACAAAGAAGCGAGCCGCCATTACTGTGGAACTGTGAAATAGAAAAATACTGAAAATATTTTCACGTGCTAAAACTGCACATGAATTGAGTTGTCTTAGTATACAAACTTTAAATCATGGCTGACAACGACGATCTTCTCGACTACGAAGACGAAGAGCAGGCAGATCAGCAAACCACGGAAGGAGCGTCGGAAACGGCGGCGGCCGGTAAGAAAGAGGTTAAAGGCTCGTACGTCTCGATCCACAGCTCCGGCTTCAGAGACTTCCTGCTGAAGCCCGAGATCCTGCGTGCTATCGTCGACTGCGGCTTCGAGCATCCATCAGAAGTCCAACACGAATGTATTCCGCAAGCCGTCCTCGGAATGGATATTTTATGTCAAGCCAAGTCCGGTATGGGAAAAACAGCAGTGTTTGTTTTAGCAACGCTACAACAACTTGAACCTTCCGAAAATCACCCATACGTGCTGGTGATGTGTCACACCAGAGAACTGGCGTTCCAAATCAGCAAGGAGTACGAGCGGTTTTCGAAATATATGGCCGGAGTAAGAGTTTCCGTGTTCTTCGGTGGAATGCCGATCCAAAAAGATGAAGAAGTCTTGAAGACAGCATGCCCTCACATTGTTGTCGGAACGCCGGGTAGAATCCTGGCTCTGGTGCTCAGCAAGAAACTTAATCTGAAACATTTGAAGCACTTCATTCTTGATGAATGTGACAAAATGCTTGAATCTCTAGATATGAGACGTGATGTGCAAGAAATATTCAGGAATAGCCCTCACGGGAAGCAAGTGATGATGTTCTCAGCTACTTTGAGTAAGGACATCAGACCGGTGTGCAAGAAGTTCATGCAGGATCCTATGGAGGTGTATGTTGATGATGAAGCTAAGCTGACACTGCACGGACTGCAACAACATTATGTCAGACTGAAGGAGAATGAGAAAAACAAAAAATTATTTGAGCTGCTTGATGTATTAGAATTCAACCAAGTGGTAATATTTGTGAAATCTGTGCAGCGCTGTATAGCACTCGCTCAGCTACTTACAGACCAAAACTTCCCTGCGATTGGTATCCACAGAAACATGACACAGGACGAGCGACTATCCCGCTACCAGCAGTTCAAGGACTTCCAAAAGCGTATTCTGGTGGCCACTAACCTCTTTGGAAGAGGCATGGACATTGAACGAGTAAATATTGTCTTCAACTACGACATGCCTGAAGACTCGGACACATACCTTCACCGTGTAGCCAGAGCTGGACGTTTCGGTACCAAGGGCCTCGCCATCACCATGGTGTCAGATGAAGAAGATGCCAAGATCCTGAACGAAGTTCAAGACCGTTTCGATGTAAACATCTCGGAGTTACCAGAAGAAATTGAGCTGTCCACTTACATTGAAGGTCGATAGATTTAAGCTTTTCATTCCGATTATTACAGTAACGTAAACTAGTTTGGAAGTGTTTGTAACATTAATGATTGTATGACTCCTTACCTTCTAGTGTGCCTAGTTAGTCAGTCCTCAGCTCATTGTCTCAACACAAGTTATATCTAGGATTAATAAATAAACTGACATTTTGATATTGTGATATTTGCCTGTTATTTTTGTATTCTCGAGGTCCATCTTGTAATCACATACTAGTTAATGTTTTATTTATTTGCTGCCATCTGTATTCATTGTCATTAAAATGAAAAAGACAGTGCAACCTGAAACGCTAGGCTAATAGCCATATGACAGAGTATATCTATTTAGAAGCTAGTGTATAAATGAGTCTATTTCCACTAGTTCTGTTGTCCAGTTCAGTCGACTGAACTAGTGAGATTTCTTTTCTCGTGCCGCGGCAGCGGCCGCCGAAGCACAGATTTTTTTATTTTTTATTTCTGAACTGAACAAACGAGATATCTCACTAGTTCAGTCAACTGAATTAGTGGGAATAGACGTATAAATGTACCCTACATCTACATAATAATATAACTGTTTATATTAGATTAAATAAACAGTCGCAGAATAGTATTATTAGGTAGGTAGGGTCCATTTACACACTGGCAGCTACTCTGTCCAATATTCACGTAATAAACATGCTTCTGCTCTCGGCTTCGCACGCGTGCCTTAACTGTAATAAAATTGGCTAAGCACAGTAAAGGATTCCTAAGTCGGTAAGTATAAGATTGTCTAGAGGTCAGGTCAGGAAGTAAGTATAAGATTATCTAGTGGTCAGGTCAGGTCTCAAACAAATTCAAACACTAAGTATAAAAAACTAATAGGTAGGTACTTCAAAGCTTAATATATATCGAACGAATATAGGTATGTTTTTAGTGCACTGATCATGAAAGTACTGCCAAGTATAGTCAAGTCAAGACAAAAGATACTTTATTCTGTACAATCACAAGGATAACTTTGAAACGGCTTACATATTAGGTGAATTTAGGTGCCAATTCCTCCTAACCCAAGCCCGACAAGAACCGGCAAAATACTCGTCCTGGTCCTACCGCTTTTTTGCATGATCCATCTTTTATCTACCTTAACTACGAAAAATGAATACAAGAAAGTTTATACATGCATACCAAATTACATGATAATCCTTGGAGCCATTTCTACTACTACATAATACTAGCTGTACCTACGCGCGCAGCTTCGCCCGCGTTGAAATTTTTTCCCGGGATAAAAAGTAGCTTATGTCACCCGGGGATAGTGTAACTTTCCAACGGTAAAATAATTTTTCAAATCGGTCCAGTAGTTTTTAAGTTTATTCGTTTCATACAAAAATACAAATCTTTTCTCTTAATAATATTAGTATAGATATACCTATACATCCAGGAACTAGAAGAGGCCTTCACCCGTGGAGGGGCTCACACCCTAAACAACGATATATTAATTTAGAGTACCTATAAGAAAATACTAACAAAAATACTTAACCACATTTAAAAGATGTTATTTAAGGGTATAGGAAATAATAGCTTTTTTATTTTTATTTAATTTTATTTTTTATATACCTATACATATATATACAAGAACTAGCTGTTCCCCGCGGTGTTACCCGCGGTAACAAACAAAAAAATATATATTTTCCCACAGTAAAACGTAGCCTATCCAAGGTGTCAGCTAACTCCATACCAAATTTTATTAAAATTGCTCCAGCCGTTTAGACGTGAAGAAGTAACAAACATACACACTTACGCACTCACAAACTTTCGCCTTTATAATATTAGTGTGATTGCTCGTTTAAAGGTCTAATACCTTTAGATACGCTTTCTTCAAAAGACTATGTACTATGCTTTAAATTTCATAATTTCTTTCCTGAGTGCTTGGCCTGACTGGCAGCGTGGGGCGGGCATTGGGCATTGGGGCGCGCGACACAAACGCGCGGCAACGCGCGCGTTTGTGTTATCGATAAATAAACTAGTGGCTCTGTGAGCTGTAGATCTTGCGATTTTTTTTCGAAATGACTAATATATTCCTTTTTTTTACGTTCTTAGCTCCATATTTCCGCCATTTTGAAAAATTTTCAAAAGCTAAATCTTTAAAAGAATTCTATATACTTAGATAAATAACCTGTTCACGAGAATCAGTTGAGAAATGCGATCTGTAGAGGAGAACATCCGGACAGACGCCGGCCGGACATACCTACATACGAAAGCATTTTCGCCTGCTGAAACATAGACACTGACGACGCACTCTGAGACGCTTCGTGCTCACTCCGTCAATAAAACTAATCCTTACTAATATTATAAAGTTTGTATGTCTGTTTTTTTTTACTCTTTCACGCAAAAACTACTGAATGGATTTTAATGAAATTTTACAATAATATAGCTTATATCTACATCAGAATAACACATAGGCTATGATTTATAAAAATATTCTGTAAATTGTTTAAAATATAACGATAAGTGTCAAGTAAGTAGGAAAAAATTCTGCCATCTGCGAGATATTCTGGCGACCGCTGCAAAAACCGTTAGAATTACACGAAGTAGGTACCTACTAATCCTGCGCAGACGAAGCCGCGGGCACCAGCTAGTGTTTGTATAATCTAAAAATAATAGCTTTTTACCAAATGCTTTTCAAAGTTTATACGGCAGTTAAAAAAATACAATTTGAAAATTTTGGTCTGTCTGGTTATTTTGGATAATCTCCGAAACCGATGGACCTATATCGACGGAACTTTCAATGGCAGATAGCTGATTTTATAAAGAGTAACTTAAGCTATTTTATTAAAGAAAAATAATTAGGGTTCCGCGAAAAAATATTAAAACCCATGAAATTCTGAATAAAATCTGATTCAAAAGTACCTAGACATAATATTTTTAATTTAATAAAAAAAAGCGCAAGCGAAGCCGGGAGCGAGCATACCTATATAATACTACTTTAAATTTACTCATAATTTGTTGATCCAGATTACCTACTCTCTACTTTTCAAATGTCCTCAAAGGCTTCGAAACTAGATATTTAAGGTGATACCTCATTAATTGTTTTATTCGTTAGTGCCTAAAGCTTGTGGAAAATATTTTCAAGGTATCTCATGTCATAGGTTCGAACGCAAGCCTTGCTTTACATAAGTAAGGTGAGCCCCTATCCTTAATTAATTGCATTCAGGTTTGCCGACTACGCGCCGGTTCGGTGAGCTAAACTACTGAATATGCATTCCTAAATTGATTACTTACTCCATTATGGAATATAGGGATCCCCGATTTTCAAAAAAACATCTAGGCAGGTACCTATGCCTAGGTATAGGTACTCAGTGACGCGTGTCGGCAATCGTCGGCAGACGCAGTTATCTCTTAGAAATTCCCAATAGTCCTATGTTATATCGGAGTAGGACTACTGGGAATTTCTATACAGTATTAGGTAAGTTTTATTATTTCTTTACCTGTACCTACTGGGAGTTTGCTTGATACGTATATATACCTACTGGGAGTTTGCTTCCGAGTGCCTAAAAGATTGCCACATTCATGGCTAAGCAGCACTTAGAAATAACAAAAGATAATAGTGTGCCTTTTGTATACCTATATTTATATGATACTAGCTGTCCCGTTCGCGACTTCGTCCGCGCGAAATTTAAATAAGAAAAAAAAAAATAAAAAATAACGAAATTAAAATGTAAGCTATCCTATCTTTTAAGTTGGACCAAGCTGCACACGGTGTGCAAATTTAATTTAAAATCGGTTCAGTAGTTTAGGAGTCCATTGCGGACAAACAACGTGACGCGTGATTTATATATATTAAGAAAGAAGAAAGATGATAAGTAGCAGGTTCCTAAGTAAACTTTTCAAGTTGGTATTATAAATAGGTACATAGGTATTTAGTTCCTTCCAAGATGCCTAGTTACGTTCATAAAAACTTTTCCCATGCGTGAACCGAGTTATCAAATCAAGGGCCCACTTAGGTTGTTCTGCCGGCACCATATGCCCTGCATTTCTGACCATGATCTCCACAAGTTTACCCGCTTTTTTGACATAACCTGCCACTTCCCCATCTACCTTCCATTGGTGACGCTTAGCAGTTTTATACTCTTCTGAGCCCGTGAAGTTCAGATTTCTTAGATAGTTGACAGTTAATGGATAAGCAACAATAACATCCAGTTGACCATTATATGTTAAAACATTGTAGTGGTCTAGTAGTTCTGATATCAATGGTGCTACAGACTTATACGTGTCATCGTCGAGGTAATCTGCGACAGTGTTATTGAATTCGCAGAAGGGCAGGTCCCCAACATGGATTCCTTTACGAACGACACTTTTCTGTAGCATGGAGCCGTAGTTATCAAAGTTATTATTGTATACGTAATTGTATGTATACTCGAAGCCGATGCTATCAAAAATAAACGCCATAGACCCGGCAGCTCTCCTTGCCATATCCCAGTTTTGTTGTCGTATGTACGTTTGAACAGTTTTTTCATACTCTTCCATCAAGTTTGCCTGGTTCCAGTCGATAAGACCAATCTGATACAAATACTTTCCGTAAACAAGTTGATGTTCTGGATCGCTCCAACCGTCACCAATAGCGATCCCTTTCATGTTGATTTTGAGGGTAGCTGTCGGGTTTTTCTTGTGAATTGTGTAGGCCAGTGCCGGGGCATACTTCCCTGCATATGACTCCCCAGTAATAAAAAACGAATTGTCTTTTAGTTCAGGGAAGAGCTGGAAGAACTGTGTGATGGTGGAGTACAACTGCTCTCCAACTTGGCTTTCATCTGTGCAGTAACCTTTATCGTCTTTAGTAAAGCTAAATCCAGTACCTACGGGGTTGTCTATGTAGATGAGATGGTGACTCAAAGCCCAATGGTATTTCCTGCGTTCAAACGTGTTGTTTCTTACTCTGATCGGGCCGTTTTCACCAAAAAGACCGTATAGAGAGGACGCGCCGGGGCCTCCTTGTAACCACACGATGACTGGAGCTTGCTTATTGTTCCGCAACATCGCCGGGAAGTACCAGAAGAACTGGTTTGAATCGTAAGTCTTATTTACAGTGAAGTAACCGGCATAACTCTTGATGCCCAGGTTTTCTGTGAAGGGCACGCGAGCTAGACGCTGACCTTCAGTTATGTTACCCGATTCGATGAATGGCGTGAGGAATAGCGGAGTTCCTGCGTCGCCCCCATCTCTCTCGCCAAGGTTCAGCTTTGGGTACTTGCGCAATAAACAATCGACAGAGAATATGCCAAGACTAACAAGGAACGCTAGCAGAATACGCGCCATATCGCTACGCTTGAGAATCGCTGAATGGTAAAAAAATTCATAGAAGCATTTTTATTAAGCTCTAGTAAGTATCTAAGTATGCACACAATGTTCGTTTTATCAGACATGTATTTTATAAGTAGGTATGCGGAGTTACTTAACCACTTCGAGCAAATGCCAAACATAACAAAGATTAGTGTCTAGGTATTAAGTGTTGCATTGCCCAAACTATCCCATTACTTAAGGGGTGTCAATGTTTCTGAACCCAGAATCCAGCGACGGGCACGGAAACTTGGGTTAGCGGAGGACCTAGACCCAACGAAACAAAAGTTGGTCCTACCTATCTTTACAATTAAAATTATAATAAATTTAGAGAAAATAAATGAGTAGTGTAACTCCAGCAGCTGGGCGTAACCAGGGTAGGTATAGGTAGGAGTAGGACTGAGAAATCACCTGTAAGTTTATTGGTAATAAAATTCTCAGTTGACCTACTAGTAAATAATCTTCAAAAACTCACCAGAAACTACTTACTCACATAGGTACCCTAGAGGATACTATAGTCAAGTAACGATGAACTACCCTAGGGGTAAGTTAACCTCTTATCCTATAATCAATTTAAGATTTTTTTTATTTTAAAACAAAAATAGTAGGTACATCTTAGCAACTTTAACTTATGAATGCCAAACACGAAGCTCCTTTGAAAATTTTAAATCTCTACTTACGGCTTAACAGAGAGCGATTGAAAAGAGCAATCTCAAAATCAGAAAAATACACCAAATCAGAATTAAAAGAAAAGAAAGCAAACAAAAGTCACAGACGCCCGTCATCACGCGCTTAAGTTAAGTTATGTTTCGGGTATGTATTGTTATGTATTGTCCACTTCCAAAATGGAAGTGGATCACTGTCTCTTAAATAATTTTCTAAAATAACAGATTATTTAGACGACAAAAAAGCTTGGCATGAATCTGCTCCAACTCGACTCGGCATCCGTAACAAAATTGGCAAGGATTGTACAATAATTATGTTTTAAAAACTAATAAATACTAGTTTAAAAAAAACTAAAAAACACTTGATATTGTTACGAGCCGGGTACTGATAAATTATGAAACCACTTGATTTTACCAAATAATAACTTTTATTTCAAAGTTACTGCACACAGAACTTAATCCACTGATTCTACTATTAAACTTTCCAATAGAACACTATAAGAGTCACAACACTATAACACAACCGATATCACTTCGAAACTATCTCACTTGTATCACTAGTTAAGCCGAGAATAGACTGACTGTATCCGCAAACCACCGCCGTATTTATACGAGCGTCGAGTGCGTCGCGCAGAGAACGAACCGGAACGCGCTCAAATGTTCGCTTGCAATAGAGAGATATTGCTATCTCGTTCGCTCCTATGCATTCGATACGTGTACTTTGTAGTTTGCATCTACTCGATACCAGATGGCGTACGTGAATATTTAATGTGTCTGCCTGCCAACAGATGGAGCTATGTATCGGGCGCAACACTATCCCCTCCTAAGACATGCTCGTCCCGAGCATCGTTAGACCCGTAATATTGCGCTAGTCGATCCACATGGACAATCTTAGGCTTGCCTCGTAGCCCCTTTTTAATCCGGTACGTGACATCGTTGATCCTGTTCACAATTCGATATGGCCCGTCCCATTTCGCCTGCAGTTTAGGACACTTTCCTTTACTGCGTACAGGGTTATGTAACCACACCAGTGATCCTTCACTAAAGCCCAAGTGGTTTAATTTTCGGTCATATCGAGTCTTCATCTTTTCAGACATTTGTTGGCTGGATTGGCGAACGTGTTCGTGTACATCGTTCAATTTGTTGCGATGGTCACTCGCGTACTCTGTTATATTGCGCGGAGACTGGGGAGGAATACCTGTTATAAGGTCTGCTGGCAACCGTAGTTCTCGTCCAAAGTTCGCCGAAGCTGGAGTGACACTTGTACTTTCGTGAACTGCACTTCGATATGACAGTAAAAACGGTTGAATGTGCTTGTCCCAATCGGTCTGCTTGTTTCCCACCACTTTTGCTAGATATCTTTCCAACGTTTGATTGAACCTTTCAACCATTCCATCGGATTGTGGCCGATAAGAGGTGGTTCTTGTCTTATAAGTGCCCATCACTCGACATGTTTCCTGAAATATTTGGGACTCGAAATTCCTCCCTTGATCGCTGTGAATTTCCAAGGGTACTCCAAAACGACAAAAGACCTCATGGACTAACTTATCGGCTACTGTCGACGCTTCTTGATTTGGGATTGCAAAGACCTCCGGCCACTTAGTAAAATAATCCATGACAACCATGAAGTACTTGTTTCCATTTTCTGTAGCAGGGAATGGTCCCGCAATGTCCAAAGCTATCCGCTCCCATGGCGCTCCCACGTTATAAATCTTTAATGCACCTCTGCTGCGTGTATGGGGTCCTTTCACTGCTGCGCAACTCGTGCATTTTCTGCACCAGTCTTCCACATCATCTCTGCAATGGATCCAGTAAAATCGCTCACGTATCTTCAACAGAGTTCTCTTTACCCGCATATGCCCCCCGGAGCATCCTTCATGGTAGAGTTTAAGCACTTCAGATACTTTGCCTAGATTTACTTTAGACTTTAGATGCCTTTGGAACAACCATTTGCAGATGACAGTGATCTCCGCGAGCATTTTCCCATTTACGGCACAATACTCCATCGTGGATAACCAGACTGTCCCATTGTGCCCAGTAGCTTTTTGTTGTTGTGCTCATTCCAGCCACATCACTCCATACAGGTTTAGAAGTTCCAGCCCTTATCCATTCGATGATTGCCTTAATATCTGAGTCATCCGTCTGCGCTTTCTGCAGGGTTTCCTTCCACTCATCACTTAGATCCGTGCTCAACATTCTGACGGGTACCACTTCTTTGGACTCTTGTTTTACACAATGTTTACATTCTTCTGGACAAGGTCTTCTTGACAATGCATCCGCATTACCGTGAGATTTTCCTCTACGATGCTCAGTTTCATAGTCAAACTCCTGTAGCTGTTCAATCCACCTTGCCACTTGTCCTTCAGGATTTTTGAACTGTAGCAGCCATTTCAATGCAGCATGATCCGTGCGTAGATGAAATTTACGCCCCAGCAGGTATTTACTGAAATGCTGCAAAGTTTTCACTACTGCTAAAAGTTCCCTTCTAGTGACACAGTAGTTTCTTTCCGGTTTAGATAAAGCTTTGCTGAAGTAAGCTATCACGATCTCTTGATCTCCTTTGCGCTGGGACAATACACCTCCAATACCAGTATTACTTGCGTCTGTGTCTACGATGAACTTGTTCTCGGTGTCAGGGAAACCAAGAATAGGTGTATCACACAGACGCCGTTTTAACTCTTGGAAGGCAATATCACATTCTTCGTCCCAGCTGAACACTCGTTTCTCTTCGGTGAGTTTATGCAAGGGCTTAGCAACATCTGCAAAGTTTCTCACAAACCGTCAGTAATAGGAACACAATCCTAGAAACGCTCGGACTTGTGTTTTATCCTTTGGGATCGGCCAATCCTTAACAGCGACGATTTTCTCTGGATCAGTTTGCACACCATCTTCTGAAATAACATGCCCTAAGAAGCTTACTTGTCGTCTGAAAAATGAGCACTTCTTCGGACTCAATTTAAGATTGGCTGCACGAATTTTAGCTAGTACTCGTTCCAGATTTTGAAGCTGGTCTTCAAACGTACGCCCCACTATAACAATGTCATCTAAGTAGACAAGACAGGCGTCTCCAATTAATCCAGCTAGTACCATTTCCATCAACCTTTCAAAAGTTGCAGGGGCATTGCACAACCCGAACGGCATTACATTAAATTGCCACAGACCCTTTCCCGTAGAAAACGCCGTTTTCTCCTTATCTTTAGGGTCTATTTCAACCTGCCAGTAGCCGCTTTTCAAGTCTAGGGTTGTAAACCACTTCATCCCTGTCAATGTGTCCAGTGTGTCGTCAATCCTTGGAAGTGGATAACTATCTTTCTTCGTTACGTCATTAAGTCGACGATAATCCACACAAAAACGCAAGCTACCGTCCTTCTTCTTGACTAATACCACAGGAGAGCACCAGGGACTGGAAGAAGGTTCTATCACTCCGTCTTTTACCATTCCTTCAATCATAGTCTCCACTTCCTTTTCTCTTGCGACAGGTAATCTTCTTGGTCGTTGACGAATCGGTGACTCGTTACCGGTGTTTATGGTGTGCTGAACCAGCCCAGTCTTTCCAATGTCAGCATCATTCGAAGAGAAAATATCAGCATATCGATGTAACATCTTCTCAGCCATGGCAACTTCCTCTTCAGAAAGATCTTTGCGACAATCTTTCAGCAATGGTGACACATTGTAATTAACTTCTAATTTATTGTCACTGGATAATTCTTGACATCTTCGCATCCAGGTAACTTCTTCACAATTGCCCATTAATATTCCCTTCTTAATGAGATGTTCCTCATTACTCGGGTTCAGTATTCGCACTGCTGAGATGGTGGTTGCCTTTACTAGAGTTCGTGCCATAATCCATGGTAGGTCACTGTCTAACCTTTCTATCAATACACATCGATTTCTCTCTGATGTTTGCAACAGGCGTACTTGTACCATGGTTTCTGACCTTCGAGGAAGCACAATTTCCTTCAGGCAGAAGACTTTTCCTGAGGATCCTCCTTCCATAAAGACTTCTTCTGTGCCACATTTTAGAATCCCTTGATTTACGTCGATCTCCGCGTGGTGTTCTCGCAAGAAATCCAAACCCAGAATGCACTCATCAACTATGTTGGCAATGATGACGTTGTGATCGTAAGTTGTCTCCCCTATTTTCATCTCCACCTGCTTCTCGCCTTCAACGGATATGTGCTGGCCGGTTGCTGTCACGAGCTGAACTCTGTTACATTTGCGGGAAAAGTCCCCAAGAAAGCGATTCGCAAGTTGGGAACTCACTACTGTACGAGAAGCACCAGTATCCAAAGTCATTTTACAGGTTGTTCCATTAATTTGGCCTTTGATGATCAGGCTGTTCCCATCGTGGGCTTGTGAAATCGAAACTCTTGGTGCTTTATCAATATCCGCTAGCACCCGCCACGCAGTCCTGACGTTTCCCTGCTGCTGGGGAGATGAAGTGCTCACCACCTGTCCTTGAGATCTGTCGTTACTCTTTTTGTATCGTTTCGGGCAACTGGACCTCAGATGGCCCTTTTCTCCACACCCATAACATTTCGGACTGAACTTTGGACGACCGTCGCAGCTGGACTCCACCACTTCTCTGATGTGATGTGCTCGAGTGTCCATCCGAACAACTTCCACCTCCAAAGCATGGGCCAAGGCGTTCTTCAAAGACTCGTGATGGCCAAGTCTCACAGTAGCTCTGACTTCCAAGTCACGTATCCCATCGACGAATGCCTGAACCAAGTTCCCATCAATAAATGCAGGTGATGATCGGAAAGCCTTCCGAACCAGCTTTTCTATTTCCAGGGCCCACTGCTGCAGGTTCTCGGATTTGCGCTGAGTCCTGTCCTTTAATTGAGCGCGGAAAACATGTTCTAGATGTGCGTCACCATATCGAGATTCTAATGCCTCCAGCAGCTGCTCATAACTGACGTTACTTCCCAGGGCCTCCAAAACAGTGAGTGCTTGGTCACGCAAGGCTAATGTTAATGCAGTCATAGCCTGCGACTTCGTCCATCCGTTTGCGTTTAGAACAGCTTCGAACTGAATTTTATAGGCGGACCAAGAAGAACCTCCATCAAATGGTGGCACCTTAAATCCTCGCGCTGACGATGAAGAGACCACAGGAGCAATATCTCTATCTTCAGATTTTAGCAGATCCACAGCTTTTTTTACACTTGCAATCTGGGTTTCTGCTTCAGAAATTCGGCTGTCATGGTTCTGGATTTGCTCCTTAACTTCCTGAAGCTCTTTGCCAATAGCTCCATGCAGGTCCTTTATAAGGCGAGTCTGTTCCTCCTGCCGACGAGCCTGTTCCTCTTGCCAGCATTTCTGTTCTTCCCGTTGCTGGCGAGCCTGTTCCTCCTGCCGGCGAGCCTCTTCTTCCCGTTGCTGGCGAGCTTGTTCTTCATGCCTGCGAACCAGTTCCTCCTGCCAGCGTTTCTGTTCTTCCTGCCGGCGAGCCTCTTCTTCCCGTTGCTGGCGAGTCCGTTCCTGTTGCTGGCGAGCCTGTTCCTGAAGCCATCGCCATTAAGGCAGCAAGGTCCCCTGCAGCAGGAGCCTGAGCCACAGCTGATGATGGGACTCCCGATAACTCACCAGATGACTCCATCGTTGGCTGAAGAACCTGTCGAGATTCTTGTGATGGAGAACCTCCAAACCGCCTCTCATCTATTTCATGTTGCCGCTGACTCCTTGTCCGGATACCGTCCGTGTCTTCCTTTGGTAATACCGGCATTTCTTTATCCCACTTCTGACACCAATTTGTTACGAGCCGGGTACTGATAAATTATGAAACCGCTTGATTTTACCAAATAATAACTTTTATTTCAAAGTTACTACACACAGAACTTAATCCACTGATTCTACTATTAAACTTTCCAATAGAACACTATAAGAGTCACAACATTATAACACAACCGATATCACTTCGAAACTATCTCACTTGTATCACTAGTTAAGCCGAGAATAGACTGACTGTATCCGCAAATCACCGCCGTATTTATACGAGCGTCGAGTGCGTCGCGCACAACCGCGACGCAACTCGAACGTTCGAGAACGAACCGGAACGCGCTCAAATGTTCGCTTGCAATAGAGAGATATTGCTATCTCGTTCGCTCCTATGCATTCGATACGTGTACTTTGTAGTTTGCATCTACTCGATACCAGATGGCGTAGGTGAATATTTAATGTGTCTGCCTGCCAACAGATGGAGCTATGTATCGGGCGCAACAATATAGACAACCAAACTAAAATATAGAAAATAAATTTTAATAAAAGTAAGTAAAATTTATTTTCTATTTTTTAGCTTTGTTTTCTATATAAAGCGTGTTTTTTATTTTTTTTAAACTATTATTTATTTTCTACTTTTTAGGGTTCCGTAGCCAAATGGCAAAAACGGAACCGTTATGGATTCGTCATGTCTGTCTGTCTGTCTGTCCGTCCGTATGTCACAGCTACTTCTTTCCGAAACTATAAGACCTATACTGTTGAAACTTGGTAAGTAGATGTATTCTGTGAACCGCATTAAGATTTTTACATAAAAATAGAAAAAAACAATAAATTATTTTTCATCAAACCCTTACGTGTGGGGTAGGATCTATGGATAGGTCTAAAATGATGAAAAAATTATATTGAGGTTTCTAATATCATTTTTTTCTAAACTGAATAGTTTGCGCGAGAGACACTTCCAAAGTGGTAAAATGTGTGTCCCGCCCCCCCTGTAACTTCTAAAATAATAGAATGATAAAACTAAAAACAATATATGATGTACATTACCATGCAAACTTCCACCAAAAATTGGTTTGAACGTAAGTAGTTTTTTTTTTATACGTCATAAGCCGTAAATATCAATAACTTTATTCAAAAAATACACTATTATTAAAACATCGATCAAAGTTACAACGAACTAAGTACAAGAACTTTTATATTGTGTTACTTGCTGTTATGGAACAAGTAACATAATATAAAAGCTGAAAAATCAACGAAAATCTAAAAATTGTATACATCGATGATGTTTTCGTGTACTTCGCTACCTCGCTGTCTAATTGGAGCGGTGCGTTTATTTGGCCTACCCACATTATATATATATACAAAATACATCTACTTACCACTAAAAATTTAAAAATGTATTATAGGCTCAAATTCAATTCAATGATGTCGGTTTCTTTTTAGTTTTTAAAACTTAATTATGTATATTATTATCATTATAACTAATTAGTTCCTACATTAAGAATAGTCGATTATTGTATGTACCTATCTACATACAATTTAAAATATCTACTAGGTTATCTTACCCAATATTATCATTTTTCAGAATAGAAAAAATACTTTGTTTCAATGTTTAATTCAACGCGAAATCTAGATGCGTTAGCATCCTAGTAGTCTATGGAGTCTAGGTATGTAGGTCTGGTCTATGTACACACAAAACCTGCCGGCCGTTTCAAACTCCAAACGCCCCTAGCGGGCGTGGCGCAGCGAGTTGGTAGCAACATTGTTTTATAGGATTCTACATAACAATGCCCTGTCAAGAGAATTAAGAAATCAATATATAAATAATCGCGGACATTTCACACAGCATCATCTGGGCCCAAAGTAAGCAGAGCTTGTGTTATGGGTACGACATGACTGTTATGATATACATAATACATTTTTTTTGTAAATCCATACATTATACATAGAAACACCCAGACCCAAGACAAATACTTGCAGATCATATCCTGCGGCGGGAATCGAACCCGCAACCTTCTGCGTCTCAGCGGGACCTTATCCCACTGCGCTACAGAAGTCATCGTTTTATTATTGATTGACTCAGCTGAATCTGATCCAGGGCGTCTACTCTGCGATCCGATTTCGATATATCGAAACGATAGTCGTGGAATAGCTCTTCGAATTCAGTCGAATGGACAGTTATTTCGATGTCAAATTCAAGTTATCGAATCGTCTGTTGTGGAGGATCACGACATTGATTGTAAAAAGTAATGTCTATCGTTTTATTGCTCAAAACGAGTCGAAACGATGTAGCTAAGAGTAGGGTTTTGCACGATTACTGGATAATCGTTAATCGATGTCAAGAGTAGGTTTAATAATCCTTCCTAGGTAGTAGGTATCAACTAAGCACAGATAATAAACAATGTAAGTATAGGTATTTTAGACAGTTGTGTAGGTAAAAAGTATTTATTTTATTACAGCAAAAGCCAAAGCATAAGTAGGTCTATCTAATTTTACAGAACACAATAATTATAAGAAACTTATTCTATTTTTAAAGAGTAGTTATCTTTAGATAACATTTAAAATGTACCTACTTATTTTTATGTAGACACAGTTGGTATTTGAAAGGCATTAAAATTATTTTTAATGTCACAGGATGGCATTCTTAGAATGATATGCATATGAGAGATAGTTGGTATTCTATGAATACCTACCATTGTTTGATAACATATTTATCACAAAATCCTGTTTTATGTAAAAATAACTCATACATTGGTTATATGTACTTAGATATTTTACACTTTTATCTAATAACCTAAATGAGGTTTCTTGGTTTTATAAAATGTCTTCTCATGAGTGAACCGAGTGATCAAATCTAATGCCCATTTAGGTTGGTCTCCGGGCACCATGTGTCCAGCATTCCTGACCATGATCTCAACAAGCTTACCTGCTTGCTTGACATAACCTGCCACTTCCCCATCTACCTTCCATTGGTACCGCTTAGCAGTTTTATACTCTTCCGAACCCGTGAAGTTAAGATTTCTTAGATAGTTCACGGTTAATGGATAAGCAACAATTATATCCAGCTGACCATTGTATACTACTACATAGTAGTGGTCTAGGAGTTCAGATATCAACGGTGCTACAGACTTCATGACGTCTTGCTTCAGATGTTTCTCTACAATGCTGCCGTTGTTGAAAGGCAGGTCACCAACATGGATTGCTTTACGAACAGCACTTTTTTGCAGCATGGGCCCAAAGTCTTCGAATTCTGTATAATCTTTGGTACGTAAATAATTGAAGTAGAAGTTGAAGCCAGTCATGTTTGTGAAGATACTTTTTCCACCGATCATGTCTCCGTTTAACAATGTATCAAAAGTTTCAAACGCCTTGTCCCAGTTTTGTTGCTGTATATACTCTTTAGTTTTGTTTTCATACTCTTCAAATACCTTTGCCTGGTTCCAGTCAATAAGTCCAATCTGATTCAAGTATTTTCCATAAACTAGTTGATGTTCTGGGTCACTCAAACCATTGCCAATAGCAACACCTTTCATGTTGATTTTGAGGGCAGCTGTTGGGTTTTTCTTATGAATCGTATAGGCCAGTGCTGGCACATACTTACCTCCATATGACTCTCCAGTAACAAAGAACTTATTGCCTTGTAGTTCAGGGAAAAGCTGGAAGAATTGAGTTATGGTGGAATACAACTGCTCTCCTACTTGGGTTTCATCTGTGCAATAACCTCTATCGTCTTTTGTAAAACTGAACCCAGTACCTACAGGGTTGTCTATGAAGATGATATGGTGACTTAAAGCCCATGTGTATTTTCTACGTTCAAATTTGTTGTTCCTTACTCGAAGTGGACCATTCTCTGTAAACAAGCCGTATAGAGAGGACGCGCCGGGGCCTCCTTGTAACCACACGATGACTGGGGCCTCCTTATTGTTCGGTACCATCGCCGGAAAGTACCAGAAGAACTGGTTTGAATCGTAAGTCTTATTCACAGTGAAGTAGCCGGCATAACTCTTGATGCGCAGACTTTCGGTAAAGGGCACGCGAGCTAGACGCCTACCTTCTGTTATGTTCCCGGATTCGATGAATGGCGTGAGAAATAGCGGAGTCCCCGCGTCGCCGCCATCTCTCTCACCAAGGTTCAGCTCTGGGTACTTGTGGAAGAAAGTATCGGCAGAAAATATGCCGAGATTAACGCATAAAGCGAAGAGTAGAATACGCTCCATACCGCCGCGCCGAGCTTCAGTCAGACTCGCCGAATGAATGAGAATGACTTACAATACTCCGTACCTACGATACGATGAGTTATTCAAACGCATACTTAGATACCTACCTACCTATCATTATTCAGTCGGTTTCGGTTTATCAATGTTGGTGACCTACCTAAGGTAGGTAGGTATAATGTACAGAATTATTACATACGTTATGAGGAGAGGAAGGAATGAGGATATTTTATTTAGATGTCGCGCGCGTCGTCAACAAACAACAATGTGAACAAAACAATTCAATTTCAGTTCATTTTATTTACACGTTTACACTATGATGACGCAGGGATCTGTGAAGTGGGCAGGGAAATAGGCAGGGCCAGCACGAGTATGTAAAAGTTACCTACTTCTCATGCCATGCCACTCTCAAGCATAGATTGACCGATACTTATATATTTTTAAATTAAATTTATGTAGATACTTATGATACTTTATAAAACAGAGCAAACATCTATGTTCATCAAACAAATATTTGTCCTGGAAAGATATTGAACCTACAACCTACAGTGCAAATGACAGAGCTACTACCTACTAACTGAGCTCAAAGGCTGTTTGTTATACGTTTTTATCTGTTTTATATGGAACGGTAGATATCTACTTACTACTTACTTAATATATATACCGTAATAATACCGTTAAACGGGGTGACATTGATTAATTTTGAAATTAAAATGTCTATATCATCTCTAATTTATATCGTAAAAATGTATAAAAAATTGTAGAATGATGGATATACTAAATGCTTTAATATATAAAGAAGAAAAACAAAATTATCTATAAAGTTTTGACAAAAAAAAAAGCCCGTTATCAAAGTTATATTGCATTTGGGGTTACTTTGATACCACCTGTTTTTTCAACTAATATTGATAGACACCCCGACAAGGAACAAAATACAAAAAAATAAAAAAATTGAGACTTACAGTTTTCGAGGTATGATATTTTAAATATTTTTGGCGCTACTTTGATCTAAGGGGTGAAATTGATAATAAGTAAATGTCAGATAATGAAACCAAGGCACATGTATCATAAACTTTTTTTTATCCATCTAATCAGTAATCAACATCAGCCTTATTCAGCCATCAATTTTAAAAAAGCGAAGATCTAATAGTGTCAGAGGAAATCACCAATCTGCACATGTAGCGGTGGCATGCAAGATTGCAATTTTTTCTTGATGACTGAAAACTGATTGTCCGCCGGGATTTTTTCCGTGCATGCCTTTATATTTATTATACAATGTCCCAAATGAAATTTTGTAATGTATCTATACATTACAAAATTACATTTATTGCAGCGTTTATTGTCATTTCATCATTGGTTATTTTCTCAATAGCTTTCTCTAAAGTTTCTTCTGATATTTTTTTGTAGTTGCGTTACCTGCTGTCTTTTTATAAGTCCGAACCATGATGAAACTAGAAACAAATAAGATTTAAAAAAAAAACTACTTGTGAATTATTTGAATTTACTGTCAATCAAATTGGTTCGCTGTGCGCAATCATCGCATTCTGACACTCTGATCATATTTTCCTTCATCATTACTACTACTACTACCCTCATCACTTTTCCCTAACGCGCCAAAAGAAGCAAAAAAACAATCAAATAAAGTTTTAGGGACGAGATTAACTACTACCTACTACTTAGATAAATAAAACATTTTAAAAACACTGGGAAGATATTGATAGCTATCAATGTCGCCTCGTGGAGCCTATCAATGTAGCCCCGGTTTATAAAAGTACTCATAAAAATCAAAATGGCAACCGCAACTTGATGACGGCAATTTTTTACTAAATTACCATTACCTATGTACTTACTTAATACTGGGAACTTACCTACCTACCTACCTACAGTACAGTGTCAGTATGACCTGGCTACCTGGATTCCTACCTTTCATCGTCCTAGATCATCCAGTATGGCCTAGCTGACTTACTACCTAGGTACTATGTTATATGGACGACTGCCATTTATAAAATGAAACCACGAGAATCTTTGAGAGAAATATTCAAAGAAATTAATATTCTCACAATAGCTTCACAATATATATATGAAAATTTGTTATATACACATAACAATAGAGATGGGATTCAGCAAAATAGTGACCTTCATAAAATGAACACTAGGAATAAACATAAATTATACATCCCTAGGTTTCGACTAGAAAAAGTTAATAAGTCATTTATGGGGAACACGGTGCGCTTCTATAATAAGCTTCCTGAAAATGCTACTAAACTACCTATTAAGAAATTTAAAGCATACATTAAAGGTAGTCTTTTGAAGAAAGCTTATTATAATATAGATGACTATATTATTGATAAGAATGCATGGCCTCATGTCGCTCTGCCGTCAGACAGTTAACCGACACACTTGAAATGTATAAACTCTCTTGTATTTGTATTTCGTAGTTAAGGTAGTTATAAGATGGATCATATAAAAAAGCGCTAGGACCAAGACGAGTTTCTTGCCAATTCTTCTCGAGCTTGGGTTAGGATGAATTGGCACCTAAATTCACCTAGTATGTAAGACGTTTCAAAGTGATCCTTGTGATTGTATTGAATAAATCATCTTTTGACTTTGACTTTGACTTTGACTGAACATGGTAAGTAGACAAAGCTGGCAAAGTAAAGTTATTACATTTAAAACCAGTTTTTAAATAGTTATAATAACTTATGTTTAAATTGTGCTGAATAAATATTATTATAAAGTAGGCATTTGTATCATTCAGCATCCGATGGCGAAGATGCCTCTTTTGTAATGAAATAGAGCAAACATCTATGTTTATTACACACATATTGATGGAGAGAATCGAACCCACAACCTAAAGCACAAAAGGCAGAGCTACTAGGTATCAACTCAGTCTTTTTTTCGTTTTTATTGGAACAAGTTGTTCCAATAGGTAGTAGGTACATAGACTACATAGGTAATGCAGTAAGAAGGTATCTACTGTACCTGGGTAGGTATCAATTGTACCTATAATAATAATATTAATAATGATGCCGGACATTTCACACAGCATCATCTGGCTCCAAAGTAAGCAGAGCTTGTGTTATGGATACCACATAACTGATACACTTTTTTTTGTAAATACATACATACTTCGACAGTTCTTAAGGTCTTTGTTGGTCGTTCTATCTACCATGTTGTTTTATAAATATTGGTTATTTATGAATACCTACCTACCTAATACCTACAGTATCAGTATGTGTCAGTATGTCCTGGACAGGTTCGACCTACTTTTTCACTGTACGAGCTAACCCATACCATGTACAATGAACTTTTTAGATATTTTATATTTAAACATTCAGTATGACATCCTAGATCATCCAGTGTGACCTAGCTAGCTTTCTACCTACTTTGTAATTTCGCTGACTAAACACGGTTAGTAGATAAAAATCCATAGATAATGAATAAACCCAATAGGCAGGCCGTTTTATGAGCAATGATTTCGAAGTCCTGCCTGGAACGCGAAAGAAGTTTGAGATAAAGTTGTGTAGGAAACAGTTTCAAAATGAGTTTGTATGAGCCCCTCATTTTATTTGTCATCCTTCAAAAGTCATGTCACGATGTCACAGTACCTGCTGAATGTCGTATTTTACGCATAACCATATCTGTCATAACATTTGTCATGGTGTGCTGTGAGGGACAATGCGTTAGGTGAGGTTGGTAGTAAGCCATAGAAAACAGTGGGACAAAAGTTTGAAGCAGCTACATGAACATATTAATTTATCTATGTTATGAAATTTTGATTGAATGTATTCTTTAATCAGTGCGTCTTGCCAGTGATGACCTAAGGAACTGAGACTTGGTTGCTAACTATTGGCCTCATCCGCAAGCTCAGAGTCGCGCAACGTGCTATGGAGAGTTGGATGTTTCACTACGTGATAAAATCCGCAACGAGGAAATCCGTAGAAGAACCAAAGTCACCGACATAGCACTCAAAATCTGCAAGTTGAAGTGGCAATGGGCAGGCCACATAGCTCGCAGAACTGATAACCGTTGGGGAATAAAAGTTCTCGAATGACGACCAAGGACAGGAAAACGAAGGACTACCACTCACCCGATGGACTGATGACATTGTAAAGATCGCGGGAAATCGGTGGATGGAGAGGGCTCAAAATCGTTCTTCCTGGAAATCTATTGGGGAGGCCTATGTTCAGCAGTGGCCTTCTAGGGGCTGATATGATGATGATGCTACAAATTAAATGCACGCGTCAATGGGACAAACATTTTCAGGCGGTAACATACATGGATTGAATTTGAATAATGTGTGTATGTGCTAGATGGGTCGCCTTGTCATGACGCCACTGACGCCATGACACGTCAGTGTGACAAAAACTTTGAGACGGCACACGGATTGAACTTGAGGACCATGACATGACATGAATGAGTGTATGCGACAAACGATGTACATCATGTAATAAAATTATCCTATCCAACACTAAGTGTAAGACCATAATTTGAACATGCACTGCCGGTATGTTGCTACAGAAATAATTCCTGAATTATTTACTGCAGCGCGAGTAGCATGAGCAGAAGCATAATGTAAACGGGGTATATAAACCTCAAAACAAACCACAAACTACTAGAATGCTAACGCACGCATGAAGCAAACAAACAAACCAACCAAACCAAACCAGCAGAACCTACCTAGCCTATCACCTATGTCCAATCCACGTCCAATCCAAACAAACAAATATTGTGACTGCCTTCAATTTTTTGGATTTTTTTGAACTATTAATTAGTAGGTAATTTATAAACGCAAAACTACATTATGAAATTCACAATCCATAGTTTTATCATTGCATATTACATTACGATATCGTTTGCCATTACCAGCGCAGCTTTCTTTCCAAATGTATACCCACGATTGAAACTGGAAGCAATTGATTCATCAGACGCTGGTGACCCACTCATGCTTACTCCTTTAATAACTAAAGGGTCAATAGAGATCGCTCAAAACCTTTCGCAGGTAACTCTCACTGAGAAGCTTGGATTTCGAAGTCACGCAGGATTTCTAACTGTAGATGAGAAATACGATTCGAATCTTTACTTTTGGTATTTCCCGCCTTTTTCTAAGAACGAGAATGCGCCTGTGTTGCTCTGGTTGCAAGGAGGTCCGGGCGGAAGTTCTCTGTTCGGCCTCTTTGCTGAACTGGGCCCTTTGATAGCAAGAAAGGATGGTTTCTCGCTTAGGAAATATCATTGGGCAAAGAATTATCACCTTATTTTCATAGATAATCCAGTGGGAACTGGATTCAGCTTCACAAAGAATGATTTAGGATACTGTACTAATGAGAAATGCGTTGCGATCGGGCTTTACAATGCCATGCAACAGTTCTTTACACTCTTTCCTAATTTAAGAAGCAACAACTTCTTTCTAACTGGTGAATCATATGCCGGGAAGTACATCCCATCATTTGCTATGGAAATTCATGAACAGAATGCAATTGGTTTGAAACAACACATTCATTTGAAAGGCCTAGCTATAGGGAACGGGTACTGCGACCCTATTAACCAAATGAATTACGGAAATTACTTATATCAGCATGGCTTGCTTGATGATAACCAGCAGCTATTATTCAAGAAGTACCAAGAAAAGATCTCTCAACTAATACACACTGAAAATTGGGTAGCAGCAGATTTGTTAATGGATCAACTGATGGATGGTGATGTCAGTAATACATCATACTTTAAAATGTTCACTGGTTTTGATAATTACTACAACATTTTGCATACTAAGAGTGTGTACGATTCTACTAATTTGTTGAACTTGCTTCAACATGATATAGTACGGAGTAGTGTCCATGTTGGGGGATTACCGTTCCACGATGGTAAGATAGTGGCAATGCACCTTGCTTTTGATATGATGAAGTCGGTTGCTTCAGACGTATCAACACTGCTATCTCATTACAAGATAGTATTCTACAATGGACAACTTGATATTGTTGTAGCATATCCACTAACAGAGAGCTTTCTTCGTAATCTTAAGTTCTCTTCCTCGGAAGAATACAAGACTGCCCCGAGAGTGATATGGAAAGTTAATGATGATATTGCGGGGTATGTGAAGAAGGCAGGGAACCTAACTGAGGTCTTGGTGAGGAATGCTGGCCATATGGTGCCAATGGATCAGCCGAAATGGGCATTTGATTTGATAACTAAAGTTGTAACTAATGGTTTTTAAAAATGGTCATGTATATCTTTGCCTCTGCCTACCCTTTTTAAACTTTGAGATATCCTGTTAACAAAGGAAGTAATAATAAGGTTATGATTAGAATTTGGGATGACAGGATAGATACATTAGATGTTATTATTAGATAATATTCCGTTTTTTTATTCTTGTTTGGTTTATAATAAACATTGTTATTATTATTGCGTAATAAAGGAAAACATGGAGTTTCATTATATGAATTTTATTTTCATGAATTACCCATAAATAAATAATTATTACTAACAACAGTCATTCATAGGTCCCGAGCACTTGGTGGGAAATTAAAACACATTATGATTTTAAAGTAACATTATTTGATTTTAAAATTGGATCTTCAATCTTACAAAAGCTGTTTTTTTTTTTGTAAAGGAGTGATAGAGTTCGAAAAAAATATTCCAAAACTAAGATTCAATCAAACATCATCTTAAAATTACATTAACTAATATACAGTATTCATTTCTTATTTAATTACATTAAAAGACACTAGTTTAATCACACATACAATATTATTTGTGAAAACTTAAAATGCATATTGTATTGTACAAACATATAAATCAAAGTCAACTGGTTCACTGACATAGTCCACAGTCTAGACTTCTGGTCCTAGAGACATTAAATTTTAAGGGCGTGTTACAGGGTCTAAACGCGCACAAAGTACGGGATTCTCGAAACTCAACCCATTATATCATAAAGTAATTACATTAATATTCACTTATGCAGGTAAATGAAATAGTTTAATCTTAGGTAACACTTGCCAACTATAGCGTTTCGACAACATCAGCAAGGGAAACTAGTTGCTCCAGATTCATTCATATTCATCCAAGTTGCTTCAAAAATTACCTGTGTAAGCGTAATCTTATGTCAACCGGGGTGTTTCACAAGTTAGATAGTCCACACTCATATTATGAATTCGAAAGTGTTTTTGTGTGTCTGAAGTTTGGATCTAATCTTTTTTTATATAGGTACCACGCGAGCGAAGCCGCGGGCAGCTGCTAGTATTATATAGATCCCTCACTAACCCTGAATAAGTGTAAATATAAAAGGTATTAACTAAGCGAGTAAAGCAGTCAGTGCGTCGAGGAACTGTGACCGTTGTGAGGCCGGCAGCGTCACGACCGACGTGTCCATGTGGTCCAGGACAACCCGCGCGCCGCTCTTAGTCGCCGCCTGCTCGAACGCAGCGCCGAACAAACTGGAACACATATCGTTCCATTAGTATAACCAACACTCCACTGGCACCGGCACTGCGCGGTACCTGGCATGTGTAACGTACTTGCGAGGCTCGTGGTGCGCGCGAGGCGGCACGCCCAGCAGCAGAGAGCCGGCGCTGGCCAGCAGAGGGCGCGCGGGGCCGGTGTTGGCCGCCCAGCGCGCCGCCACGCCCAGCCACAGCGGACCCCGCACCAGGTTTGACTCCGAACTACCCTGCACGGGATACATTTATATGTTATAAGGAAGGTCAGGGTGTATTGGCGAAGAGCACAGCGCTGTGAACTAATGGGACGGGGACGCATCGTGTCCCGCTCCGTTTATTTTTCATTCCGAATTTTAAAGACCAGTCTGTAGTGTAAACCTCGAGACACCCTATTATGGAAATAACAAATAAACTACGTACATAGTCAACCCGATTACGTATTCAGGACCCCAACGAGGGACGAGAACTAATACGCATCCTGGTGATACCGACATAATATACTCTATCTAGAGACCTCGACTATTAAAAAAAATACCTCGTGACCCCGACTATTAAGTATCCTATTCCTACCCCGTGACTCCGACTATTACTTAAGTATACTACCCCGTGACCCCGACTATTATGGATGAGACCGAACATCAAAACGTGACCCTGACTATTATGAATGAGACAGAATATCATACCTTCTGACCCCCACTATTATGGATGAGACAGTATATCCTACCTTGTGACCCCGACTAATAAATACACAACCGTATTTTCCCGCCAATTAAATAAAGTCCCTTATGACTTCGTGTATTATGGAAAATACACACTAGTCTTAATAACCAAGACTATCTCGACGAAACTATAGTCGTGCTTTCTACTAAAATTAATGTTATTATGGTATTTGGATGTTTGTTTGTTACTCAATGGCCTCAATTCCGTTGGCACCAACCTAACTAATTTTAGCTAAAATTAGGTTTTTAACTGTGAAATTAACCTTTGTTATTCTGCTGCTACCAACTTATCCTAATTTAATTTTATCTAACTAAATGGTACCAACCGAATAGGTTATACAAATGCTATGACTAACTAAATATATTTTAGACAATTCCTAATTTTAGAAATGAACCAACCGAATTGCCACTAGTACCGCAATAAAGACGAAACTAAAATTCAAATATGTTTATTTAGGAACGAGTAACATTTGCTTATAAAACAATTAGAAAAACGATGGTATCTGCAGAAGTTAGAAAAACTGTGTCGCAGACACCAATGCCCGCCTCCGTTTACAGGGAATTAGGTGTTCCAACTAACAATATTAGTCAGTTAGTGTGTTTTTGGGTGTGTGTGTGTGTGAGAGAAGAAATTCATTCTGAAACTCTTAGTAGTTCCTCAGTGTCATCATATGATAAGGTGTTCAGCCATTCGAGACATACTGGTTTACATTTATAATAGGGCAAGGGGTATGTTTATTTGCTTATTATTATTATTATCTAAGCATCGTAGTTTTAACCGTGCATCCCCAAGTGGTAATGCAATATGATAAAATGGATTGAACTAGCGCATAGTAAATAGTTTTAAGCAAATTGAAATTACGGACACATCTCAAATTCTTAAAAACAAAGATCAACTTTCTTATTCGTGAAACCAAATTATTTCTATTTGCTTTTTCCAAGAAAAGGTGCTATAACGCCAAGATATTTTAAATCTGTGCTTCTTTCAATGTTTGTGCAATCACAGGTCTCTGGAATAGTGACATGATTACAAATATGGGCACGTACGTAAAAAAAATCTGTTGGTTGAGATGACAGGTTAGCGGTAAAAGAGATGAATTTAGTTTTAGACATATTAAAGGTAAGAAGGTAGCCAATTAGAGCGGAGCCAATTCATTACAATTTTTAATGTATGTTCAGAGTGTTCACGGGCTTCTAGCCAACTTTTACCATGGACCAAAAGAGCAGTA
The DNA here is from genome assembly GCA_948098915.1 of Lampropteryx suffumata. Taxonomy (NCBI): domain Eukaryota; kingdom Metazoa; phylum Arthropoda; class Insecta; order Lepidoptera; family Geometridae; genus Lampropteryx; species Lampropteryx suffumata. The sequence continues at coordinate 17,852,748 of OX402562.1, read as the reverse complement.
TCGTCAGCGTACAGATTCAGATTCAGATTCAGATTTTTTATTAATAACATAAAAGTTATATGTCCATTCTCATTTATATTAATTAGAGTTACTAAATAAAAATATAAAGATTCAATTATACTAATATTAAATTAAGTACATTAAAAATAGATTCACATTGCAAAAATAATAAATAAAATAATATATTAAGCATTTTTAAATGTTATAATGTCATGTCGTAAAGAAACATTTATCGAAAAACTCGTCAACCCTATAAAAGTTTTGCTCGATAAGCCAGTTTTTTAACTTGTTTTTAAAGGATTGCGATGAAAGCGCAGCTGTAATATATTCCGGTAGACGGTTGTAGATAGCAGGCCCCATTGCGTGAACCATTATTTTGGATTTTACTATCCGCCACTTTTCCACTCGCAGTTTTTGGGCGTGTCGGGTCGGGTATTTATGATAATCGCCGAGTCTTGCGAATTCGTCCAAGTGGAGGCGAGCATACATCGCTGCGTTAAAGATGACGAGGGCGGGTATAGTTAATATTTTTATTTTCTTGAAGAGGGGGCGAGCAGTGGTGTCCCAAGATACCTTCATAATAGCGCGGATGGCCCTCTTTTGCATTCTGAATGCTCGCTCCCAGTCAGCAGCTCCACGCCGTATTGAAAGAGCGAGTGAACGGATGCAAAGTAGCAACTTCTGGTCATCCCCTCTTCAAGAGTCGCCGATAGACGCCATAAAGCGAAGCAGGCCTTGCCTACTCTCTTACAGAGTCCATCAATATGCAGATCCCACTTCAGACCCTCATCTAAGATAAATCCCAAGAAAGAAGCGTGCTTGACCTGAGTGATTACGGTGCCCCCGAGTGATACATTTAGGCCTCTATAGGTACGGCCTGCAAGGTACGTAATTATCTTGCAGTTAGGGAGGCGTAAATTACAGAGTTCGTTTATGTAGAGCAAAAATAGGGTGGGTCCTAGGACGCTACCTTGGGAGACACCAAAACGAATGTGCTCTTCGTTACTTTCATAGTCATCTATTATGACATACTGGGTACGATTATGAAGGTAACTTAGAAAGATGCTCAGTGCCAAACCTCTAATGCCAACCAGTTCTAATTTGTTTAAAAGAATAGGGATCGAGACAGTGTCGAAGGCCTTTGAAAGATCTAAGAAAATGCCAATACTTTAAAATATTTTATCCATATGTTCAACCACAGTATTTATTAACTCCAGAACGGCACCCTAAGTGAACATTCCAGTTCTGAAACCATACTGATTGGGGGACAAAATATTATTTTCGTTGAAATAACCAATCAGTCTTTTGATGAGTATCTTTTCAAAGATCTTCGATAGTACTATTAACACAGAGGTCGGTCTGTAGTTGGTGACACTATCCTGATTTCCATTCTTGAAGATTGGATGCACTACAGCTTTTTTAAATACAGTTGGAAAGACACCCGAAGATAGTGAAATATTAAAAACATGGTTAAGTACGATTACAACATTTTTAGATGATTTTATTATGAAAGTAGGAATGCCATCACATCCAACGACTAAGAAATAGCCTATAAGCTACTTGATCTGCGTACTCATTAGTTTATATTAACAGTGAATTTTAGGATAAATAGATAAGACGCACCTCTTGCACTATAAAGTATCCAAAGGGCCCGGCTAAGCACAACTGCTTGGCGGACACGGTGTGGTGCACGAGCCTCGCTACAGCTTCCAAGGCGAGCTTGGCAGCGGTCATGCCTTTCCTCCTCGCGACACACTGTCCCGGCTCCGTATCCAGTGCAGATAGAGCCAGTTGGAAGCCTTCTTCTTTGGGGATGGTCTCCTGTAAATCAATAATTACATTTAAGAGTGAACAAGTCGATTATCTTTCCATTCAAACGTCGAAGGGTAATCACGCCACTGTCTGATGATGAACAACCAAAACTAAAAGTGATATAAATTTGTCTTGTCATAATCTATGCTTGTATCAATACAGAATTGTAAAAATAATATGGGTTTGAAATATACACGACTCAAAAAAAATCGATTTTAGCGCAACTTTCGGTGGTGAATAAATAACAAACGGTGTACGTAAACTAAAAAAAATATTCCGATACAAGATACATAGATTATTTATTCAAAAACACAATTTTTTTTTTTTTAATAAATACATTCAGTAGTTTTTTCATGAGAACCCTTGAGCCAAAGGTCTATTCATTATTTTTACGCAATCGTTTTATTTAGAAATCATAGATTAATCTGATCATATGACTCGAAATTATAATCACGCTATCTCCTTACTGCTCATCACTATCCTTGGTGCACGTCTATCCTTTTCTCACACTAAGCTAGGTGAAATAGCATTCATTTTAGCTGCGCCCACTAACGAGTTTGTGCCGCTGACTCGTGTATCCTTAAGACATACGTACGCTTACACGTGAAAAAATGGCTCGATCTAATACTTTCTAATTAAACGTCACTACAACTTTATTTACGTACATAAAGTTATAGCAAATTCAATAGAACTACACGTTATTCTTTATGACATAAGAATGATATATCTTTTTGAATTATACAAGTCGGACCATTACTTAGAAGGATATTAAGTAATAAACATTATGCCGTCCCTGCCGGTAAAATCTATGTACTTGGGTGCGTGTGACGTCACTGGTCACCGGGACGGTGTTCTCTTACTTCACGATCCGAAAACTGGCGGCGACCGTCCCTGTGACGTCACAGCTAACGCGGCGGTGTCACTCAGTGAACTTCGCTAGTAATTTCGTCATAATATCGTACATTTTTGTCGTAGAACAAAAATGTTTGCACTATGTTAAGGATTGATTTCTTAGCTTTATAATTCTGCATTCTCAACTAAAAACGTTACGGAGTTGTATAGAGATCCCACCACATACACTGCTCACACCGAATCTTTGTCCCTCTGAAGTCAGGTTCAATAAACGATTGTGCATGTACTGTTGTGCGGGAAAATGTTGGGAACAGATGTTTGAGGCCCGGTACAAATCATAAAGGATGTTTCACTAATGTATAGAGCCTGAGCTAGATCCTACCTATCTCCTATATTATATAAACTACTAAAAATTAATTGATTTCAGATTTTATAAATGCTTGCTTTACGTTACGTATAAAGTGAGCATTACTCACATGTTCAATTAGGCCCATAATCGCGTAAACGACATCCAAAGCAGCGACAGTGGGAGAATGCGGCCGGTGCAGTAGGAAGGTGGTGTGCACGGGCGGGGGGAGCTTGTGTTTGGGCGCGGCCGCCTCTAGCGACGCCAGGAGAGATCTTCGCAGCTCTACGTCCATCGAACGGTAGGCTTGACGGGCTTGTTGGAGTGGGATTCTGTTAAAGTTTCATTATGTTTTTATTTCAAGCGACGTAAGTATCTATTAACTGGCCTCGCCGTTGCTGATCGTATCTTTTCCTGGGCAAACATTTGTGTGACGAACATAGGTAAATAAATATAGATAAATAGTTATATAAGTATTCTATCAGTCATTTGGATCTGATAATATATAGTTTGGGTATTGTGCGAAACATGCTCCGAAATTTTTTGACAACCTCTGTAAGCGAACGAACAGTAAGCGAAGGCCTGAAAGATGAGACGCAGAAGGTTGCGGGTTCGATTACGGCCGCGCGACAAATGTTGTATAATCTGCAAATATTTGTCCCGGAGTATTAATAATAAGGACAAACACAACACCATCTAAACCTAAGTTAAGCTTTCTTCTTCTTTCGTGTCAATTTTCTCTCACAAATAATAAAATTGGCTTCGACAAAAATGTTGCTGCCGCTATAGCGACGTCCGAGACGGTGTAGCTTTGAGATATGGGAACCACATGACTAATATATTACTAATATAATTTTTTTTTGTAAATACATACATGTTATACATAGAAAAACTATCAGACCCGAGAAAAACACTAGCGGATCATACAAACATTTGCCACGCGGCGGGAATCGAACTTGCAACCTTCCCCCACGCAGGAGTGTATAGTGTATAGTGAGTATGTGGTACCCGGTGTCTGCCAGCAGCATGCGGATCCGTTGTTCCCCCGCGCGGGAGTGTATAGTGTATAGTGAGTATGTGGTACCCGGTGTCTGCCAGCAGCATGCGGATCCGTTGTTCCCCCGCGCGGGAGTGTATAGTGTATAGTGAGTATGTGGTACCCGGTGTCTGCCAGCAGCATGCGGATCCGTTGTTCCCCCGCGCGGGAGTGTATAGTGTATAGTGAGTATGTGGTACCCGGTGTCTGCCAGCAGCATGCGGATCCGTTGTTCCCCCGCGCGGGAGTGTATAGTGTATAGTGAGTATGTGGTACCCGGTGTCTGCCAGCAGCATGCGGATCCGTTGTTCCCCCGCGCGGGAGTGTATAGTGTATAGTGAGTATGTGGTACCCGGTGTCTGCCAGCAGCATGCGGATCCGTTGTTCCCCCGCGCGGGAGTGTATAGTGTATAGTGAGTATGTGGTACCCGGTGTCTGCCAGCAGCATGCGGATCCGTTGTTCCCCCGCGCGGGAGTGTATAGTGTATAGTGAGTATGTGGTACCCGGTGTCTGCCAGCAGCATGCGGATCCGTTGTTCCCCCGCGCGGGAGTGTATAGTGTATAGTGAGTATGTGGTACCCGGTGTCTGCCAGCAGCATGCGGATCCGTTGTTCCCCCGCGCGGGAGTGCGTGTGCAGCTGCGGGGCCAGCGCCGGCGCGTGACGTAACGCGGACTCCAGGCTCCACTCGCGGTACAGCGGCAACGACAGATCTTTCTCCAATGTTATCGATGATGACTGAAATTAAACGATACATTTATTATGTAATCGCAGTAGCGAGCGCAACGGATATTTTGAGTAGTCTTTCGGTTCGATTGTTAGTAGCTCCGCCTTCTGCGCTGACAGTTATTATTAGTTTTTATTATATCAGTCTATCGATTACCATAATAGAAGCTATGCCTAGTTTGAGGGCTAGATGGTGTTGTGCGCATTGTACACCAAAATTAATCTCTGGGAAATAAGTGTTAATAAAAACCGTTGCGCAAATTAGCCGATTCCTATGAGGTACTCGTGTTGTCGTCACCTGCACGCGAAAATAAACATAGTATTGGCCTAGATTAGCACGTCTTTTGCTTGCTGGAACCATTAAAGGTACAGGGACCAAACTAATCTCTTTAGATTTTAGGAGAATCTTCTTTTTATTGTGAAACTACTTCTATCGAACCAGTGCGGTGAAAAGACTAAAGCGCCTCCTCAAAGGTTCCTGTGCTGCAGTTGGAACATGTCTTTGAACTTTTTAGAGTACGACATAGCTTTTTCCTCACATTTTTTTTATTTTAAAGCAGACATACATTTTCGAACAGAAAATTGAAAATCCATTGGTGTACGATTTGAATTCACAACCTTAGGATCGGCCTTAAGACTGTAGTAGTCTTATGATCGTGGATTCAAATACTAGACGCTAGACGAATCAGCGCTCTCAGTATAGTAGGATTATTATAAGAGAGTGGTATACTCACAGCGGAAATAAGTTGCGTGCGTGTCGAGCAGACCGAGCGCGCGCAGTATATACGACAGTATATATGACAGAGTGGTATACTCACGGCTTGGCAGTGCGCGGAGATGTGTTGCGTGGCGAGTGCGTGCGTGTCGAGCAGACAGAGCGCGGGCAGTATATATGACAGTATATATGACAGAGTGGTATACTCACGGCTTGGCAGTGCGCGGAGATGTGTTGCGTGGCGAGTGCGTGCGTGTCGAGCAGACAGAGCGCGGGCAGTATATATGACAGTATATATGACAGAGTGGTATACTCACGGCTTGGCAGTGCGCGGAGATGTGTTGCGTGGCGAGTGCGTGCGTGTCGAGCAGACAGAGCGCGGGCAGTATATATGACAGTATATATGACAGAGTGGTATACTCACGGCTTGGCAGTGCGCGGAGATGTGTTGCGTGGCGAGTGCGTGCGTGTCGAGCAGACAGAGCGCGGGCAGTATATATGACAGTATATATGACAGAGTGGTATACTCACGGCTTGGCAGTGCGCGGAGATGTGTTGCGTGGCGAGTGCGTGCGTGTCGAGCAGACAGAGCGCGGGCAGTATATATGACAGTATATATGACAGAGTGGTATACTCACGGCTTGGCAGTGCGCGGAGATGTGTTGCGTGGCGAGTGCGTGCGTGTCGAGCAGACAGAGCGCGGGCAGTATATATGACAGTATATATGACAGAGTGGTATACTCACGGCTTGGCAGTGCGCGGAGATGTGTTGCGTGGCGAGTGCGTGCGTGTCGAGCAGACAGAGCGCGGGCAGTATATATGACAGTATATATGACAGAGTGGTATACTCACGGCTTGGCAGTGCGCGGAGATGTGTTGCGTGGCGAGTGCGTGCGTGTCGAGCAGACAGAGCGCGGGCAGTATATATGACAGTATATATGACAGAGTGGTATACTCACGGCTTGGCAGTGCGCGGAGATGTGTTGCGTGGCGAGTGCGTGCGTGTCGAGCAGACAGAGCGCGGGCAGTATATATGACAGTATATATGACAGAGTGGTATACTCACGGCTTGGCAGTGCGCGGAGATGTGTTGCGTGGCGAGTGCGTGCGTGTCGAGCAGACAGAGCGCGGGCAGTATATATGACAGTATATATGACAGAGTGGTATACTCACGGCTTGGCAGTGCGCGGAGATGTGTTGCGTGGCGAGTGCGTGCGTGTCGAGCAGACAGAGCGCGGGCAGTATATATGACAGTATATATGACAGAGTGGTATACTCACGGCTTGGCAGTGCGCGGAGATGTGTTGCGTGGCGAGTGCGTGCGTGTCGAGCAGACAGAGCGCGGGCAGTATATATGACAGTATATATGACAGAGTGGTATACTCACGGCTTGGCAGTGCGCGGAGATGTGTTGCGTGGCGAGTGCGTGCGTGTCGAGCAGACAGAGCGCGGGCAGTATATATGACAGTATATATGACAGAGTGGTATACTCACGGCTTGGCAGTGCGCGGAGATGTGTTGCGTGGCGAGTGCGTGCGTGTCGAGCAGACAGAGCGCGGGCAGTATATATGACAGTATATATGACAGAGTGGTATACTCACGGCTTGGCAGTGCGCGGAGATGTGTTGCGTGGCGAGTGCGTGCGTGTCGAGCAGACAGAGCGCGGGCAGTATATATGACAGTATATATGACAGAGTGGTATACTCACGGCTTGGCAGTGCGCGGAGATGTGTTGCGTGGCGAGTGCGTGCGTGTCGAGCAGACAGAGCGCGGGCAGTATATATGACAGTATATATGACAGAGTGGTATACTCACGGCTTGGCAGTGCGCGGAGATGTGTTGCGTGGCGAGTGCGTGCGTGTCGAGCAGACAGAGCGCGGGCAGTATATATGACAGTATATATGACAGAGTGGTATACTCACGGCTTGGCAGTGCGCGGAGATGTGTTGCGTGGCGAGTGCGTGCGTGTCGAGCAGACAGAGCGCGGGCAGTATATATGACAGTATATATGACAGAGTGGTATACTCACGGCTTGGCAGTGCGCGGAGATGTGTTGCGTGGCGAGTGCGTGCGTGTCGAGCAGACAGAGCGCGGGCAGTATATATGACAGTATATATGACAGAGTGGTATACTCACGGCTTGGCAGTGCGCGGAGATGTGTTGCGTGGCGAGTGCGTGCGTGTCGAGCAGACAGAGCGCGGGCAGTATATATGACAGTATATATGACAGAGTGGTATACTCACGGCTTGGCAGTGCGCGGAGATGTGTTGCGTGGCGAGTGCGTGCGTGTCGAGCAGACAGAGCGCGGGCAGTATATATGACAGTATATATGACAGAGTGGTATACTCACGGCTTGGCAGTGCGCGGAGATGTGTTGCGTGGCGAGTGCGTGCGTGTCGAGCAGACAGAGCGCGGGCAGTATATATGACAGTATATATGACAGAGTGGTATACTCACGGCTTGGCAGTGCGCGGAGATGTGTTGCGTGGCGAGTGCGTGCGTGTCGAGCAGACAGAGCGCGGGCAGTATATATGACAGTATATATGACAGAGTGGTATACTCACGGCTTGGCAGTGCGCGGAGATGTGTTGCGTGGCGAGTGCGTGCGTGTCGAGCAGACAGAGCGCGGGCAGTATATATGACAGTATATATGACAGAGTGGTATACTCACGGCTTGGCAGTGCGCGGAGATGTGTTGCGTGGCGAGTGCGTGCGTGTCGAGCAGACAGAGCGCGGGCAGTATATATGACAGTATATATGACAGAGTGGTATACTCACGGCTTGGCAGTGCGCGGAGATGTGTTGCGTGGCGAGTGCGTGCGTGTCGAGCAGACAGAGCGCGGGCAGTATATATGACAGTATATATGACAGAGTGGTATACTCACGGCTTGGCAGTGCGCGGAGATGTGTTGCGTGGCGAGTGCGTGCGTGTCGAGCAGACAGAGCGCGGGCAGTATATATGACAGTATATATGACAGAGTGGTATACTCACGGCTTGGCAGTGCGCGGAGATGTGTTGCGTGGCGAGTGCGTGCGTGTCGAGCAGACAGAGCGCGGGCAGTATATATGACAGTATATATGACAGAGTGGTATACTCACGGCTTGGCAGTGCGCGGAGATGTGTTGCGTGGCGAGTGCGTGCGTGTCGAGCAGACAGAGCGCGGGCAGTATATATGACAGTATATATGACAGAGTGGTATACTCACGGCTTGGCAGTGCGCGGAGATGTGTTGCGTGGCGAGTGCGTGCGTGTCGAGCAGACAGAGCGCGGGCAGTATATATGACAGTATATATGACAGAGTGGTATACTCACGGCTTGGCAGTGCGCGGAGATGTGTTGCGTGGCGAGTGCGTGCGTGTCGAGCAGACAGAGCGCGGGCAGTATATATGACAGTATATATGACAGAGTGGTATACTCACGGCTTGGCAGTGCGCGGAGATGTGTTGCGTGGCGAGTGCGTGCGTGTCGAGCAGACAGAGCGCGGGCAGTATATATGACAGTATATATGACAGAGTGGTATACTCACGGCTTGGCAGTGCGCGGAGATGTGTTGCGTGGCGAGTGCGTGCGTGTCGAGCAGACAGAGCGCGGGCAGTATATATGACAGTATATATGACAGAGTGGTATACTCACGGCTTGGCAGTGCGCGGAGATGTGTTGCGTGGCGAGTGCGTGCGTGTCGAGCAGACAGAGCGCGGGCAGTATATATGACAGTATATATGACAGAGTGGTATACTCACGGCTTGGCAGTGCGCGGAGATGTGTTGCGTGGCGAGTGCGTGCGTGTCGAGCAGACAGAGCGCGGGCAGTATATATGACAGTATATATGACAGAGTGGTATACTCACGGCTTGGCAGTGCGCGGAGATGTGTTGCGTGGCGAGTGCGTGCGTGTCGAGCAGACAGAGCGCGGGCAGTATATATGACAGTATATATGACAGAGTGGTATACTCACGGCTTGGCAGTGCGCGGAGATGTGTTGCGTGGCGAGTGCGTGCGTGTCGAGCAGACAGAGCGCGGGCAGTATATATGACAGTATATATGACAGAGTGGTATACTCACGGCTTGGCAGTGCGCGGAGATGTGTTGCGTGGCGAGTGCGTGCGTGTCGAGCAGACAGAGCGCGGGCAGTATATATGACAGTATATATGACAGAGTGGTATACTCACGGCTTGGCAGTGCGCGGAGATGTGTTGCGTGGCGAGTGCGTGCGTGTCGAGCAGACAGAGCGCGGGCAGTATATATGACAGTATATATGACAGAGTGGTATACTCACGGCTTGGCAGTGCGCGGAGATGTGTTGCGTGGCGAGTGCGTGCGTGTCGAGCAGACAGAGCGCGGGCAGTATATATGACAGTATATATGACAGAGTGGTATACTCACGGCTTGGCAGTGCGCGGAGATGTGTTGCGTGGCGAGTGCGTGCGTGTCGAGCAGACAGAGCGCGGGCAGTATATATGACAGTATATATGACAGAGTGGTATACTCACGGCTTGGCAGTGCGCGGAGATGTGTTGCGTGGCGAGTGCGTGCGTGTCGAGCAGACAGAGCGCGGGCAGTATATATGACAGTATATATGACAGAGTGGTATACTCACGGCTTGGCAGTGCGCGGAGATGTGTTGCGTGGCGAGTGCGTGCGTGTCGAGCAGACAGAGCGCGGGCAGTATATATGACAGTATATATGACAGAGTGGTATACTCACGGCTTGGCAGTGCGCGGAGATGTGTTGCGTGGCGAGTGCGTGCGTGTCGAGCAGACAGAGCGCGGGCAGTATATATGACAGTATATATGACAGAGTGGTATACTCACGGCTTGGCAGTGCGCGGAGATGTGTTGCGTGGCGAGTGCGTGCGTGTCGAGCAGACAGAGCGCGGGCAGTATATATGACAGTATATATGACAGAGTGGTATACTCACGGCTTGGCAGTGCGCGGAGATGTGTTGCGTGGCGAGTGCGTGCGTGTCGAGCAGACAGAGCGCGGGCAGTATATATGACAGTATATATGACAGAGTGGTATACTCACGGCTTGGCAGTGCGCGGAGATGTGTTGCGTGGCGAGTGCGTGCGTGTCGAGCAGACAGAGCGCGGGCAGTATATATGACAGTATATATGACAGAGTGGTATACTCACGGCTTGGCAGTGCGCGGAGATGTGTTGCGTGGCGAGTGCGTGCGTGTCGAGCAGACAGAGCGCGGGCAGTATATATGACAGTATATATGACAGAGTGGTATACTCACGGCTTGGCAGTGCGCGGAGATGTGTTGCGTGGCGAGTGCGTGCGTGTCGAGCAGACAGAGCGCGGGCAGTATATATGACAGTATATATGACAGAGTGGTATACTCACGGCTTGGCAGTGCGCGGAGATGTGTTGCGTGGCGAGTGCGTGCGTGTCGAGCAGACAGAGCGCGGGCAGTATATATGACAGTATATATGACAGAGTGGTATACTCACGGCTTGGCAGTGCGCGGAGATGTGTTGCGTGGCGAGTGCGTGCGTGTCGAGCAGACAGAGCGCGGGCAGTATATATGACAGTATATATGACAGAGTGGTATACTCACGGCTTGGCAGTGCGCGGAGATGTGTTGCGTGGCGAGTGCGTGCGTGTCGAGCAGACAGAGCGCGGGCAGTATATATGACAGTATATATGACAGAGTGGTATACTCACGGCTTGGCAGTGCGCGGAGATGTGTTGCGTGGCGAGTGCGTGCGTGTCGAGCAGACAGAGCGCGGGCAGTATATATGACAGTATATATGACAGAGTGGTATACTCACGGCTTGGCAGTGCGCGGAGATGTGTTGCGTGGCGAGTGCGTGCGTGTCGAGCAGACAGAGCGCGGGCAGTATATATGACAGTATATATGACAGAGTGGTATACTCACGGCTTGGCAGTGCGCGGAGATGTGTTGCGTGGCGAGTGCGTGCGTGTCGAGCAGACAGAGCGCGGGCAGTATATATGACAGTATATATGACAGAGTGGTATACTCACGGCTTGGCAGTGCGCGGAGATGTGTTGCGTGGCGAGTGCGTGCGTGTCGAGCAGACAGAGCGCGGGCAGTATATATGACAGTATATATGACAGAGTGGTATACTCACGGCTTGGCAGTGCGCGGAGATGTGTTGCGTGGCGAGTGCGTGCGTGTCGAGCAGACAGAGCGCGGGCAGTATATATGACAGTATATATGACAGAGTGGTATACTCACGGCTTGGCAGTGCGCGGAGATGTGTTGCGTGGCGAGTGCGTGCGTGTCGAGCAGACAGAGCGCGGGCAGTATATATGACAGTATATATGACAGAGTGGTATACTCACGGCTTGGCAGTGCGCGGAGATGTGTTGCGTGGCGAGTGCGTGCGTGTCGAGCAGACAGAGCGCGGGCAGTATATATGACAGTATATATGACAGAGTGGTATACTCACGGCTTGGCAGTGCGCGGAGATGTGTTGCGTGGCGAGTGCGTGCGTGTCGAGCAGACAGAGCGCGGGCAGTATATATGACAGTATATATGACAGAGTGGTATACTCACGGCTTGGCAGTGCGCGGAGATGTGTTGCGTGGCGAGTGCGTGCGTGTCGAGCAGACAGAGCGCGGGCAGTATATATGACAGTATATATGACAGAGTGGTATACTCACGGCTTGGCAGTGCGCGGAGATGTGTTGCGTGGCGAGTGCGTGCGTGTCGAGCAGACAGAGCGCGGGCAGTATATATGACAGTATGACAGAGTGGTATACTCACGGCTTGGCAGTGCGCGGAGATGTGTTGCGTGGCGAGTGCGTGCGTGTCGAGCAGACAGAGCGCGGGCAGTATATATGACAGTATATATGACAGAGTGGTATACTCACGGCTTGGCAGTGCGCGGAGATGTGTTGCGTGGCGAGTGCGTGCGTGTCGAGCAGACAGAGCGCGGGCAGTATATATGACAGTATATATGACAGAGTGGTATACTCACGGCTTGGCAGTGCGCGGAGATGTGTTGCGTGGCGAGTGCGTGCGTGTCGAGCAGACAGAGCGCGGGCAGTATATATGACAGTATATATGACAGAGTGGTATACTCACGGCTTGGCAGTGCGCGGAGATGTGTTGCGTGGCGAGTGCGTGCGTGTCGAGCAGACAGAGCGCGGGCAGTATATATGACAGTATATATGACAGAGTGGTATACTCACGGCTTGGCAGTGCGCGGAGATGTGTTGCGTGGCGAGTGCGTGCGTGTCGAGCAGACAGAGCGCGGGCAGTATATATGACAGTATATATGACAGAGTGGTATACTCACGGCTTGGCAGTGCGCGGAGATGTGTTGCGTGGCGAGTGCGTGCGTGTCGAGCAGACAGAGCGCGGGCAGTATATATGACAGTATATATGACAGAGTGGTATACTCACGGCTTGGCAGTGCGCGGAGATGTGTTGCGTGGCGAGTGCGTGCGTGTCGAGCAGACAGAGCGCGGGCAGTATATATGACAGTATATATGACAGAGTGGTATACTCACGGCTTGGCAGTGCGCGGAGATGTGTTGCGTGGCGAGTGCGTGCGTGTCGAGCAGACAGAGCGCGGGCAGTATATATGACAGTATATATGACAGAGTGGTATACTCACGGCTTGGCAGTGCGCGGAGATGTGTTGCGTGGCGAGTGCGTGCGTGTCGAGCAGACAGAGCGCGGGACAGTATATATGACAGAGTGGTATACTCACGGCTTGGCAGTGCGCGGAGATGTGTTGCGTGGCGAGTGCGTGCGTGTCGAGCAGACAGAGCGCGGGCAGTATATATGACAGTATATATGACAGAGTGGTATACTCACGGCTTGGCAGTGCGCGGAGATGTGTTGCGTGGCGAGTGCGTGCGTGTCGAGCAGACAGAGCGCGGGCAGTATATATGACAGTATATATGACAGAGTGGTATACTCACGGCTTGGCAGTGCGCGGAGATGTGTTGCGTGGCGAGTGCGTGCGTGTCGAGCAGACAGAGCGCGGGCAGTATATATGACAGTATATATGACAGAGTGGTATACTCACGGCTTGGCAGTGCGCGGAGATGTGTTGCGTGGCGAGTGCGTGCGTGTCGAGCAGACAGAGCGCGGGCAGTATATATGACAGTATATATGACAGAGTGGTATACTCACGGCTTGGCAGTGCGCGGAGATGTGTTGCGTGGCGAGTGCGTGCGTGTCGAGCAGACAGAGCGCGGGCAGTATATATGACAGTATATATGACAGAGTGGTATACTCACGGCTTGGCAGTGCGCGGAGATGTGTTGCGTGGCGAGTGCGTGCGTGTCGAGCAGACAGAGCGCGGGCAGTATATATGACAGTATATATGACAGAGTGGTATACTCACGGCTTGGCAGTGCGCGGAGATGTGTTGCGTGGCGAGTGCGTGCGTGTCGAGCAGACAGAGCGCGGGCAGTATATATGACAGTATATATGACAGAGTGGTATACTCACGGCTTGGCAGTGCGCGGAGATGTGTTGCGTGGCGAGTGCGTGCGTGTCGAGCAGACAGAGCGCGGGCAGTATATATGACAGTATATATGACAGAGTGGTATACTCACGGCTTGGCAGTGCGCGGAGATGTGTTGCGTGGCGAGTGCGTGCGTGTCGAGCAGACAGAGCGCGGGCAGTATATATGACAGTATATATGACAGAGTGGTATACTCACGGCTTGGCAGTGCGCGGAGATGTGTTGCGTGGCGAGTGCGTGCGTGTCGAGCAGACAGAGCGCGGGCAGTATATATGACAGTATATATGACAGAGTGGTATACTCACGGCTTGGCAGTGCGCGGAGATGTGTTGCGTGGCGAGTGCGTGCGTGTCGAGCAGACAGAGCGCGGGCAGTATATATGACAGTATATATGACAGAGTGGTATACTCACGGCTTGGCAGTGCGCGGAGATGTGTTGCGTGGCGAGTGCGTGCGTGTCGAGCAGACAGAGCGCGGGCAGTATATATGACAGTATATATGACAGAGTGGTATACTCACGGCTTGGCAGTGCGCGGAGATGTGTTGCGTGGCGAGTGCGTGCGTGTCGAGCAGACAGAGCGCGGGCAGTATATATGACAGTATATATGACAGAGTGGTATACTCACGGCTTGGCAGTGCGCGGAGATGTGTTGCGTGGCGAGTGCGTGCGTGTCGAGCAGACAGAGCGCGGGCAGTATATATGACAGTATATATGACAGAGTGGTATACTCACGGCTTGGCAGTGCGCGGAGATGTGTTGCGTGGCGAGTGCGTGCGTGTCGAGCAGACAGAGCGCGGGCAGTATATATGACAGTATATATGACAGAGTGGTATACTCACGGCTTGGCAGTGCGCGGAGATGTGTTGCGTGGCGAGTGCGTGCGTGTCGAGCAGACAGAGCGCGGGCAGTATATATGACAGTATATATGACAGAGTGGTATACTCACGGCTTGGCAGTGCGCGGAGATGTGTTGCGTGGCGAGTGCGTGCGTGTCGAGCAGACAGAGCGCGGGCAGTATATATGACAGTATATATGACAGAGTGGTATACTCACGGCTTGGCAGTGCGCGGAGATGTGTTGCGTGGCGAGTGCGTGCGTGTCGAGCAGACAGAGCGCGGGCAGTATATATGACAGTATATATGACAGAGTGGTATACTCACGGCTTGGCAGTGCGCGGAGATGTGTTGCGTGGCGAGTGCGTGCGTGTCGAGCAGACAGAGCGCGGGCAGTATATATGACAGTATATATGACAGAGTGGTATACTCACGGCTTGGCAGTGCGCGGAGATGTGTTGCGTGGCGAGTGCGTGCGTGTCGAGCAGACAGAGCGCGGGCAGTATATATGACAGTATATATGACAGAGTGGTATACTCACGGCTTGGCAGTGCGCGGAGATGTGTTGCGTGGCGAGTGCGTGCGTGTCGAGCAGACAGAGCGCGGGCAGTATATATGACAGTATATATGACAGAGTGGTATACTCACGGCTTGGCAGTGCGCGGAGATGTGTTGCGTGGCGAGTGCGTGCGTGTCGAGCAGACAGAGCGCGGGCAGTATATATGACAGTATATATGACAGAGTGGTATACTCACGGCTTGGCAGTGCGCGGAGATGTGTTGCGTGGCGAGTGCGTGCGTGTCGAGCAGACAGAGCGCGGGCAGTATATATGACAGTATATATGACAGAGTGGTATACTCACGGCTTGGCAGTGCGCGGAGATGTGTTGCGTGGCGAGTGCGTGCGTGTCGAGCAGACAGAGCGCGGGCAGTATATATGACAGTATATATGACAGAGTGGTATACTCACGGCTTGGCAGTGCGCGGAGATGTGTTGCGTGGCGAGTGCGTGCGTGTCGAGCAGACAGAGCGCGGGCAGTATATATGACAGTATATATGACAGAGTGGTATACTCACGGCTTGGCAGTGCGCGGAGATGTGTTGCGTGGCGAGTGCGTGCGTGTCGAGCAGACAGAGCGCGGGCAGTATATATGACAGTATATATGACAGAGTGGTATACTCACGGCTTGGCAGTGCGCGGAGATGTGTTGCGTGGCGAGTGCGTGCGTGTCGAGCAGACAGAGCGCGGGCAGTATATACGACAGTATATATGACAGAGTGGTATACTCACGGCTTGGCAGTGCGCGGAGATGTGTTGCGTGGCGAGTGCGTGCGTGTCGAGCAGACAGAGCGCGGGCAGTATATACGACAGTATATATGACAGAGTGGTATACTCACGGCTTGGCAGTGCGCGGAGATGTGTTGCGTGGCGAGTGCGTGCGTGTCGAGCAGACAGAGCGCGGGCGCGCGCAGACACAGCGCCGCCTGCGCCGCGCTCGCCACGCACGCCGGCCACGCCCCGCCGCCGCCGCGCGCGCGCGTGTGCTCCAACTCCAGCGCCACGCATGCGCTCTACCGACATTCAAAGCTTTTACTTTTTTTTGTAAAACATTTGAATTTAGAAGGTATGCTTACAGTGTTGATTGGTTTTAGACCTCTTTGGATTTAATTTTGGAAGTTTTAATTAAGTTTGAATAGGATTTATGGAAATGATTGGTAGTAGACATTTTTTCGATTCAAATATGGAAGTTGAACTCGTAGATGAGTTTGAATTAGAGAAATGAGAAGAGAATCTTGGTTCTAATAATAGAGGTTGTTAAAAATAATAATAATAGTCAGATACATAGAAAATAAATTAAAAACAATTTACAGTTGATCAAGAGTCAGAATATACAAAAAGGCAGAAGCAATATATTAAAAGATACCTATGCAAATGAAAAAAGACGCTCTCAGGCCACAGTCAGAGTTTATGTTCAGAAAAGCGTTAAGCGCGGTAAGAACACGTGATGGGGAAGCTAGCTCAAGCTACCGTCCGGCATAACGGTACGGTAAACAATCTGTGCTTTTGACTCGTGAAGCACTGATTGTTGTGATTGTGAAAAGTGAGCTGTACGGGTATGACGGCTGAACACTCTCGTCTAAGCACTGCGAGGCATGACGGGTGCGAGAGTATACATGCTACACTCGCTTTGTCTCTTTTCATCTAAGTGTTCGTGCAAGTCAAAAGGTCTCGCTTAAAACCTCGCGAGGTGGCGCGACTCCTTCAGTCTGCTGTAAGGCGTCTAGTTGGTGCTGTGTGTATTGCCCACCAATATTTATTTATTTTTGTACTAACTGCCCGCGGCTTAGCATAAACAGTACCTACTTAAAAAGTCGCCTCTGCCCTTTAAGAAATTCTATTTAGTTAATTTAATTTAATTTAATTAAAAATTAATTTAATTTAGCAGTGAAAAGATTTCGAACTTATAGTATTAGTATGGATATAGATTAAAAATCCTTCTACACACCGGTTTTCCATAGTAAGAGAATTGAGTGTAGTTGAACATAAGCGTGTTTCGCTTTTCCTCCCATGCGCGGCGCTCCCGTCGTTTTTCCACCAGAGCCTCCAGGCCTTCTCTACCGTCTTCTGACTCTTCATTCTGAAATTGAGCTGAGTTTATGACTGCAGTTTCCCACATGTGGTATGTATCTACATAAAGCCTATATGCTATTCCAAGTCAAGGACAACATCTATACCAAGTTTTCTACAGATCCGTTCAGTTTTTGAGAAGTGGTTAAGCATGAAGTTAAGAATGAAGATGCTGATTCCTCCTAAGCCAATTCAGAGAAAAATCATGCAAGAAACTCGTCTTGTTTCTAGCAATTTATTGCCTGATCCGTCTTTAGTCTATACCCTCAAACATACCTCTTCATTATCTTCATCATCTCTGAAGATGTCATCAAAGTTAGGGATGTTCTCTTCACTGTCCTTGTATATTAACCTGACCTGTATTACCACAAAAAATAAAACTTCATTAACCAGAAAACAAAGCAGGAGTCATATCTTAGATTAAAGCTAATTTTAATTAAGAGTGATGTGCCCTTTCAGTGTCTTAGGGACTCTGCCCTCCGGCAGTAATATAGATTAGTTAAGTTATCTATAGATTGAAGTCTTTAGATAGCTCAACTATATTACATGTAATTTATATTATTCTACACATTTTCGTCATAATGATTCAGAGAAACCTTTGAGTAAGTAAATGTGCAATTTTGCAAATTAAACTAGACTGCTTTTAAACTAGTTATTGAATGTTCACAAACAAAATTTTTTATACCCATAGCTTACTTGATTCTGATTTTAACAATATTAAGGTAGAACAGAATTATACTCAGCCAGCTAGTGGTAATAAATATAGTTTAAAATAAAAGTACCTTTATTTTACTGTATACATATTTCGTTTTTTCGAAAAACTTTTAATAAGCATCATCATCAACATCATCATCATGTTTTAAACACAGTAACAAACTTCTTTTACAACAAACTACATCAACATTAAGCCTACCTGTCCATCACTATAGACATTGCAGACATCCGTGGGCTTATGAGCATCAAGCACAAAGAACACAACATCTTCCTCAGGCTGCAAGATATCAACCAAGTCTATAGTACTCCCACAGTTCACAAGAACTACATATTTGATCTCTTCATTGTTTTCTTCATAGGCGGTTTTAAGTTCAGCTATTCCACCTACTGGAACCAATGTGTACGATATGTTGTCGCTTTTGAACAGCCCCTGGAGTATTCTGCAAGCGCATATCGCGTCTACGTCGTAGTGGACCAGCAGCAAAACCCTCTGCGGAACATAAAAACTGCGGTTGTAAGTTTGCACAAACGTAAACACTATCGAACATTCGGTTTTACTTACATTTCCCAAGAGAAGGTTGTAGAAATCTTTTCTGAGGTCCTCTACGAACATTTTATGACGTCATGGACGCGTTATTAATTATAATCACGAAAACATCTCGATGTAAATAATTTTATTTCTAATAATCAACAATAAAATTCGAAGTTGACGAGACGAACACCTGTTTTTAACTTTTAGTTTTTACTGCTGCATGCAACTGTCAAACTCAATCAAACAAACTTGAGTGTCCAATCAACTTTTTCCCGCCAATACAGAACGTCTGCGTTCGTAAATAGCTGAGATCCTCTTTTTTATATTTCCTCGACTAAAAATTTGCATTGTTGGAATTATAATAATGTATACTTACATAGATTCATAGATTTTGTATATAACCTAAGTGTTTTTTAATAAATATTTTTTTTTAAATAATAATAAAGCCGGACATTTCACACAGCATCATCTGGCCCCAAAGTAAACAGAGCTTGTTTTAAGGGTACAAAATGACTGATATACTACTTATTAACTTTTTTTTTGTAAATACCTACATATTATTCACAGAAACACCCAGACCCGAGACAAATACTTGCAGATCATACAAACATTTGTCCCGCGACAGGAATCGAACCCGTAACTATTTGCGTCTCAGCCGTCATTCTTTGAACTTTAATTATTTTTTTCCTCATTCTGGATGAAACCCCCTAACCTACACATGCATCTCTATCTCTGCTAGGAATAATATAGTGAGTACTACCAATGAGTAGTCTCATATCATTTCGGTGATCTTTATACGATATACCTATTGGCGAAATTGTTGTCCCTTCTCTATAGGCCAATAACCAAGAATTGAATTTATTGAAATGACTACTAATATTATAAATGCGACAGTAACTCTGTCTGTCTGTTACGTTTACCTACACCCCTAAACCGCTGAACCGATTTTGATGAATGTTTGGTATAGAGATAAATGGTACCTTGGAGGACATAAAGGTATAATAATAATAATAATAATAATGCCGGACATTTCACACAGCATCATCTGGCCCCAAAGTAAGCAGAGCTTGTGTTATAGGTACCACATGACTGATATACTACTTATTTACTTTTTTTTGTAAATACATACATATTATACATAGAAAGTAATATGACGACCTCTGTGGTGCAGTGGGCGAAAGCCTGCCTAAAGGCGCAGAAGGTTGCGGGTTCGATTCCCGCCGCGGGACAAATGTTTGTATGATCTGCAACTATTTGTCTCAGGTTTCTATTAAAAACACCCAGACCTGAGATAAATTTATTATACATATTTATTCCCGTTATATTTAAGTCAAGTAAGTTGGTAACAGAAAAAAAAACGCTTAGGCTGGTAACTATGCAGGTGGGTACATGTTTTATTAATTTACCTAAGCACAAAAGACACAAATATGTAGGTAGATAAGATCAATACACATTACATCTTAAATCTAGATTTTCACAGATTCGACACGTTTTTTGTAACATTCCACGTGATGCTGAGCAATTTTGTGTGCAATCGTATCGGGTCTTAGCAAATTCCCTGACAAAGCTTGGAAATACGACTTTATTAATGTTTCTTCTGTTTCTTCTGGGTATAAATAGTCTTTCAACTCATAGCACAGTAGTTCCTCTGGACAGTCCAGTGCACGTAAGCAGCCAGCGTATTCCGACCAAATCAACTTCCGCCATTTCACATTATGTTTTTGAGCTAGAGGCACTAAAACACAAGCGGCAAACGTACTATCGCCATAACTCACAGACTGAAACTGCTCCAAAAACTGTGTGTAAAAATCTTGAAAATTATGCAACCCTATCAACTGCTTATCGAAATTAAATAGCTCTTTCTTTTTGAATAGGTTTAGCGCACATTTTTGAAGCAGCACCTTAATTTTTGCGCTCAGGAATAATGATGGGTCGCATAAAAATACGCACATTATTCGACAAAAACGATCTGTCATATCAATATCGTTCAGAAGATCTGGGAAGCATAGTTCACTGAAAAGAATCCACTCTAAACTGCAAGTTATAATGAACTCTTTCTCGGACGCCACTTGTGCTGCTAATTTCTTTGCGTGCTCGCCTGTGACTTTAGGTCCTGTTTCTACATCTTGGCTTTTGCTATAAAGTGACAGAATTGGCAGATAGATCCAATCCCTAGGGAGAATCGGTTCTTGCCATTTGAGTAATACGACATTCGGTCCTGTATCTCTATAGTTTAGGTTTATGACCTTGCTGTAGCAGATCTTGATATCTTCAATAGATGCTATCGCTTTTGAGAATCCTTCAGCGTCAGAGATGTTTACTAGGTTGAGCAGCCTTTCAGCAGTGAACCATTTTTGGTTGAAGATGATTTTTTCGAACAAATACACCAGTTCGTATCTCTTGTCTATCCTGAAAACGTAGCAAAGTTTGTTTCCAATGGCATAAAGTAAGTCCTTGTTTTGTTCTGTCAAATCAGTCTTTATAGAGAGCTTCAGGATGTTGAAGACCAAGTCAGTTTCCATTCTAGTGAACCAGTTATCAGCAAGGGCTGGCGATTTTTTGGATAACCTTTTTAGATATGGTGTGAGATGTTGCAAAAACCCCTCTGCAATAATGTTGTCGTTGACGTAAACCAGCAGTTTGAATAGTGAAGCCAGAAAGGGGAATGGAGATACCGCACTTAGAATAGGCAGTACTTTTTGTGCAGAATCTATTACGCATCCTCCTAGACTGGTCAAATTTTTCACTAAATTAAGATCTTTAATCTCAAGTCCCGAAAGTAGATTTGAACTGGGCACAAGGTTCTTGATTATTTCTTTGAATCCTTTTGAAGATGATAAGTGTTTCAAAGAGTCGTTTAGGAATTTGATTGGTATGTTTTCGATTAGGAGAACTGTTTTGCAGCAATCTAAAGCAGAACAGAGCAGTCGTAGATGCGCGCAAGTATAAGCATCGGACTGTGCTAGTTGGTGCATCCATTTTTGTGTGCCTTCTTTTAGTAGTGGATATATTTGAGACTTGTAATCATCTGTACCAGTCAAGTTGCAGGATAATAGTCTGTTAACCAATTGAAGGACTACAGCAGCATGTGTTGCAATGATTACAGGAGATGTAGCAAGGATATCTGTTCCTTGAACGTGTTTGTATAGTGTAGTTATCACAACAGGAAACAGAGAGATGGCTATTCCTTGTCCATAGCACAGAAGATTGGAAAGTAAACAGTATGCTTCTATCTGAATCCTTAAGCCGTAAGTTCTGTCAGCTCCTGAACTTATATATTCCGAGATCGACGCCAAAACTTCGTATTTGGTTACGAGAATATTACTGATTGCGTCAGATTGGAGTGATAGAATTCTAAGCAGTCTTATTGCTGATAGAATAGGCGTTCTTTTGTATATAAGTTGTGGATCAAAAACAAAGTTTACAGTTGTAGATGGGATAAAGTTATTCAGAATTGTTTCCATAAGATGCTCAGTCAGCACAATTTTTGTAGCAGTCTCAACTGAATCCCTTGCCAATCGGGTTAGTATTTGTAAGGAATACTGTACACAATTGAAGTTAGGTTTTACAGTCTCTAAAATGTAGTACAATCTTTGTAGGATATCAGTTCTCAATATAGCAGCAATGAGATCAATCTCAGCCAGATGAAAGTCTTTTAATTCAGACTCCTTGGAATCCAGTTCTTCTATTTCTGATTTATCATTTTCTAAGCAAGGCTGGACCATGCCTTCTTCAAATCCGAGCATTGCATCTAGGCTGGCTTCATCAATTTTATTGTAAAGTAAGTTTCGCATAGCTATGAGGGCTGGCTCCAAAGTTATCATTTTATTTTCATCCATAGCTATCCTTATAATGAAAAATATTTTGCTGATTGGTAGTTCTATTATATCTTTGTAAGTTCCAATGCTGTTGTATTCTAAAACTCCAGCTAAAGTGTTGAGAGCCATAACTCTTTGTTGTGTAACTGAAGAACGGGATAGTTCTATTAACTCTGTAATGGAATACCCAGGTCTGTGGGGCTCATCACCATGATGAAACAGAGTTTTAGTTTTCTCAGTGTACTCTATTGTGTAAGGCAGTAAATACCCCTTGAAGTCAAACCGTGCTTCAAACGGCTCATCGGGTTTGATCTTCTTACTTTCTTCTATACCTTTCATCCATTCTAGTTTGTCATTTTCTAGGGAGTCAAAGTTTAACCAGTTGCTTACTTCTGGGTGTGACAGAATATCATTATCCCACAGTGAATCATATGATTGAGCTGGTTTATCATATTTTTGACTATCGGGCAACACTGATTCCGAAGTATCCATTTTTTCTATACTTTTACTTTTTTCAATTGATACAGGTTGGCTGGTTGTTGGTTTACTTTGTCTCTTTGTTTTGATAAAATCAACTATATTTGGATCAAGGTCCATTAGCAGTTTTTGCCGTTCTTCCAATATTTCTTTCTCTGACATTTTGCTTAACATTTTTATGTTTTCACTGTGAATAACATCAGCTTCCTTTGAAGCGATCATGTAACTCTTTGTTGGAAGATTTATTGAGTTGTTTGATTTAATTGAGGGATTTTGTATTGAAGCAGTAGAAGGTCTATCTAATTTCATGTCACTTGTACACAGCCCCATGTTTTCTAGATGTTGCCTGTGTATGCTTTTCTCACCAGGAATAATACTTAAATCACGTTTTAACACTTGAGGGAAGCCCTGCGATGGCATTGGTTGATAAAAGTCCACATTTATAGAAGCGTCCTGATATTTTTCTATAATATTACCAAGTACTGACTGTCTGAGAGCAGGAAAATTGACTTTATCATCTTCTGGCTCCAGATAAGGTTCTTTCGGAGATTCGTCAAAGCTTTTTTCTAAAATATCACCAATTACTGAGCCACCGGAGGCGGTGAGATGCTCAGTACGTGGACGTTTTTCAGAGAGGCCTTGTAAACCTTTGGATTGTGCATATTTTGAAGGTTTTCTTGTACCTGTTTCTGTTGTGCAAGGCCTTTTTGATGGCTCTGTTTTTCTCAAATTGGTGACCGCCGCCGCTGGTTTGTAGTTGGGATCTTTACTTTTCTGCTGTAAATATTCTTCTTGCATTTTGAGAAGATCTTCCTCGTCTTCACCTGGTTTCGGTCGTCTTATCATATTGATATCGCAAGTATAATTGCGAAAAGCAGTTCAATTAAATTCTTAATTGGTTTAGTGGAAGGCACCACAACTTATTTATTATAACTAGAATATTATTAAACAATTTGTAAACAAACAAACCAATTAAGGTTAGATAGTAGATAACTGTAGTTAACCAATGAACCTCCACCTCCAGTTGTTTTACAGTCACAGACACAGAATACTTTTTTCGTCTATGAAATTAAAACTCATTCTCGCAAATGAATGACACAACAAAAACTTAGCCTTTTTGCTTGATAAGTTTGTATAATTGACTGTCCGCTACTCGATAATAGATGGCGCCTTCTACCCGTTTGTTATTTTTATTCAAAAAATGGCCACATTTCAAAAAGCTAACATTTTCGGTTCTCTCTGGAGTATAATCGACAATTGTCTTCTTCTTCTTCTCTTCTTATTCATAATTGTCTTCATCTTGAAACGGATGAAATTATTTTACGCAAGACAAGGCAGTATGGTCTCTAGACTTTAGCCTGATCATATGAGCGAAAAAAAAAAAAAAAAAAAATTGTCTTCATGACTTCAGTCAGTGTCAGTCAGTCAATTATTTAACCAAAACAAATGCGCCGTAAGTTTATCGCGCGTGGAAAATATTTAAAATGCCTAAAATTAAGAAGAACCTTGATAAACTTAAGCACCCTAACAGTAGAAAAACTATAACACTCGCCAAAAAACTCAACAGGCATGAAAAGAAAGGTGAGAAAAAATTAGGCACCCACATCAAACACAATCTCATTGGAGAAAAAATTATATGGTTCAAAGACAGGATACCCGAAGACTGTGCGGTTTTGCATAAAAAGCAGATACTAGAGCTCATAGAAACATATTTGGCACGGTTCGATGAGGAATTGGAGCAGATTACTTTGAAGAACTCTATAGGGCAGAGGAAAAACCGCCAACATGCCAGTCGAGAAGATATCATCAACATTACAAAGAAGACCGAACATGAAGAGTTTGAAACTTGCGGGCTTGAGCTTCCAGACTTCTTAGACCATCAGCAAATGGAAGTGTTGAGGAAATGGGATGGAGAACTAAGATTTTTACAGCATTTTAAGCTGAAAAGGTTTGCTAGAAAGCATCTACAATAGATGTAAGAGTTAATTTTATTATATCATGTTTTTATTTAAATTGTGTTTAATTTCCTTCATCCATTCCCTGATCTCCAAATAACAAAGAACACGCCGTCCATCATCTGTTCTTAGGCCTACCTGGAATACTAATATAAATTCAACACCACTACTAATGGGAGGATCGCTCAGGTGGCTACTTTTTTAATAAAACCATTTTTTTATATTAGTTATTTATTAAAAAAATTAAAGATAGTACAAATTATTTTTCTTAGGTATATCACCGACAAATCTTAGTGTTTTGTAAAAAGAAATTGTTATTATATGTAAATTTTTTTGTAAGGATATTATAATATAATATATAAACATTATAAAATACAAATAAAAACTATTTGGAATACCTATCACATTTTTGTCTACAAACCTATTTGAAGTATGCCTTTCTTTTATTTTCGCAGGAGCTGCCAGTTTGGAGATTGATGTTCAAAACAATCGTTTTTATTTCATTTAGCGCAGTAAGAAACACTCGTACGTCGTTTTTCAAGGTAGTTCCTCATGGCCTAACTACTTCGCCTAACTGATTTGGCTACGAGGACTAACATATCTTCATGGTCG
The DNA here is from genome assembly GCA_948098915.1 of Lampropteryx suffumata. Taxonomy (NCBI): domain Eukaryota; kingdom Metazoa; phylum Arthropoda; class Insecta; order Lepidoptera; family Geometridae; genus Lampropteryx; species Lampropteryx suffumata. The sequence continues at coordinate 17,827,241 of OX402562.1, read as the reverse complement.
AACTCGTGTCAAAATAGGCAAAGCAAGTACAGTTATCTACTTGGTTAAATGAAAATACCTCTGTAATACTTCAGATCGAAACCAGTTGGTTAGGTTATATTACCTACAGTATAGGAAACAACGCGCAAGGCGAGCGAGCGAAGCGAGCGTGCCGCGGCAGCGGCCGCCTTAGCGCCTGAAGAATATAATTTGACATTGAAGCCAGGTGTAAAGCATAGTCTTATAAATCACAGAACTAATGGGAAAAAAATATTAATAAGTAATTAGTAGGTATCCTCTCTGCGGTGGCGAGTGTACTTTGCCTATTTTGGCACGAGTTCGGCCATGAGGATATTTTAGTCCTCGTAGCTAAATCAGTTAGGCGAAATAGTATGGCCATGAGGAACAAGCCGTTTTTCATCAGAGCAATAGGTACACGTACTTCTCTGACCTTATTTTACATCTGGTTTATTTACAATTGGCCGAGTTACAGAAGCCAAAACCTCTTGTACTGCATCTCTAACTTGTTTCCTCAGTTTCTGTCACTCTTTATATCTATTCATTTTGAGCCGGTCCTATGACACCTGTCTTTAGCCGGATAATATTCCTGGTCACAGTTCTCATAGATAATGCCCTGTCAGAGGTTTCCCTGGACCAGATTAATCAATTAGGTAATTGATTATTCTTACCTCTCACAGCCGACGCAGAATGCAAAATAATAAGATTTTCCCCTGGCTAAAGCTTGATCAGGGTGAGTTTGATCCGCGGTCCGCTCGTTGCCTAATGTATAGTACCTAAAACTCACGAAAGTTTTGAAAGTGAAAATTATCGAAATGTTCAGAATCGTCTACCACAATATTTTGTAGGTATTCTTCTAGTAGGAATTGCACGAAAGAAGGATATGCTGCTTTATCGTCAGAGTCGTCAGGATCAACTTCTAAGTTGTCCTCAATTTCGTTGTCGCGAGTTTATTTTTTAAATATCTAGTTAAATGTCGGCTATAAACATACAAACACATTTTAAATCATAACAAGACTAAATACAGAAAAAAACACAAAAACCTATTCAAAATTTTACATACCTACCATAAATAGGTAGGTGATAATGATCGCCTGGCGATCAAGTCCAAATTTTCATTTTTGAAAACGGAAAATTCCCGCCGGGCCTGGCTTTTGCTCCCCTATGCGGCGGCGCGGGGTTTTCTGTGTTGGCGCGACGCGAACGCACATGATTCAAGCGCGCATTTTTGAAATAATCGAAAAAAACTGACCGCGCGCGGCCTCTCAGGCGATGATTAGTATTCTAGGGTTAAATAAAATTAAATAAATTATAAATTAATTTAGGTGGCCATTCAACACAACACCATCTAACCCCAAAGTAAGCATAGCTTGCATAGCTTGTATTATCTACGGGAACTAGATGACTTATAGTACCTACATATTTTTATTAATACCTATGCAATTAACTTGGTATAAAACAATTAAATTGGTATACATTTGTGTACCTACTTAATTGCAAATGATGAAATTAAAACTAGTTAAGATGAAGCCGATTACTATCCGTATCCACCTGTTTTGAATGGACAGATTGTGTCTTGAGGAATTTGAGGAAGGGCATAGGATACTTTTTATGTTGGTATCACACAAATAAAGCACTGGGCAGTTTCTAGGAAAATTATAAACCAAATTTTAGTCTAATAATTTATTCAAATATTTACAATATTCCACTGAATACAAACAAATACATCAAAGCTGGAAGTAATAAACTGTAAGTACTGCTAAGCTTAAATTAATTTGATATGTAGCGCCAAATCAGTCATACATCACGATAAAACACGACTTATGAAAAATGCTACATACCTAGATTACTTTTATAAAAAAAATGTAGAGACCATTACAATTTATTCAAAATATTTCACAATCCAATGGACTAGCATTTAGCACATCACCCTCACCCTGTAGGTACCTATTTTTTGTAATTAACGGGTATTTATCTCATATTTACTTTAATATATTCCTGACATTACTGGTCTCATAGATGAGGCTAGTCATCTTCTCACTGAGGACCAAGTGAGACCAGCCGAAACTTTCAGCTAGTCCCACTTGTTCTCTCTTCAGTGAGAAAATGACTGAGACGAAGTGAGGGTAGTTTGAATTTCTGTTCTTGCTCTTGGCGGTAACTCTCTATGCTTCCAGTCTCCCCGCGACCATGGTTGTTGCAATACAGGTCAAGCGTCGAGAATATTAAAAAAGTTAAAACATGATATATCTACTAAAACAATATTAATTACGATTGCAAAAGTTTAAAGAATACGATTTGTCTACTAACAGAAGTAGGTACCTAAGTAATAGATCAATTTTAACATTAAAACCAGTTTTTAAATAATATTACAGTTTTAAAATTTTTGTTAGAGATCAATAATTTCATGATTTTTTTCATTTCATTCATTTTGCACAAAAAATTACTTAAATAAAACAAACCCAATTCATTTCAATAAAAAAATGTAGCTAAAACAATAAAATAAATATATGTATTATTCTGTACAGAAGTTCCAATTTAATAACTAATAGCTAGTTCTTTCTGTAGATAGATAGGTAAATAGTGTATCTCTAAATAAATAAGTACACAATTTATTTGATACATTTTAAAAATAGCTTTTATAGATACCATTCTTTAACACACATCTTATAATAGAATGTCGCCTTTTCTACATTCATATACCAACTAAACTTGTGATTACTCCAGACATTACCTAAAAGTAGGAACAGGGTAATATAATATAAGTATAAATATACCATTTCTTTTCAATACTGGGAAACAAATATATCTGTTTACTAAATACTTAAAATATAATCGGAACTCGATCAGAATTAGGTAGAACCACGTGAAAGTAAATAAAAAACCACTGTTATTGAGCGAAGTAGCGTTAGCAAATAAGATTTTAAATTTTACCTTTAAATCAATCCGAAGCAAGAATCTAAACTTTTTGATTTGTTACTGTATTATTTTAAAAATGTATACTAGAGCAAAGTCAATATTCTCAACCATTTAAAATGATGTCAATCCTTTTTGGGTTTGCTAGAATCGGATACTTATTGTTCTGAACTATATGCTAACGCTACTTCGCTAGAATTTTCATATTCGTTTTACTTTGATAAGGTTGCATCTCTTTCTAATTGCGTGAGAGCTGTACCCTATAACCCATGCCCATGCCAAGTTTTTAATAGATTGGATTTAAAGACTCAATTGTTTTGATCGAAAATCAAAATAGCTTTGTCGAGATATTATACAATTGCTTTCAGCGCTATATGATCACACGTGGCTTGCAAATCTTCCTTTATTAAGATTAGGCTTAATCATAGACTTATTTTTGTAATTTTTTTCTATTACCAAGTAAATTTATTCACTTGGTTTTTTTACCTATTAAAATGTTAAGCCACGTAAATCTTAAATGCAATTAGGGGAAGTTTTGCAAGTAGGGCTTATTTCTTGTTGATAATTTGCATAGCATCCGGTAAACAGGATGCTTTCCGAGTCGGGACTTTCCTCGTAGGTCTATTTTCATTTTAAAATCATTTAATAAAGAGAGCTTCATCAAAACATTATTATAAAAATTTATTTATAATTTACGAAGACCGGTTATTTATAGGATTTAGAATCTTATATCGCACAAGCTGTCAGTCATGAGATGATCTCTACCTATGACCAATGCGGACGCACATTCTGCGCGCGCGCATACTGCATTTTGCCGATGTGGATGCGCCCTAATTTAATGCGGCGTTGAAGACCAACATTCATAGTTATTCATTTAACTAATCCTAATCCAGCTAGGCACTTTTTATAGTCTATAAAACCATATTAAACGTTAAATACTAAAGATATTTTTAAATATTTTTATATTTTTTCATATTTTCACTTTGTAATAGTAACATTTTCGAACAGTTTATGAGTGTACGAGTATAGTTTTAATTTTATATTATATACATTTTTATTGAAGTATGTAGTTGGACAGATTCTAAATTCTTTTTAATTAAATAAATACTTTATTTAAATTGCGTTCCTTCTATAAATATTTTTATTTCTATAATGCAAGAAACTGTTACAGCTTTTCTATTTTAAAAGCCAATTATTGCATTTAATAATTCTCACATTTACATTTCATCCATTATTATGCATTTTTCTTCAGAAATAGAGAGCATTTTTTCCATTCATTCACTTCCAAATGTGAGTGAGCAAGAAAGCAAGATGGCCACAGCACAGATATTAAAGCTATCGCTTTCAATTACCTGCCTTGCTATCCCTACTAGATTCTTCTTAAAAATCTGAAGGGACTGCTATTAGGGCTCATAAGTTTCACTCTTTATACTTTAAAAATCTGTTACCTGAGAATAAATCATTAGAGATTTGGTACAGATTAAAATCTTGTTTGTAAAAGGGCCACCTCATCGCTTGATAAAACTAATAGCTGTCTAACTGCTGCTGCTGCGACCACCTTTCCCACTCCCAAACCTACATTATATTCATTTTACAACTTAAAATCTCTAGGTAAAACAAATCAAGTAAACAATGGGAGATGGTAAAAGTCATATCCTCGCTGTCCCCTCGCAGCCAGCCAAATGTACACCACATGGTATGCACCAGGAACAAAGCAGATCATACCAGCTACGAAAAATACTGCACCTTGGAGACCGTTCTCTGGTTCTGCTACTGCGAATGCCCCCATTCCGATGAGCCCGATACCGACTATGAGCAGTATGACAGCAGCGCACACTGTCTTCCAGTTCTCCCTGACCTTTGGATGGTTCCAGCAGTAAGCTGATTCGGTTTCTTCGACATACTCGTGTATCAGTGAATCTGAATCCCGTGAAGTTGTGTCTTCTGTGCACTTGTATGTTTTGCTGTAGAAGAAAAAAGGAGAATATTAGCATAAATTCTATTTAATTAATATTACAAATGGTAAAGTTTGTGTGGATGTTTATATAAATAAAATAAATAATGCCGGACATTTCACACAGCATCATCTGGCCCCATAGTAAGCAGAGTTTGGGTTATGGGAACCATATGACTATACCAAGTCTCCACTAAATCTTTACATCCATGATGTTCACTTATTCACTTCATGTTTGAGCATGAAGAACTAACAAACGAACACACACACACACCGATAAACTTTCGAATTTATGGTCGAGCGAGCGATGCGAGTGAAGATCTTAGTGGCACCTTGGGCGATCTGGCTTTGAATGTTTATTTGTTTGACGATAACTATCGAACCGTCGATCCGATCTGCATGGAATTTCACAGGACGACATATTGGAATTGAGAGGTGATCTGGTATGGTAGCTTATTGGATTAAATTGGACAAGGGATTGTTAAGATATGGGGTTCCGAATAGGAGATTAAAAAATTAAATTCATATAAAACAAGTTAAGTGCTTTGTTTACACATTCCAAACAATGCGAATGTTTGTTGATGTTTTTAAGTTTGTAAAAACATCAACAGACATTAGCACAAATACCTATAATAATTATCCGCGCTCACGTTATTTCGAAACGTTAGTTCTAGCGAAATAACGTTGCCAATAACAAAATTATGACACTGGCAAAGCTAAAAGGAATTGTCATCCATTTCAATTAGAATAATAACTTCGTTATCTGGAAGAAATAGCTTCTTTAGCGATAAGACCGCCTATTGTACATAATTTCTTTCAAGTATATTTAGTTTGAAAGTAAATAATTATAATTCATTCGTTCATGTTCGAACGTTTGGTGTATAAAACAAGCTTGCCCAGCGTGGAAGTAACTCCGCGTTCATATTAAGTACTTTTAAAGCCAAATTATCGACGTAGTCGTTCTAAAACGTAGCACGGGACCTACAAAAGACTTGCTAGTCTAGTGAATAAGTTGGATTCTCTAGAAATTAAAATAGACGAGCAATAGAAGATATCTAAAGTATCTTCAAATGGAGATTGCAACATTTGCAACATAATATTAATCATTTATTAAACATAAAAATAATTAAAAATAATAGCCTTTCATTTCCAACGAAAAGAAAACCTAGAAAAACAACAAAGTTTGTTTCTAATGTTAGTGTTTTTAGGTTAGTTTTTTGCTATTGTTTAAATTTAAATTAAAAAATGTTTATAATAATAATAATAACCCCGAGGGTGAAGGCCTCCTCCAAATGAAAGCCATTGTTATTTTATTCAAATCATAATAAGTACGCCACTGCAGCGTTCCGTACGCGCTGCGCATCTAATGTCAGGGATTGCCATTTTGGAAATGTAAAGCGCTGCTTCCCGGAAATCAAGCGAGGCACGGACTTCATACAGCAACGAAGAACGTAAACAAACAATCAAACGTCAAGTTTCCCGAACACTCCAGTTACTATTATGAGAACGCCAAAATCTGAAGCTGCGCTAGTCATCATCTCCATAGTGAGAATAACTCTTATTACAGAAGCTACCCGCTTCCTATAACATGCCAGTCGCTCACCTACTGACGAAAATGTGTCAACCGTCTAATCATTAGCGCGATACGAAACGCTCAAAAGTTAGGGTGCGTTCACAGTTCCGTCTGTGTTTCAGTCGATTTTTTTTATCGCGATTTACCATTCTATTCCAATTCATCTACGTTTCGACTCCAATTACAGTTCGATAATTACCTAAAAACCGATTCTGTTATTTCTATGACCAAACAAAAGAAAACATTCGATCGATCGATGGCGACTTCGTAAACGTAACGTGAGCCATTGTTCATTAGCAAAATACGAAAACACGTCAAAAGCTATCATTCAGTTGCGATTCGATTCCTATCGAGCTTAAATGAACAGAATTATCCCCCTGTTACTGTGCAAGGCTGCAATAACAGTGATGTAAAAGCCGCAGAGAGAATACGCTCAATTTCAGCGTTGTTAATTTAAACCCAAAAGAACGACTGACAAAATTAAACAATTCCTATAAAATATTTTTGAATCTGAATTCTCTGTAGAAAAAGTAAAAACCGCACCGATAGGCACGCATATTTTGTGATAAGTATAACCGAAGCAGCGTAAGCGAAGCCATGTAACTGAACAAACAGTGTGGCCGCAGGGAGTTAGTTTTTCGGAGTGGTTTCCCAGCTCCCAGTATTCCGAACAGTTCGCGTTCTAGTCCAGCAGCATCTAATTAACTTTATAAACAAATATCTTTTTACAATGGTATTTAGTGGCTATCTGCTCGATAATTGAAACGATGTGTTATCAATATTTTGCCTCCTATAGGAAATAGGTTACAAATTGTTTTTAAGGATATTGTTAGTTTTATAATTTAATTATGAAATAATGTCTATAATATTCAATAATCATCATCTCCTCCTAAAGTTGACGTCGTGTTAACTTGCTTACACTAATAGATGGAAAGAAAGCTAATTAAAACATTAAATTAAATTAAATTAACCCATTAAACATTTTTCAGAATTCCTTATATGAATGTTTTCTGATAAAAAAAAAACGCGATTTGAGCGCCGTGAATACGTGTCAAGATCATTTGATCAGGGGTCTCCCTAATGCGTCTACGATTTCTAAGGGCGACGGCAACGAACATTATCTAGCTATCTATTTGTCATCAGTGGGGTAATTATGGAACTTTGATACTATAAAAACATTGATACTAATAGCTTTCAGTTACTATTGATGAATTGGTATTACGGATCGCTGCGATTTCTATCAGCTTCTATCGCTGGTTACAATGTGAAGTTGGTGTCAAACTATAACTCGACCAATTTACAAAGTACGATTGTGGTAGGAACCGTGTTTAGCGTAATAAGCATTTAAATACATCGTATATGATTGATTCAAATAATGCCTATTGCTAATCGAAACGGATAGACATTGATTGTATCAAGAGTTCCATAATCGCCCTACCGCCCTACCTATCACTTAAGACGAAAATGACTAAATTGGAAATGTTATGTGACATTAAATGTGATGTAAAATGTAAACAGAACAGTTCAAGAACATGAGATTTCTTGTATTAACTTGAAGAATTATTGTCTAGCTTCTGATTAGATAGATTACAAAAAAAACCTTTATATTTAAAGGCCTTATAACCTTACTAACTTATATTTAATTATTAAATACAATGGGCGGTCTTATCGTTATTGTAAACTATCGTAATTCCACCATTGAATAAGGCACTCGGTGTATTTATGTCAGGGAAAATTATAATTTTAAAAAGCTGAATAGTAAAACAATGTTATCAACTGAACAAGTACGCGATATATCTGCGGTCGAGCTCCCTGACCTAACTCTATAGCTATTTGTGTATATGAGTCAAATTTGACATCGAAGTCCCTATTTAACTCGGCGTTCGTCGGTACTGGGTAAAAAATACCACAGTGGGCATAGACCCAAACGTATTTTTTTTTCTCGCGCTTGAATCACTTGCTGTTCACAGTACCTTCCCGCCAATAAACAACCGACCCGTACGAGGCGTTCCTGTCAGTTCGCGCCACGCGTTCGGCCACATCGGACGTACAAAGTGAGTTTGGGTGAAAACCACCCGGTAGCGACTGTAGAAGAGTTATTGCAAGATGAAGACAGTGAGTTAGAAAATATTTCGGAAACGGATGACATTGAAGAGCACAGTGAACATGAAAGCGGAACAGTGCAAGGAGATACTGACAGCATTTCTGACATTAGCCTTCTGTATAACGAAGAAGAAACAAGTGCATCTATACAAATTGGCGCCGAGTATTTAGAAGACGTACCGCTAAAGTACATCAGGAGCAGATAGTTTATCGGCAAAGACAGAACCACTCAGTGGAACGTTCAAGAGCCACCGCAAAATGTACGAGCAAGGTCTCACAATATCATTATTCATATACCACGACCCATCAGAGAAAGCAGAGACTGCGGCACGATACTGGAAGCTTGGGAATTGTTATTTTCGGATGATTATCTGCAAAAAATTGTCGATTCTACCAATATTTACATCGATAACTTGAGGCCAAGCTATTCAAGAGATCGTGATTGTAAGTGCACCGACATGATTGAACTTTCTTAGGCTTACTATATTTCTGTGGCAGAATGCGAAGCGGACACCTGAATACGAAGGATCTCTGGGAAATAGATGGAAGCGGCTGTGATTTATGTTTAGCCACTATGTCACGTGGAAGATTTCATTTCTTGTTGAAATGTTTGCGTTTCGATAATGTTCACACGCGAGTACAACGAAAAATGGACGATAAATTAGCACCTTTCCGCGAGATTTTCGAAGAATTCAATGCTAACATAAAGAAGTATTATTCACATGGAGAAAACGTGACTATTGATGAAAAGCTGGAGAAAACTCGAGGCCGTTGTCCATTTAGGCAATACATTCCCAGCAAGCCTGGAAAATATGGCATTAAAATATTTTTGCTGGCTGATGCACAAAGTTTCTACACAAGCAACATGGAAATGTATGTTGGAAACAATGACGGGCCATACAACCATAGTAATTCGCCAATTGAAGTGGTGAAACGTTTGGTAGAAGCTATAAAAAATAGCCATCGAAATGTAGTGATGGATAACTGGTTTTCCACTTTTCCGTGATTTGCTGAGAGATTACGGATTGACGGCACTTGGCACTTTGAGGAAGAATAAGGTTGAGCTTCCACCAATCTTCACATCAACCGCAGGACGAGAAATTCAAAGCACCCTTTTTGGGTTTCAAAAAGACTGCACTTTGGTGTCATATGTCCCAAAGAAAAATAAAGTTGTTCTTTTAGCTTCGACTATGCACTACGACGGCAAAAGATTCTTGAGAAGGGAGAAAGCCTGAAATGATTATAGATTACAACAGAGGGAAATGTGGCGTCGACGTCGTCGATGAGCTATGTGGTACTTACTCAGTGTCTCGTGTAACCAAAAGGTGGCCATTGGTATTATTTTATGGCTTGCTGAACATCGGAGGCATCAATGCATACATAATTGTGAAGGCCAATAAAGTTCTCCAAGGAGCAGTGATTGGGCCAAGGACGAGTGAATTGAAGGAACTGGCGAAGGGTCTTGTGATGCCACAAATAAGAAAAAGATCATCCGTCCCAAATTTGCCACTGTTTATAAAAACCAAAATCAAGTTCATTCTTGGTGAACATGAAAATAATGCAGGTGACCTACCATGTTCCTCCCGGTCTCTTCTTAGGCCGTCTGCTTCTCGCTGTGCAGATTGTGACTGGAAAAGGATCGGAAGACAAAGACGATATGCCAATTGTGTCACAAAAAATATGCCGTGAGCATACTACACCTATTTGCGGGAATTGCTATCAAAGAGTGAAGTAGATTCGTAAGACTGCTATTTTTATGACTTGTGATTTTTGTGATTGTAAAGTAAATTTTCGTAAATATTTTTCATAGTAAAAGTACAAATGTTTCCTATTAGTTTGTAAGTGAATTTAGTCTATTTTTGATAACTGATCTCGATTTTGCATGTTTCGTTATAAATATTTTTGTGTTAATTTTTGACGATGTTTCTAAAAGTGTTGTATTTTTTAATGTTTATGGTACATGTGCCCTAATTAGAAATGAATGATTCTACTATAATCATGCTTTTAATTACTTAATTATAATATGAATGAATAATAAAAAACCTCAAAACAAAATATATAAACCCATATTATTATATAACAGTCAAATAAATCTGTGTATGTTTTACCCGTTAGCGATTATTTGTGTTCTAAATTGCCTAGCGACGAACGCCGAGTTAAGCCTGTACTGGAAAATTACTAAAATTACTGCATCTGTACTACACTAAATTTCCGCAATATTATAGACTCTCCAACGCGAGTGACGGAGACGACATGCGCTAATCTTGATCATTTATATGTAGAGTGCGAGCCCGACGCCACCCGCACCAGCCCAATGCATACCCAGCAAAGTGACCACTACGCCGTAAGAAAACGTACGCATTCTCTGCAATGAGACTGAGACTGGACCTGTTTGGCACCACAAGCGAAATTTTTTATCTCTTATCATGTTGTGAAAGTTGGCCTACCTACTCTATTTGTTTCTCTATGTCTGTAACCTTTTTCGTGTTATGAGTCAAATAAACCATCATTCTATTGTATTCCATTTATTCTATTCAATGCGCGCCTTAAAGAGCGATCGCTCACCCAGGTAGGTCCAACACATTATCAAACGAACCGATCTAACTTTGAACCCGCTGTAGCTAGACTATAGACTGGAATACACATGTATCCCATATTCGCTTTGGAAAATATCCAGACGGACCGAACAGCCTTAGAAAAGGTATACCTTTTCAAAGGCTTTTTTTCTGATCATCCCCGCACTTAAGCCTGTATCGCCGGAGATCGGTCAAGCAAAACGTGATTACCTATTACAAAAGTAAATATTACCGGGCAGATAAACAAAAGTAAAGCAAAGTATACAAGGGACTTTCGAGGGTTGATAGCAAACAAACAGTGAAAGTAATGTCAGGTTTGCATTTCCAGAAGGCTTTAGGTTATGATTTAATGTAATATCCTTATTCTCTCTATAACTTCATAAAGCAAGCAGTATAATTGACAGTGTATACTGACTGACGCAACGATATATAAATAGGAAAGAAAAATAGGCGTCTCGCAAACGCGGTTTTAACAGCTGGTACATTTATCCATTGACGACCTCTGTGGCCTTAGGTCGGCTGAGACACAAAAGGTTGCGGGTTCGATTGCCACCGCGGGACAAATGTTTGTTTGATCTCCAAGTATTTGTTTAGGGTCTGGGTGTTTCTATGTATAATATGTATGTATTTAAAAATATATATAAGTAGTATATCAGTCATGTGGTACCCGCACAAGCTCACTTACTTACTTTGGGGCCAGATGATGCTGTGTAAAAGTCCGGTAATATTATTATTATTATCCTAACCCGGCGATTTTCACTTGGTTGGATAACATATTATTAATTATATTATTATATTTGCCATTCAACGTGGTAACGCCGCCAGTATCTTGGGAACGCTGCCCTCTTGCAGTGATCTGGATCAGTTGAGCTATCTATAGATCGTTTTAAACGGTCCTTAGATAGCTCAACTGTTTCACGTGTATTTTATATTATTTTGTACATTTCTGTAAATATGTTTTATTATATTATTATTTATATTACTATTCTTAAATTGGAAACTTGCTTTCCGTTAAGAAAAAAAAAATTATAGCGTGGCAAACTATGTACGTTAGGTAACCGAGGAGCTAATCAGCTAATTCGCGACACAATGAACTTGATTTAAATTCCCTAGGAAGGTAGAACTTCTTGCGAAACATGATGAATTTCAGGAAACACGATGAATTTCAGGTAAAATATGAAAAAGAGTTTAGATGACTGAAAAAAGATTAAAAGACAAAGTAGTAGTAAATACTGAAACAGGCAAATCAAGAAGAAGTTTTGATTATACTGAGCTACTGAAACGATCTGATGGTTCCAGGTTCCCTTGCAAAGAGTATGCGGCGTCCTACCGCGCCCTCTGTCTGTCACCTGGAAGCGATGCACGTGACATCAGCGCATCAACGTCAACGCATCGCTTCCAGACATCGCACCAGGTGCACGTTCTCGGCACAATAAGGCATCTTATGGCCATAAATAATACATCATGTACCAAAGACAAAGACATCATCAAAGGTTGGTGTCAATGAGCATAGGGAATACAGTTGTGATTGTGAGCATGTGTGTTTTGTTTTTTAGAATTACAAACCTAGACCATTTCGAATTGTTTTACATGCTAGATAAATGTATGAGCCTACTAGCTACCTATGGCTCACGCAGTGAGTAGCGCATAATTATTAATAGCGCATAATTATTCATAATTAAGTTTTAAAAACTAAAAAGAAAACCAACTTCATCTATATTATTAATACGTGAAGCAAAAACTTTGTACACCTTTTTACGAAAATTGCGCGGACGGAGAAGTATGAAATTTCGCACACTTAGTTATAATAGAGGAGTGCAGAATGCTAAAAACAATTTTAAAATTTTATAAAAAATACATTAGATTGAATTCAATTAAGGTCGAATTTCGGCCAATGGGCGACCACTAGTTTATATAATAATAAGTAATAATTATTTATATATAATAATATAAATTTCGTTTACTTGGACGGCAATTTTTTTCTACCTATTTTATTTAAAAAATACAACCGAATTGAGAACCTCCTCTTTTATTTTAAGTGGGTTAAAAAGTAGCCTAGTTTTATTGCCGGTCCAAATCTATATATCTATAGGCAGGCCAAGCGTACTCCGCACTTTAAGTACGAAGTTACAAGTACATTGGCGCACCCAACCGGTTGGGCAAAGACAGACGACAGACGAGATAGAGTTACGCGAAAGAAAGCAGGCAAGGTTCATACAAAAAATTGTTAAGACCAGACGAGTTCCTTGCCGGATTCTTCTTGAACTGGGGTTAGGAGGAACCGGCATCTAGATTCACTAGCATGTAATAAGACGATTGAATGTGGTCCTTGTGATTATATTGTATAAAGAAAGAATTTATAAATTTTATTTAAAATCAGTTTCGCCATTTTTTTGTGGTTAACTAACAAACATCTATCAATAATATTTATAAACTAATAATAAATGAAGGAATTCCTGATACTAAACCAAGAAGAATTAGTCATATTGAAAAGTACCTAATGCTACTTTATTCTTGTGGGAATTAGTCATGTTAGGTAGTTTTTTAGAATGAACAAGGAATACCTAATTGTAACTAAATTTACGTCACTTGTGGTTTATTTTAGAAACCGATAGAGATTTAACCACATAAAATGGCATGTTTTATTTTACATTTTATTGAACAAAAAACAAATGTATATTTTTAAAACTATCATGGTTATTAACACGATAGGTGTTTAGCAGGATTAGTGAGGTTTTGACTGATGACTTTAAATTTAAAAAAAATATTAAAAATAAAGGAAAATTAAATTTTTTGACATACAATACTACTCTTCTTGGCTTAATTTTTTCAGACACAATGTAAAATAAATAATTGAATAAATTCTTAATGTTATTCTTTTTCTTGTTCTCGATATTTCGGCACAGTTGTATGCGCCATGATCACGGGAGAAACTGACAAATGAATGACACTGTGCCTAAATATTAGGAACAAAATCATGGTTAAATATAACATTTGTGTTATGAACAGAAGTAATTTTTTATGCGAAAAATGTATGCGCTTTATACAGTACTAAAATTAATCAAAATCGGTTCAGAAGTTTAGTTTTAAAATCAAAATAGCTGGAAAACAATGTCATCCAAGTAAACGAAATTTCGGACTTTGCTTTCCTGTGACTTTCCAGTAGTGTTTAGATATTACATTACATAGTATAAAACAAAGTCGCCTCCCGCTGTCTGTCTGTCCCGTTGTATGCTTAGATCTTTAAAACTATACAACGGATTTTGATGCTGTTTTTTTTAATAGATAGAGTAATTCAAGAGGAAGGTTTATATGTATAAAACATGCATAATATAGTAGAGAAACACTGAAAATTTTTGAGGTTTCTTATGTGGTGTCGTAAATAAACACATTTTTTTGCGCTTACATTGCAAACGCTGGCTGAACCCTACGAGATAGATCAAAATAATGTACTACAGTATTGTACACCCTCAAAAGGTCTACAAAAAAGTCTGCGATGGTATATGGCTATCTCTTAGGGATAACCATTCTGTAGTATAATTAGTATCAGCATTGCACCCGTGCGAAGCCGGGGCAAGTCGCTAGTAAAATTATAAAGTATAAAAAGCGTAAAATAAAAACGTTTTGAACCAACTTTATAATAAAGAAAAGGTCTCAGTTTGGTTGGATTTTTTTATAAAGTCAGTTTTCTTTTTAAGACATAATTATTATGTACACACTATGTATGTGAAGCCGAAGGCGACAGCTAGTAATACTTAAATGTGTAATCAATCAATATACATGGTCTGAACACAATGTTACAGTTAGGTTTATGGAGTTCAGTAGTTCTTTACAAACTGCATATAAAGTATTAGTGCCCGCCTGTGACTTTGCATGGGTGGTACCTACATTAAAAGTGGTCTATATGCTATTCCACATCACAGACTATACTCATACTAATTTAGGTCCAATTTTAGCCATTACATGTTTAAGCCACAAACAAACATAAACATACACACAAACATTACCATTTATAATATTAGAAGGTAGGATTTTTTCTGTAACTAATTATGTTTTTTTACATACTTAATATGGCTCTGCTTATCCAGCTACGAAATTCGAAAGTTCAAATCTGAATACTAAATCAGTCAAAATGCTAATTTGTGAAAGTTAATTATAAATTATTATGAATGCTTATTGTGATTCATATATCAATGTTAAAGCTAGTTATTCATAAGTTATTCAATGGTTATTCATAAGGCCAAAACAGGAAGATCAGTCATCAATGAAAAACAATAAACCATCTTAATGAATGACTAAGATAGGTAGGAACAAGTAGACTAGGTACTATTAACTACTATAGTCAAAGTCAAGCAATTTTTAATCAATACAATGACAAGGATCAATTTAAACTGTTTTACATGCAAGGTGAACTCAGATGCCAATTCCTGCTAAGCTAAGGCCAAGAAAAATTGGCAAGAAACTTATCTTGGGCCTTGCGCTTTGTTGTATAATGTTTCTTAACTAGCTTATCAATAAAAATCTACAAGATAACAGTTACACATTGCATATCTGTGAGCTAACTGTCATGCATTCCTATCAAAAATTTAGTCGTCTATATTATAATATGAGTTTTGCACAAAACTACCCTTTATTTCTTAACAAGTAGTTAAGTTGCTAATAATATAATAATAACATTTCACACAGCAACATCTGGCCCCAAAGTAAGCAGAGCTTGTGTTATGGGTAACACATGACTGATATACTACTTAAATACACTTTTCTTTGGAAATATATACATTATTACATAGAAACACTCAGACCCGAGACAAATACTTGCAGATCATACAAACATTTGTCCCGCGGCGAGACTCGAACACGCAACCTTCTGCGTCTCAGCCGGACTTGAGTTCACTGCGCCACAGAGGTCGTCATAATACTATTAGGTACTCTGGTACCTAGAAGTAGGTGAGTAGTGTATTAACGTAATTAACAAATATTAGCAGATAATTAGTTAGATACATAATGTGAAGCGTATTGGAGTCCAAGCGCCTTTGCTCCACTATAGAAACGTGCGTCAGGCTAGCCGATAAGGTCATGATCACCCTGCAATTTAGTGACAAAGAATGCCTTCTTTTCATTATATGAAAATGCCTTTCGTTCCTTACAGACTGTTTCTTCGATCTATTGCTTTTATATTTAAGGTTGCATTAAGGTTATATACGGTCCACAGATGTAAATAGAGGTCTCACCTGGACAGATATTCCCCTCCATTCTTGAATTTATTTTGTAAAGGCGATCTATCGCCCGTTGCACCGTATACTTTTATCGCCTCGTCGGTTTCCTCCTCGAAGGCGTCGTCGATTGAAAAACGTTTTTCACTATTGCCGAAAGGTCGAGTCATTTTTAAATGTTTGAATTAATTGCTAGGGAAAAGGAGAGGAATAAACATACTCCGACGCGCACAAAGATAAAAACACAGCTGTCAATTTGTCATACCTAGCAACCAAACCAATACTTCTACTTCGCCATATTGATTGTAAGTGTTCGGTAACTAACTTTTCTATTCCATGAGTATCCAGTGTTTGTTATTTTTGTTTCGCCATTTATATTTAAGAAATTTATGATAATAAAAAAAAACAAAATACCAAATTAAACATACTTTCTAGATTTTGTAATATAATTTTGTATTTATTTGTATATTATTTTAAAAACTCTGCATTTCCCTGAATAAAATTATTTATACAAACCATGTAAATATAATATATTATGTCGTTGTCTAAAACATTGTCCTCAGCCATAAAAAAAAATATTCGTATAGAATGTGTAGTAGGAAAATGATTGTAGAGTAGATTCTGAGCGCACTCAGGTTTAGGCTTTTTTATGTTCGGAAAACTGATATCTAATTGGAACTAGTTAAGTAAGTAGTTTGTGGTTATCTATATGAATCAATGGAACAAATGTCTTTTTTTTTCTTATTTCATGGCCTAACATAATCAGTCTTCACTAATGATGTCAATTATTCCATTGACACCATTCCCTTTTCATGATCCTAATCGATTTATCAATATCCGAACGATTAATTCAGTTCGACAGAAGTCAGTGTCAAAAAAAAGTAAACAAAGAAACGTCAAAACCACATGGCGTTATTTTTGTGTTAGTCATGATATGAATGTAATTGAAAACAAGTGATAGAAATTGTATAAAATTACAATGGTGAATAAAGACTGGGCTAAAGTAATCCCGACATTATCGAAGCCCGTGTTGAGATGTATCAGCACACAGGGTTTCAAGGTCATGACGCCCATACAGGCGGCTGTAATACCACTTATTCTGACATGTAAAGATGTTGTCGCCGAAGCGGTGACTGGATCAGGGAAAACACTTGCATTCGTGATTCCCATGCTTGAAATGATGATTAAGAAACAAAAAGATAGTCCGCTGAGGAAGGATTTTATATATGGTGTGATTATTTCGCCTACGAGAGAACTCGCTACTCAGATTCATAAGGTAACCAACAGACAAAGTAAATATTCGTTATTAATGATCAAAACTTTATTTACAGAATATTATATAATACATGTGAAACTGATATCCATAGGGATCTATGGATTGTTTAAAATGGTCAAGTCAAGTGAAGTCAATTCAAAAGATATATAATTCAATACAATTACAAAGATCACTTTTAAACATCTCAGATGAATAGATAGCTCAACTGATCTAGGTCACTAAAAGAGGGCACCATCCCCAAAACACTGATGGCATTGCCATATTCTAAGGTCTGAAAAGCCAGCTCAAAGATCATGTTTCTACCAGACACCCTGAATTAATTTTAATTAATAATGCTTATGGAGTAATCAATTAAGTTCTAGAAACATCTGAACAAATAGATTCATAGTATTATATGCCCCCAGGTTATAGAAACATTTCTACAAGAACCAGAGCTATCGCACATAGCTCTGACTATGCTAGTTGGGGGACGAGCTGTAGAACTGGATGCCCAAGCATTACAAAAAGGTGCACACATTATTGTATGCACCCCAGGCAGGTTTCAAGACTTGCTAGCTGAGAGGAAGAATTTAAATCTAGCTGGAAGACTAAAGGAGTTGGTAAATATATTTTTCAACACTTTGCATAACTGACTTAGGGGCTAGATGACACTGTGTTAAATGTCCGGCATTATTTATTTATCTACACCGCACTAATTTTTGGGTCATGGCCCAACCATTTAATTGAGTTCATAAAAAGAGGATACGAGAGAGAAGTTTCTATATATGTTTTTTTTAATGTTTGTTACATGAGGTAACAAATCCGTCATTTATGAACTGATTTGAAACAAAATTTTTTTTGTGTAAGGAATTACTTGATTCCCATAGAAATTTCATCAAAATCGGTTCAGTAGTTAGGTTTTTAAATCATAATAACTAAAAAAAATATTAAAATATATAAAATACATAATTGTAAAGATAGACGAAATTTCGTATTTTAACATAAATAAAATCGGTTTTTTTTATATAATTAGTTGGGTTAGTGGCCCTTGGTTATTTATTACCAGTTATTTATGACCTTAATATACTGGAGTGGATAACTACAGTAGGTAATCGCGGACATCAAAGCTATCATAACAACTTTTGTATACCAGTCTATATAGACTAAATTTGTAGGCCGCTGCCTAGGGTAGCTTTTAAAAAACTGAGTTTAAATTTAATCTAATTTAATTCAAAACAAAATTACAATATAATGATTTTAAACATGAATCCCGTTCGAAGTATGAAACAAGAATGCAATCGTAAGTCTAGGTAGTTCCCATGAAAAGTGCAGCGTCGGTTGTCAGGCGGCCCACGTTCCGCCTCGCATGCGCCTCGTGCCATGTCGATGTCTTGTACCGGTCGAGCCAACGCAGCGCTCTACATATATTAGCATTGCGTAACACCTTCCACCGAAGAACAGCGAGTATTGAAGCTTGTCGTAAATTGAGCTGGGGGTTGCTTGGGATCAACCCTTCTTATAGTTGGAAAAGCGTAGACTCCCTGTAGTTCAGCTCCGTAGTCGGTCCGTACTTTCTGTATAACATCACGCTAGTAAGTGCACATGCACCGGCTATAACCACGTACATAGGGATTGTAGTGTGGTATAGAGTGTAGTCGACGTTTTTGTCGAGATGTAACGGCGATTGCAATGAAATTTTCTTATTAGTGGCTTGAAGGTGGTCCAGGTTGATAGAATGCAATTTGAATGCTGGATCTGAAGATGAAGTGACGAAGTCGCTGCTAGGTAGATCCATAATTTTCAATGCTTGTCCCTTTAAACGATCGTTAGTATTTGAGATCGTAAAATCTGGGGTTTCTAAGTAACATCTTTGTGGAATTATGGCGAGATAGCTGCCTTGGAGCGTCTTGTAGAGATCTTGACCACAGGAGAGATGTATCTTCGTGGAAACAGGGAAGCTGATGATATAGTGTCTCTCGTCGAGTTTTTCATACGCTGGTTTTGTTAAGGTGATGCTGATGGGGCTACACATCTCGTTCCGCTGCTGTGTTGAGATGAGATGCGGGATACAGTCATCTGATGATCGGCTCTGCTCGTGTCTTTTCTCCTAGCATATATACCATTTACTGGTCTTCGGGCATTCTAGGTAGGTATTTGAAAGGAGGAGCAAGGATCTCGTTATTTTTGTTAGGGATGATAGATAATCTATACATATCATAAATGGATGGGAGCACGATTGGGAACTTATAAACTATAACTATATCATTTCCTACGTAGTAAAAACCTAATCTAATTATATCGAAATACTCTCTAATATCTAAATCTACTACTTGCTTACTGCCATATAGAATGTTCAATTTACGAATTATGTCGCGAATTGTATTCAAATTTATGACCGAATAATGCGTGGTGGAAGCTCTGATAAAAGCAAGAATATTCTGCAACTTAATTAGTTCTTGAGAGATAGACTCTACATTATCCGTTAAAATCATAAGAATTAGGGCTAGGTGTGCGTACTTGACTAAATCATGATCCCTAGAAGCTTCAGATTGCCTAATTTTATTTATTAAAACTTCAATTTTAGGAGCAGTGCCAGGAGCAGGTGAATTGTCAGAATTGTCCTGTAATAATTGTGCGCTTTTAGGGAGACATTTTAATCTGGATTTGGCAATAGGGCCTCGCTTTTTCATAGTATAAATATGAATAGGGAGGTCCGCCATTACGACATCATGAGTGTAACGAGGGGCTAATTTTTGTCTGGAAGCAAACGGATTTTTCACGAAAATCTGTTGCTCGGGAGAATATTCAGCCTCTGGTTCTCGTTCCTTATTTTGGTTGTCTGTCAGGTCTTTACGGGTCGCGCTACACATCTCATGAATAACGTTATATGCTTTAGTCATCCTATCTCTATGATTAGTCATATACTGTTGTAATAAATGAGCTGAGAGATCTACGTCGAAAGGGTCGCGAGGATCATAATGTCCTGTAACTACTTCTATTGGTTTGCACTTAGTAAAACTATGGATACTACTGTTGTAAGCTAGAAGAGCGTACGGCATTAGAATGATAACAGATTCGGATTTCTGACTCAATTTTAAAATACGAAGGTGTTCTAATGTCCTCGAATGAAATCTCTCAACTATACCATTCTCGTTAGGTGTGTGGGGAGCGATTCTGTGGATCTTATGCATCCTTACGAATTCTGTCACAAGCTGATTAGTGAATTCGGTTTCGTTACTATAGTGTACGGTATTCCGTGATGAGTGCATAAGTTGAATAAAGCCTGTACTACACTAACAGCACCATCTCTCAAATAATATGCTTGTGCATACTTTGAGAATGCGTCTACGATAGTTAGGAATTTCTCGCTCTGAATAGTCAAAAGGTCTAAATGAACTAGTTCAAAAGGTTTACTAGCAGGTGGTACTACTTTAAACTGCTGCTTTATCGGGCTGCGATCATATTTCGCTTGGCCACAAATAGTGCATTCATTTATAAACTTAGTTATTTGCTCTCTCATTTTAGGCCAGTAATATCTATTAGATAAGGCTAGGTAACATTCGTTAATGCCACGATGATTGGTCTTACCATCATGATATTTATTAATAATTTCTTGCTGTCTTAAGTATTCTCTAACGTTATCTAATTCTGTTTTAGTTAGTGTAAGATTCATAGCCGAATTTTTGAAGGTTTTTTGTATAATAGGTACGATGGTGTATTATAGAGCCAAATAAGGATTAATCAATAGTCCGGTTTTTATTTTAGGATAGACATACTCCTTGATCGCGTTAATAACGTCGTCCTCAATATTAGATTCTGATATTTGAACTGAGATACGCGTGTGCGTCTCAAATGGCTTAGTGACTACTGGTCTTCATTTAATAATACCTACGACATTAAAAATTCGTTGTTTCGTAAATCGGTTCAATGGGTCATCTAAAATCGGAACTTCTAATATAGGGTTTTCGTTATTCGTATGAACAGTGGCGGTTCTTGAACCAGTCGCAGTTTCTGTAGCAGTTACGGTTCTAGATTCATCTAATGCAGGGTCAGTTTCTGATGGATTCACTACGATTGACATAAGTTCTTCGTTATTAATTTCAATACGCGATAGTGCATCGGCATTAGTGTTGCACTTGCCCTGTAAGTAATCGACACTATAATCATACTCACTTAATTTCAAGCGCCATCTTGTAAGCCGTGAACTAGGATCTTTTAAGTTCATAACCCATTGTAAGGGCCTATGGTCGGTAAGTATTAGGAACTTTCGGCCATAAAGGTATGGTCTAAAGTATTTAGTAGCCCATACAATAGCTAGGAGTTCTATCTCAATGGTGCTATAATTAAGTTCGCTAGAATTAAGAGTTCGCGAAGCGTACGCTATCGGTTTATTTGAACTCTTGGTGCCTTGAGATAGAATGGCGCCGATAGCTACATTGGATGCATCGGTTGTCAAGATAAAATCTCTTGTAAAATCTGGGTATTGTAAGATGGGATAATTTGTCAAGAGCGTCTTACAATGTTCGAAACAACTAGTGTAGTTTTGATCTAACTTGATTTTAGAACCCTTTTTCAAACATTGAGTTAAAGGTTTAGTTAGTCGGGCAAAATCTGGAATAAATTTCCTGTAATAGCCAAGTAATCCGAGAAAACGTTTGATTTCAGTGGGAGTCTTTGGAATTGGGTAGGTTTCTATGGCCTTAATTTTATTGGGGTTAGGTTTTACACCCTCTTTAGAGATGACATGGCTTAAAAACTCGGTTTCTAGCTTCAAGAATTCTGATTTATCCATTTGGATCTTGAAATTAGTTTCTCTCAGTCTATTAAATACCTTGTCTAAGTTAATAATGTGCTCCTGAATGGAGGTACTGAAAACGATAATGTCATCGAGATAAACTAAACAGATCTCATTCTGTAGACCCCTTGAGACGTTATCCATGACACGTTGGAATGTGGAAGGTGAATTTTTAAGGCCCATCGGCATTCTTAAAAACTCATAATGCCCGTTTTCTACATTAAATCCTGTCTTATGGATGTCGGAGGGATCCATTTCTACTTGGTAAAATCCACTGGCCAAGTCAAGGGTCGTAAAGTATTGGCATTTACCTAGTTTGTCTAGTACATCTGTTATATTTCGAATAGGGTATTTATCATCAATCGTTTTCTCGTTAACTTTCCTAAAGTCCACGACAAGGCGCCATTTAACTTTACCGGAAGCGTCTGCCTTTTTGGGTACAATCCAAATCGGAGAGCTCCATGCGGATTCTGATGGTTTTATAATACTTTGATCAAGCATCTTATTTATTTGATCTCTGACTTCTTGTCTGTGAACGTAAGGATAGCGATGGTCTTAGTATGTACTGGAATTTCATCAGTGGTCCTAATCTTATGTTTGATCTTGTTGGTGAATGTAAGTAGTTCGCTCTCAAGTTAAAACACGTCCGCGTAGTTCGCACATAAGCGCCGCAAATTAGCGAGTTCTTCCGGGTTGAGATGATCGGTCCGAAGTCGAGATAAAACATTTTTCTCGCGGTCTGATAAAATTTATGTACTGTCACATTAAATATTAAATATTTCAGCTTCACCAGGACGATCCATAGAAAATATTATATCATTGGAAGTCGGGTTAGAAATTTCTACCCAGCCTCGGTTGTTCTGAACCGTCGTTAAACAATCTGAAATAAGGCAGTTACAAATCGTCTGATTATCAATCAAAACCTCGCCGTCTTGTGTGTTAATCGGCAACCTAACTATTTTCGTAGAGTTAGCTGGAATAATCTCTTCGTACAAGTTTACGTTCCTAGAATGGTACATCCGAATAGGTATCTGCGTATTACGAGTTTTAAGCAGTCTATTTTTTAAATCAATGGGAGAGTCCCATACGCCAAGTAAATCGAAGCCTAAAAGTCCGTCAAAATAGTTGTGAAACTTATAAACGTACAAATTTATATCATTAGGATCGTTCAGTTCTTGAAAACACGGCAACGTAATAGAATAGTCGTTCTTACTAGTCGCGTGCACGTTCGTCACCTCAAATGAATCGTATTTCAAAGGTATATGACGGAAGTATTTTCCTACAGCATCGGGACTAATAAAAGACTGGTTGGCACCTGTATCGATTAAAAATTTTAAAGGGGGGTTCGCGATCTGAATATAACCTAATTGCCTTTGAATATGGAAATTAACTTCTATTTTGGCTTTCTGAATTCGACTCTTTCCGAAAATTTTCAGATTTTTGTTCGGGGGCCTGAGCTTTTTCCTCTACTACCAGTGGTTCATAGCTGGAGATAGGGGCGGCTGTGTATTGATCATAAACGAAATACTCAGGGTACTGTTCGTACGCGTAATAATCTTCATAACACTCGGGGTAACTTTCGTAATCGTAGCTGTAGTCATAATTGTCATAGCCGTCTAACTCATTAAAGTTTATTTCGCGTGTCTTAAAATAGTTACTCGGGGGCGGATTCCCGTGTGTTCGCCAGGCATGTACTGTCGGTGGTAAACGTCTTTCCGCAAAATGACTAATCACTCACGCCACTCATGGGGGTAGGACGCGGGGCATAGCCAACATTATTCGGTTGCTGTGGCTGAGGTCTGTATGGCATTCTAAAAACATTACTCTGTGGGTTATAATTATGTGGAGGGGCGCGAAACATCTGTTGGGTGCGCGTGGGACCACGTGGTGGTTGTGCCTGAGGCGTGGAGTTAGGCTTCCAGCCCTGATTTGGTTGAACCTGCATGGGGTTCGGCCTTGATGGACCAGGCATACTAAAAATGGGTTGTCTCATTTGTCCAGGTCCGTTAGTCAGTCTAGGCACAAAGTTATTGAGAGGGAGATTAAACCTCGGTGCGCTTGAGAACGGCTGCTGCCAATCCTTTCTACTAGATGTACCACTATTACGCTCTTGCATATAGAGCGTAATAGTGGTTAACTTTTGGTAAAGACTACGTTTCGCTTGAATGGGGGTAGCTACTGTCTCGTGTAGCGAGACATAAGTCATTATGGTGCTGAATAAATTTTGGCACCTTTCATAGATTTCTTGTGGGGTCCCCGACCCTTGGGTCTCTAAAGATAGATCGCTGTATAAAGCGGTTTCGTCACGATGGTCTGCGAAGTTATTTATTAATGCACTCCTAATACCCTGCCAGGTTTCTGGTATCCCACTTGAATTAATTAAACTAGCTGCGGAACCCGATATTTTATTTAAAATACCATTAATCAGAGCTAGATTAGTAAGTTCTCTACCTGCTGCGGTCGAGAAATAGACCAACACAATTTGGTCACACAGATTAATGAATCTTGTTAAAATGTGCGGATTCCCATCGAATTCTGGTACAAGTCTCAGATATTTACTAATCTGATCAATAATATCGGTTTGCGATTGCGGTTGCGCCATTTCTTCCTCTAAATCTCTATGGTCGTCTATTGCACTAAGCCTATTGCTATTATTTAGATTACCTAACCTAAAATTCCGCGATTCTCTTGGATGAAAAATCTTGGAGTTAACTATTAACGCACAGTGAAATATACGTAATAAAAGATACACATAAAATATATAAAAATGACTACAGTAAGGAATAAGCAAGGACTTTGAAAGATTCAAGGACTTACAGCATTTCTCGTCGTCTGGAACACAGCAGAATCGATGTCTAGATTCACCCTTAACAACGGCACTAGTAGGTTCTTTTTTTACTCGCGAGATAAATCTCGTAAAGATAAGATAAGTAATCCAAATATTTGGCTGCGCCAAATACGTAGGCCGCTGCCTAGGGTAGCTTTTAAAAAACTGAGTTTAAATTTAATCTAATTTAATTCAAAACAAAATTACAATATAATGATTTTAAACATGAATCCCGTTCGAAGTATGAAACAAGAATGCAATCGTAAGTCTAGGTAGTTCCCATGAAAAGTGCAGCGTCGGTTGTCAGGCGGCCCACGTTCCGCTGACCATGCGCCTCGTGCCATGTCGATGTCTTGTACCGGTCGAGCCAACGCAGCGCTCTACATATATTAGCATTGCGTAACAGACTGGTAAACAAAAGTGTGAAGAGGTATTAGAACTTGTGAAGCGATGATAGAACTGGCATCGTCCAATAGGGCTACAGTTCTTAATGATATCAGGGATTAAACATGATTTATAACTTTTTATATTTTTATGACCACTGAAATAATAAGTGCTCATAAATAAAGTGAAATGCATGTGCCATAGCATTGTTGTTCCTATCAGATCAACAAAGTCAACACTGTAAGTGGTCTGTACCTAAATGTGTTACCATCATCAACTCCCTGCCTTTATTACACAAACAGTGCAATTCATAGTTAGGGGCTGAACAGTCCCTCAGAATCCATCATTTGCCTGTTTATTTCATATACGATTACTGAACAACTCCTAGCTGAACAAACTTACAAACAAATAATGGTCATGTAATCTGTGATCAGTTGCTCATTTATATCACACTAGCTGCTGCCCACGGCTTCGCACGCGTGTTACCTACATAAAAAGTAGCCTATGTCGTTCTCCAAGGTCCCATCTATTTCTTTACCAAAATTCATCAAAATCAGTTCAGCGTAAAAACGTAACAAACAGACAGACAGATAGAGTTACTTTCGGATTTATATTGTTAGTTAGATGACATCACATTTGTTTACAAAGGATGAGAAGAACTTTTACTGCGGTCTTTAGAGACATTTGAATTAGGCAAACAGTATCCAGCTCCTATTTTCTGTAACACTAGATAACGTTTGTTACTATGAAATGCGTAAAGTTCTCTATACCCTTAAATAAATAAATAAATACCCAGGGGCTAGAACGGCTCCTTGGGGAACCCTTTGCTTGACTATGAATTACATGTAAGTAGGGTAAACATAACTGATTCTTTTCTTCCTATAATAATACCTACCTATAATAATCTTGGATGGATGATCATTGATCACAGATGCATTTTCATCAAAACGTTTTAGTGTTTCGGAGGTCCTTTTCAAAAGTTGTTAGACAATGAAGAAATAGCCCCTTAGTAGTAGTGCCGAAATATTATCTTTCAGGAATTTCTAGTCCTAGACGAAGCGGACAGACTACTAGACCTCGGCTTCAGTACAACCCTCACCACCATCCTGCAATACCTGCCTCGACAACGGCGCACTGGTCTCTTCTCCGCCACACAAACCAAGGAGCTCCAGGATCTAGTCAGAGCGGGATTGAGAAACCCCGTGGTTGTCAGTGTTAAGGAGAAGTCCAGCATAAGCACGCCGATCTTACTTGAGAATTACTACGTTATTGTGGAGCCTGAAGATAAATTTCTGTTTTTGCTTAATTTTATAAGGAACAGGAAGATTGTAAAGGTATGTAAAACAAATAGTTTTTATTCAGGCGGGACTTTCGGAAATCCATTGCAAAACATTATACAGATAAACAAATATTTAGTACTGTTTCAATCCAGCGTTCGGCGAAGCGAGGCACGTGTCGAATTGATTTTTGAGTTCGTGGATGGTGAACGCTAACTTTTTAACAACTACTTAGTGTCTAACTCATTAAGAATAAATTGGCAGAATAGTACTAAATATTTTGTCAATCTGTTTTTAATATTTTTAAAAAGTTTTTTTATACCACAGTGTTGGCAAAAAAGCTGTTTTGTGAGTTAACTCCCCAATTACCCACGTTACTTATGTATTTACACCCTCTTTTAGTAGCACTAGCATCTGTCCGCTGCTTCGCACGCGTGGCACCTGCATAATAAGTAGCCTATGTCCTTCACAAAGATACAATCTTTTTACCAAACGGTTAAAAGTGAAAACGTAACAGACAAACAGAGACCCTATATAATTTTATAGAATCACCAAGTATTTGTCTCGGTCTGGGTGTTCCTATGTATTATATGTAATATGTATGTATTTACAAAAAAGTATATAAGTAGTATATCAGTCATGTGGTCACAAGCTCTGCTTACTTTGAGGCCAGATGATGCTTTGTGAAATGGCCGGCATTATTATTATTATTGATTAATAATATTAGTATGAAGGATATGGATTGAGGTACAATCAAAAACCACGAGCTCGCTTGAGTTATGTTATGTTACTCGCATGTTACACCCACTTGTGTTATTAACATAACAACATTTAGCTAAGTTAAGTTAAACTGTACTATTTCACTTTCGAAACTTTCGTGAATTGTACAATAAATTTTGATAAACACGGGCTTTGCTCACGTATGATTTAGTCGATGGAGGCACCGACACTGGTTCGATTCATCTAGAGAATCTTCATCAGGGTGAGTTTGATCCGCGGTCCCCTCGTTGCCGCTCGAGTTCACGGTTCGTACTGCGGGTGACATATCTCGACATCATCGACAGGCGGTAACAAATTTGGTGCTGGTACTGGTACAAAATAATACGTGAGTAAAGCCCGTGTTTATCAAAATGTAAACTGTACTATATTTGGGGTTCTGTAAAAAAGGAAAAATGTACTTAACCCTTAAAAGTTAATTTCCATGTTTGTCTGTCTGTACGTCAAGAAGCTTTTTCTCAGGATCGCGTGGAGATATCGAGTTGAAAGAGTGTTCAAGATTTTTCGTTATTACAGGGTATATTCTTCCTGCCGACATGCGCTTGCGTTGACTACTGGGCGGATGTGTTGCCCGTCTTTCTGCCTGATACCAAGGTGTATGCCATGCACGGGAAGATGAAGCAGAAACGGAGCAAGGTTCTGGAACAGTTTAGAGAAGACGAGAACACTATATTGTTGTGCACAGATCTTCTGGCTCGGTAAGTGTTGGCGTAAAGGAATTGAGCAAACTTGTGAGCGTGAGAGTACAAGGTATGCTAAGTTTGGGGCTCAGCGCCGGTCAATTATATAATAATTACCAACTTTTTGAACATTCAACACATTGAATTAAAGTAAATAATACATTTTAGACATAAATAAAAACTGCTTACCGCTCATTAAATCAGTATTTAGTGTTGTTTACAGAAAGTCACTATTAATTTAGGTTAAAATTGTAACTTTTAATGTTGAATAGAAATAACGGCATAAAAAATTGTTTTTCACATTTGGTAATTTAGCGTCCCTTGCTATCTGGCGCCTGGAACCGCATCTCTCGCTTTACCCTAGGGCCGCCGATGTTAGGGCTGGATGGTGTTGTGGCGCGGTACTTCTTTACGAATTTGCTCAACATGTTGGGTGCGCGAATAACTTGTGACATCTTACTAAAAGTGCGGAGTACGCCTGGCCTGCCTATAGATATAGATTTGAACCAACAATAACATTAGGTTACTTTTGAATGACGTTCTCCGCGAGTAAGGCGCAGGTAGCTAGTACATAAATTCATCTAGCACGTAAGACAATTCGAAGTGATGTTAGCATATCCAAATAATTACATTTTAAAAACTAAAAAGAAAACCGACTTTTCATATAAAAATACGAATTTTCGTTTACTTGAATGATATATTTCCAGCTATTTTGATTTAAAAACCAAATTACTGAACCGATTTTTATGATATTTCTATGGGACCAATCGGAAAGTATATCCTTTCAAATGAAAAAATATTTTTAAAATAGGTTCATAAATGACGGAGTTATGGGGTAACAAACGCCTTGTGCCGAGAACGTGCCCTTGGTTAAAACTTTCCAGTAGGTCATAGTCATTAAACAGATGAGAAAACATAACATTAAAATGAAATAAAATAAGTTTATTTTGACACACACACACAAAGATAAAAATAATATAAAATAGGATAACAAATTATAGAGTGAGCAACTCCTTAACTCTAGCCTGCTAATAATAGCAAGTAACGTAAAGCACTTGTTTATCCCAGAGGTGTAGACATCCCATCGGTGGAATGGGTGGTACAATGGGAGCCCCCGATATCCCCGGCCGCCCTGGTCCACAGAGCAGGCCGCGCAGGCCGAGCGGGGGCGAAGGGTTACTCCCTCCTGCCACTGCTGCCGACAGAAGAGACCTACGTGCCCTTCGTGAGGACTAACCAGATGATACAACTGCAGGATTGGAGACAGAGCGGGGATGAGATCAAAATCACGCAGAAATTAAAGGATAAGGTAGGCACGTTGTGTGTAAAGCGAGTGTCAAAATGTTCAGCGCTTACTACAATACTCGTATGAGACGGAGTGATAAAATTTGTAGAACGCAGGATACGCAGGTTTATTACGTAAATGTAGCAGTAATGTCAGTTATAGCAACTTCATCATCAGCCGGTGTCAGTCTACTGCTGGACATAGGCCTCTCCAATGGCACGTAACTAAGTTCGATCTTCAGTTCTCCTCCTCCAATCCCTACCCGCTGCCTTACGAATATCTTCGCCCCACCTAGCTACACACAGCCTCCACTCAAGAACCAGTCTGTCAAGAACAACGGCCATCAGTTCTGCGACATATGTGACCTGCCCATTGGCACTTCAGCTTGCTAATTCGCTAAGCTATGTCGGTGACCTTAGGTCTCTGACGAATAACTTCTTTCCGGATTCGATCCCTAAGAGAAACTCCGAGCATGGCTCTCCATAGCTCGCTGAGCGGCCTTGAGCTGGTGGACAAGTCGCACGGTGAGTGGTCACGTTTCGGCTCCGTATGTCATTACTGGTAAGACGCACTGATTAATAGCAGAGGGCAGAGCAGAGAGAAAAAAGTAGTATAGTTACTTTTTTTTTTTTAGTTTTTTTGAAGTGAAAACTTCTTTAATGCTAAAGAAGTTTTCACTTCAAAAAAACTAAAAAAAACGTTGTGATTTGAAAGTCGATGAAACGAAAAAGCGTCAGTAAAAAGAGACAGACACATAAATTCATAAGATTTAACGTGGGAGAAAATGAGATAGAATAGAGATAGAAGAAAGGAAGCATTATGTTTAAGCATTAAGCATTAAGGAATGTTTCTTATATTCGTGGTTCTAAAATTTTTGAAGGTTTCACTTCTACAACGTGTGAATTGCACACATGTTTTTTTTGTTTGTTTACCTTTCATGTTTACCTCCACATACCACTACATGTACATACTACATACTACTGAACTATATCTGACCCCACTAAAAAAGGCTTTAGCCCTAGTGTGGGGCACAGAGCTACTTAAGGTACATAATTTCTGTATCATTTAGTTCCTCAGTTTAAAGAGTGAATGAGATCATGGAAGCCCTTGTGTCAACAATACAGGCTCTTCAGTCCCAGTGTGGGGAACAGGTCCACCCTGGCCTCTTTTTGTTTTTTTTTTGATGCGACTCCAGCAGAATTGTAACTAGATAATTTAGTCTAGTCCATAAGTTATATTGTACCAGAACACAAAAATTGACGACCTTTGTTGCGCAACGGGCAAAGGTCCGACTGAGACGCAGAAGGTTGCGGGTTCAATTCCCGCATCGGGACCATCTCATCTCCCACCTCCCAGCTTCCACCACCCAGCTCCCATCTCCCAGCTCCCACCTCCCATGCTCCCACCTCCCAGCTCCCACCTCCCAGCTCCCAGCTCCCACCGACGCTTTAAAAATAGTGCGATAGACGAGTTTTATTGATTGGCCTAACAAATACAAATAATTTGACATTTTTGTTTTTTTTACAAATCCATCACCACAATAAAAACACATTGTTTCATCATCGCAGCCAGTGTTGAAGAAACCAGCATCTGCTAATTCCTCTGGTTATTTAATAATTAATAATTCTGTTTATACAATAGCTTGGTAAATAACACATATTTTTTGTGTAATATGTAAAAGATAAAAATGGTTACTGTAGGTTATCCTTAGGAGATAAATATATACCATCGCGGATTTTTTTGTCGATCTTTTTAAGATATACAATGGCCTCAATTCTGTTGGCACCAACCTAACTAATTTTAGCTAAAATTAGGTTTAGAAATGTCAAAACTTTGTATTCTGCTGTAACTAACTTATCCTAATTTAATTTTATATAATTGATAATTTAGTTAGATGGTACCAACCGAATTGGCTTTACAAATGCTATGACTAACTAAAATATATTTTAGACAATTCCTAATTTTAGAAATGAACCAACCGAATTGCCACCATTTGCGTAGTACATTAATTTGATCTATCTCGTAAGGTTTGTGATTTAGGCGAACAAAAATATGTTTGTTACGACATCACATTACAAATCTTTGATTCTTTCGGCTTTTTTATACTATAATATGTATGTATTATACATATAAACCTTCCCCTTTAATCACTCTATCTAATGCTGAAAACTGCATTAAAATCCGTTAAGTAGTTTAAAAGATCTAAGCGAATAGACAGCGGAAGCGACTTCATTTTATACTATGTAATGATATTCAGGTACACTGACTCATTCACTACAAATGTAACATTGTAATCTTATATAATTATATGGGACTAGCTGTTGCTCGCGATTTCGTTTGCATTTTTTTTGAAAGGAATTGAAGTCAAATTTTATTCATAAGTTTCAAATCAATCACCTGACCACCCATTAAAAAGTTTCCATATAAACATTCACTCCTCATTTTAATCCTTTATGAGGGTTATTTTGAAAAATCCTGAAATAAGTGTCCATTTATTTTGCATTTTAAGTATCCAAACCAAGTTTCAAATAAATCACACCATCCGTTAAAAAGTTCCCATACAAACTTTGACACCCCATTTTACGCCTTTGTTAGGGTTTGTTAGGGTATTCTAAATTTGAAGCTTCTTTGTCTGCTAGAAGTGCCTTAGAGTTATAATAATCGGTCAGTCAGTGAGTGAGTGAGTGAGTGAGTGACAAAATTAAGAATCTTTGACTAGTATAATTCTTAAACTACTTGTTCAAATTGAATGAAATTTGAAATATACCGTGTTAATACAATGCCTGATTGGTTACTGAAAATTCAGGCTTCTAGGTTTATCCACAACGAAGTTATAGGGGGTCGAAAATGGCCTGAACTGTTTCGAGAAAAGGATGTACAGCCGTGCCTCTTTTTAGTTCGACTTAGCGGGGCACTGCCGTGACCCCAAGTTCTAAGATACACATAAAAAATTTGAAAACCAAGGAAATGGTTCATTCATTTATTTTTATAAGTAGGTAACAAACAAGTCACCAAACCCCGAACGATCTCCCTCGATACAGGCCGTGCCTAGTGCGGCGATCACCAGTAACTTGTAACATGTGTGTGAAATTTATTTTAGTAAATAATCTTCTAATACTAGGTGCTGTCTATAATCCACGGCCTTCAGAGAAAGGATCGCGCGGTGCTGGACAAGGGACAACGTGCATTTGTATCGCACATGCGCGCCTACTCCAAACACGAGTGCAATATACTACTGCAACTGAAAGTGTTGCCACTGGGTAAGTCGCAAAATACACGGCAATTTAATTGCTTAATCCTTCTTATCAATCGTCAATACTTGCCTATTGTGGCGTCACAACAACATCAAGATTGATTCAGGACTTCATTGACTTTGCGGAAATCATTTACGAAATATTTATATAGACCGATATCCCGCCAATAGCTCACTGGGCTGTCAGCTTAGTTGTTAGTATCTCTGCCTTCTGCTCTGTAAGTTGATAGTTCCATTTCCTCCGAGGATAAACATTTGTGTGAAGAACATAGGTGTTTGTTCTGTGCCTGGGTGTTATAAAGTATCATAAGAATGTATTTAAAACTATACAGGGTGTCCCAGAAAATAGTGTCAAGCGAAAGTCCAGAGATAGAACACCCCTCGGGGTACCCGAATTACCCCCATGTATGTTCCGCGATTTTTTATAGTTTTCGAGTTATGAATTTTTGAAAGTTTTCGACTTGAATATATATAATATATATAATAATATATAATATAGCATTTTTTTTTGCTACTGGATTTTTATGAGTTGTTTTTATGCATAAAATAATCAGCTACGTGACTTTGAATTTTTGAAAATTCATAACTCGAAAACTATAAAAAATCGCGGAACATACATGGGGGTGATTCGGGTACCCCAAGGGGTGTTCTATCTCTGGACTTTCGCTTGACACTATTTTCTGGGACACCCTGTATAAGTATTATTATCAGTCATCTAGTCACCATAATACAAGCCATGATTAGGTTGGGACTAGATGGTGTTGTGTGCATTGTCCAGCAATATTTATTTATTTATTTTAATCATATTCTAATGAGTTAGACACGATATCCCGGCAATATATTCTAGTTAGACACAAAATAAATTTGACACGCCTCCACGAGGCATCCTCAGGAATAATTGACTAGCTCCGCACTAGAGCGATTAAACTACAATACCGAAAACAGCATCTCTTGTAACGACCATCGCTGCAAACTTATTGTTTCGTTGAGCGCCGGAATGAAACGTATTAATAAAACATTAATTCGTTGTCTCTGAGGATGCCTCGTGGAGGCGAAATATGAGTCGAATTTCTTGTAGGTTTACTCATTAGAATATATTGGTGGGATAGTATTAGATATTGGTACTAATATTTTTTAACATCAAGAAATAAACAGCAATGGCGACATAGTTATACCTAAGAATTTTACATGGTCAACTTCATCAATTTTTTCATTATTGTGTTGTATGTCATAATTTATGCTAGAAGCAGCAGTATCGCGTTGTGGTCGCAAGCTGACTGGATGCTTAGGGAATTACCACCGAGTAGCAAGGGTAGTTTTGAAAATCTACTCTCATTTAGTCGTCATATTTCAAAATGTCCGCGTTCACATTATATACCACACTAAATACACATAATTTTAATTCCCAGGCCACATAGCAACGAGTTACGGGCTCTTGAAACTGCCTCTGATGCCGGAAATCAAACAAATCCACAAAGACCAGTTCATAGGTCCTAAAGAGGAGATAGATTTCAACAGCATTCCTTATCAGGAGAAGCAGAGGGAGGCCAGTAGACTGCTGAAACTGAAGGAGTTTAAGAAGACTGGTGTTTGGCCGAGCAATAAAAAAAAGAAAGTGGTAAGATTCACTTAATCACTACTATTTGGTTTATTTAGTTTATCTTATAAGTTTCAATTTAATATATTAATTATAATGAATGTAAGTATTGTTTATATTTTTCAGAGTGACTTATTTAAAATGCAAATATAAAATACGTATTACGATTCGGCAAATGGCCACTAGAGGCGCTGTAACTTTGAATGTCCATGTGCAAAATGAACAGACAACAAAAACAAAGTGAACGTTATTATTATCTGTGAAACATGACGCCACGTTTCGCTTTATAATGAGATTGACTTAGATTTTGTTTCGATTACTTTTTTTTCTTTTACGCCGTTATCAGTATATAGTGTTTGATAACAAAAATATAGAGTTGGATTTGGTGTTTTACTGTTATATTAATCAGTGATTACTTGGTCAATATCAATGGTGTTGTGAATTGAACATACGTTATTCTATCTGAAAGTATTTTATTTGAATAAAGTATTTTCAAAATACCTATTTTGCATTTAGTATTTAAATACAAAAGTATTTTGCATTTAGTATTTAAATACAAAAAGCAAAAGTATTTTGTATTTTGCATTTAGTATTTAAATACTTTTTAAAAAGTATTTTGTACATCTCTGATATTTTTGTATTTTAATATCGACGTATGTATCTTTTTCTTATCTTGTAAATTTGTATGTACACATTATATTCATTATAAATCACTTATTATAATTATCATCACTCTTTTTCAGTTCAATCCATCCCAAGGTTGTCTGGCAGAGATCGCTATAGCGATAAGACCTCTCGTACTACCGACTAGCAAACAATTATTTCTTCTACTAGTTCAATGTATTTATGGTGTGCAATAAAGTATTTTCTATCTATCCATCTATCTACTTGCTTCTGTAGGCGGCTTCGCACGCGTGGTATCAATATAAAATGACCTACATGGTACAAGCATTCTGCCAACCTGCTGATTTGTGGATACCGTAACCCATAACGCTTGCAATACCAGGAGGTATCACACGCACGTAGCCGGATCTAGACATAAACTCTCTAGTCTTTTTGCCCAGTAATGTCACATGCTCCAGTGCCCTTCGAACTTAAACACAGTAATGTTTAAATACTTTAAACCTACCTGCTTGTAGGCAGAATATCTGGCACTCAATTCAAAGTCAAAAATATATCACAAGGATAACTTTGAAACGTCTTATATACTACGTGAAATTAGGTGCCAATTACTCCTAACCCAAGTCCGAGAAGAACTAGCAAGAAACTCGTCCTGGTCCTAGCGCTTTTGTATGATCCATCTTATAACTAGCTTAATTACGAAAAACGAATACAAGATTACAGTAGGGTATACATTTTAAATCTATCAGTTAAATGTTTGAAGACAGTGCAACATGAGGCCATGCATTCTTATCAACAAAATAGTCATTTATATTATAAATGTCCTGGTATCCACTGAGACTGACTCTTGTTGTACTATTATGTTAGAAATGCTAACTCACACATTCCACCTTTTTAGATCCAAACAAAACCCTGGGAGCAGGCGAAGCAGAACAAAGAAGAACGGAAGCAGAAGAGGAAGAAGCGGAAAGAGCAGAAACAGAAGCAAGAAGGCCCTGGGAAGAAGAAACGGCGTGCAGTAACACAGGCAGAGTTGGACGAGTTAGCCGTAGATGTCGCTCTTATCAATAAATTGAAGAAAAGAAAGATCAGCAAAGAGCAGTTTGATCAGGAGTTTAGTGCTGATTAAAAATAGTTATACATTCAAAAGGCTATTTTATTTACATTTTACTATAATCCTATCCTTCTAATATTATAACTTATAAATAAATATTGTTCGACAATACACACAACATCATCTAGCCCCAAACTAAGCATAGCTTGTATTATGGGAACCAAGATGACTGATAAAATACTTATGTATTTTTAAATACATACATATGATACTTTATAACACCCAGACACAGAAATCACAAACATCTATGTTCATCACACATATGTTTGTCTTGGAAAGGAATCGAACCCAAAACCTACAGCGCAAAAAGCAGAGCTATCAACAGAGCTGACAGGCCAGTTATGTGATTGTTTAGATTTTTGTTTGTAAATCAATCACGTACTCTTATCTTGTGTATTATTTCAAACTAGTGCGTGGACTTGGCATAATGACAAAATAACACCGTAACACCGGCTTAACTAACCTGAACAAAATCTGGTATAGATTTGTGTTATTATTATTATTTATTGTACCTTAATTAACATGGATAAACCAATTACATTCATTAAAGTCAGTCTAAACAATTATTTGAAACATAAATAGATTATAAATACTTATTCACAAAGGCCTCAATTCTGTTGGCACCAACCTAACTAATTTTAGCAAAAATTAGGTTATGACTGTCAAATGAAACTAGGTTTCTGCTGTTACCAATTTATCCTAATTTCATTAAGCGTTCCTTATTTAGTTAGATGGTACTAACCGAATAGGTTTTACAAATGCTAAGACTAACTAAAATAAAAATTCTTGATTGTTTTTTTTTTTTTTTTTCAAAGACTTGCAGTCGTTTAGCGACTATGTCAGCCCTGTTACAGATTGAATTTTACTAACTACGACTTAATTAAGTTAAACACCTTGTAAAAAGTGTCTTAGCCGCCTCGGATAAAACACTTTGAAATGCGGCTACATCTAACAAATTCAGATCATACTGACTACTCATCAGCGATCTTAGAGACTGGCTCCGGCCACATTCCACTAGCAGATGATGAACATCTTCTATAACTCC
Source organism: Lampropteryx suffumata (assembly GCA_948098915.1). Taxonomy (NCBI): domain Eukaryota; kingdom Metazoa; phylum Arthropoda; class Insecta; order Lepidoptera; family Geometridae; genus Lampropteryx; species Lampropteryx suffumata. The sequence goes on along the minus strand of OX402562.1, from coordinate 17,789,999 downwards.
ACAAGTAGAATAGTTGGGAGAGTCTGAAATTTTTTCATAAGATGATTGAATTTTGCCAGTGGAATATGCCCTGAGCGCAGCCTGTGAGCTGTTACAATCAGACATCTCTTAAGTTTACTGTTCGCAAACCAGGGCACACGAAAAGGTTCACATTGTATAATTCTATACCAAATTCCTTTAAACTCTGATATTGTCAAATAATGCATTTTCCATCTCTCAAAAATTTTGTATTTATATTTAATCAACACTTCGGTATATTCAGATACAATGTACGTTCCTGCTCCTACTGATATTGCTTCCTTAGCCAACTTATCTACCTCTTCGTTGCCCTGAACACCAATGTGTGATTGGAACCCATTGCAACCTCAAATCCATATCATTACTTCGCAAGAACATCACCTTCTTTAGTATACTATACGCTACAGACGCCCCTCGTGCACCGGAGGTGCACCTTGCAATGTGTTGTAAAGCACTTCGACTTTCTGTTAAAATAACTACTTTATTAGAATCTAGAGTCAATGCATATGATAACGCTTCTGAAATTGCAAAAAGCTCCGCCGACATAATAGTGTTATTCTCCGATGTAACCTTGTACTTTTCCTTCACATTGCGTCTGGGATCATAAAAGGCGCTCCAGCACCAATTAGCAGCGGTATCGTAGACAAAGCACCCATAATCTATTCTACTGCAAATCAAAGCAATGTATAACCGGCGCTGATGTTTAGGATGCAAACCCCATGAGGCACCAGCTAAAACTTTTAGCAGACCTATAATCCGCATTGTTTTGTCGCGATTTTTATTTATATGTTTGCTCCACAATAAAGATTTATCTAACCAAATGCCTAAGTATTTTATAATTGAAACTGCCGTAACATTATTATTATTAATAGAAAGGTTGACTCTATCAATTTTTCTTCCTCTCCTGAAACTACAGCATTGGGTTTTTGTTGGGGATACTTCTAAACCCAACTCTGGTAACATTATAACAGCACTATTTACAGCTCTTTGAAGGTAAATCTCATTTAAATCAGAAATGTTATTTTGTGTGTAAAAACAATGTCATCAGCGTACTGCAATACTTGAACGTTCTCATATTCTAAGCAAATTTTATGAGTAGCAATATTAAATAAAAGAGGAGAGAGAGGATCACCTTGTGCCAAACCTCTGCCAGTCCATCTAGCCATGGGTTCAACATGATCATCATCTTTTATTTTCAAAAATCTGTTGCTTAAAAAGGATCACAAATATTTACAAGTACGGGATCCAATATTTAGACTATCAAGCATAATAACAAGTTGGTCCGTCAAAATATTACTATGGCACTTTCAACATTTAAGAAAACTGCAAGCGTAGGTATGTCCTTCGAAAAACCTATCTGTATTTGTGTAACCAGACGGACTAGGCAATCTATACATTGATTGATATTTTAGAAATCCACTCGTAACTGGAGCTAAAACTTTTTGTTTTTCTACAAACCATTCAATTCGTTTAGATAGCATTAAATGAAATAATTTACAAATACAGGATATTAGTGAAATAGGTCTAAACTTTGGAATTAAATTAGGATTAGGATTAGGTTTGGGTATAGGAACTACTTGAATACTACGCCATTGTTCTGGAACTTGAGAATGTATAAATATAAGATTAAATTCTTGAAGCAAGTATGACTTAACTTCCAGAGGGAGATAATATACCATTGAGTACGTAATATTGTCTTCACCAGGGGCCGTATATTTCTTTTTCAAACAATTTTGAAACTCTTGAATTGAAAACTCTTTGTCTAAATGAATGTTATTAGAAGTAAAAACCGGTAAACGAGGTTGAACAAAATCAGGAGTTAAACTACATAAAAGTTCTTCTTTCTTATCACTAGGAGCGTGTACGTAATTTGTGCGTAGATCCTTCATCCAGCGCATACGGCGCCACATATCTGAGGCTGATGTGTTTTCATCTACCGTTCCGCAGAAACGTTGCCAACTTGCTGACTTAGCCCGCCTATGCACTCTTTGTGCTTCAGCTATCTTTGATTTTAATTTATCGAGATTATCGGGTGTAGGATTGCGTCTAAATGTTTTCAAGGCTAACCGACGTTGAGCTATAGCAAGAGATATCGCTGGACACCAGTATGGTTTAAGCTGAAAAGATTGTACGGGATTTGTAAAATTTTTAATCATAGGAACACTCTCTTCCGCTGCATTATTCACCTTTTCAATAAATAAACCATAACTTGATTGAATGTCAGTCTCGCATACTATGTCCCTAAAACTATATTTTAATATCTCCTGATACAACTGCCAATCAGCTAGTTTATAGTTACGGCGCTCAACAAACCGACGCGAATCTTGGTACAAAAGAGAATATTTAATCCCTAAATGATCACTACCTAAGTTCTCCCGTGTTACTATCCACTCAAAATAAACAGCTACATCGGAAGTGACGAATGTTATATCCTGTGCGGATTCCTGTAGCTGATCATTAACTAATTTTACTCTGGTGTACCTACTCCCCGCTGTTAAATGATACATAATTATACTCTAAAGAAGAATCAAGTAATTGTAGTCCCCTAGTATCAGTTTTACGATTGAAATCCCCAGCCACTATCGATTTAGACGAAAATTTTGAAAAAATGCTATCCCAGTCGCATTGTGAAGTTCTTACATTTGAAGGGCAGTAAACAGATACAACATACTCTAAATACTTACAGTTTAAAAATTTTAAACATAAAATCTCTATACCTCCGTTACTTATATTTACAGAACTTATATTTTGAGCTTTAATCGACCTATGAACCAATATAGTTACGCCTCCATATGAATCACATCTATCTTGTCTAAATACGCTATAATTTCTTATTCACAAACTAGTATCAGAATTAAGCCACGCTTCGCTCAGTAAACAAATACCTATTTTTTCTTGACAGAGTAATACCTCGAGCTCTTGTTTTTTAGGCATCAGACTCTGCGAGTTCCATTGTGCAATATTTAAAAATTGCACAACGGAACCCACAGGGCCTGACGTCCTGGCCGCAGTTACATTGGAAATGGTGTTATCCATCCTAAAAGAGACCTAATAGTTTTGTTAGGATATCACCACGGCTCACCATCTGCATTATAAAAGACATCAATTCTTCAAAAAGTACCTTCAACACCTGACTAATTTTTTCTTCAAAACTTATGCTTGAAACACAATGTCTTTTGCTTTTCTAAATATACTAGTAAAATCTATCTTTTTCTTTTTATCGCTACCTAAGTGTGACTTCTCACCTGACGGCGCAGCTGTCGATGGGCCCGGAAAGCCTTCAGCGGGGCACGATGATACTTTTTCATGTTTCTTTTCCTTTCTGTTTTTATTTTTTCTTCCGTTCTTAGGTCTCTTGCTGTTCTTGCTTACCCAAATTTCCTCGCTGCTATCTTTTGATTCTTCATCACTCAACTGTCCTCAAACATTACTTCGTAAAAAGTCCGACTTGTCCAGGTGAATTGGAGCATCTCTTTGCGTCACTTTCGCACCAACACTTTGACTGTATGACATAGTTGGTCTAACGGGTTCATAACACGGAGCAGAAACGTACATTGTATCTGAATATACAGAAGTGTTGATTAAATATAATTACTAAATTTTTTAGAGATGGAAAATGCATTATTTGACAATATTAGAGTTTAAAGGAATTTAGTATAGAATTTTAAAAAGTTGGTGCCAATTCTTTTGGACAGAATAAATTTTAGCTAAAAATAGGTTTTGAACTGTCAAATTAACCCTTGGTATTCTGCTGCTACCAACTTATTCTAATTTAATTTTAGCTAACTTAATTAAGCGTTCCTAATTTAGTTAGATGGTACCAACCGAATAGGTTTTTCAAATGCTATGACTAACTAAATATATTTTAGACAATTCCTAATTTTAGAAATGAACCAACCGAATTGCCACCATTATCTTTGACAGATGTTGAGAGGTTTCTAAATAAGGCCGGCTTATGTTATAAATTAGAAAGAGTCTTGTTATCGTTTCCCGGCTAAACGTCTGAAAGGATCTTGATAAAATTTGGTAAGAAGATAGATGTATCTTGGGGTAGCACACAGGGTACTTTTTATGTAAAGCATATTGTAGGATATAATGAGGCAGGGATAAATAATACGACCAATGAAAATAGTAAAATAGACATTTTATTCAAGTTAAACTCGCAATAGCACTGAGTACGTGTATATTCACTAAACACAAGGCACAGGACAACAAACTTACGTGAGCGAGCTTCAGTTAACCCAACTGCATGAAAAACCTAAGATTAGTATTACACCAACTAAACCAAACTATTACATAATTACTAGCGCAAAAAGCCAAAATTTAGTTAATACGGAGTACTTATTTATATGGCGTAGACTGTAGGATCGACAATTGCTATTACACTCTTACAGCAATTTTAACAGAACATAGCCAATAGTGTAGTCATCAATTTACTAATACTATTTCAATGTAAAACAATAATATAAAAGCCAATACGAATTCATTAAAAAGAAATACATCGAATCAGATTTAGATATATGGCGTAGCCTGTGGGATTACTAAAATAATTTCACTTGGCGCAGCCGTGAGGATATGCAGTCGGGTTTTTTATTTAATCATAAATTAAGTTCAAGCTGCTCGCACTTAGTTTGTCAAACGTGTATTTAGCTAATCATTGACAATTCGTTTAGGTCAAAAACCATTGCGTTTGGCACGCGTTTAATAGCACCATAATTAAATACACCTGCTTCGATTTACATTTAGCACAACTTTCGTCGATTAAACATTACCTAATAACGCCATCTTTGAGAAAACGAATGTAACGAAAAATTGCTATTATAACAAATTATTTTGAAAATGCCTACGTACCACTGAAAGGGATAAGCGTCCATGACTTGTCATTCTATAATATTACAGTACATTTAGTTACATAAATTTCCGCAATATGGCCGCCTGTCAAATTGTGCGTAATATTCTACTATCTTCAGTTTTGTGACCTCGAGTTTTCAACCAAAAATTAATACTTACTATTTACAATACATAGCGATGACATCTAACAATATTATTTTAGGGAAGCATCATTAGCGGTGAGAAACACCAAATATTAACGTCAAATAAAACTCATCTTCATCGTCAAACAAAGTAGGTCCAATATCGCTCCCCACTGATATATCGAGTTAAAAAACGCAATTAAAAATTAAGCTTCACAAAAATGTAATAATTTACATAAATACAAAATTCAAAGATAAAAAAACAAGCATTTACATACAAACCCATCCAAACTTGTCATGATCTCAAATGAACATCTAAATCTACGCCATCTTAATAATACAAGAAAAAAAAATGAAATAATAATACTAATTAATAACTTTTAGACTATAATACTTGCTGCGCAGACGCAACATAACTTCTGTCAATGTCAAATTTCATTAGTTATTTGACTAGCTGTCAAAAAAACCACAACAGGTTGTTTCAACACATTTTTCTAAAACATTAATTTTAATACATTCTTGTTATTAAATACACAATTTTATAGTTCGTTTTACAGCGCTATTGATATCTTTGAAACGGAGCGTATTTTATAGTTTATTTTTGTTTTTGTCATTGTATAACCCATAGGTGTCAATGTCAAGAGCCTTGTCCTTCTTCTCTTTATTTAATGGCAACCACATTACGAAGTCAATTTCGCCAATGTCAAGAAAATAGTTTAAGAATTTGAACTATATTTGTAAAACGATTGAGTTGAAAATCGGTTTTCAGTTGACGGTTCGTCTCTTTGTCATTTTATCTTCATAGCATAACTTTATCTTCATACAAATAAAGTTCAAATTACAGTGCAAGTGAGCACGATGTAGATCTTTAAATCTGACTAAAAAGGCCCTGATATATAAATAACTAAACAATACACCCCGTTATTTAAAAAAAAACTATTATATTTATAACAACAATAACAATGTAAATTACACTTAGTATCAAAAATGTTAAGAATTGAATAAGAACATTTATAGAAAATATTTATAAAAAGCTTTATTCATAATAGTAGTTATAAAAGTATTATTAATAATGCGTTGAGCCAGCGATTAATGTAAAGCGTATAATGCGGTTTAAGTAAGTTATATAAAGCACCAAAAATATGATCCGTTTATATAAGTTTCATAATAAACACTGTCGATATAAAATTGTACCCCACTATTCATAACAAGGACAAGGACGAGTTTCTCGTAAATTTTTCTCAGATTTAGGTTATTAAATCCAGTATCCAACGCTTTTAAGTGATACTTGCGATTATATCTTGGAAAAGGACACGCGTGCGAAGCCGCTGGCAGCAGCGAGTAACGAATAAGGGGGTACATTTTAAAGGAATTTGATTCACAATCAAGGTTAGTCATTCATATTAGTTATTGGCTTATTGCATATTGAATTCTCTTTTGTTATATTTGCAATATACTATTTTGTAGTAGAGACTTTGGGTCCGTGGAACAGGATCCCATCGCGTTGTCAAAATGATTTTACGGCATCTAGTAGAAAAATCGCGTGACCCAAGAGCTGGCTCCTATCTGGCCCAGCGTATTAGCATTGCCTTTTAATGTGTCAATGCCGCCAGTGTCTTGGGAACGCTCGGGCAGTGATCTGTATCAGTTGAGCTATCTATAGATCGTTGTATACGGTCCTTAGATAACTTAAATGTTTTTTATAAATTTTATTAGTATTAATTTCTGTTTATTAGCAATTACTTAGAACATACTAATTAAATTGAAAAACTGTGCGACTGTTTCATCTATTAACCTTTTCAAAGTCATAGCTAATATATCCAGTTTTAATAATAAATCCAAAATTACGATTACAGTTATGCCCTCTCACTCCCACAACATTAATAGAAATATTGCGCTATTAAGAGGATTCAAACCGCCATATAGGAGTATTTTCTTTATTGAAACGGGTTACCTACTTGGCGTTAAAGTATGCTGTCCTCGTCATACTAATGACATTTAATCAAAATTGCACTAGTTTTACGTCATATTATCATTTAACGTCATATGTGATTATGAGAAAGGTTTTTTTAATTAATGATAAAAAAATTGTATTGGTTTTTTTTCTAACAAATATTTTTTCTCGACTGGTTTTTCTTTCCCGTCTTCGTTAGACACCTCCCTAAGAGTTACTTACTTCTTTAAGAATGTCTTAGAGACTAGTAAGAGGCACGATTTGAAAAATGCCGAAGCTTTTGACAAAAGTTGATTTATATTTATTAATTACTTACCCTGCTTTTTTATGTTAAACTGCATTATTAGATGTGAGATAGCTAGTTATTAGATGTGATAGTCACACAGTTATAAATACATTTACAGTAACGATTATAAAAAAAACACTTAAGACTACGTACTGCGGATTAAAATTAACTCTTATTGCAAATGGTTACAGTTCATAATGGTAAAAAATGTTATAGAACTTGGCTTTACTCGAAGCAGGATCATAAGACGTCATAAAAATTAATGCTTCAAGACTTACGTTATGAGTTATGGTTTAGAGTTTTGGGTTATTTTGTATGATTTCTATATTATTAGCTGTTGGCTTCCTATATCTCGTGGACGAATACTGAAACATCATTTAAGACGACTCCCTGATCAAATGATCTTGACGCGTATTCACGGTACTCAAATCGCGTTTTTTTTTACCAGAAAACATTAAATTAAGAATTTCTGAAAAAAAAATAGTTGTCTGTATAGTCGGTTCACGGACGATAAGTTTACGTGATAACGTCATAAGAAAATAATAATGAATTGCATATTTTTAACCTATTGCGATGCGTCACAAGCTGAACGCTTAGGCCGATCGTGCCTCTAACGCTTGTTCCGCGCTTTCGCTTGCACGATCGGCTCAGGCGGAACATGACAATTTTTCGTGCGTGCAGCCGGCGGCGTTCATCGATTTATAAGACGTTATCACGTCAAAAGTTATAACTCGTTTTTCTCGTGTTATTTCATGTTTTATCGAGTAATTAGCGGAATTTTAATAAATTGTGACTTCATTGAATTTAATCAATTGTGAGCAAAAGTGTAGAGAATTGAATTAAAAGTGTATTATGTTTCTTTGTTATTTGTACGACGAGAAATCCAAGAAAATTCTAGACCGCCATTCCGTGATGACGTTTAAAATAAACAAATGACGTCGATCGTCGATGCTACTTTTATATTATAATAACATCACTTGATATTTGCTAAATACTCATGAAGACAGATGTCGTCTTTTTAAAAATGGCGACTTTTTATAAAAATAATTATATGGATTAATTTTGCTGGAACGACAAAGAAACACAATACTTTTACTCCAATTATTAACGCCAATAACTTTATTTGAAAAAATCACCAAATTACTAATAAAATCCGAAATAATTAAGAAAAAGTATATAATACCAGATGGCCAATAAAAATGTCGTTATTTTTAAAAAATTTGAGGTAAGTGATGAAAACGTCATCGTTTGCAAAGAAACATTAAGTTCAAAGATATGTGCCAAGTGCACGAAAGTAGTCTCTGAAGCGCACTTTAATCCTTTAACCACACTGGTTAGAAAGAACTAGTGAGTTTTTTGTTTTATCATAGATATAGTTTGACCACGATCTCGCCTGAAGGTAAGCGACGATGTGGCCGATGATGGGGCACGAAGTTCTAGTAGACACCTACTTACTCTGGACTTGAAAGAGACCCAGATTGTAGTTTTCAGGAAAGACAGACGACGACAAAGCATTCCAATCCTTGGCTGTACGCATTATAAATGTGGAAGCAAAGCGCTTTGTTCGTAAGGTTGTAGACTAACAAGGTATGGATGGTATTGAGTGGTACGTCTGCTTGTCCTGATAAAAAGGGGATGGTGGAATTAGAATATAAGAATCAAAATTTAAGTGGGATTTCAGTATTCGATAGAGAAGTATTTTGTGTGAGATGTCGTCTCTATTAAGATCTCAACGGCTTAATGCAGACACTTTACCAATAATTATTTGTTCATGTTCTATATGAAATAAGGCACGGTACACTTAAATAATATTTACATTAATATAAATAAATAATCGCTTTGTAGAGGTTGCTCATCTATTTCTTCAAAATTGACCTTAACACTGTAACAGCGAAAGTTCTAAATGGCTTGACATAAATAGCTTATATTTAATAATAGTTTGGCGAAAGGTATGTCATAGGTTCTTCTCATTGGTCAATGGATTCGATCACGTGATCATACTCCTTTTGCAATTGGTCGGTTTATAAATCACCTATTTTAGAACTTTCACAGCAAACGTATACATTTTTGACGGCTCATTTTTATAAAATGCTTCTGAATAATTGAACAACCCCATTATAAAATATGAATACACTTTCGTCATAAAAAAACATTGCTATTAAATATTGGGCACATTATAATAATTATTGTCAACATTATTGCTTAAAATGTAATCATTTTGTCTTGCTGTTATTTTCAACCGTAATATTTCATTGTAAAATGATCCTTATCGCATTTGCTATAGGCTCAAAACCACGATGCATGTCGGGTGAAACGAATTTGAAAACGTAAAATTGAGCTATTAACTCTCTAACTTTATGGTCCAATATCGATCACACGCTTACATACAATGCATGCGATTGCATGTTTCATGATAATATTCAAATGAAATTAACAGCAATTTTCCCGTAGAAGTCATTTATGGTATTCTAAACCATCCATAGATGTAATTTCATCATTTGTTTAATTTTACAATCTAAGCATAAAATGGTACTATTGAGAATTGTGATGTAATTGCTGTTGACCCTTTTAACAGTTTATATAAACCTTGAGATTAACTGTTTCAGCGAGAGAAGCAGGACGTAATTTATGTGAACTTTTGCCTTATCCAATCAGATTGTAGAGATGTAAGATGCTCGCTTCTCTCGTTGGTCGTACAGTAGCGAGAGAAGCGAGCCGCTCAGTTTATGGGCAATTGATAAATATTACCACTGGCTTATCATGAGAACTTTTAGTTTAATTCATTATTTATGAGTAGATTGATTAAGGTTTACAAATGACTTTATATTACTGGTATAGATGTACTGTTACGGCTTCATATATAATTAAATATGGTTGTAGTCTCCTGGCTCAGTAGACCTCTCCTCAGATCTTTGTTTACTTCAAAAATTGGCACACCAAAGATCCAGTAGAAGTAGAGCCCTGTTTAAGTTGGTTTTAGTTGATTTGAGGTAAGTGAGTGTGGTTTCTAGTTGGCTCGTGGAAGTTACGTGATAACTATTTCCTGATAGTTCTTCATAGATAGAGTCTTCAAAGTCTATAATAAACTCTATCTATAGATCTATAGTAAATTACCACCCGTAACCTTCGATCACATAGACTTCATCAGACGCCATCTTCCCTCTCGTGGTTTTGAGGGAAGAGGGTTGCGTTTCACTCGTAGAACTTGCGGTTAGTGATAACCATATTACTAATACTAAGATGGGATTATCAAAATCTATAAATAGTTGGAATGGATCAACAGCAAATTACAACCTGCATTTTTGACCACATTCGATCAGTTAGACCTCATCTGGGGCCATGTCTTCCCCCTCGTGGTTTTGTGGGGACGGGGATGCGGGGGGTTGGGGAGAGGGGGTGGGAGCGGGGGCAGGTGCGGGGGCGGGGGTTTTCACGATCGCCTCGAGCGAGCGGATGCGGTTTTCTTGCTTTACTATCACGGACTTTAACTTGCGGATTTCATCGACGAGGTCAGATAGCTGTTTCTCCTGAAATAACGGGTACTGTTTGAAGTTACTACAACTTGGTTTTTAGTCAATACGATTGAACCATGTGGATGTGAGTGCGAGCGAGACAGCGAGTGTCATATGTAAGTCTTTAAACACTTTGCTTGCTTTTATAAGACTACAATCCTACTAATCCTTACTAAGATATATATTCAAAAGAGACTCTGTCGGTCTCTCTATATGATGCCTTTTCACAGCTAAACGGCTGAACGGATTTTAATGAAATTTGGTAAGCAGATAGATCCTGTCTTGGGGGACAGATATAGGAAACCTACTTTTCATGTAGGTACCACGCAAATGGAGCCACAGGCAGTGGCTAGTATTATTATATATGCGAAAGGTCGTGTAGATGTTTGTCGCGAAACTTACAATAGCAGCTGTAACAGCCGGCGGGGGCGTGGCCGACGCGGGCGTCCCTGATTGGCTGTCGTCCCTCCGCTGGCCCGGGGTCGGTGACCTGTCTTTCTCTTTGCCCGACGCCAGAGCGTTAGTCTTCTTCGTGACGTGGAGCTGCGTGGCCGCGCGCCCCGACACGTAGCCGCCCTGGACAACAAGAGCGCGCTCCTGGAGTTTGGTAGGGATCCCCTAGCTTAGCATCTGTCTTTTATTGTTTTGTTGGCTTTATAACGAACTTTGGACATGATTGGAAATAAATAAATCGAATGACATCAATAAATAAACCGATTTTAACTTGAGAATCATTATTAAGATATATAAATCAATAATTAAATAAACTGATTTAACATAAGGACGTTTGGGAGTGATTACTTAAGACAAATAAATTAATTAATGTAAAAAAATAAAACGATTCTACGAAGGGTCGTTTGGGAATAATTATGTACACAAATATATGAATTAATATGGATAAATAAACCGATTTTACGTAAGGGCGTTTCGGGATAACCGTAGATAAATAAATAAATTAATGAGTAGATCTTACTTGTAAAGAATCATGTTATTAAATTAATTAATTAATGTAGGTATATAAACCTATTTTATTTAAGGTCGTTGAGTTATAATAATAATAGTGGAGATAAATACTAAGGTCACGGCCCATAGAGGTGTGTGGACGCCTGGATTAGCGGATTTAATCGAGTAACTACCATGTTATAGTGATTTTAAAGTACAATTTGCGAAAGCAAACATACAAGACTAACCATTGGCTTTCTGCACTGTAGCTAATGTGAATTCAGGACAAACATTTGTGTGATAAACATGAATGGTCTGTGTCTAATTGTTATTATACAGAAGAATATATGGCAAGGGTCAGTTGAGCTATATATAGATCGTTTTAGACGGTTTGAAATAACTCAACAGTTTCATGGTGAAATTTGGTAAGCACTGTATTTTGGGGTCATAGGCTACATATTATGTAGGTACCACGTGTGCGCATCCACGGGCAGCAGCTAGTACTCTGTATATATCAGTAAATACAAGAGGTACATATACAAAGTAATGAATAAAAAAAAAACGAGAAAAAGAGTACTTTTATTATTATGTACCGAAATAAATAAAATATATTTGTTAAAACATATACGATCATTAACTAACCGATATATTAGTAGAAAAAACAAAAATAACACAAATAAAACACATACATTAGATTATAAATACAGTTAATATAAAACACACAATAAATATATTATAAGATCAAGTTATGAAAGCCAACAAAATCATTCAGACCAAGATGCTTAACTACATTGTTAAAAAACTTAGTATTATTTTCTATGTTACATACATTAAGGCTAAAACTCAGTCCTATATCATAATCGTATAATAACTAATGTAGCGTTAAATTCAATATTGACATAGAAAGATATATGAACGGTGGTGATTCAGTTATTTCGGCGGACTAGCTGAAATTTCGTATAAAAACGAGCTTATTTTGCTTAAACCAAAGTCTAAGTGAGAGTAATAATTTTAAATTACATTTTATGTTTTAATTAAAATTTACCTTTTGTTTACTTAATCGATTTTCCACAGTTTATTCTGCACAAATTCGATTTAATATGATTAAAATGAGTTAAAACACGTCAATATAGATGTTTGCTCTGTGTCTGAGTGTTATAAAGTACGAGTATAATAAGTATTTAGTTAAAAATATGTATATTCCATCAGTCATCTGTAGGGCGATTATGGAACGAATACAATCAATGTCTATCAGTTTTGATTAGCAATCGGCATCAATGTCTATCAATTTCGATTAGCAATAGGCATTATTTCAATAAATCATATACGATGTATTTAAATGCTTAGTACGCTAAACACGGTTCCTACCACCATCGTACTTTGTAAATTGGTCGAGTTATAGTTTGACACCAACTTCACATTGTAACTAAAGATAGAATCCGATAGAAATCGCAGCAATCCGTAATACCAATTCATCAATAGTAACTAAAAGCTATCAGTATCAATGTTTTAATAGTATCAATGTTCCATAATCGCCCCTACTGGTCACCATACAAGCTAACTTGGTATGGGGCTAGATCAAGTTGTGTGAATTACCCATCAATATTTATTCATTTAATTTATGTAGTGTTATTTAAAAATGATATCTAATTCAGCTAATAAAATAAGATCGTTTGTATTATTCGAAATTTTAGTTAGTTCGATTATACAGCAGAATCAAGGCCGATTATGAGATAGATGATCAGACTCAGACTTTGTCAAAAAGCAAAGAATTTTGACGATAATTTGAATTTGAGATCAAAACAATTGTCGACGAATACTTAAATGACGTTAACGTTCCGGTATATCGAAAACGGTTTGCCGAGTAGAGGCCTTAGCATCCAGTTCTGTTGAACCAGCGCTACAAAATAACAATGGCGTAATTTTAAATTGAAAATTTAGTATCATAGGAAAGTGGTACCATCTGTGGTGTCTTACAAGTGGCGACACAGTTCTCGGCTTGTGAGTAACGCTGTGTATTGACTTCATATTGACTGGCCTGTCAGCTGAGTTGGTAGTAGCTCCGCCTTCTGCGCTGCAGGTCGAGGGTTCGATTCCCTCCCAGGATAAACATTATGAACATAGGATTTTTTTTCTGTGTCCGGGTGTTTTATAATATTATATGTATGTATTAAAAAATATATAAGTATTCTAATAGCCATCTGATCATCATAATACAAGCTATGCTTAGTTTGGAGCTAGATGGTGTTGTGTGTATTGTCTACCAATATTTATTTATTTATAATGTTATTCACATCCAAAGCAACTTAAATTATATCCTTACCTTAACTCCACCTAATTTTAAACAATATCTAATAGCGTCATGTTTTAATACTTTACCTTGAAACTATAACTTACCCTTATATAAATGTATGTTTTGTGTCAGAATGTAATATTAAAAAGTATCACATGTAAGTATTTACATATACAGTGGTGGACACATAATTAGAGACACCCCCTAATTGATCACAATAAACATGATTTTGGCACTACCATTAGCCAAAGTATGTATTAAATTTAATGTAATTGTTACTAAATCACACATGACGTTGTATTCTTCAAAATGGGGCACAAAAAAGTTGTGTTGCTTGGTATTTTAGACACTGCTCACTATCCGAATCTAATACAAACTTTTTTAACGTACCTGTAGCTGGCCAGCTAATTAAAGACAGTGAACGCTGTGTTCTGAATTTAAAAAAAGAAAAAGAACTACATTCGGTTTTTTTTTCATTGTATCCGCGTATTTGCATGAAACGTCAACATTAATTATAACATTTTACTTTTTGTATTCAAATTAATACGTTTTATACCAATCGATATGGGAAAAAACAAGAGTTGCAATTCGTCCACTAGAAAGATAATCTTGAACTTTCATAGCAAAGGTTGGTCATACAGAAAAATCGCAAATCAATTGAGCTGTTCTACGGACATGGTTATGAATGCTATAAAGCATTTCAAGAAGTTCAATACGACCGAAAATGTACCCAGAAAACCGAGACCTAGAAAAACTACTCCGCGGGAAGACTCTAGGATGGTGTTGTTAGCAAAAAAGGAACCGTTCAAAGGATCAGAACTGATACGCTCGGAAATATATGGGGCAGGAGGGTCGACGGGTGTGTCTGCAAGGACAATTAGACGGAGACTATGTGAGGCAAACTTGTACGGAAGAGTGTCTCGGAAGGTGCCACTTTTGTAAAAGCAAAATGTTAAGGCAAGGTTAGCGTTTGCTAAAAAATATGAACACTGGACAGAACGAGAGTGGAAAAATGTGCTTTTTTCGGATGAAACAAAATTAATATGATTAATTCTGACGGAAAACAATATGTTAGACGCCCCCGAACAAAGAAATGGATCCGAAGTACACCAAGAAAGTAGTGAAACATCTCCTCCATGTTGGAATTATCAAAGTGTGGGGCTGTTTTTCAGGACTTGGTGTCGGACCTGTCAGGAAGATAGAAGGCAATATGGATAAATACCAGTACAAAAATATTTTAGAAGAAACCATGCTGCCCTATGCTGAGCAACAGGATAATGATCCGAAACACACCGCAAAAGTAGTTAAAGATTTCTTAAGGAACCAGTTTGTGACAATTTTGGATTGGCCCCCGTACAGTCCGGATTTAAATCCAATTGAAAACTTGTAGTACCAGGTGAAGAAGACAGCAAAGGCGGCAAAGAGTACATCAAACGTCGATCAACTTTACACAGCTTTTACAGAAGCGTGGGAACAAATTCCGGTACAAGTTTGTACAAAATTTGATCGCTTCCATGGCTAACAGATGTCGTGTAGTTATTGCTGCAAAAGGACATGCGACCAAGTATTGATACGCATCTGAATTCTCTATAAAAATGTGTTAGATATCTTACGTACTTACTAAGATAATTTCAATAATAACTAATTTTTTTTTAATTTCTTGTTACGAAATGAAGTGTCTTTAATTATAAGGCCAGATCTCTTACTAATCTTATCTTTTATTTACACTGCTTACATTTAAGTTTTACCGAATAAAAGGCAAGTTTTGTTGTAAATATTTCGTTTTAACAATACACAATAACAACACAAATAAAAATTAATTGGCAGCAACTTACAATGGCAGTCTGATAATATATTTACAGGAGGAATAGCTTAGATATTTCAATATGTTTCCAGTGTCTTTAATTATGTGACCACCACTGTATATATGTATTATATCAGTCATCTGGTTCATATAGTATAAGCATACATTTGTAATGCTTATGGGGAAAGCGATTATGGGGACAGTGACAAACTGTGTACTGTGGAGGCATTTAAAAACTGTTTACTGCGGGGGCAGTTACAAATAATGTACTAAGTTACATACTGTGTTGGCAGTTACCAATTTACATTTTGTAAGAAAGGAGCCTCTTGAGGCACACTTTAATAATTCCCAACACTGGTTCAAGAGAACTAGCGACACGAGATGAAGAAGTTACAAATTGTGGGTGGGCAGTTTCAATTTGTGTAAAAAAAGGCAATTACAAACTACTTAGTGTACGAAAGGAGCTTCTAAGGCGCATTTTAACTCTTTCGCACACTGTGTGTAATAGGATGAGAGGATTTTCAAGTTGGGGTTGTTGTAAACTGTGTGAGTCCGGTTCGGTGAGTGGACAGGTGGGTGTGAGGGGTCCGGTGAGTGGACAGGTGGGTGTGAGGGGTCCGGTGAGTGGACAGGTGGGTGTGAGGGGTCCGGTGAGTGGACAGGTGGGTGTGAGGGGTCCGGTGAGTGGACAGGTGGGTGTGAGGGGTCCGGTGAGTGGACAGGTGGGTGTGAGGGGTCCGGTGAGTGGACAGGTGGGTGTGAGGGGTCCGGTGAGTGGACAGGTGGGTGTGAGGGGTCCGGTGAGTGGACAGGTGGGTGTGAGGGGTCCGGTGAGTGGACAGGTGGGTGTGAGGGGTCCGGTGAGTGGACAGGTGGGTGTGAGGGGTCCGGTGAGTGGACAGGTGGGTGTGAGGGGTCCGGTGAGTGGACAGGTGGGTGTGAGGGGTCCGGTGAGTGGACAGGTGGGTGTGAGGGGTCCGGTGAGTGGACAGGTGGGTGTGAGGGGTCCGGTGAGTGGACAGGTGGGTGTGAGGGGTCCGGTGAGTGGACAGGTGGGTGTGAGGGGTCCGGTGAGTGGACAGGTGGGTGTGAGGGGTCCGGTGAGTGGACAGGTGGGTGTGAGGGGTCCGGTGAGTGGAGTGGTGGGTGTGGGTGTGGGTGGGTACCTTCAGCGACATGGTGCAGGGCTCGGCGTCCTCCCCGGCGAGCCACTCCTCGGCCGTCATGCTGGCCTCGTCCGACAACGTGTCCGGATACAGGTCCTCTTGGAACAGCTCAGACTTACGAGGAACTGTCATGGACACCGCCTACGGAAATCACTCGTATTTCATTTATTTGGTCACTCATTTATTTCTTACTCGAGCGCACCCAGTACAAGTAGAAAAATACTTGCAGATCATCTAAATATTTGTCTCGCGGCGAGAATCCAACTCGCAACCTTCTTTGGCTTAGCCGAGCCTAGGCCCCCTGCACCACAGCGGTCGACGATAATGATATAATAGAAGATGAATGATAGGTGAGATTGGAAGAAGAGACTTGAGACTTATCCCACATGAGGGCAGAATGATGGTGAACTGTAGGAAGAAGGAGTGACCTGGCATAATCCCGAGTTGTTGAGTCGGTAGAACTTGGATATCTCGCAGGTAGCCACGTCGCATCCTCGCTTCGGCATCATACCGATACCTGAAAAAAAAGTGCTTTGAAAAAACCTGCGGTATCTAAATTAAGAATTCGGCAGAACATGCTATAGGCGTAAATCGCGCGACCATCAAACACAATTTTGGTAATTGACCGAGCGAGCGCGAGTGTCTCCGTTTCAGCTTAGGCGAAAATGCTTTCGTATGTTTGTCCGAACGGCGTCTGTCCGGATGTTCTCCTCTACAGGTCGCATTTCTCAACCGATTCTCGTGGAATTATGTGAGCAGGTTCTATAACTATATAGTTTTTTTTTTGACGATTCAGTTTTTGGAAAATTTTCAAAACAGAGGAGTTATGGGGGTTGAAAACGTAAAAAATGTTATATATCAGTCATTTTGAAAAATGTTCGCGAGGTCTACAGCACACAGATCCACTGGTCTATTTGTACTGTTATATTTCCTTATTCTTAGATTATGTTAACAAGGATACTTTTTATTTTTTCTGTTGGCTGGTAGAAAATACTACTGTATAAGTATATTTTTTTGTGCAATAAAATATTAAATAAATACCTCTCTGTGGATCTGGGGTTTGGAAGGTGTTGATGTAGTGAACGAACGGCGGTTCTGGAGTCACCTGGAAAGTGAAACATTACATAGACCTTAATTTTACTATCGCTATAATCAAGAAACGAATCATAATTGGTGGTTTCAATCTTGTCCTCTCACTCCCACACCATTGCTGTTAGAAATGTGAGAGCGAGAGCGATTAAAACCGGCATTTAAGATTAGTTTCTTTACTGTATTTTGGTCGTTATAAGCTAGCTCGAGCAATAGTGAACTTAAAACGAGCGAAGTAAAGGTACATAATATTTTTCGAGTATTTGTCCTGAAATTTGGTATTAAGTATGAGTATTATTATTATTATTATTATTATTTTACGTCTTTATATAAATATTTCGCGTCACGGTTTTTGTCTGGGATAAACTCCGGAACTACTTAACCAATTTTGATGATATATGGCTGACTGTGTGTAATTTGGTCAAATTTAAGCGATTAAGATAAATTTTATTATATTTGGGAGACAAACAGAACTACAATACATTATTACTAAGTAATTGTACTTACTTAAATCTCCACTAATTTTTATCTCGATTAATGACATCAATAGTTTTTGATACTAAATTAAATGTTTTCCTACAATAAGTTCCATAAGATTCTAACAGATGGCAGTCTAAGTAACTTCAAAGAGCGAAAGCTCCTGGCCGGGTCAGCTAGTATTATAGGATTTTATACAATATTTTATAGGATACATTTCCGAGAATGTGCCCAGGAATTACATGATCTAATTCCACCATCTCCTTTTCACAACAGGACAAGCAGACGCACCGCTCAATACCATCCATACTTTGTCAGTCTACCACCTTACGAACAAAGCGCTTTGCTTCCACATTTATAATGCGTACAGCCATGGATTGGAATGCTTTGCCGTCTTCTGCCTTTCCTGAAAATTACAATTTGGGTCTCTTCCGGTCTCGAGTAAATAGGTGTCTTCTAGACCGACGTGCCGCATCGTCGGCCACATCGTCGCTTAACATCAGGCGAGATCGCGGTCAAACGTAGGTTTATCGATGATTAAAAAATAAAACATACGTAAATCGTACGATAGGATCGGATCGGTTTTTAAGGGTTTACAATCGAATCATCCGGGTTACGGTGAAGTAACAAACCTCAAAGTATCTGATGACGGAGTCTCCCTTCCCGCAGAGGAAGATCATATTGGTGTCGGGATCGTAAAGCGGGAACATGACTCCGTTGCTGGTGTCGATCTCCACGGTCACTATCGGCTCGGCGAGCGCGTCCGGCGTACGGAGGGAGTACTGCCGCTCCGACATTCTGCTGAATCTGGACACATCGTTCATAATCAATAATGCCGGACATTTTACACAGCATCATCTGGCCCTAAAGTAAGCAGAGCTTGTGTTATGGGTACCATAACACAAGCTACCAGTAGGTACCAGTAGCTGATATGCTACTTGTATACCTTTTTATGTACAAATGTACATATAATACATCCAAACACCCAGACCCGAGACAAATACTTGCAGGTCATCCGACATTTGTCCCGCGGCGGGAAACGAACCCGCAACCTACAACGTCTCAGCCGGACCTTAGTCCGATGCGCCACAGAGGTCGTCATACCGTGACGTCGTCGATCGCCATTTCACCGCACTTTGTCACGACAAGAAGAAGACTGAAAGCTCTTAGTATCAGTGTTTTGATGGTATTAGAATTCAATATTCGCCCGGCTGGTAAGGGTCCTATCACTAAATAATGGGTTAATTTAATTTTAACACAATTAAAAACAATTAACACAGCTTGATAGGTTGACGCCATTAAATTGTGAGTTTTATTCAGCTTACCCAGTAGTGAAGACCAGTCCATGCTTAAGGAATATGGCCCGCGAGGCCTTGCTGCCTTCGTGAGCTATCGCCTCCGACTCCACTTCTCCTTTCCGAGGATCTATGATCCTGGAAATATAAAATAAATATTAATTACCATTCCATGCAACTTAACTTAGCATAGCCAAGGAAATAGGTGACTGATAAAATCGCATTATATATTTTTCATATCGTTAGAAATTAAAAAGTGCCGTTACACATATTATTAAACTTCTGAGAGATTGAAGACTCTTGAAGAGTCAGGAATGTACGGATGTTTAAGTACTTAATTTCAATCGAGATGACGGTTTTAGACTCTTCGTACAATCCTATTGTCAGTAGATGTGTGCGTCGCGTTCATCACATCAGTGCGCGGATACTGTTAGTGTTGTATGGTATCGTAATGTTAACGCGGGCATTTCGGAATTTGAATAAAGTGAGGGTAGTTTCGAAAAACTGCTCTTGTTACTCAGCAGCAAAATCTTAAGCATCCAATCAACCCCCAACCACGGTTATTGTAACAACATCAGGAACATTTACCTGATCTTCTTGTCCCGACAGGTGGTGAGGAGTTTGGATCCGGTCCAGTTCCAGCAGGCGGAGTAGATGAGGTCCGGGTGGCAGTCCAGGGTCAGGAGAACCTCGCCCGTACCCACGTTCCATATCGCTATCTGAAACCATACCAACCATACTTTACTATCATAGAGCTGAAAGCTGAGGCTCAGAATGTGAGATGAAAGTCTCACAAAATGAAATATGTATATCACATTCCAAATTTAAGCCAAAAAAGGAAACGCAAACGAGAAGGCATTAGAAGCAAAAAAACAAAAAATGAGCGAGCTTTACAGTAGTCGCATATGATGTGTAACATCTGACATTACAGGATGGGTTGGTACCATCTGAAGACCAAATCTACCAAATTGCGAGCGCGCTTCCGTCTTCCTATTAATAAACACTTCCCGTCTCTTTTCACAAAATCACTCCCACAGATTGCAGGAAAACGAGTGGATTACACATCAATAACAATTAAATAATTCGATTCTCGTTTTGACATTTTAATATTCATTCAGTTCAATGTACAGTCGTTTGTACAAGGGTTTCTGTAAAAGAATCTTACCTGGTTATCAGAGCCCGCTGTAAGAAGCACGTTCTGTGCGGTGGGATGCCAGAGTACCAGGCCCACTCTTCGCTGATGGAACACCAGATCTACTACCGGCTCCGTCAGGGTGCGGGAGAGTCCGCCGTCAGGGATTTGCCACACCTGGATAACAAATAAGTAATGATCATTTGCCATGCTTAGTCAACAAATACAGATCGTTTGCCACATCCGGTCAACAAATATAACTCAATTGCAATATTTGTTACCTAAGTGGCAACCTGAATCTTCTACTTTAAACTGTATGTTGCGTGTACAAACAAATTTAAGATAATGTAATCTTTATTCTGATTAAGAATTATTTAAGAACCTGCCTAGGTATATTAATTATGTATGATAGGGGTAAAACGAGTAACAAATCATAAATGGCATAGGGCACTAATGATCTAGTGGTTATAGCCTCGCCTTCTGATCCTAGGGCCGTGGGCCAAATCTAGTCGTGCATCAAGAATTTTTTCTGTCTAAAATATATGTGTCTTATACTAGTACTCTCAAATGGTGAAGGATAATCATGAGGAACCGACCGGCATGCACGACCGGCATGTCGTAGAACCGAGCAAGTTCGAAAACAAGGGCTAAGCAAGAAAGGAGACTCTTAGACACACTTTTATCCTTTCACCACACTGCTGAAATAAATAGTGACGTGATTTAAAGAAAAATCCAGTTTTAGTCATTTTATTGCTGTAAAAATAAAGTAATTATTCTGGCAATAAAATTATTCTAATTCTAATGGTTACCTTGACAACGCAATCTTCAGAGCCGCTGGCGATGACATTGTCGTTGTGAGGGCACCACGCTATGTCTAGAACTGGACCTTTGTGTCCTCCCACCAATGGATGATCCGCTGGAATGCGCCCAACCTGAAATAAATCCATTTTATTACATAACTCCACAATAAATCAATAATGCCGGACATATCACACAGATGATGCATCTGGCCCCAAAGTAATTCCATTCCATTAACACAAGCTCTGCGCTTGTGTTAATGGAACCACATGACCGATACACTACTTATATATATACTTTTGTTTTGCAAATACATAATATACATACACAAATACTCGCAGATCATACAAATATTTGTTCGCATGGAATCGAACCACAAGTTTCTGGTTCAGCCGAGCCTTGACCCACTGCACCACAATGTGATGTATTTTTCTTTTTAATTATTCACCTATGTTTCCAAGTTACGCCCGTGAAATCAATGTCAAGTTCGAAACCGGCCCTACTTTTTTGCAGGTAGTAGCATCAAAACTGAGATAGGTCTTATCTCATGGACATGTCATACACAGGGAAAGGACTAACTGTTTATGACCTACAATAAGTGTACTATTGAAACAAGCCCGGCTTGGTACCAGCCGTTACATTAAGGCTTACCGAAGTGCACGAAAGGAGCTTCTGAGGCGCACTTTAATCCTTTCACCACACTGGATAGAAATAACTAGTGACACGATAAGAAAAAGTGTACTATTATGTTCTTGTACTGTATTCTTTGTGCTTTCTTTTTTTTACTTACCTTCTTACCTAATTGTTTTAATTACCTACCTAATTACTTGTTTCTACTGCTTTATGTGTAATTTTCGTGTATGTATGTATGCAATAAATTATGGTGGATGTTGGCATACCGTAATTGTCATGCATATCAGGTGTATCGTTTTGACACTAATGTTGTATAATGTTAATATGTATGATGTGTGTGTGTGTTTAAATAATTACGTTTTAAAAACTAAAAAGAAAAAAGACTTCAATGAATGAAATTTGAGTCTATATAACATTTTTGGTAGAAAGTAGATGTATTTTTGGCCGACTTCATCAAAAAGGTTCTTAATTCGTCGGTTTTTTTTTAAATGTATGTTCTCCGATTACTCGAAAACGCCTGAACCGATATAATATGAGTAGGCCAAATAAACGCACTGCTCCAATGAGTTTGGGTGTTATAAAATATCATAAGCGTGTATGACGACGACCACTGTGGCGCAGTAGCCTAAGGTCCGACTGAGACGCAGAAGGTTGCGGGTTCGATTCCCGCCGCGGTACAAATGTTTGTGTTTCTATGTCTATTATGTCTGTATTTACAAAAAAAGTATATAAGTAGTAGACCAGTCATGTGGTACACATAATACAAGTACTGCTTACTTTGGGGCCAGATGATGCTGTGTGAAATGTCCGGCATTATTTATTTATTTACACGTATACAAGTTTTGTATCAGTCCTCTGATACCTATAGTACAAGCGACACGTCTAGTTTGGGACTACATGGTGCTGGGTGAATTGTCCATCATTATTTAATTTATAAAAAACCTAAAAATTTAAATAGTTTTTACTACATTGTTTTTTAAATTACAGTGCTAATATTTGAATTGTTTGGCTAACAACTCGACCGACAGAGTCATAAAACTCAACCAAAGTACTCATACAAAACCGAAAGCCACTTTTAAAAAACGCACGCCGAATACTACCTCCAAATCAATGTGTATTATATTTTGTCTGCAGTGAAAGTCATAATTACTGTTGATTATACAGAAACACGTAATTACGTTTGGCGCCAACAAGGCCGGTTCTCTATAAATTTGGTGAAGTAGGTCGCACGCAGAGTCATAATATACCCAGAGGTAGCTGCTCTAGGTACTTGGCCGGTGCGAACAAAAATTCTTGCGTTTGAAATTATGTTGCGCTACTGCAGGAAATTGTACTATTTTCTTAGTTTTTTGACATTGCAATGCTGTCAATTTAGGTTGGTCGTTGTTATGTACTATGGCACCACTTTTCTATAGTCTTTTAAAATAGACCGGGTTATATTAGATTACAGGTTTTTGATATATTTCTTAAACTAGTCGCTGCTGCTTGTTACTGCTGAAAATTTGAGCACAGAGAGTTAGCTCAACGCACTAATTTTTGGCCAAAATCTGACTTTCTCACTTGTCTAGAGCTCGTGTAAACTGACATCAAAGTTTCGCCATAGTCAGCAAAAACATGAATATCTCGAAAGTCCTTGGATGCACAAATTTGAATTTTTGTGCACAATCGTGCACAATTATAAGCTTTCCAATCTATTTATTATTTTTAAGCTACGTCCATTATTTCAAAAAAATCTTGCTGCAGTAACGTTTCAAACGTTCCCCTAGCAAGATCTGTTTTTTGTCCATAACTTTTTTTCCTGTGGACGCACAATTATGAAATTTCGTGCACAATTACACGAAACAATGCTCTAATTATCTGCATACTCAAAACCCTGAAATTCGTCAACATTTTGCTAGGGCAACGCACACGTTTTTAACAGTCAAGAAGTCCACAAAAAATTACCTAAATAATAAATAAATAATGCTGGAAATATAACAAAGCATCATCTGGACCCAAAGTAAGCAGAGCTTGTGTTATGGGAACCACATGACTGATATACTTATATACTTTTTTTTGTTATAAATATTTTACATAAAAAACACCCAGACTCGAAACAAATACTTGCAGATCATACAAATATTTATTACACGTAACGAATGTAACCCGCAACCCAAAGACGCAAAGGCTCAGGCGAGCCTTCGCCCACTCCGCCAGAGATCAACAAACCCAAAAAAAAACTAAAAATGTAGCTTGTTCATGATATCATCGTAGTAACTTTTGCTTGTCGCAGTGTGTTTATCGTTTTTTAACAGTCAAGAAGCTGTGACTTCGGTAGAAAATACCCCAAAATATAATAAACCTATATGGGGGCAAAGAGATGAATCCTACTAAGATGATATGTACCTACATGTAAAAGTTTGGGAGAATGTTTAGATGTGTGGATGTTTTTTATAACTCAATTAAGCAATAAGGACCGAATTGATTTGGATAAAACCAAATAGTTAATTATTGTTCTCCTCTACAGGTCGCATTTCTCAAGAGATTCTCGTGAAATTTTGTGAGCAGGTTCTTATAACTATTAGATTTTTTTTTGTCGATTCAGTTTTTGGAAATTTTTCAAAATGGCGGAGATATGGAGTTTGAAAACGTAAAAAAAGTTTCATTTCGAAAAATGATCGTGTGGTCTACAGCTCACAAAGCCACTAGTATAATTAGTTATAAATGTTAGTATCTAATTTGTAATGTTTATTTTAATACAATAGCATTATAACGTTGTATTGTATTGTAAAATGAGAAATTATCTACTAATACCCACCACGCCTATAATAAAGGTCTGTGCTGTTGATGCTGTGTTAACCTCTCTCTTTTTTCTTTATTTAATGAAAGAACGGTAGAAATCACGTATAACCGAAGCACCTAAGGCCAATACCCGAATACTGAAACGCCACATACGCATAAACTGTGAAGAAAGTGACAGGACTCTTTTTTCAAATAATTTAATTTTTATAAGTTGCACTTTCATCTTTTTACTCAACTCGAACTGTTTCACCTAAATAACTAGAGACACGAGAATTTAATGTTTTATACAAGCGGTTAGAATCAAATCAAAAGATCAATTCAAGTCGTACAAGATTCAGGTAACTGCGAATACAATGACGTATTCTTCGCACCCGACTTCTGGGCAGCAGGAGTTGTCTACACGGTATAGGGAAGCACCGCTAATGAAGAAAGTACCCTGACTTTTTGTGTAGAACATAAGTTTCTAGTTTATATTAAGTATGTACTAAGAATAACGTAGGTTATTCTATAAGTATTTATTTTCTATGGACTCGTGTTATTGTATTTTATAATAGTACCATCTTACCATTTTGTAAGATAGTGACAGGGCGAATCTTAATCAAAGCTCAAGTTAAAAAGTGTTATAAGTAGGTACCGTTATTGTCTGAAAAAAATTATATTATTACTAGCTGCTGCCCGCAGCTTCGCACGCATGGTACCTACATAAAAGTAGCTTATTTACTACTCCAAGTTGCCATCTATCTCTATACCGAAATTAATCGCAATCGGTTCAGCGGTTTAGGCGTGAAAACGTAACTAACAGACAGAAAGACAAGAGTTACTTTCACATTTATAATATTAGTATAGATTATTTTTTTTAAACAAATAGAAACATCATCATCATCATAGACACGTCATCTAAATAAGCTTTAAATTTAACCGGTGTTTCAGTGGAAAATATATTATGTGGGGTAGACATCTCTTCTTGTTACTCTAATATCGTAGCAAGTGGCCATGCGACGGATGATAGATAACACAAGCACAGCTACAGTAAGTAGAAGTATGTATACTTGCAAATTGCAGTTCCAAGGTGTTTGTAAATTGGCACAGAATTAGACACTAAACAACACAATAGCACAAGTGGTCTATAAAAAGCACGAAAGGAACACGTATCTTATTTTACGTCTTTTTGTGTCGCCTATCTCTTCATTTAAACAGCAAGAATTATCTAGACGTGTGATCGGAGGCAGTTGTAAGAGCAGTTCCGTCCAGCCATATGTAATTTAGTTTTCTTTGACGATTTATAGATTCGAATGAAATATTAATAATACTTTCGGACGAATATGAATCGAGTAAAGCGAGTCGTACCCTCTGAAGCACGGAATACAATGGTAAACAGAGATTTTTTACGTATTTTGTTTTGCGTGAAATCTCATTGGAGACTTTGAATCATTTTTATGTGAAAAAAGTTTTTAATAGGAAATTTCATTCTGTACAAAATGTGAGCATTTACTATTGGATTTACATTTACTATCAAAACGGACGGACATGCATCTGATAACTTGCCTTAGACATCAAACATCTAATTAACCGGAGATCTCAAGAGATATCTACCAAGCACTGTTTTTTTAATGAATACTAAGTTTCTCAGTTCTTTGTAATTGATGTGTAACGATTGTTCGTTCATTATACTTCAAAGAATATTAACAACCCCACCAGCCACGGCCAAGGGCGAATTTGCAGCTGGCTTTGTGGTTTATGACTTACTAGCTGACCCGGCCACGCTTTGCTGTAGCTCACCCATATACGCTCTAAAATTATCAGTGTTTCTTTACTATATTATGTATGTATTATACATATACCTTCCTCTTGAATCACTCTATCTATTAAAAAAAACCGCATCAAAATCCGTTGCGTAGTTTTGAAGATATAAGCATACATAGGGACAGAGAGACAGCGGGAAGCGACTTTGTTTTATTCTATGTAATGATATAAGAGGTTTAAATTATATGTGACCTTAACGGAATGATAAACAAACATCGCACAAGCACAAGCTTTAGCCAAATAGTTGGTGACTGGCGATTTTGTCTTACATATATCGGTAGAGACATTCATCAGCTCGTTA
Organism: Lampropteryx suffumata; assembly: GCA_948098915.1. Classification (NCBI taxonomy): domain Eukaryota; kingdom Metazoa; phylum Arthropoda; class Insecta; order Lepidoptera; family Geometridae; genus Lampropteryx; species Lampropteryx suffumata. The sequence continues at coordinate 17,762,742 of OX402562.1, read as the reverse complement.
AAACTCCAAATATGTACTAAAAATGGGCTGAGTGGCCACGGTATGCCAATACTATAGTATTTATTAGGTAGGTAGGTACTTCCGCCGCGCCAGGTGTTACATTCATCACGGCATCAGCTCATCGCTAGGATTGTCAGGTGGACAAATTGTGTAATGTAATGCTTTAAGTCGACAGCACGTCTGCCAATTTTGCCTTCAACACTTTCAAGCTTCGACTGCATAATTAAAAAAAACGTGTGCGTCTCGGTACGCGCAACAGAAGTGATAACTTAAACTAATCTAACTAGCGCTGTGAGTGAGAGAGGAGGAGCCTGCCGCCTACCGCTGCCTTCTCCGATTAAATTTGCCTAATTGTTCAGGAAAAATATACAAATGTGGTTTTCCGGATGAACCAAGAATGTCTTCTTGAAGAATGATTCACGGAAATATAATAGTCCGTTTATTAAGTGTTATTAAAGCTTTGGTGAACGTTGGCGTATTCTAAAAGCAGATGGCCTGACGCCAAATGAAATGGACAGTAAAGACCGACCAAATAACAATTTACCGACTGGTCCATATAAAAGATTAGCTTTAACCCGCGGCTTTGTACGTTGTACCTACATATAAAGCCTATTGCCTAAGAAAGCGTATTATAATATAAATTACTACATTATTGATAAGAATGCATGGCCTTATGTTGCTCTGCCCTCAGACAGTTAACAGACACATTTGAAATTTATAAACTCTCTTGTATTAGTATTTCGTAGTTAAGGTAGTTATAAGATGGATCATGCAAAATAACGCTAGGACCAGGACGAGTTTCATGTCGGTTCTTCCCGGGCTTCGGTTAGGAGGAAATGACACCTAAATTCACTACCTTCACCCGTTTCAAAGCGATCCTTGTGATTGTATTGAATAAAGCATCTATTGACTTTGACTATATTTTATTCCAGGTCATAAACTATATTTATACGTTTCATACAAATCAATTCGGCCTTTACGTCGTGATTTAGCCACAAATTAAAATATAAACATTCAAACAAACTTTTGCATTTATAAAGTTATAAATAATCTTGAATAGATATAACTTTTATAAACAGCTCCAGACCGCGTGGTACGAATCTGTTGACAGACTTTTCCAAACGACTTTTTCGAGCCAGGAACGACAGCGTAACATGCCCTACTAAGCACTGAAGCGTTCAGATATAAATCACTGGTACCTCGTGACTTAAATGATTTCTTTGATACTCATGGACACGGTGACCTAGTCTAACCAAGTATATCATATCAAAGTTAGTATTTTTTTATATTCAATGCAATTACAAGGGTCACTTTGAAACTTCACACACCAGGTGAATTTTAGTGCTAATTCCTCCTAATTCAAGAATGGACAAGAAACTCGTCCTGATTCTAGCACTTTTTTGTATGATCCTTCTTATAATTAGCTTTACTACACCAGTAATTTATACATTGCAAATCTGTCAGTTAACTGCCTGAGGGCAAAGCAACATGAGGATATGCATTCTTATCAACAATAATCGTGTAAGATGCCACGTTACATGTTATATCTAATGGGTTTTATTTAGCGAATGACGCAGCAAACTAGCGCGCACTCCAGAATCGGAAACGATCCGGTTTCATATCCGAAATGGAAGTGCTTATGTTTGCCAAACTATCTTAGGAGTTGTGATGTCATGCTATATATGTTTAGCGGCGATTCCACAGAAAACGTGTGCACCTATTTGTGCCAGCTGGACTGAGCTGCAGTTGCGTTTGTCTCTGATCCCAGTGAATTCAAGTCCATTATTTTATGTATCATCATTAGTTTTAGAAGCAGGCGTCTAATAAAGACTTAAAAAGGCAGTTTGTTGATACCTTTGGCTACATTATTGCAGTTTTAGTAGGTAGGTATTGGATTTTTTTAAATAATTTTATCGCTGATAAAGTAACTTTCTATATGTGAAATATCTTTTTAAATTAGTTAAATCGTTTTTGAGTTTATTATCACAAATAAACAGACAAAAAATAATCTTTTCTATTTAAATAATTATTAGACAAAGATCTGAACTAATTGCAACAGCCACGCAAGTAGGCTATGTGTATCTTCTTATCTGGACACGGAAACTTCTAGAACAACCCAGAAGCCAGTGAAATTGATATTCCTCCAGTTATAACCTGGAATGCTATAGTTTTAGCGATTGCACACGCTACCGGCCACTTTTCGGTCCGCGTGGGCGGGCCCTGGGTTTCCGCGCGTTTCCCCGCGAATTACAACATCCAGGGTATTAATAGATTATTTGTCAATAATCGGTCTAATTATAGAGCATTGCGTCTCGTCACGGTTATAGAAATGTATCATTGGCGCTGTCTGATAGCCAAACGGTGTCATCGATGATTGAGGTGTTTTTTGTAATGACTCATGATTCTGCCACTTTTCTACATTCATTTTAATCTATACAATGAATTTTACAACATGCCCTATCTTTTCTATCTTATAAATAAACTCAGGAGTTATTGTTTATAGAAAATTGGTAAAAGTTATTGATAAAGAAGGTAATATTAAAAACTTTTGATATTTTATGTTAAAAGTAAGTTTTCGCTTTGTTTGTCCTTCACCTAACCGTTTATATTGTAACTTTGTTTAATTAGTTTTATAACTTAAGTTTATATAATTTTTGTTTATTTACCTACCTATAAGTTAATATTGTTAGTCCTTTTCAGTCTGAGACACCGGTTCTCCTAGTTCAAGCATATTGTAAGCAGTTGCCTAAGTATACTTACATACTAAGTATAATACTTATAATACTTCTCTAAGATAATGAATAAAGATTTATTAATAAATAAAAATTTATTTTATAGCATCCAACCTCTAGCCCCCATCATAATCATGTTAGATAAAATTCCTAGTGGTATATATTCAAAAATTTTACTTTTAGACATAAACAGGATATACATTTATGCTACCCAAGTGATTATGCAGGGCTTAATAAAACTGAGTTTTTGAACCAGGATTCTTCACTAGTTTTTCTAAAATACTTAATTACTCAGCAAGTTGCTGCACCCTTGGCTTCTGTTCTGGCTCGTTGGATGCAACTAATTATAAACTGCTCTTTATAGATATTTTACTGGTTTGGACAGCGAACTTGACATTGTGACCTTACTATGTTGGATCGAGGTTGCTCACCCTTTTTGACCGACCCCGAATAACTCCTTTGTATTGTATTTTATGTTGTACTTTCGCGAACATTGTAGATGCCAAAAAATAATACCAAAACGTATAAACCCTGTGTCTATGTCTATATCTATAAAAAGCGATGTGTATATATGTTCCCTATAGAGTCCGAAACGGCTGGACCGATTACGATGAAATTTTTAGGAACTCTTCAGATTGGCCTATTGCCTGGTCATCCTGTGAAGTTTGGTAGCAAACGGATCAACAGAACTTTTTTTTTGCATCAACCAAAATTGTATGCATATAGATTGTATCTTAGGAACGGACATAGGCTATTTTTTACATATGTGATATGAGTGCGATGCCGCGGGAAGGGCAGGCGGGCAGGTAGGTTAGATTAAAATTAGCCTATAATGTTAAACCAGCTAACATGCCAGCCGCGATATAATTTTGCCGTCTCATTATCTCCTTTAACAAATAACTCCTAATACAATAAATATGTAATATATAAATAAAGTAATATAGAGATATTGATGATATATAGCCCCAAACTAAACAAAGTTATATTATGACCAGGTGCCTGATCGAATACCTACTTATATTGTTTAAATACAACTTGGGATTATATACCACCTAGACACAGAACAAATATCTATGTTCATCACACAAATGTTTGTTTTGGGAGGGAATTGAATCTACAGCGCAGAAGTCAGAGCTACTACCAACTGAGCTAATCGTTAAATCGCTAATAGACGTTGCTTACCTGTGCCGGTCTATTAAATAAATAGATAGATAGATAGATTAACACTTTATTGTACACAAAAAGAACACATAAGAAATAATAGAAATAAAATTGTACAATGGGCGGCCTTATCGCTAAAAGCGATCTCTTCCAGACAACCTTATTAGTTCCGATTAGCAAGGATTGGTATTACGTACGTACGTTTACATTATATGTATTTAGTAAGTAGCTTTATATACCTACATAATCCCTACACAATTGGCTGGTCCCTGCCACCGCATGTCGTGACACAGGCCGCGGGAATGTCAGCATGCATTTTTTATTCCCTGCACGTGTAGCAGTTAGCGCGTGCACTAACTGCATTGTAGTTATTACTTTTTTATATTCGTACTAGCAACCCATCCCGACTTCGCACGGGTGAATTATACACAAAAACCTTCATTATGGATCACTCCGTTAATTTTCTTGAGATTATTTAACATCATTATTTAACTTTAGGATAATATGATTGCGAGCGGTGCTTCAACATATCTGGTGAGAGCACTGGTGGTAATGCCCCCGCCTTCTGATCCTAAGATCATGGGTTCGAACCCAGTCGTGCACCAATAGACTTCCCTTCGTTTGAGAGCACTGGTATACAGTACTCATAAACGAAGAAGGAAAACATCGTGAAGAAACCGGCATGTCGTAGAACCATTAAAAGTTCCAAAACGTGTGCCAAGGAGAAGGATAGAAACAGACAGAATTAAAGAAATTTAAAGGTCGCCTTAGATGCACAAAAGGAGCATCTAATCAATTTCTTTCACTATGTCTATTCATATTTTCTCATCAGTAGCTTTTGAGTTTAATGCGTTTAAACAAACGCAGCAGGGGTATTTGTTTTACAATGCTGGCAATTCTGTTGTTTCGCCGGACTGGCAAAAAATTTCTAAAATATGGACGACCTTATTTTTGCTACCGATAAGGTTCAAATTAGAGTACCCATTTTAAATCACAGTTCTAAAATAAGTTAAAATTATTTTTTGTTTAATTGCTATAATTTTTGTTCCAATTAATTCCTTTATTGCAAATAATGTTAAAAACTGCGGAAAATAACCGCAGTTTTAACCAACACCTCCTTACATGATGACTAAATTGACCTAAAACACGTCAATTATACGTTAATTTAGGAAGTGTCACTAAAAAATGATATTCTAATACAGACTTTAATACAAACAAAATAAAATCGTTTTTGATTTAGGAAATTTTAGTTACTCTAGCAAAACTGAATTGAGGCCATCAATGTACTGATTTAAGCTGGTGGATGGACCCGAGTCCTCCGTTAGGGTAATCTCTTTCTCGTAATCTATGATTATAAGATTAATAAATAATGCCGGACATTTCACACAGCACAATCTGGCCCCAAAGTAAGCAGAGCTAGTGGTGTGGTTACCACATGATTGATATACTATTTATGTACTTTTTTTTGTAAATACTTAAACATTATATATATAAACACCCAGACCCGAGACAAATACTTGTAGATCATACAAACATTTGTCCCACGGCGGGAATCGAGCCCGCAACCCCCTGCGTCTCAGATGGGCCTTGGCTCACTGTGCCACAGACGTCGTCTTACTTATACTATTCTACTAATCAATCCGTACCACTCAGCCATACTAATATTATATACTAGCTGTTACCTGCGACTTCGTATGCGTATGCTTAGAACCTTTATTTTTATTTTTGTAAGGAATGCATTCTGTGCATCTAAAGAACATCTCATAAGTTTAATCCCCTATTTTATTCGAGGACGATTATGCAAAAACGTTGAAACACGTAAGTATTTCATTATTTCTTACCAAAAGCCTAAATATGAATTTTCAGATCCTTAACTTAAGAAAATATGAGTTGCCCAAACAAACTTTCATCCCCTATTTTAGGTTGGGAGGTTGGTTCAAGGTTGTCTTTGAGACAAAAAGTAGCCTATGTTCTTCCCCCGAATGCAATACACGGCTAAAAGGCTGAACGGATCTTGATGAAATTTGGAAAGAAGATAGATTGTACCTTAAGTCAGGACGGTAGCTACTTCTACACCACACTTCTTTAAATTGTTTGTAATAGCGTAGTCGTATCTTTTGCACGTATTTGTTGTTTGTTGTTACTTTGTTGATATTCTTAGTTATCTTTAGTATGCTTTACTTTTGTTTTTGTTGTTTATCTGCTCCGTAATGGTGTACTTTTGTGATAGGTAATCACGTTTTGCTTGACCGATCTCTCGATACAGGCCTGGCCTAGTGCGGGGATCACTGGCCTGATCTCTGGCTTAGTAATTCGTAACGTGATAAATTTATTTCGGTAAATCTTTAGGTAGGCACCCCGCGTGCAAAACCACGAGTAAAAGCTAGTATTATAAATGCAAAAGATATTAGCGTATGTTTATTCCTCCTTTGGGAATATTAAACGGATTAGGATCAAATTTGGCAAACTAAAAAGCAAAAAGTAGCATAAATGGAATAGCATTTATGTAACTTTTTTCTGCATAAATCTGGTACCTGAGGGTGCATGGAGGAGTGTCAAATGTAAAAGGGCTCGTAGGTAACAAACATTAAAGGAATTAAAACGTTTAAGTCTTTTATTTACCTAACTACCTCTCTCTGCCTTCCTCTGCTCTGCCTTCTGCGCTGTAAGTTGAGGGTTCGATTCCCTCCCAGTTCTTGGCCTAGGTGTTATACAGTAACATACGTATGTTTTGGAAACTATATATGTATTCTATCAGTCATCTGGTAGAAGCGATGCTTAGTTTGGAACTAGATAAATGTGTGAATTTTCCACTAATATTTATTTATGTATTTAAACCTATCTACTAACTTATCCATCGACAGGTACGATATGGACAGCGAGATCTCAGTTTGAGGGGAACTACTTATTTCAATTAGTTCAGAAATAATTCATATTGGTGAACAATGCACACAACACCATCTAGCCCCAAACTAAGCCTAGCTTGAATTTTGGTGACCAGATGACTCATACACTGACACAGAAATGTTTATTCTGGGGAATCGAACCAACTTACAGCGCAAAATGCAGAGCTACTACCAACCAACTGTGCCAGTCAAATTCAACAATAGAATCACAACCTCTTACTTGGCAAGGTGTAATGTTGCGAGGTGTTGAATACAGAGAACCAGGCGTAAGAACATGTTATCGTCACTATAGGCTATATTGTGCCATATCTGTTACACAATACGAAAGACCGGCGGCGGCGCATTGTTCGGATAAGCGCGGCATAGTTCCGCAAAATATCTTGTAACAATGACTGTTTTTGTCAATGGAAGTTTATGAAGAACCAGCTTCGTACGTTGATAATGCCTAAATGTTATTTTTAACCAACTACAAAAAAGAGGAGGTTCTCAATTCTTTTGTTTTTTTAATGTATGTTCACCGATTACTCGAAGACGCCTGGCTTCCCTGTTGGTCCCATTTAAATGTTATCGAAATCACGGGCGATTTCTGAAACCTCGCTGTCTCATTGGAGCAGTGCGTTTAGTTGGCTTACCCATATTATATATAAACAAAATATATCTACTTACTTTCTACTAAAAAAAATATATTCAATGAAGGCGGGTTTCTTTTTTGTTTTTAAAACGGAATAATAGGTACAGACTACGTCTATACCAAGTTTCATTTAAATCGATTCAGCGATTATTGCGTAGGTAATTGATTAGTAAACGAAAATTCAAAACAATTGTACATTACAAATTTGAAGGCGTCTCTGTCTGTCTGTCTGTATGTCTGACATTTAAAGTACAGTCAAAATTGACGTTTTTTTTTTGGTCAACTTTGCACTAAATTTCCGATCCAAATTTTTGAAGTGAAAACTTCTTTTAGCGCGGTACGCATATTTTTAGATGAGGTAAAACCTCTGGATTCGCGACACCGTTACCGTCTGGGGCGAGACGCAGCCGGCTGCCGCGCTCGCGCCCCATTTGATTATAAACCTCAATTCACATGTTTACAGTCTACTTTTGTATGGAGAAGTTTTCTGAGTTAGGTTCTTTGATATATTATCTACATTCTGAGCAAAAAATATTGCATCATCTGTGTTCGTTCAGTATTTGATTGGCAGTCGCCATAATTACTGATTTTGAAGTGATTTATTACTAAACTCTAACGCGCCAAAATAAGTATTCACTTCTGTCGGCACTCCCGTGCAACCGAGTGCAACCCGATTTTTGAAGTGCTTTAGGATCACTAACTGAGCATATAATCACAAAATGCTGACAGATCCAGGTGACGCTTCAAGCGCCATCTTGAAAAAACGTTTTTGGCCGATATCTCGGAAACTATGCACTTGAGGGCAAAAGTTATGGAGACCATTATTGTAGAAAATAAAATTTCGCATCTTTTATTTCTAGTAAACTTTTTTGTAAAACTTACCGTTTACGATTTATGCTCGGATCAGATCGGAAATTTAGTGCAAAGTTAAATGCTATTTTGACTGGCCTAATACGCTTCTTTTTATGTAGATAACACGCGTACGACAACACTAGCAGCAGCTAGATAATAACAATAATAAATAATGCTGGACAATTCAAACAGCATCTGTGTTATGGGTACCACATAACTGATAAGCTACATACTTACTTTGCCCGCGTCGTAGATAAAAAGTAGCAAGATAATAATTGAACGAATAAATGTTTCAGAAAAATTACATAGCATAATTGCGGTTTACGCGGTTTGACCACGATCCCGAGTGATTTTTTTGAAAACCTTTCTTAGAGAGCACCTACGGCCCTAGAGGAAGCTGCATACCAAATTTCATTCCAATCCCTTCGGTGGTTTCTGAGAATTCGTGATGAATGAGTGAGTGGTATTTGACAAATATTTAGTAGATTATTATTGTATATAGGTAACAATATTAGTAGGGTGAAACGCGTTTGCAGGAGCGCGGCAATGGCGGTGTATAGCAGCCTTCTTCTTCTACTTTTTCTTTGTTTATGGCATGTGACATAATAATGTCAATTTTGCTAGTGTCAAGTTTATGTGTGTTTATAGTCAATTTGTTTGATAAAGTCTTAGCCGATGGTCAATTGCCAATTCTAGACGTCACGCGGAATGGCCGTCTAATATTTTCTTGGGATTCCTCGTCGTTCAAATCACATTCCACCATACACAGTTAATTCAATTGTTCATACTTGTCTCATGTAGTTACAACTAATTCATTAAAATTCCGCTAAGATTACTGAATAAAACATACAATAAAACGAGTAACAAATTAACAGAGTATGAAGTAAACAAATTACTTCATGAAATGACAAACGAAGAAACCCTAGCTCTCTATACCCAGTTCTTCTTCTTCTTCTTCGTTAATGGCATGTGTCATAATGATGACAAGTTTGTCAATGTCAAGTGTTTAAATTGTTTATTAGTAGGACGTCGGGATTATTTTTGGCAGTTTTGCAAAGCAAATATTGCGCTTTAATATTATTTATTTTTCTCGGTTTTATAAGTAATTTTGGTTTATATTTAAATGGAGCTAGAGTTATTGACTCGGGTGTGCGTAATTGGAATAAAACCTATGTGTTTCTTTGTGATTCTAGCAAAAATAATCCAATTAATTATTTCATATGAAACTAGCTGATGCCCGCGTTTTCGCACGCGTGGTACCTACAAAAAAAGTAACCTATGTCCTTCTCCAAAGTCCCATATATCTCTATACCAAAATTCATCAAAATTGGTTCAGCGGTTTAGGCGTGAAAACGTAACAAACAGACAGACATACAGGGTTACTTTCGCATTTATAATATTAATTAGATTTCTAATGACGAATGACTAAATACGACTTTACTTGGACGACATTTATTTGGATAAAAACACCAAAATTATAAATAAAACGCGAAATAACTCGGGGGGAAAAATAAGTACCTACTAAAGAACGCAATGTTTGTTTCGCAAAACGGTCAAAAATAATCCTAATAGTTCTAATTTTTTCTCTTCTTAAAATGGCTTCTCATTTATATGGACAACATTATAACATATAACATTTTAATATGGAAATATTTAAGTAGTTTAACGGGTATAGTTTTAATATGCTTACTTTCCGCCTATTAGTGTAAGCTCCAAGATCTAACTACGCGTACTTTAGGAACTTTAGCCTTACTTTAAACGCCTCTCGCGTTTTTTTTTTCTTGCGACTTTTCTTGTTTAAAATTAGACATAAAAAAAAAATATCATGAGAAAAACTAACTCATTTACTTCATTGAATGAAATTTGAGCCTATAATATATATTTAGTGGAAAGTAGATGTATTTTGTATAAATATAATATGAGTAGGCCAAATAAACGCACCGCTCCAATGGGACAGCGAGGTATCGAAGTACACGAAAACATCATCGATGTATACAATTTTTAGATTTTCGTTGATTTTTGAGCTTGATTTTGATAAAATTTATATGGGACCACCTGGTGAAGTAAACCCTTTCAAACAAAAAAATAATTTTCCAAATCAATTCAGGCGTTTTCGAGTAATCGGTGAACATACATAAAAAAAAAGATTCCGACGAATTGAGAACCTCCTCCTTTTTGATGAAGTTGGTTAAAAAGAGCTTTAAAGATGTTACTTCATAAAATATCAAACAAAGAAACTTAAAACCAATTTATTGCTACATATGTAATCAAACAACTGACGTTGTTGACAGGAAAATACAGAAATAACTTAAGATTAACTACATATATTTTGTAATAGTATAGACAGATATTGTATAACTAGCTTCTGCCCAATTCTGCATGTGAAGTACATAGATAAAAAATGTATAATTATATATTTCAGGCCACAATAGTCATTAGGGTATGATTGATCCACTAGCCAATATACATCCACACTCAAGACCGAATAAATATACTACAGAAGGCACGTTTTTTTGTATGATGTTTACCAAATTGCGATGCGACTTGTACTAAGAGCAACAAATTGGGTGTATGTGTGTGCGATATATGTATGTGTGTATGTATGTGCGTGCATGTGTGTGCGTGTGTGTGATACATGTAAGTGTGTGTGTGTGTGTGTGTGTGTGTGTATGTGTATGTGTGTGCGTGCATCTATTTACATAAAGTAGCACAGTTTTGTGGCTTCACTTTAGTTCATTGTGGCGCGGAGTTTTTATATTTAATTGGTCTCAACATCCAAAGAAACATTTGTGTAAATAGTATCACTAGGATATAGGTATAACAACTAATAAGATGATAATATTTTATGTTAATACAGTGTTTGTTTTAATATTGACTTGGAGTGTTGTCTTACTAAAATAACTATAGGTCAGTTCAATATAATGTAAAACACTGTTGAAACATTATCCATATCTTGAAAGACGGATAATTTATACCAGTAGAATTAGACTTTGCTGTCAAAACTGTAATATTGTTGTTTAATGGGTTACATTTATTAAGGTAAAACAACAGTGTATATACAGGTAATAAGAAACTTCATGACTATTTTAAAAAATAAGGCCAGATAAGTTTTACACAAATACTTAGGTTAACAATTTAGAAAACGGATACAAAAGTATTACTGATGAATTTTATGAAAATATACATTAATAAACATATGTAGTAGGTACTTAATTAAAAAGTACTAAATCAAAGTACTTAAGGAATACTAGATAAAAATTGACTTTTCCTAATACATCGAAAATTTACATATTTTATCGTCTTTTCTTTTAAAAAAAAATAACCCAAGAAAATCCTTACTTCCTCCTTACCATAATATTATAAACACGAAAGTTTGTATGTATGTTTGTTACTCTTTCACGCAAAAACTACTGAATGGATTTTATTGCAACTTTACAATAATATACCTTATACATCAGAATAACACATAGGCTATAATTTATAAAGATATTGTGTGAATTGTCCAATATATTACGATAACAAGCATCTGCAAGCTATTCTGGCGTGCACTGAAAAACCGTTAGAATTACACAAAGTACTAATCCTATGCAGACGAAGTCGCGGGCACCAGCTAGTATATAATCATATATTATATTAATAATATAATACCTACATATATAGCTATTGCATCCTACTTATGAGTAAATGTTTGTTTGTTACTAAATCAATGAAGATTCTTGATTGATCAAGAATCTTCATTGATTTAGTAACAAGAATGGCTGGACCAATTTGAACCTGGAATATTATATAGGCTAGTTTTTATCTACTGTTTGTAGTAAATAAAAACTAGCCTATATAATGTTTGTAAGCTGGAATGGCAGAAGTCAGCAAGTACATATGTAAGACTCAAAATTCTTACTGACTGATATAGGGAGAATAACATAGTCTAACCAGTTAGACAAAGAGACTTGAAACTTAGAGGGTGCATCTGTAGTGTGTTTCATGATGTGAATGTCGAGGCAATCTAGGTACTCAACAAAACAGTGATGGTGAGAAGACTCAAAGGAACAAAGCCGTTTGAGTCAGTGTAACAGTGAAAGAAAGTGATAATGATTATAAAATTTATTCATAAAGAACGCAGTGTCCTCCTCTTAACTAGAGAGTAAGAAAAGTGCTATTAAACACATTCTTAGATAGTTTACTTTATAAAAATAAGTCTAAAGCAAAATTACATACAATTGGCCTACATGGCCTAGTTGGGTAGATTGTAATAATATAAGAGAATAATTTTAGGAATTGTACACTAAAATCAGAGTCAGAATCAGATCAGAGACCTTCACATGGCCACCAGTTATAACTCATTTGTGACCCTGCCCGCTTACTTGCCTCTTATAGCTTCTTCAGCAACAAGGTGGTCCATAATTGGAATACACTACTAGATGACGTAGTGACTGCTACCTCTGTCAATGCATTTAAAAAAAAGCTCGACATCCTGGTTAAGAACTAACAAATCAGTGCTCAAAAAGATTAACTATAGTAATTAAAGAATAATTATAGAATATTTCAACATTGTGATATAGACATATCAGCTATAGCTGCTCGTCTATCATCAATAAATAAATGAACAAATAAACATAAAAAAAACAAAAAAGCTAGTATGTAGATACATAACTGGTTATGTCTTACAGAATTCACAAAATGGAATCAAGGGTGTAGTGGGTATCCATTTTTGTCCGAAAACACTATTAAAGAGCAAGTCATAGGTATTTCTAATTTATAAAAATTTTAAAATAATTTATCAGCAGGCAAATTATGTTAATTAAGTATAGGTGATTGATATATTAGCACATAGATATAATATAAGATTTAAACTGGAAATAATTTGTTTGCAATCAGCAGTATTGAAACAATAAAGTCATTGTTTCAAGAGTGAAAAAAAAATTACAATGTCATTCACTTCCTTTTAGAACTAGTCATAATCATTGACCTATTAGCTTGAGTTCAATGACCAGGAATAATTAAATATGTAGCTTATACTTTGAAGTAGGTAGACAAACATACAAATGTTGTTAAAAACAGTATATATTTTCTATTTTATATAGAGTAGGCCGTAGGTTAATCATTTGGTAGGTATTATAATAAGTGCAGTTGATTAATGTTATGGATTTTAGAGAAGGTACCTAGTTAATTGAATTATTGACTAACTATTTAAATTTAATCCAGATATGTGTAGGTATATTTAGATATTGTCATTTGATAGTATAGTTATTGAGGTCAACATATTAATGATGGTTCTGTTTAAAAATATTCATAATAATAGATTTTATAAGATAAATGTCACTCACCTTATTATGTGGTAGTACTATGAAGGCACCCCCACCAGCAGATTCGACGATAATCGCCAAAAACTTAGGATTCACAGCACAAAACGTAGAATCCCATGAACTCTTGGATACTCTGATATTATCATAACATTGCTCCCGTTTCAGGGCCTGCCCGTAAACGTGGCGGAACTTTGAACTACGAACCACTCTAAACGACATCTGCAATCCGAGAGACCAAACACTTCAACAAAAATGCAAACAAAACAAATAATATTACAATTTCACTTTACAACATAACCTATACAAATCCACTTTGACCTATATTTTGACACTGCCTTTTTATGTATTCAATGACTCACGTTTTTTATCAAATATAATTTGTGATTTATTTAACTAGTAAATACAATGAAAACATTTGATTAATTTAACTGATGGAAAATAAAAACCGAGAGCTACTAAGGATCGAAGGGAGGACGGTTGGGAAAACGAGCAAACTCCATATTTGGTAATGCCTGCAGTGCCTACAAAAACTTGTTGATATCTTTGGTTATAGCATTTGTTAAATAAACATAGGATTAGAATTGGATCGCCCTTTGTGTAACGTATCTAAATTAAATTCGCAGAATTTTATTTCTCAACTGAAATGGTAAAAATCAAGATTCTTTTTAAGTAAATTCTAGTCGATTGCAAATTTTTGAACGCATCTTAAAACGTCAAAAGTGACATGAAAACGTCAAAAATAAAAAAAACTTTAAATTTAATTTAAGTGCGTTCAAAGTAAATTACGTTACTACTTTAAAATTCTAAATTTTTAACGTGTTAACCGTGCCCGCCTTCTACCGTATCAAAACCAGAATCCGGACATTGGCTCCATGCCGTTCCATCAAATTTATTAGAACACTGTTGATGACAGAACTTTTCGGGTAGTGTTGGGGCTTAAGACTAGGTGGGACCACAAACTATAGAATGCTCATGGTGGGATACAAGAACATAAGACTCATGGAACTTTTCCTCATGAACAAAATTGTTTACTTTAAGTGTACGCACCTACATTATTTTTTTAATAATGTATTATAATAGGTAGGTTGGTAGCTAGGTTATATTATTATTATTATATTACCTATTGAATAATATTAGATTACCAACAAAAGATACACTAGGTCTAGCATACACAATAATTAGTATGGAAAGGAAGTAGTATAAAGTTTTTCTGCTTCTCGATATTTCGGCACAGCTGCATGCGCCATGATCTCGAGATAAACTGGTTCTGGTTTATCTCGTGATCATGGCGCATGCAACTGTGCCGAAATATCGAGAAGCAGAAAAACTCATATATCATGGTAAATATCCCGTTTTGAGTGAAAATTATGTGCAAAACCATGATAGTTTTAAAAGTTATATAAATAATGTTCTTTCAATTACAGTATTATTGTTGATCCGTAATTTAAAAGTATTTTATCATATTCCTATTAATAATGATAAAATTTATACATTTATACATATTATACACAGAAAAACACCAAGACAAGTACTTGCAGATCAAACAAACATTTATCCCGCGGCGGGAATCGGACCTGGAGCATTCTGCGTTTCAGTAGAACCTTTGCCCACTGCGCCACAGAGGTCATATAACCTACCCTACCTACCTACGCATTTCATATAGCTTTAGACAGTTTATAACAAATCTACGAAGTGCTCGTTGCATGGATTAAAAACTGTTTGGTATTCTCCGATCAACGAAAAGTGGCCAACTCTGGTAATGGATATAATTATTGGGTGGCATTTGAATAACTCCATCACCAAAGTTACCACTGTTGTATACACGAGGAAGGAGCTTTTCGATTATAAGGTTGATTGATCGTTGAAATTGATTATGTAGTACTTATTTATCTAAGCACTTGACAGCCAACAGCAACCCAGTAATGGGAAAAGTGCCAACAACACAAAGGCATGATCACCATCAAAATTAAATGTCATGCTTACTTTTGGAGCTGGTATGCCATGTGATTTCCCTAAGTTTGGTTGGTTTGGTCCGTTATAGCTATGACAACGTTCACGACCCAGACGTTTAGAGATCGGGGCTCTTTTAATGTTTGGACTTGTAAAGCTGTTGTGTCTCTTAATTTCCTGAAACAATACAGTTCATCCAATTTATGGCAAAGCGTTGAAACTCTTGAATGGATATCTAACAAATTACCTGCCTCCTAAGATAGTACATACTTTAAATACCAATTCCTAATTTACTATTAAGCTTTACCTACCCCGTCTACTTCCATCGTTGAATATTTCTGTATATATTTCGTAACCACGATTTTAACTTATATTATTTTATTAAGCACTTTCAATCAAAGCTTTTCATTTCAAGATGGATGTCAATTTAACTTTTTTATCTGAGGGTATATCATAAAAAACCTTAGCTATAGTGATTATTCGGAAAACAATTTGTTTTATTTGTTGGACCGGCACCATCGACATGACAGTTTGAAAGTGGTTTTATATCGTGTCAAAATTGAAAACTCATAATTTTTGACATTAGTGTTTTTCATCGAAAGCGCAAGTGAAAAGTCGACTCAGCTGCTTACAGATAGTAATTAATAGTAATAAAATAAAACGAACGAAAATAAAAAATCGAGACCGTCAATGTTTGATAAAGTGTAGAATGAAAGTTTAGAAATTTAATATTGTTTTCTTGCGATTATGTTCTAATAAATTTCTACAAATGACCACCAAAATGCTGTTCGGTTCTGTAGAGCCCACTTTTTTTACGGTAAGATTAGAATGTGTTTATAAACAATTATATTCTATTATAAACCAAATATTTAAACGAAGCTATTTTAATAAGTTTTATACCTACAGAACTGTACAGTACAGTACAGAACTGAACAGTAGGTAACTAAGCAGCACCTAAAACAACAAAAACTGATTAGGTACTAACAATCCTTCTGATAAAATTATATAAAGTACATAAATGGTTTGAAATACACAATCTATAGACACTAATCAGACATCTTCACATGACCAATTGAACTTTCATCTATTTCAACCTCTCTCTAAGTATAAAGGACCCTCCAGGAGTCTAGTTGTGGCAGCTAGACCACTCTCCAATCTATATTCGGACCACATTCACACACATTTGGTGTAGGCCTCTACTTTACACACCATCCATTTTAGTTCTGAGCTAACTGCATTCAAAGAGCTCCTGTAGTCTTTGTATATCTCAGGCTTGTGACCTATGATCCTATAGCTTATTACCTATTATACTATTTATAATGTATAAGAATATGAATTATATATTACAAACTACAATATAATAACCCATTATCTCGTCAGCCCCAGCGTAAAAACATCTGTAATCTTGACCTTTGACTAACTTTATATGTAAATGAAATCGACAACTGACGTAATTAATTACCGTAACTTGTAATCATGTGGTGAGCCTATTGTAAGCTAAAATAGCATTAAAATGTGTTGTCATTAATGAAATGTAAATAACATCGGCAGAAACTTATCAAGCATTTTGGTGAATGATTTTTAATTTGTTTTTTGTTTTAGCAAAAACACCATAGAGCTGGGATATGTATTCTCATCACCATAAACATCCTATCCCTGATGGCTGCCACCAATCTGGTGATTATACTGAATCCAGAAGACAGGTGTGTAATATAATTTTACTGAGGTCCGAGATCCTTAAGTTGCTGTTACAATAGATTGAGCTAGAGGCCTATTGCATAATTTACTTGTAATATTACAAAGTGACTAGTGAAGTCACTGATTATACAAGCTTGTAGTTTATTATGTAACTAGCTGACCAGGCCATGCGTTGCTGTAGCTCAGTAGTTCTAATATGTTGAACTAATATGCGCTAACATCTAAAATTATCAGTGTTTCTCTACCACATTATGCATGTATTATACATATAAACCTTCCTCTTAAATTAGTCTATCTATTAAAAAAACCGCATCAAAATCTGTTGCGTAGTTTTAAAGATCTAAGTATACATAGGGACAGACAGACAGCGGGAAGTGACTTTGTTTTATACTATGTAATGATTGGTCCCTGGTTGTGAATCTTTCAATGACTATTGTTTATTTGCTTTTAAACTAGGGTCATTCATACATCATAATTCCATGATTTTTTGAGCCCCTCTCTGTCTTTCACTGCCACAGGCCGCTCACATTTGAGAGACTCTGGAGTGACATCCAAGGCAATATCAAATATATGAATAATAAATATTGGTGAACAATGCACACAAAACCATCTAGCCCCAAACTAATCATAGCTTGTATTATGGTGAGCAAGTTACTAATGGAGTTCTTATATATTTTTAAATTCATACATAGGATACTTTATAACACCCAGAAACAGACCTATGTTCGTCACACAATTGCTTGTCCTGCAAGGCAATTGTCAAGCACAGAAGGCAGAGCTATAAAATTAAGGATTTTAGTTAAATTAAAACATGCAATTTTAAAACTAGATTTATACATATGATGTCACAAAGCTTACAACTCATTACTCTCACCCTTGTCATACTTTATTGACCTTTCCAATTACGTATGACGTAATTTATAGATGACCCCTAGATGATGTTGTGGGGAATTTTACATTATATAAAACCAATTGTTCTGTTTATATTCAAGTTATTTTAATACATATATCTATACATTAGGTATAACATTACATCAGTAGACATACTGTACATAAAGCGAGGTCATTACTGTATTTACCTATATGTAACCTATGACGCCTGCACCGTTTGTGCTTAGTATCTATATATCTATCTAATCTAATATGTACCTTTAAACGAGCAATTCATGTATATAGGTATATAGGTACGAGGGGCGGCTGATAAGTTCGCGGCCTAAGGTACTTAAAAATTACCTACCGTCTTATTACTAATACCACTTATTGCGGGGTCCAATGGTATATGATAATACCCTCTTTTTTTAAAGTCATAACTCAATATTTAGTGGAGCATCGAATAACATGTCAGCCGAATCTACTAATTCTCGCAATTTGGAACACCGTGCCGTAATTAAGTACCATGTAAAAAAGGCAAAAACGTCGAAAGACATTTTTGAAGACATGTCATCTGTTCTTCAGGATTCTGGGCCTTCATACACGATGGTTATACAAAAATGTGTACGTTTATTTCAACAAGGACGAGAAAGCTGCGAAGACGACCCCCGCCCGGGACGTCCAATAACGGTAGTGACCGAAGAAAATGTTAAAAAAGTAGAAAAATTGGTACTAGTCGATCGAAGAGTTAAATTGTGGCAGATAGCAGAAGAGTTGCAAATCAGCAAAGAAAGGGTTGGATAAATTTTACATCAATATTTAATTATGAAAAAAAATTGTGTGCGTTGGGTACCAAAAATGCTTACGCCACTCGACAAAGAGCGACGACTCCAGAGTAGCATGGATTTTTTGGAGTTAGCCGGCGAAAATTTGGACGCAATTTGCGATCGTATCGTGACCGTTGATGAAACATGGGTTCGCCAGTATGACCCGGAGTCCAAACAAGAATCCATGCAATCGATGAAAAAAGGAGAAAGGGCTCCGAAGAAATTTAAGGTGGAAAAATCAGTGTCAAAGCTTACTGTTTTCTGGGATAGCGAAGGCATTTTGCTAATTGATTACCTGCCTACGATAAGGGAACTACGATGAATGGTCAGTATTATGAAAATTTATTGCCTCAGGCTCGTCAGGCTATTGTCCAGAAGAGACGCGGGAAGTTTGCAGGACAACGCACCCGTTCATACGGCGCGCATTGCGAGGCAGGCCCTACGAGACACCGGCTTTTCTGAAATAGACCATCCTCCCTACAGTCCAGACCTAGCTCTTAGCGACTTTTTCCTTTTTTCCAATTTGAAAAAGGACTTACGGGGCCGGAGATTTTCAGATGACAATGAAATGATAGCCGCCGTAAATACACATTTTGAAGACAAAGACAAGGAATATTTTTTTGGTGGTTTAAAGGGTTATACGCCAGATGTGAGAAGTGCATATCCCTTGAGGGAGATTATATTGAGAAATAAAAAATATAAAACTTGACTTTTCGATTTTTAAGTAAGTATCAGCCGCCCCTCGTATATCTGAATCTCGGAAACAGCTCCAACGATTTTCATAAAATTTAGTATGCAGGGGGTTTATGGGGCGATACATCGATCTAGCTAGGTTTCATTTTTAGAAAACGTCGTTTTATCCGTGTTTTATACCGAGCAAAATTCGGCCATCCTGGTACTTCTACTAATACACTACTAATAATATATGTGCGTATGTTTCAATGTTTCTTCATTGTCATCTCTTTTATTCTTAGATGAGGTTGGTACAACTGGTCCTTTTCTCCCACTCTTCTTTATCATTCGTTTACGCATGGTTATGTTTATGTGACGACTTCTGTGGCGCAATGGGCGATTCCGGCCGCGGGACAAATGTTTGTATGATCTGCAAATTGTCTCGAGTCTGGGTGTTTCTATGTATAATAATGTACATATTAGTCCGGTCAGTTTAGACATTCGAAGGTGCATAAAGTCCCAACAAGCTGAAAATCAGTAAAATTGTTCAAAACATAATTATAAATAATATTTAAAAGTTCCCCAAATATTTAAAAGTTCCCCATCATTCCCGTGTATGGAAAAAAAAATATTCAAGGTCTAAGGTCAAAAAAATGAGTTTTTCGCGATTTTCAGCAAAACGGTAAGTTTTATCATAAAAGTACCTTAGACAAAAATTTTAGATCTTAAAATTATCTATAAAAAATGTATCAATACTTTTTATCCTACGAGCTACCGTTTCTGAGATATAACGATTCAAAAAGTTATAAAAGTTGTTATCGTCATAATATGCACACGTTTCCACGCCACCTATGAGGTAGTGTACTTAGCGCTTTTTAACGTGGTTTCCCCAGTAGGCCTACTCCACGGGTCAGTTGTGATCCTGTTTCATGTGAAACTATTGGGTTTAGTCTGTTGGGTCTAGCTGATAACCAAGCCACACTTGAACTTGGTAATATACCCGAAAAAGTTTTTGATGAGCAGCAACTGAGGTTGGAGGAAGACAAGCTTATAGAACTTGTTTTTTATTTGTAGTATTTTTAACGAAACATGCATGCATGACATGCATTATCTAAACAGATAATTTTTTTAGGAGCTCCGTACATAGAAAGAAGAAAGCGGATGCCGTTGGTGATAACTTCTTGTTGAGTTGAATTACTCTTTTTAAAAACTTCAGCACATTGAACGAAATCTATATTATATTTATTAGATTAATATATATGAAGTAAAATGTAGTGTATATATAATATTAAGTGTAAATACATATATATTTTATAGGTTTATTAATTATTGTGTAGGAAAGTCACATATATATATATATATATATATATATATATATATATATATATATGTAACTTTCCTTTATAATATATAATATATAACAACTCTAGAGATGTAAATACATGGCGTACTCATGCATATTATGACGATAACAACTTTTATAACTTTTGAATCGTTATATCTCAGTTTTCTACAATTTTTGTCTAAGGTACTTTTATGATAAAACTTACCGTTTTGCTGAAAATCGCGAAAAACTCATTTTTTGATCTTTGACCTTGAATATTTTTTTTTCCATACACGGGAATGATGGGGAACATTTAAATATTATTTATAATTATGTTTTGAACAATTTTACTGATTTTCAGCTTGTTGGGACTTTATATACCTTCACTCTCATTTTTGGTCTAGATTGACCGGTCTATATTTACAAAAAAAAAAGTATAAAAGTATATCAGTCATGTGGTACCATTAACTCAAGCTCTGCTTACTTTAGGGCCAAATTATGCTGTGCAAAATGTCCGGCACTATTTATTAATTTATATAAACAAATAAATAGATAATGGCTGGAAATATATTGATAAATATTTATTAATTGATTTTATTAACTTGTTAAATAAATAAATATTAGTAGACAATGTCCAAGTCTAAGTCAAAAGATACTTTATTCAATACAATCACAAGGATGACTTGTAAACTTCTGAAACGTCTTACATACTAGGTGATTTTAGGTACCAATTCATTCTAACCCAAGCCCGAGAAGAACTGGCAAGAAACTTGCTTACATACCATCTAGCCCCAAACTGGGCATAGCTTGTATTATAGTAACCAGATGGCTGATAGAATACTTATATATTTTTAAACACGTACTTAAGGAGCTAGATTGTATCTCAGGGAAGGTTATAGGATACTTTTTATCTATGTACCATGCATACGAAACCGCGGACACCTAGTATTATATACTCTGTACACGATTATTCGATCGTTGCCTATTTATGGTTTTATCTGTAATTTCAATGTCAGAGTCAGTTACGTAATATTTAAAATAGTGTAAATAGTATTATATGATTTACGTTCAAGTTTTAAAACACTTACGAAGTTTCGTCGTTATCTTATCAACGTAAAAATGCAGGCTTAAGAGCATCTGATATCTCAGGGCTGCGGCCGCCAATGCGTCATCTTGACTCGTTTTAAGAACCTTACTCAAAATTTGCAATTCGTTGCGTGTATTTATTTAGGAAGGAAACGGCTCGTTCTGATTTGAATAGGGACATCAATGGACGGATGCTACTAACGGTTTTGTTTATAGGAATAGGAGGACATACTCGTAAGTTGTTTTGCTTCTACCAATCAACGTTATTGTTGTAATTTAACGATACTTTGTTTAAGCTTATAAGTTAGAAGAAAAAAATATTGCCGAACATTTCACACAGCATCATCTAGTCCCAAAGTAAGCAAAGCTAGTCTTATGATATAACATAGTCCATATGACTGATATACTACTTATATACTTTTTATTTTGTAAATATACTAGCTGTTGCTCGCGACTTTGCCAGCATTTTTTTTTGAAAGAAATTGTAGCTTAAATCCTTCCCCAGGATGTAATTTATCTCCTTGCCAAATTTTATTGATACGTTCCAAACCAATCACACCCACCACCCTTTAAAAAGTTTTCATACAAAGAATCACACCCATTTTACTCCTTTATGAGAGTTTTTTTGAAAAATCCTGAAACACGTGTCCACTTATTTTGCATTTTAAGTATCCAAACCATGTTCTAAGAAATCACACCACCCGTTCCTATACAAACTTTGACACCCTATTTTACCTCTGTGTTAGGGTTATTTAGAAAAATCCTGAAATGCGTGTCCATTCATCTTATTTTGCATTATATTTATTCATTTCAAGTTTCAAGCAAATCGCACCACGCGTTAAAAAGTTTCATTCATTCGTTTTCACCCGTTTTCACCCTCTTAGGGGTTGAATTTAAAAAAAAACCCGCCATAGTGGGTGGTTTTGCTGTAAAAGGAAGCTATCTTCCAAATTTCAGCTTTCTAGCTTTAGCGGTTTCGGCTCGGCGATGATGAATCAGTCAGTCAGTCAGGTTAAGCTCTTTTATAGGTATAGATATGTACGTCTTATACATAGAAAAACTCCCAGATCCTAGACAAATATTTGCAGATGACAAATGCCGCCAACTTCAGCGTCTCAGACCGACGCCCACTGTGCCACATAGGTCGTCAAAAAAGAGGATTCTTTATATATATATTTTTTTTGATTAAAAAAATGTTTGCAATAGCGGAGAGGCGAAACACGTATCGAATTTATTTTTAAGGTTGCATGTGTGGATGGTTTTCGCTAACTTTTTACTAATGCTTTGCATGTCTCTTCTATAGCGGGCGGGAGGGAGGTGCATGCGTCTGAATCGTGTATAACTCATTAGGAATAGATAGGTGAAATAGTATTAATATTGGTCCATCTGTTTTTTATTTTGTAATAGATTCCCGCAAAGTAACGCCTGGAACAATTATCTTAAATAGATGTGTGATTAGTTTTATATGTTTTTCAGTATATCAGCAAAACGTGGCAGCGCGCTGACAGCACTCGGATTCGTGTACTTCATGACTCTGTTTGAGTTGCTCAACGTTCTGTGTCTGTTCACGGGAACCGGCGCTAAGTTCAGACACAAATACAACCTCAGCTGCGGGGACGTGCTCGATATTACGAACAAGTAAGAATTACATCAAAATATAACTTCTAAAACTATTATGAACATAATTTTCACACAAAACGGCTTATTTACCATGATATATTTTTCTGCTTCCCGATATTTAGGCACAGTTGCATGCACCATAATCAGTTTATCTCGTGATCATGGCGCATGCAACTGTGCCAAAATATCGGGAAGCAGAAAAAACTCATATATTATTGGAAATATCCCGTTTTGCGTAAAAATTATACATTAAAATATGTCTATATTAATAAACAAATAATGCCGGACATCTCACACAATATCATCTGGCCCCAAAGTAAGCAGAGCTTGGGTTATGGGTACCACATGACTGATACTACTTGAATAGGTACTTTTTTTTTTAAATACAAGTCAAATCAAAGTCAAAAGATACTTTATTCAATACAATCACAAGGATCACTTTGAAACGTCTTACATACTAGGTTAATTTAGGTGCCAATTCATCCTAACCCGAGCCCGAGAAGAATTGGCAAGAAACTCGTCTTGGTCCTAGCGCTTTTTTATATACTACTTATGACTACGAAATACTAGTACAAGAGAGTTTATCCATTTCAAGTGTGTCGGTTAACTGTCTGACGGCAGAGCGACATGAGGCCATGCATTCTTATCACTAATATAGTCATTTATCTTTTAATAAGCTTTTTTCAAAAGACTACCTTTATGTATGCTTTACATACATATTATACATAGAAACACCTAGACCCGAGAAAAATAGGTACTTGCAGATCATAATAGATTGGTTAAGCCCATTTGATCACGTGTAGGGGAAGGGGGGGACACTTGATCACCCCTTTTGATTTTTGTACATAACTCATAGAATAATATATATTCTTATATATTTTTTTCACCATTATATAAATCAATTATATTTCTACCATATTGCATAATTGAATTTGGCAAAAAGATGAAATAAATGTAATTTATAGCATATTTTCTAAAACATTCCAAAAGGAACAAGTGTACCCTGTTGAGGGAGACTTGATCCTGGTATAGTGTAGACTTGATCCGGGGGGATCAAATGTACCCTATTGTATGTAAAATGAAGTAATTAAAACAATTTAATAATTATTAGCTTAGTTTTATTCAGTCTTAAATCAACCTTATAATGCCATCATCTTATAAATTTTCCTCATTGAAAATGGTATTATAACGAGAGCTATTTTAAATCACAATCATTTAATATAAGTGTAAGTCTAAGACTTACTTTTTATTACTTATTTACTATATGTATGTTACGATTATCACATTAGTATAGCACTTTCAGTCAACCTTATAACTATTGATTAGTTATCTTATATAGGTACTTTGGCTTTATAAAACCTATTTAAAATTAAAAACAAGTTCTTGGTTAATCTAAATTAAACTTTTTTAAAGATTTCTTGAACGGAAACGAAATCACACGTTTGCTGTTAGATTTAAAATCTAGTGGATCTATTTTCTTAACAACTTGAAACCTTGCAATTTCGGAGATGTCTTCTTTAACAGGCCATCTGAATTTGTGATCATCAATTTTTTTTGCAAATTTTACTATGTAGCCACGGATTGCAGTGGATTGAATTTGTCCGACGTAACGATGAACCAGATTTTTCATTGATGTAAGGTTAACTATCACCCAATCGTCATTCTCCGGTAAAGTAGAAGTTTCACTTTCGTTTTCAGACTCGCAACTAGACGAATCAAACATATCATCTTCTGATGAAAATGCTCTTAAATTTCGTTTTGCTTTGTTGCTGTTACTTTCTTTCTGTGTCTTTTTGTTTTTTCTTTCTGTTCTCAGCAAAAGTTCTGCCTCCATTTGTTTTTTTTCCGGTGTATCTGTTAATATTTTAGTCGAGCCTTTTTTTCGTCCTTTTGTTGTAAGCTTGCGAGGAGCTGCTTTTGGAAAGGGTCTAATTTGTTCGGGGGTTTTAAACGTAGATGAAGTGGACGCCTTAGGTGAATTTGATTCACCAGTTTTCGCGTTGAGTTCGCCAATATCCAATAAAGTTGCGTGAAGGTTTTGTTCTTGGGTTTGTTTAATTTCTTCAGTCGCAGGAGTTAGGCATCTGACAGTTGATGTCGATGGTTGGACACTGTCTTGTATTTGGTTCTCTTCTAGGTTCTCCTTATCTTGACTTTCTGCAATTTCAGCTGTGATGGAACCATGAACAAATTCTGTCAGTCACATAAGAAGAGAGATAATCATCATCGGTGAATACATCACTTTGAAATGGAAAAATCCCTGTGACTCTGAACCCACTTTGGATGTTTTTTGGGGTAAATGCTTTTTGAAAAGCATGGCCGAGACATTCCGCTATGTCATATATTGTCAAAGCTTTTCCAGCATTTTGGACCATCCAATTGTCACATGCCCTGTTGTAATGTACTTTAAGTGGTCCGAACACAGTTCGATCAAGTGGTTGGGTCTTATGTGACGTGTGCGGAGGTATAGTAAGCAGATGAATGCCGTTTTCCTTTGCGTAATTCAAAGATTCGATGCTGATGTGGCTATCGTGATTGTCCATTATTATTAGCACTGGGGAGTCCAAAGCACTCTTGCTGTACTTTTTAAAGTGTTTTAAAAAGTTAACGAAATTGGTGGCTGTCATCCAACCCGATGGGAATGTGCTTCCATCTGTACCTGTAGGTGCACCTTTCACCATACGGTCCTGCCAGTTCTTTCGCGGGAAGATCATGTAAGGGGGTGTATAACCACCCAATGCATTAATGGCACAACACGCAGTTACCAATTCTCCACGCTCTCCTGAGGTCATCTTTCCAATTTGTTTTAAGCCTTTCGTGGCAACGACTTTTTTTGGCTTATGTACCGTCGTGAGACCAGTTTCGTCAATATTCCAAATGCATTCGGGACCAAAGTTATGTTTGTCCATCAAAGATTTCAGATTTGCAAAGAACTTTGAAATATTGTGTCGATTAAAACTCGTTGAACGGCTTAAACTAGTGGCTTCGGGTGTCCGGAGGGATAGTTGTGGGTTTCTACGCATAAAACCATAAAACCAGTCATATGTTGCTGTTTCATTTGTCCACTTACTTATTTTCTCTATAGGTTTTTCATTTGCTACGGCATATTCGTATGCAAGTTTTCGCACACATTGAGATGTTAAGCCGTGGTGTAACTTGCTTGCTTTTTCTATATAATTCACGAGTAATAACTCTTCTTCTTTTGAAAACACTTTGGATTGAGTGTAATCAGGAGCATAAGCAATTTCGGTGTCTATATTTTGTTGCTTCTTACGGCAATACCTTTTCAAAGTCATGAGAGGAACGTCATAAGCTTTGGAGGTCCCTTTTATAGTATTGCCTTTTAAGATATGCTGGACCGCTTCTTTGAGCTTTTTTTCGTCGACAGGTTTTCGCTTTTTTACTCCCTCCTTTGCTCGATATACCCTTGGCATTATCTACAACAAGAAACAATATAATAGTAAGTAATTTTAATACGTAAGTATTGGGGGAGATATGATCCCCCTTGATCAAGTCTACCCTATTGAGCGGGGATCAAGTCTACCCTGGTCACATTTTTCTAAACAAGTTTCTTTTACGTGAAAAAAATATTATTTTATTGAAAAGTAATCTACTCAAATTTATCTTAAGTCGACCAATTATCAACTGATTTACTTGTATTTAGAAATAAGTATATACCAATAGCACTAAAATACGAACAAAATACTCACGAAAAAATATTGCGACCCGCTCAAAACAACAACACGCCACTGCTCTGAAGTTATCTTCTTGTCACTGTTCAAATGACATTTGGTGATTCCGGATGACGGCAAAGTACAGTATTACCAGTATTAAATTTAAAAAACTCCTATAGATTTCAAAATAATACCTAGGGATCAAGTGTCCCAAGTGATCAAGTGTCCCCCCCTTCCCCTAATGCTTCCAAAATCAGGATAAGAATGACTAGTGATCAGGTTTTAAACTTATTCAACACTGTTTTTTTTACGAAATTAAATAATTTAGTAAGGTTTAGGTTAAATAAGGCTTTTACGCATAGTCTAGTAAAGCCTTACTAGTTTAACAGTGTTATTAAACAGCACAAGACTTGTAAACTGTTTAATCTTCATCAAGATCAACTCAATATTCCATTAACATTTTACGTCCTACCCTTTTTCTAATCTTATATATTACATCTTTTTCAACGCCTACCCACCATTTTGTTCTAAAAACCGTGTTGCCAGAACGAATGATATTATCTCCCAAATGTATGTGGTATTGCCATTATTAGTTTTAATGGATCTTATTGAACAGAATGTTTAATATATTCAGTCGTTCTTTCTTTACAAAAGATATAATTTATTTTATTCAATAGATATATTATAACAATAGTCGTGATAGTTTATCTTATAAATTCATCAAAATTATGGTAATATTTCGAAAACTTTTCGGGTACCCTCAAGTACCCTCAAACAACGTTTTAGCCGGTAGTGATACTGGGTTCTATAAAAAATGATAGAACCCGATATCACCAATTTAAAGCTTAATATTAATCACACAAATATATACTTATACCTATAGAAAACACATTCAAGAAAACTCTTATTATTTTTATACGCTTTATATTAGCTTCACTTGTATGTATGTTTTTATATTTGTAACCGACTTTTTAGGACGCGATTTTGACCCACTTTAAACGGCCAGATTTCATTCAAATTTTGCACATCTGTCAAAAACCGATGTCAATGCAATAATTCGAAAAAAAAAACCGTTTATCCTAACTAAAAAACTAAAAAGTAGAAAATAAATAATAGTAAAAAAAAAACTAAAAAACACGTTTTATATAGAAAGGCAAACTAAAAAATATAAAATAAATTTTAATACATGTAAGTAAGAAAAAAATGTTTTATTTAAAAAAAAGCGTTTTTATTAAAATTTATTTTCTATTTATTAGTTTGGCTTTCTATATAAAGCGTGTTTTTTAGTTTTTTTAAACACTTATTTATTTTTAAAAAGACCTATCCAACAATATGTCACACGATGAAGTTGTAAAATGAAAGAGAAAAGAGAGGTACCCATCTCTAAATATATTTATTTTAACATTTTTATTTTATAACTTTGTAGAGGCCACTACTAATATGTACCCTGCAAATTTTTATGATATGACAAATAGTCAGCGAGCTTGAGGCGGTCTCCGATAAGAGGCGGACTATCATACAGCAGACACACACACAGACGGACATAGCGAAACTATAAAACTATAACTATAAAGTAATAAGAACGTGTCAGACAAAAAAATATTATTTTTATTGAAAAGTGAGAGACCATACCCACTTACGGGTTTTTGTTATTTTCATAAAAAAACAAAAATTTAGAATTTAGTTTGCTGAGTGACATGGAAGTCTGTCTTATCTGCTTGGAATTCTTTATTTTCAATGTGTTAAGTACCAATCTACATTCTGTGATATTTTTAACCGACTTTATAAAAAGGAGGGGCTTCTCATTTCAATGTGTTATTTTCAATGTGTTAAGTACCAATCTACATTCTGTGATATTTTTAACCGACTTTATAAAAAGGAGGGGCTTCTCATTTCAATGTGTTATTTTCAATGTGTTAAGTACCAATCTACATTCTGTGATATTTTTAACCGACTTTATAAAAAGGAGGGGCTTCTCATTTCAATGTGTTATTTTCAATGTGTTAAGTACCAATCTACATTCTGTGATATTTATAACCGACTTTATAAAAAGGAGGGGCTTCTTATTTCGGTTGATTTTTGTTTGTGTTTGTTACCTCATAGCTCTGTTTTTTATGAAATGATTTTCTTTTTAGTTTTTAAAGCATAATTATGTTTTAAAAGATAATGGCCATGATTCTGTACACATTATTTTGCTTACACCAAAGTCCAAATTAGAACACTTTTAAATGACAGTTGTAAAATAAGTTAAAATTGACATAATGATTCCTTTATTAGATTGGTTTTTCTAGGATTTTGCGCAGTTACATTTGTGCATGTGCGTTTCATTACATGTGTTGTACATTTGTGCAGTTACAGTTACATCTAATATATTTAAACGAGCAATTCTTGTATATATGTATGTGTATATATATAATCTGAATCGATTTAAATAAAACATATTTTTTTCCTTCAAGTGCTTTGTAGGTTTTCCAAATTTAAATTTTATCAAAATCGGCCGACCGGTTTTAAAAAAATCAACTATAATTTAAAAATTGTGCACATCGATGATATTTTCGTTTACTCCGAAACCTCGCTATCTCATTGGAGCAGTGCGTTTAGTTGGCCTACCCATCCTTACTAATATTATAAACGCGAAGGCTTGTATGTATGTTTATTACTCTTTCACGCAAAAACTACTGAATTGATTTTAATGAAACTTTACAACAATACAGCTTATAAATCAGAATAACACATAGGCTATAATTTATAAAGATATTGTGTGAATTGTCTAAAATATAACGATAAGTGTCAAGTAAGTAGGAAAAAAATCTGCCATCTGCGAGCTATTATGGCGTGCGCTGACGAAGTCGCGGGCACCAGCTAGTATTATATATAAACGTAATTAGATGTACCTTCCACTAAACATTTTTTTATATTCAATTGAGTCTGTTTTGTTTTTAGTTTTTAAAATGTAATTATAGGCTAGCGAAACTTCTGTATCAGGGCCAATATCAGCAATATTATGTCTCTTGTAGTTGTCACTACAAGAGACATAATATTGCGACATAAGCCTGCGGTGTATCTTACACCTGTAGTGTAATCAACATCATTGCACCTACACCTAAATTAGCAAAAGAGGTCAATAATCGAAAAACAATCTCATCTTCAAATTTTACCAAAACAACAGGCAAATTTCATAAAAACATTTTAATAAGTTTAAAAGTATTTCCGGAATTTAGAAACAGTAAATATCTTAGAAACCGACATTGGATGGAATCTATTCTCTATATAAATATCTTATCTTCTTTATCTATATAAGCATAAAATTGTGTCTTTTGACAGAAGTTTTTACAATGATAACGAATTTCTTAGAACTAACTATAATTTATAACTTTTAAAACTATTATGGTTTTAGAACATAATTTTCACTTAAAACAGTATATCAGCCATATGTAAGTTTTTCTGCTTTCCGATATTTCGGCATAGTTGCATGCACCCTGCTCACGAGATAAAACTCCAAAACTCACATATCAATAAAAAAAATCGGGTTGCACTCCGGGAGTGCCGACAGAAGTGAAAACTTATTTTGGCGCGTTAGAGTTTAGTAATAAATCACTACAAAATCAGTAATTATGGCGACTGCCAATCAAATACTGAATGAACACAGATGATGCAATATTTTTTGTTCAGAATGTAGGTAATATATCATAGAACCTAACTCAGTAAACTTCTCCATAGAAAAGTAGACTGTAAACATGTGAATTAAGGTTTATAATCAAATGGGGCGAGCGCGGCAGCCGGCTGCGTCTCGGTAACGGTGTCGCGAATCCAGAGGTTTTACCTCATCTAAAAATATGCGTACCGCGCTAAAAGAAGTTTTCACTTCAAAAAAATAAGTAAATATGCCGTTTTGAGTAAAAAATGCTATTGTTAAAGAAATCATATATTTCTTTATTTTTTTATGAAATCTAACACAAAAAATCTATGTTCATGTGCATGTCAATGTTCTTTGGTCAAATATAAGAACTTACTCTATGACTATCTACTATCTTGCAAATTTACTATTTTCTTTTTATATATGTTGAATCTTACTTATAATGACACAATTAGCTAGCGATGCGTTAAAGTATAGTCTGTCCTTGTCTTTCTAATGTCAATGAATAACGATGGCAACATGATTATTTAAACACCACATAAGTTAATGTGTAATTATTGGATAGACTTCTTATATCGACGACCTCTGTGTCGCAGTGGGCTTAGGTCCGGCTGAGACGCAAAAGGTTGCGGGTTCATCTGATCTGCAAGTATTTGTCTCGGGTCTGGGTGTTTCTATGTATAATATGTATGTATTTACAAAAAAAAGTATATAAGTAGTATATATAATAGTGTGGTACCCATAACACAAGCTCTGTTTACTTTGGGGCCAGATGATGCTGTGTGAAATGTCCGGTATTATTATTATTATATGTGCCAGTGTTATTTAAATTTTTAATGTTTACTTGTTTTATAGTGTTGTGTATTACAAATACACAATATAGTGTGTGTTTGTACATTTGTGTGTAAGTGTGTGTGTGTGTGGGTGTGTGTATGTGTGTGAGGGCTGGATGTGTGTGTCTTTTTATACTAGCAATCATTTGTTCTATACTAGCAACCCGCCCCGGCTTCGCATGGGTGATTTACGTTTGATTTCCTAGGCACTACCGCTTGGCACTACTAGTAGAGTGAAGGGAAATTTTACTTTCCCGTGACACTACTGGTAGTGCTATGGGTAAAAGTACATTTCGAGTGACACTACACTGTTGCCAGTAGTTTCACGGGAAATAGTATTTCCCGTGGCATGAGTGAACCTTTTGTAGGTAGAAACACAGTTATGTATCTAGACAGACGAACTATATTCTTCTGGCGCTTCGGCGGCCGCTGCCGCGCGTTTTTTTCTATACTCTAACATAACCTAACCAACTAGTTTCGATCTGATCCAACTTTTTCTCCTCACCCTACTCTGTCCAGTCGCTAATTTGTCCAGCTGGGAATCTGTCGAAATGCTTCTGACAGATCTAAACTAGTATTAGTAGTGCCATTGGTAATGAGGTAATCCTCGGGAGATTTTATAATATGTGATTAATTAGCCAATAAGAATAGTAGTGGCATCAGTACTAGTAGTGCCAAGCGGTAGTGCCTAAGAAAAGAAGCCGTTATTTATAGGTACTTATAACATAAACTTCAAGAATTATTCCGTCCATTGCATTGGTGTAAACCGTTTGGTAGATTTTGAGTTTATCACAAAAACACAGAGATAGACAGATGGACCTTGTTTAAAAATCGATATAATAAAAATCAATTGCTGTTCGTTAGTCTCACTAAAACTCGAGAACAGCTGGTCTGATTTGGCTAATTTTGGTTTTGAATTATTTGTGGAAGTCCAGGGAAGGTTTAAAAGGTGAGTAAATATGAAAATATATATATTTTTTTTATTAACCTATACATTCCCACTGCTGGGCAAAGGTCTCCCCCAATTCCTTCCATTGGTCCCTGTCCCCGGCCATTTTCCACCAGCCTTTCTCGAAGGCATCGAGATCGTCACGCCAACGTTTCTTCGGCCTGCCCCGGCTACGTCGCCCATCTGCAGGTACCCATTGTGTGACGAGCTCTGCCCATCTGTCTGCACTCATACGGCTGACGTGCCCCTCCCAACTCCGAAAATAAATAATAGTTTAAAAAAACTAAAAAACACGCTTTATATAGAAAACCAAACTAAAAAATAGAAAATAAATTTTAATAAATGTAAGTAAGAAAAAAATGTTTTATTTAAAAAAAAGCGTGGGGTGCATGGTGTCAATAGTAATAAATATTTCATTGACAGATTGAGAAGAAGGATTATCATTTCAATAATATCTTAAAAAGCACCCCACGCTTTTTTTTAAATAAAACATTTTTTTCTTACTTACAAATTAAAATTTATTTTCTATTTTTTAGTTTGGTTTTCTATATAAAGCGTGTTTTTTAGTTTTTTTAAAACTATTATTTATTTTATACTTTTTAGTTTTAGGATAATCGGATATATTTTTTTTTCTCTTCGAATTATTGCATTGTCATCGGTTTTTTTTTCTCTTTTTTGTAAATACATATCCTACATACATAGTAATAAGGTTGTATCTGGGTACAGAGTGGTGTCAGCAGTGCAAGCTGCCTTCTGCTGCATCACGGGTGCGATAGTGTGTATGTGGTCCTGTACACGTGACTTCATGCGCACTTCCCACTACATGTCGGAAGCGTACGCTTGGTTCGGCGCTGCATACTTCTTCTACGACATCTGGTCTATGTATATGGTGAGATATATTTACTATTTTAATAGTTGTGCCTTTAGAACTAGCTGTCATAGAAATAGACATAGACACATTTAGTTGCTTCTTAGTAGGTACACAACATACAAAATAAAAGAGAAAACAAGGCACGTGGTAATAATAATACAATTATGTTTACAATAATACATTATTTATATGAGAAAGGAAACGGTTCGTTCCCATTTTCATAGATGAATGAACTGACGGTTGATTTTATTTTATGGACATCAGACAAAAAAATAATGTAGTCATGTCTACTTTACCCTGCAGTAACTACTTGTATCTTGTGTAAGGTAATTGATTATTTATGAGGAAATATCACATATTATATTGTTTTAATCCAAAATGGTATTAACTTTAAGGATAAATTGGTAAAATTACGTAATCCGATGCTGACGGAGATTACGCTATTGTATAATAATAATCCCGGACATTTCACACAGCATCACCTGGACCCAAAGTAAGCAGAGCTTGTGTTATGGGAACCACATGACTGATATATTACTTATATACTTTTTTTGCAAATACCTACATATTATACAAAATAAACACTCAAACCCGAGACAAATACTTGCAGATCATACTAACATTTGTCCCGCGGCGGGAATCGAACCCGCAATATTAGCGTCTCAGGCAGGCCAGAGTATGAGCAGAGAACGTTTAGGTATATTTTCGTAGTTGTTGTTTATTAGAAGCCGTTGTTTTTCAATGAAAACTCCACTGCTCAACCAAGGCTGACCTCGCAGAAGGATTACTCACTGACCTTGGTAAACAACATTGTGTACATTGCAGGTTCACATCCAAATGAACAGCGCAGTGGACTACTTAAGCCGTAAGCTACGTCGTCCGGCCAGCGAGGCTCAGCAACGCAAGCCCGGCGTCTCCTTCCTCTCGTACTGCACGCACGAGCCCGTCATACTGTTCCACCATCTCTTCATCGGGGGGTTCGGGTTCCTCGTTATAGTGGTGAGGGGAAATCTCAATATTATATAATATAACAAAAAAGAGACAAGTCTCGTTTATGAGACTCACTCTCATGTCTCATAAAAGAGAATTGTCTCTTCAGCCGTGACAAAGGTTTTCTCGATTGTCTTGAGAAATTGACATTTAGCTTTTCATTTATTTTTAAATCATAATTAAATGTACATATCTATAAACATATTAGAATAAATAATCATAAAAAAATAAAAATTAATATTAATAAAAGCATGCAAAATGCCACAATAACATTAAATAATAATACTAATAAAGTATAGACATTTAAGAATTAAGAGGTAAGCCCGTACTTCATTTGTAAATAGTGACGTTTCTTCGTAGATATGTACATTATCGCGACTGCTATGTTACCCTGGCTAGATGTATTTAACTTTGGTAGAGTAAAAACAATGTTTTACCCCTTATCATATGTTCTGTCCTTGTCATTCTAATGTCAAAAAATAAAGATGACAACAGACTTAAATAACACATTAGCTAGTGAGTTATTATATTATAATATACCCTAAAAGTGTGTCTTATAAATTTCCTCGAGATGTTATATTGCCGACATATAATTAATTTTGTACATAGTTTTCATGTTTCAGTATGTACCGTTCATTGACTTTTACTGTAGAATGTATAATTTGACTGTAGAAACTTTATTGGTTCTTGCGTTACCTATCTAAAATGAGTTTTATTATTGTAATGTAGTACTGATTCTTTCCTAAAAAGAGCCGTATCTCTACAGATGTATTCGTTGTATAGAAGATAAAAAAGCGACCCTTACAGTAGTCGCAAATTATTTGTAATATCTGACATCTCACCTTGATAATAAGCAACATTAACAAAATATCCTGCCTCTGGCTACCCCCTAAGTAACCAGGGATTTGAAGGAATATCTCCCAATCTAGGGTATTAAAGTCGTGAACATATTTCTTTGGATATGTTAAATGAAAAAAAAGAAAAAAAAGATTAGCCAAGATATTACAGTAAAATAAGGTAGAGGCTTTCTTTTAAGTATAAAAATACTTGTGTTAGAAACTTCGCTATTATACATCCATTATATAGTTATATAATGCTAATATATATATAGTTATATATAATGATATAGAGAGTTATATATAATTGTCAATATTTTATGTCTCATTTTAAAGATTGCCTCTTCCCATATATTTAGTATTTATACATTTATTTATTATTATTATCTATTTTTATACATTAATTAACACTGATAGACCAATTAAATGAATTAATGTCAATCTAAACAATTATTTGAAATATAAACACAATGTCAAAGAAATAATCAAAATCATTCTGTCAATAATAATACATAGCAATCAATGTCGAACCAAAACGCAAATAATAAATAAAAATAGTATGACACACGCAGTCATACATCACGAATACAGAATCTTAAACAGGCCGATAATTTTTTTATCCATTCATCCGCAAATAATTCATACATTAATTACATGTATTTTTGAAAGGCATTCGTTGTCTCTTGAGAGATATCAGCCATGTCTCAGCCATGTCTCTCACAAAAGAGATTAGTTATTATTCAAATGCAGTTACTGTATATTATAATTGTTATTTTCCAGTATCTCCGGGGTAACCTAGGGGACTGTACGTTCGGCTTTGTGTATCTGATGGAGCTGTCCACCCCTTTCGTATCTCTCCGGGGTATTCTATCGAGGTTGAAACTTAAGGTATGTGTAATCTATTAATTGTTTGTTCTGTATTCATCTTTTATTAAGGGTTCCGAACTCCATAAAGAACCCTTGTTTCGATATATCCGTCCGTTTGCCTGTCTGTCTTTCCGACCTTAATTAAAGTTCTTCTTAGCAAACTTAGTTTAATCGTAAATAAATTTTGCTCTGTAGTACGCGTTCTTTATTGTACATATTGAAAAAGAAGTCTTACAAATGTGACCAAAGATTTAAGGAGGTTTTTTAAACATTTACGATCCGATATTCGTTTAATAAATATTAAGCTTTGAAACCGTCATTTTGAATAAAGTCTGGACTCTACCTCTCCTACCGGCTAAACCGCTGATTGGAGACACCTTAAAATGTTTCCTTTCCGAGCCTAAAATAAAAACCCTATTTATTATTTTAATCAACCTAATTCGAACCTTATGACAATCTGTTTATGTTTCAGGCTTCCAAGGCTTATATTTTCAATGGACTGGCGATGCTCGTTACCTTCTTTTTCTGCCGCGTCGCGAGTTTGCCTTACGTCTGCCTTATCTACAGCAGGGAGCTGGGACTTCCTTATTTAGATGTACGTAAGGTCTATTATATCTAAATAAATTAATGAAAATAAATATTGCGGGACAATGCACACAACACCATTAGCCCCAAACTAAGCATAGCTTGTATTATGGGATCCAAATGATAGAATAATTTAATATTTTTAAATACATACAATCATATGATCATTTAACTTCGAAAACATTCGTGAGCTGTACTATACATTATCCTTATATATAAAAATCTTCTGTGCGTGTGTTTATAATTAAACTCCTCCTAAACGGCTGAACCGATTTTGATGAGTTTTTTTGTTTGTGTTCAAATGGAAAAGATAATAGTTTATATTTACAATTAGATTTTTTATTTTATTTTCTTTTTAAAACATGTGGACGATGTCGCGAACGGGACAGCTAGTATATTATATAGTATTGTATATTATATAGTACAACTCACAAATGTTTTCGAAGTGAAATAACCTTGTGTATGTATTTAAAAATATAAGTATTCTATCATCTGATGTCAGATGTTACACATCATATGCGACAACTGTAAGGCATCCTCGTTTTTTATATAATTATAATAATAATAATCCCGGATATTTCACACAGTAACCTGGCCCCAAAGTAAGCAGAGCTTGTTTTATGTGTACCAAAAGACTGATATACTAATGATATATACTTTTTTTTTGTAAATGCATACATATTATATATAGAAACACCCAGACCCGAGACAAATACTTGCAGATCATACATCATCATCATATGTGTGTTGAGGCTAGAAATAGCCTCCATTGGTTTTCTGTAACATGTGATGAGAAATGGGTTTGAAATCCAGGCGATAGGCACTCTCCCGACGGGCTGCAAGGTGTCCATCCTGGTACTCCTGCTGCCGCAGCTGTACTGGTTCTTCCTGATGTCTTCGGGAGCTCTCAAGATATTCTTCTGCAAGCCAGACAAGAACGCTAACAAATCCGGCAACGTGTCCGCTAACAGGTCGGTTATTATGACTTTTATAACCTTTTTACTTTTAATAAAGATGGCGGTTGAGTCGAGTCCTCTCACTCGCACAAATAGACTTGGCTTTAGGATCGGTAACTAAATTCACTGCATGTAAGATTCAAAGTGAGTGGTCCTTGTGATTGTATTAAATAAACTGTTTTGACTTTGACTTTAAATCTGACTCGGGCTCTGACTTTGATTCTCTCTGTCTCTCTTAAGGACTGACGCTTACGCTCTCTACTCGACAAAACAATAACCAATATACAGGGAGAATAAACGTGAAAAACCCTAACTTTCTTTGTATTTACTTGGTATTTATAACTTACGATGATATTTATTTTGACAATACGGCATCGTAATATTCCACAACAGATGATAAGATGATTTCAATTTAAACTGTTAATTCGACGAATACTTCAACGACCTCATCTTTCCGATATATCGAAATAATTTTAGTAGACGCTTTTATTTTACTTTTATTCTGATTTTGACTTTGCCTCTCTCATTCTGTTTCTCACTCTGACTTTGGATTCTGACTCTAACTGTCTCTTACTGTCTCTTACTCTAACCCTGTCTCTGCCTTTCACACAAACGACTCTAACTCTGACTCGCCAATCGAATATTCGAGAACGTAGTTAAACAATCGCTAGTGAAAAAGGGACCTACCCATCACGTTCACTCTTATGCTACATATCCATGCTTGCCAAGCGTCGGCAAACGACCACAAGCCGCAAGTGTCCACAAATCTCGCTTTGCATTTGGAAGTCGTTTACATGCTTGTGAATGCGTCAGTGTGCTACGTAGTACGTACAGCCAAGCATCACGGACACCGAACTTGTATCGGCTATTGCGTTTGGTTTAATGAACTTTTTTTTATCCTTTATTTATTTAGGTAGGTATCTATTTATTCTATATTTTATCTATTTTTAAACGACTTCATCAAAAATGAGGAGGTTCTCAATTCGTCGGAATCATTATTTTTCTTTTTATCTTTATGATTAAAAGAAATAACAATCGTGCACTCGTTGCGAGATCACGATGGCTACTTGTGAACCACCAACGTGTGAATGCGTCGCAAGCGCCCTTTGATCTGTGTCAAAAAACCGACACTAGACCGGATCGGAGACAAGCGTCAAGATTACAAGCTCACGCCAGCCAAGCCAAACGCCCTCATTACACGTTTGTGCTTGTGGACATTTGCAGAGGCTTGGCAAGCATGGAAATGTAGCATTAATGTTCGATATTTCACTTCATAAGATAGTGAAATATCGAACATGGACGAACGTTTATCTACTCGATACTAGATGGCACTGCGCTGATCTATAATGTCTCCCTCCGACAATAGATGGGGTTAGGCTGAGGCCAAACGAGGGTAATTTTTTTTGAGTTGTGAGTCGCGTAATTTCAGTCGCGTAATTTCTGTCTCGTAATTTCTGCTGCATTTGGTTTCATAGAAAAGTCCTGGTTGATGAACACGGCGATGCAAAATGAGTTATCTGCCGACTCACACGCGTTATTCCGACTGAATTGTGTTCGCGGGGACGAGGGGAGCGAGAAAAGCGTCAGTCAGGTACAGATTGTGTGAGAGTCGACACTGAATAAATGGCGCCCGTCTGGCAGCCTAACAGATTTTCTGCTGGGCAGAATTTATGCGACCGAAAATACGCCAGTCACAACTCAAAAAATTACGCTCATTTGGCCTCAGCCTTTTGAAGCGGACAACAATATGTTTCTTATATAAAAGTTTTCTTTTGACTATTAGGTCATCCAGCAAGCTGTCAGGAGGAGACACAGACAAACGCAGTTGACGCCGACGCCGCTTTACCAAGAACATACCAAAGTCATAGACTATCACGCCTTCGTGCTACGAGCCCACTGTCCCACGCGTGGGACCGGCTGCCCGCTCTTAGAGAGCGGGTCTAGCTAGGCCCAATGTTGTTTATTAAATGTTATTGATGTTGTATATTCTTATGCTGGAATTAGACGGACGGTTTATGTTATAATCTAGTATATAAATCCACATTTGATGCGACTTGGTTCGTGTACAAACTTTGACGTATTTGGGATAAAATTATTCTCAAATTTTCTAATAAGTATTTTAAAATCATGATCCAGGTCATAATCTATCTAAGAATACAAATTTTATCCAAATTGGTTACTATTACGAAGTGATAGTGTAACAAACACCCAAAATGACACAACTATATTTGAATGATGTGATAGATAAATAAATGTTAGTTGTTATATCGTACCTATGGGTGTCATTGATGCAGCTTGAAGAGTACTTGATTGACTGATGGAACCTGTTCGTCTAAACCCGGCTTTATTGTCGTAATGTAAACGCTTGCAAGACTATATCCCCGCTAGTTGGTAACATTATATTTAATACTGTTTATAAAAATATTAGTCCTTCATTGTTTAAAAACTTAACTGGCTTTGATTATGTTGTTTCCTGAACTGAAATTTCTTTAAATACGAACGATCTAAAGGTTGTCTGGAAGAGATCGCTTTTAGCGATAAGGCCGCTCCTATACAACTTTATTGCACGTTTTTTGTTTGTACTCGCCATGTTAATCTATATTCTAGGAAAATTTGACATATTTTAGAACTGTCATTTCTATTTCCGACTTTGGTTAATTAAGATCGTTCGTATTTTACAAAATTTTAGCTAGTTCGCCAAAACAACAAAATCATCACCTATATTGAACTTCCAATGCTTACATTTATTTCTTCACATTTATTTAAAAAGTATACTGACTTCTCTAATGCCTGCGTTGACACCTACGTTGATTTTTGGTATTTTTTACAAATACCCTGCTGACTAGGCTTTCTACGAAGGTTATAATAACAGTGGTTTTAAATGTTAGTGAACTTTTCTAAAATTTAGAATTTGCTGCGTAGTTTATGTAATATTTTTTTTTGTGTAACTTTGGTGTTCCATAGCGCGGTTTGATATAGCGCCATCTCTCGGCAGGAAGCGTAAGAATATTTGTAGTTTGATTGTTATGTGCATTATTAAAAATAAAGCACAAATTACATAGGTACATACTATGGTGCAAGCACGTTTTTGAATTCGCACGGGAGTGACTTGATATTTGAATCTTATGATGTTTAAAATAAGGGTGTTTATTGTTAGAACGAAAATGTATATTTATAAATTATAGAATCAATGCTTTTTATGAGAAAAGTGAGTCAAAAGTGGATGCGAGTTTTAGAAGTTGTTTATTTTTTTATTGAAAGTTACAAACATTCTACCGTAAAATCTGTAAAATTGTGACAATTGCTTAGGAATCTCTGAAACCTGTTTACATTGTAAATTAAAGGGTTAATGGCTCTGATTCTTTTGTCTCGTTTGACTAACTATTCGTTAAATACGAACGATCTTATATTTTTGCACCAAAGTTTGAAATTGAGTAACTGTTTTAATAATACGAAATATACTAAATTTTCGTGTTTTGACATTTAAATAAAATGAAAAATATTTATTTGAAACGACATAACACAAAATAGACTTAAAAGTTAAGGTGGTAAATGATACAAACATATTAAAAAAAAAAACAACTCTGCAGGTGACCAGTATTATGTACCTACTAATAATAATCATCAGATTCAATATAAAAAGGTAGGGTAGGGAGCCAAAGATGCCTTACCTTACTACATAATGAAATTAGAAGTAAAATGTAATTTTATTGTCATGTAATTTGGTGTTCATTAAAACTGGAAATCCAAATTAATTAAATAAAACCAAAAAATACAATAATTAGTTTTAAAACTGTAATTTATAAACAATTAAAATATAATAACGTTTAAAAACTAAAAAGACAATCGACGTCATGTGTATACACAAGGTAGCTACTGTAAAACGTTGTGGAGGTCACTTAACTGTCACAAACCATATAGGTGTAAAGTTCTCAAAAATATAAATTAATTAAGCCCAAACACCAGGTAATTGCAGTAAATCGTTAAGGAGTTCCCTTGACTGTATTTCGGTTCCATCATCAGATCGACTCCAGACCTTCATTAATTACGCTTTAAAATACTTAATGAAAAAAAATTACAAACGCACTAGTCGCACTACGATTTTCAAAGGTTCCCCTCGATTTCTCTGGGATTCCATCATCAGATCCTGGTTTTCTTATCATGGTACCACCCTTGGGATATTTCCTTTCCAACAAAAAAATAATCATCAAAATCGGTTCATAAACGTTGAAGTTATCCGCGAACACACATAAAAAAAAATATATACGGTCGTATTGAGTAACCTCCTTTTTTTGAAGTCGATTAAAGAACCCCCTTTTTTTTAAATTCGGTTAAAAAATAAAAATGTGTAGCTCTGGTGCAAACAATGTAACATCTTTCGTATTTTACGAAATTATAGTTAATTTTATGAAACACAAGAAAGATTCATAGACAATGTCACAAAATAGATTTTGGTTTGTTTCTTAATCTGAAAAGTGTTATCGCGACTGTCCCAAACGAATCTTCCTAAAAGACGATATCTGCTTCCACTCTCTGCCAAAATGTACGAATAACAAATACTAACTGTGTGTAATTTTCACTCAAAACGGGATATTTACCATGATTTGTCATTCTGCCTCCAATATTCGCCATGATCACGAGATAAACTCAGTTTATCACATGGCGCAGAGGGACAAGGTCCGGCTGAGACGCAGAACGTTGCGGGTTCGATTACCGCCGCGAGACAAATGTTTGTATGATCTGCAAGTATTTGTGGTACCCATAACAAGGTCTGCTTACTTTGAGACCGGATGGTGTGTGAAATGTCCTGTATTATTATTATATATCCCGTTTTGAGTGAAAATTATGTTAAAACCATGATAGTTTTAAAAGTGATTTTGAAAACGTTGACAAAAAAACTCTTTTGACGTTGCTTTTCATTTGAAGTTATCGTGTTACTAGAATAGATAATGTTACCCTCAATCTCATATTCACGTCATTAGTTAACGTGGCGCTAAAGTCCGTCCTTGGATAAAGACAACAGATTCAAATAACACAATTTTTCACCCCAAACTTGATATTTACCATGATATATGAGTTTTTTGCTTCCCGATACTTCGGCACAGTTGCATGCTCCATGATCACAAGAAAAACTGACCTCGTGAGTTGGTTAAGTATAACTTTGGTGTTCCATAGCACGGTTTGATATAGCGCCATCTCTCGGCAGGAAGCGGAAGAATTGTTTGAATTTTTATGATTCATGGTAAATATCCCGTTTTGAGTGAAAATTATGTTCAAAACCATGAGTTAGTAGTTCAAAGAACACGTTAGCTAAAGCGTGGTTATAAGATAGACTTAATGTGTATTTAAATATGAGCTTTAGATGGTAGATTTTGAACAGAGCACAATATACTGGTGTACTTTAGCACCTAACGTCTGGTCAATACAGGAAAAGTCATTGATTTAAATAGGTTTGTAAAGTTAATTACTATTAATATAATCTTTCTATATTTTAGGCTTATATAAAGGTCTTTCTATACTTCAGGGCTACGTTTTACACTATATGTTACTCTGGCGACATTTTGTGTTGCCGTTATAATATTTGTGCTCAATATTAATGCTCAAAGTTTTTAATTTTTTGCGCATTAAACGAATCTTCTATCTCATAATCATAATTAACTAATGTGGCGTTAAAGTTAGCTTTGTTATTATAATGTCACAGACCTCTGTAGCGCAGACCTTTGCGAGATCGATTCTCGCCGCGGAACGAATTGTATGATATGCAAGTATTTGTCTCTGGGTATTTCTATGTATAATATGTATTTACAAATAAATACAATAATGTGGTACCCATAACACAAGCTCAGCATTCTTTGAGGCCCGATGAAGCTGCGTGAAATATCCGGCATTATATATTATGAACTTTTTTTATTAAATAGACGGTGACAAATGTTAACGCTTCATTAGATAAATGTGGTTACGAGAACTTAAAGACACGGAATATACATTTTTAGAGATTGTCAATTGAAGACGTGTTAGCCTTAAACATCTCGTTCCTATCTCTACAAAGTGTAAAAAGGCCTAAATATTATTATTGTATAGCTATTGAAGTATATTTTTATATATTAAATAATTCTTCCGAATAATAAGTTATTGTGTATCTTAAATGTTAGTGCTATGTTATATATCGCTGCTTTATTGTGACTTTAAAGTATGTTTTTTTAAAATCCGAAGGAAGATTATAACTAACTTAGCTCTAGCATTATAATAAAAGTATAATGGCCATGATTCTGTTGTTTCCGCTGACCAACAAAAAAATCGTAGAATATGAATCTTATTTTGTTTGTATCAAAGTCTGAATTTGAATAACATTTTTAAATGATATCTTTAATTTACTTAAATTGACGTTTATTAGTTTATTTTAGTCGTCGTGTAAAGATCTGTAGATAATTTAATAAATTAATTTGATAAAGTCAAAGTCAAAAGATATTATATTCAATACAATGACAAAGATCACTTTGAAACGTCTTATACTCT
The DNA here is from genome assembly GCA_948098915.1 of Lampropteryx suffumata. Lineage (NCBI taxonomy): Eukaryota > Metazoa > Arthropoda > Insecta > Lepidoptera > Geometridae > Lampropteryx > Lampropteryx suffumata. Next base: position 17,718,396 of record OX402562.1, on the reverse strand, counting down.
AAATTCACCTAGTATCTTATACATACTAGGTGAATTTAGGTGCCAATTCCTCTTAACCCAAGCCCGAGAAGAACTGGCAAGAAACTCTTCCTGATCCTAGCGCGTTTTTTACATGATCCATCTTAGATAATTGATTCAGGCGTGACTTTGCGGAAATCCATTAGAAAACATTAAATAGATGGACAAATATTTAGTACTAATCCGCCAATCTATTCCCAAAGAGTTACCTGCAAAAGAAATTCGACACGTGTTTCGCCTCTCCACAAGGCGTCCTCAGGAACACTTGACTCACTCCGCACCCCGACGAAAAAAACACTGCTCTGCAGACTTGTTGCTTCGACCAACGTCAGTCAACAACAACAACAGTCTCAGCCTGACGTTGGTCGAAGCAACAAGTCTGCAGAGCAGAGTGTTTTTTCGTGGGGTTGCGCCTCAGAGGCTCCTTTCGTGCACTTAGGACGTATCTTCAAACATTTTGGGTTTTACGACATGCCGGCCCGTTTACCGTTTGATAATAGCGCAAAATTCATTGGTGCATGTTTGCTAGTAGACCACCAGTGGAAATTTAAGTTAGTCTAAAGAAACAATTGAATCACCACCATTATGTCCTTCCGTTTCATTAAATACAGTCTGCTTAATGCATTTATATTATAGTCATACTTGAAGGTATACGTTAAAGCGATGTCTGGTACATGATGTGATATATTTGTTTTACAAGAATACTATGTCATTTATTTTTTTCATTATATTTATATAACTTTTAATTTTAGTTGGTTGCAGCTTCTTCTAATGCTCTTTATTTTACTGCTTTTATAGTGTTTTTAAATAACCACAGAGTAATATTGTCAGATATAGAGCGCGAACAAATAACAATTTCAAATTTGTTTATTTCAGTAGCCAAACATTACAATTTATAACAATGGTGGGAACCTTCTTTTAAGTAGGTACGAAGTACTTGTGCCAGATGGTTCCGCTCTTCCATATCCATATTAGTGGCTATATAAAAAAAAACCTAAATATACAAAAGGTCGGTAGTAAGTAACGAAACAATAGGTCTGTAGTAAGTAACGATTCTCACTACACAATCTAGCCCCGACCTAAGCATCGCATGTATTATGGAAATCAGATGACTGATATAAATAACTACTTAGGATGCTTATAATAATGTGTTAGCTACATTCCTGGACAAAATAACCTATAAGTTACCTTGAATGTTACGAGAAAATGAAAGGTTTTCATTTTTGAACATAATACATACGCACATAATTAAGATGACCGTATGTTGAATATCCGCCAAATATTGATCTTACCATATTTTAATCAATAAGTGATTTGTCTTCCAAATTCACAGTTCATACTCGTACGAGTGAACCTAGTTCATACATTTAAAACGCGTCCTATATCTCTCTTCATTACTCTGACAATGATTGTGGTACGATACGATATAGTTACTCTACTAGTGTTGGTGTTGAATCAAATGTGTCTATGTAATTAATAATTGTGTAGTTTGTAATGCAGACTCGTTTGTTGGATCGATGTGTTCCGAGAGCTGAGCGTAGTATGGAAATATTATAACAAATTTTTATCAATAATCTAACCGTAATGCCCATTTTCACTAACCTTGATGAAAGGAACAGAAATATCAAATTGTATAGCAATGAGGTTAGATTGTGACATTATGATATAACACGAGAAAAACAAGTTAATGCATAAGTGTTATTGTTTATAGTATGTCACAAAGTCGTATCTTGTCGTTCGGTGCAATTCACACGTGGTAGAAGTAAAACCTTCAAAAAACAAACGTATATTGTGATGCCTTTTCTCAAGCTATGTACTACGCATGCGCGCACAAACACCTAATAATTAACACTTATAATGCTTCCTATCTCATTTTCTCCCACGTTAAATCTTATGAATTTATGTGTCTGTCTCTTTTTACTGTCGCTTTTTCGTTTCATCGACTTTCAAATCACAACGATGCTAAAGAAGTATTCACATCAATAATTATACGGATAATTTTTGCTCGAATCACAAAGAAACACAAAGCTTTTATTCCAATTATTTTGACAAATAAAACCAGAAATAACTCGAGAATATAAAAAAATATAAGAGCGCAATTTTTGCTTCGCAAGGTGACCAAAGATAATTCGATTCCTAGTTTATTAAGGCTTATTTACAATCTGTCACTTGTCAGTTAATGAGTTGGCTACCATTACACACTGCGTAATGGCGTCTGGCTGAACATTATAGTCTGATAGCGCCTCAACTCAACAGTTAAAACGAGCATATATTTTTTACAGAAAGTATCAAGTTGTTATATTGCACGTGAAACAGATATGCTTTTCAAGGGCCGATTACAACTTTTTATAGTTATCAGTTGATCCAGATCATAGTCAGAGGCTATTGCAAACAAATAACAATTTTTTGATAATTTTCTTCTAAGATAGATAATTGATTCAGGCGTGACTTTGTGGAAATCCATTACAAAACATTAAATAGATGGACAAATATTTAGTACTATTCCGTATATCTATTCCCAAAGAGTTAGACACGATGCAGACGCATGCATCTAAGCCCGAACACTCTGCTCTGCAGACTTGTTGCTTCGCCAAACGTCAGGCTGAGACTGTAAAACGTGACTGTGGTGGCAATTCGGTTGGCACCAACCTAACTAATTTTAGCTAAAATTAGGTTTAGACTGTCAAATTAAACATTGTTATTCTGCTGTTACCAACTTATCCTAATCTAATTTTATCTAATTTAATTATGTATTCCTTATTTAGTTAGATGGTACCAACCGAATGGGTTTTACAAATAATATGACTAACTAAAATATATTTTAGACATTCCTAAATTTAGAAATTAACCAACCGAATTGCCACCTGTGTCCATCTATTTAATGTTTTTTAATCTTCTTCTTAAAAAACATTAATCGGATGGATAAATATTGAGTACCTGTCCGCCATCTATTCCCAATGAGTTAGACACGATGCAGACGCATGCACCTACCTCCCGCCCGCAGTTGAAAGCCATGCAAAGCGTTAGTAAAAGGTAAACACACATGCAACCTCAAAAAGAAATTCTTCTTGAGTTCTTCTTCTAGAAGCAAAGTCACGCCTGAATCAATTATTTATCTTCTTATTTTTATCGTGTCACTAGTTATTTCTAACCAGTGTGGTGAATGGTTTAAAGTGCGCTTGGGTTATTTCCTTTACCGTTTGAGTACTGGTATAGCGAACATAATTTTTTATATAATAATAAATTATAATTCGATAAACATCAGTTACGATAGTATCAATAACAAATTACCCATTTAGATAACTGGCCCTGTTTCACATGTAGTTTATCTGTTTATATCTTAGTATTATAGAACATTTCCACAAAATTCATGATTTATACAAGCATACACAAAAATACATTGTCCCTGATTTGAGAAACACTTGCTTTATGAAGTCGGTAAAAATCGCGTCGCGCGTTCAATCAAACATAAGGCAATGTATGGCAGCGTTCACGTACGTAACGCGTCGCCCAACAAACGAGCTATGCTAATAGTTGTGATACAGTGAGTGAACTCGTCATTTAGACCGCGGCAGCCGCGGCGTTGTTGTACTGAGTGTTGAAATATAAATGTGTCTAAAATATTATTTTGTTTTTATTGTAAGCTACATTAAAATATATATTTATGGATATTTGTAAATATATGTATAATAACATATATGTATGATTACAAATATCTTGTAATATTTATTCAATTTTATTATATTATACATAGAAAAATACCAGACCAGAGACAAATACTTGCAGATCATGCAAGCATTTGTTCTGCAGCGGGTATCGAACCTTCTGTGTCACAGGTGGGTCTTTGTCCACTGCGCGACAAAGTTATTAATAATACTTAATAGTGAAATAATAGTTCAATTGGGTGAAAGTTTTAGTACTTAGCCAGACTGGCAGCGCGTTGCGGGGAGCGCCGCGAGTGCGGAAACGTTGCGGGGAGCGCCGCGAGTGCGGAAACGCGCGCGATTGTGCCGCGATCTTAAATTAACTCTTAAGTATGTTTTTGTATTGACATTGTTCGACATCCACAGTGCAGGTCATGCTTGAATAGCACTTAATTCTTCTACATTAATTTGTGAAAACGCCATCACAAGAACGCCCGCGGTTTGCTCGAACTAGTTTGAGATCTTGGCTCCCGCGCGGGTTTTCGCTTGTCGCCCGCGCTCACACTGCAGCCACGCGGTATGAACGAGCTATGGCGTGAGTTGCCCTCGCGCTCCCTGCGTTAAGTAGCCCGCGCCGCTTCCCGCGTCCGCCCCGCACCCGCACCCGCTTGACCACTATGGACGTTCAAATGAAGTTCTTATGTTTGAGTTTGTCGCGGCGCGCCCGTGTTTGCATTCTGGCCAAGCACTTAATCTAACTGAAGTTACTAGACTAGAATTTGTGAATACTAGGTACTTTCATATGCACCAGCGTCTAATTCTCGTGACGACAATAATACGCTTCCCACAAGCCTACATCTTGACATGCCAATCTGAGCAAAGTTATGGCCAAAACCTTATTTAATTGAAATCAAAACTATTATCACCATCAAATAGATTAATTACAGTGATTTCGATTATATTAGTAGGAAACTACTGTATTACTATCTCCCCTATCTATAGATCAATCTCTCGATAAATCGATATACCTACTTGCCAGTTAGAGCTGAAAGAGCTCAGTTGGAGTAACAATGTTTTGGAAAACGGGTTTCATACTGGTCCTGGCGCTAAGTCAGGTAAGATTTTAATAGTAGATTGTTGTACCGAGCGCAAAGTGAGTTATTAAAGCACGTGTGTTCACTCACTTTAGCATGGTGCGTAATTTACTTTTCTTACAACTACCAATCTATCTACTGTGATAAAATATACCTACTCAAACTAAAAATATGAAGAATCAAATTTTACAATGGTACAAAATGCGCGCCATTTGTTTTTTTTTCACCAAGTCAGGTTTTATTCAGCCGATTTTTATTTTCAGCCAGTATCTTTTTAATTAATAAAATAGGTATAAATGTTTCTGTAAATTAATCTAAAGCCATTAGTTTTATAGTACCAATCTGTAACTTTAATAGTACCTATGGCTATGGAAGAGCGGGATCTTCTAACACAAGTATTCTATACATAAGGGTCCATAGGAGGTAACTTTGCTATAAGGTACTGAAGTAGGTATCTAGGCACTTGAGTTATGAGGTTAACGTTTTAAAATAAATAAAATTTATCATTTTTGCTATGGTTCCAAAAGAGTGAAGAAGAATATCTCAACCTTAGTTATTAATATTGTAAACATGTTACAGAAATAAATTATTTCTATTTCTATTTCTATTCTATCTTTTCGATTTTTCGAGCAAACATTTTAAACATTTAAGACCTAATAGGAGATATTAAACCTCTGTGGTAAATTAATATCTAAATAAAAAGTAAAAAACAGTGCCAGAATGAGATTTCATATAACATTTCTGCACTTTTTGGTTCTAAGCAAAAAATACGTCCTTTGTGATCGGTTTTGTAGTGATTAATGATAACATTAGGTACCTACTACGTAGTTCAAAAGAAAAATAATATATAATACTATAAATGTAGCTAATAAATTCATAAAAAATATTATTAACCTATGAACATTCTTGAGTCATAGGTACTTACTTAAATATAATCTATAATTACCTACCTATATTATAGTAAAAGACAGAAAACCGAGTTCAATATCTCCGTAGTTTAGGGTTTCTTTTTCTTCTTCGTCTAAAATCATCATTATTCAGTCATTATTATGATACATATCATTAATGACGTGTCGTAATAATGACGATTTTACCAATGTCAAGTGTTTATATTGTTTAAACTCGTAGCCACAAAATCGTACCTTGTCGTTCGTCATTTGTTATTTGGTATAAAATGATGCCTTTCATATAAAATAACCACGGATTTACTCTATTTAAATAAAACACCAACATTTCTAATAAAACCTAGTAATAACTAGTAATAATAATTTTTGTTTCGCAAGACCAAAAATAATCCCTTGGGATTCGCAACAGGAGATTGGGAGGAGATTGGGATTCGCAACAGGAGATTTGGTTGGTATTAAGTATAAAAATGGTTTTAGTCATTAGTTTGACTGCAACTAAGAACCAGTTTTGACAAGATTTGTTTAAATCAACTGTTATTTGGTTTGGTTTTACATTCGGTTTATATTCATTATCATTACAGCATAGCATGTGTAATGCTGTAATGATAATGAATATAAACCGAAGTACAAACAAAATCAACCTTCCGTAATACCAATTAATCGATAAAAAGAAATAAAAGCAGTTAATAATTAATGTTTTGTTCTTATCAGACATAATTACATAAGCAGCACTGACCTGAATAATACTAAAACAGCTACTGATAATAAAATAATAATAATTAATGTAAGCTTGAATTCATAAAATTTTTACTTGAAACAAATTATATATACCTAGTTTGGAACCTATGCATGTACAAACCAGCCCTAAAGGCTGGCGATGTTATCTCGTTATATAGTCCTTTTAATCCTAATCCTTTGTCCTTAGTAGGTAAATTTAACAAGACCTATTACATAAGCTATTGATAATAAAAAAATAATATAGGTATGTTTTACAGGTCCCAGCTGAATTGGCGGAGCCAAAATTCATTGAAAATGTGAACGGCGAAAGTAAATTATTTTCGATTTTTTAATATACGAGTACGTAGGTACTTTAAGTAAAAGAAACATGCTTAGATAATGTTTTCCATAGTACTAAGTATTACTTATTAGGTAATTGATATAGTCTTCCTAGCTGTCCCCATAAAGGGGACTATGAGTGTTTTCAAAAAGGCATAATCCCCACTTGTCACTGTGTAACAAGATGGTGGGGATTTTAGGATGTTGGTTATTTCGATTGTGTTATCTATCGACCTAACTCTCAATCATTTGTCATTGTAACGATCATTATAAAATACAGGCAGTCCTTGCCAAATAGATATCAAAAAATGGAGATGGAAACATCGAGGCTAATATTATAAGGAGTAAAGATTTGATTTATGTTTGTTTTTTTTTGTATATAAACAATTTTATATAAAGAAATCTACATTATCAGTGAGTAACTGTGTTTTTTAAATATGTTAGAGATCCCTACGAATTGCAATAATGCAACCCGTGTCGGTGCTAATCGCTAGCAATTATGTATAACCCATTTTAACGAAATTATAAGCAATTTAACATTAAAATTCTTAACAATTTTGACTCAGATTCATTAATCAGCGACCGTATTCTATCGGGATGGGAGGCCAACCCTGGCCAAATCCCGTACCAGACTTCTCTCCGAATGGTGAACCCGAACGGAGCAGTCATAGGCTGCGGTGGCTCTGTAGTATCTCGCGACTGGGTCATCACTGCTGCACACTGCACTGCTGGGTCAGTATCTTTAGTACCTATATAGGTACACTAACTGGTTTTCTTTTCTAAACCCACGTCGTCTCACTGCTGGCTAGCCATGGTAATTTGCCTCTGTTTTTGGTTACCTACATCCGTCGTCCATCCCACTCTTCTCTTTAATCATAAAGGTGCAAAATTATTACCGCAGCTAAAAAAATGTAATATGTATTATGATGATTCACAGACAAGTATGGGCTGTAGTCCGCGCTGGGCTGGTCAACATCACGACTCCTGTCTTTATGTTAGAGACTCAGGAGTGGTACATCCACCCCACGTTCAACGTGAACATGCCTGGAGTGGTGCAGCCCAACGACATCTCTGTAATAAAATTGCCGACACCGTTGTCCTACAATAGTGAGTAAACTAATATTAGTGGACAATCCACACAACGCCATGTTGCCCTAAACTAAGCATAGCTTTTATTATAGGAACCAGACGACTGATAAAATAAAATACTTATTAGGTAAGGATTGGCATGTTGTGGGCAAAAAAAAACAATGGATATAATATATCATAATAAAAATAAAAACGAACTAAACAAAACAATAACATTAGTAAGATCAATAGATCATACTACCTATGATCTAACAAACAATATATTTTTTTAAATATTTTTAAAGTGAACACCACTTTCATAATATTAAAACTAAAAATCATGTCTCAAACAGCTCATTAATTAGTTTTTTTATAGGTACTGTCTACCTTATTTAAGCTGGTACACACAAAAAAATATATGCTCTTAAAATACGTAAAAATAAGACTAGTTACAAATATACACAATGATAGAGTGCTTTTTTAAAAATTTTATGTTTTTTTTACGTTTGTTATCTCGCCATTTATTTCTCATCACTTGCTTTCGTTCTCGTCCATATCTTGTAGGTATATTTATGTTTTTAGCTTTCATTCTTTCAGCATTCTTCTTTTTTATTTCTTCATAGTTCTGGTGATTTGTTTCCAGAATATATCGACCCATTACATAGAACTAAATTACTATTATGAAAATATTGCAAATACAACGAATCTACTAGTCAAAAATAAAACATCTGTTAAAATGTTAATTTTTTTTTGTGAGGGTGGACCCTCTGATGGTACGCTCCGCTCGCGTGTTATCTACCCGGACAATAAAGTCTAGGCTACTTTATTCAAATACAGCAAACCCACTAATCTTATATAAAAATCCATACTAATGTGAATTACTAAAAGACCTACACAAAATAATATTGTGTACTTACCTTTATAATATTCTAGTGTGACACGTCGCACAATTTCGTGTCATTCGTCGCAAACAGGATCAAAATACTACGATCCAGCAAATAAAAATTCACGCTGCAAAGAATAAACACCTAAATGAATACACATCAAAGTTTTCCAATAATAGACAAAATAAACTCAGAATTACGAATGCAAAGTAACAAAAAATGACAAATACACTATAAAAGTCTTACAGAAAGTCCAGATTTATATCGACACACATGGACTCAAACACGTTTCTTCAACTGAGCGACAAATAAAATGTCGGAATTGGCCTAAAGTTAGTCATGATACAGATACAACGTAGCGATTGCAATAAAACATTATTGGTTATCCTACATTGCCAGGTTTTCATGATATGTTGTCGCAAAACTGGTCGCAAAACGGAACGAAATTTGGGACACTCATTATTATTATGATTATTATTAAACTATAATGTTTAATGAGGCCCTACTAATACAAACGTATAGTTAATATATATACTTCTTGAAATAAAACAGAAAATCCATAAAAAGGATTTTATTCTTTGATAAAATTGTAATAATTTAGAGGAGTCCGAGTTGGGATGGGACACTCGCGTGTTGTATGAAAAACTAAAATGGATTCAGTATCTTAATTTACTTAAAATTAATTTTACAGAAAACTTGTGAAAGAAACCTATGTTTGAATTAGGTACTGAGTGCAGCTATCACATATTTTTTATATTATGATTTCAAGGTAAGGTGGCATCTTACCTTGAAATCATTTTACCACTCGAAATGACAAAAATTTGGTCCTTACCCATATATCGTGGGGATTTACGTTTTTATTTGTAAACACTTTTATCCCCACGTATAACGTTATAACTTTTACGTTTTTATCTTATCCCCTTATATTCAATTGTTTCGCTAGACTAGAGTAATTAAAATTTCCTAAAGCAAAAACGATCTTTTTTTATTTGAATTAAAGTCTGATTTAGAATACTTAACTTTTTTAGCGACACTTCCTAAATTAACGTATAACTGACGTGTTTTAGCTCAATTTAGTCATCATGTAAAGAGGCGTTGATTAAAACTGTGGTTATTTTCTGCAGTTTTTATCAACACCACTATACAGTATTTGCAATAAATTAATTAATTGGAATAAAAATTATAGCAATAAAACAAAAAAATATTTTAAATATTTAAAAAATATTTAAAAAAATACTTATTTTAGAACTGTGATTTAAAATGGATACTCTAATTTGAACTTTATTTGTTGCTAATTATGGTCGTCCATATTTTAGAAAAATTTAGCTAGTCCGGCGAAACAACAAAACAAACAGAATTGCCAGCATGCTGGCAATTCTGTTTTGTCTGTCCTTCAAATCAATTAAGATGACAGATTATAACGCCATTTTAGCTATACGAGGCTTACAACACCATCCATACGAATATTATATGTGTTATTCGGTACCTAGGTACCCTATGTAGAACCAATTTATCAAGATCCCTTTAGGAGGGCCTAAAGGGATCTTGATAAATTGGTTCTCCGTTTTCTAATCGCGTTACTAGTTCTTATATTGAACCAGTGTATTGAAAGCATTAAGTGCGCCACAAAGTCTCCTTCCTCCTCCTTTGCACTTGGCACAAGTCTTCGAACGTTTTAGTTTGTACTAGCTGGTGCCCGCGACTTCGTCTGAGCAGGATTAGTACCTACTTCGTGTAATTCTAACGGTTTCTGCAGCGCACGCCAGAATAGCTTGCAGATGACAGATTTTTTTCTTAGTTACTTGACACTTATCGTTATATTTTGGATGATTCACACAATATCTTTATAAATTATAGCCTATGTGTTATTCTGATGTATAAGCTATATTATTGTAAAGTTTCATTAAAATCCATTAAGTAGTTTTTGCGTGAAAGAGTAACAAACATACATACAAACTTTCGCGCTTATAATATTAGTAAGAAGTAAGATGACATGATGTTCTCACGATGTTCTCCTTCAACGTTTGAGAGTAGGTTAGGTACTTGAATAACATACCTACATTTTGCCACTACTACTAAACCTAAACCACTTGTACTCTCAAATAAATTGGATAAAGCCACGGGCGGAAGATAGTGAATAATGCTAGTGTTGAATATTAAGGTAACACATTCATATATTACAGGGGTTCTACAACCAATCCGTATACAGTCGAGTGACGAGGCTTTTGCCAACTATGACAGAGAAGTGGTTATTGCCAGCGGCTTCGGCAGAACTTGGACTGATGGTATGTAAAAATAACTCTTAGAAATAACGTAAGGAATGACCGAATACCTACCTACACTTTGAAACTCGTAAAAAAAATATTGTTACGCACGGTACATAACTCCATCTGTTATCGGGCATCAAATAATCGGCACACGAATGATACTCAGTAGTGGTACGAAATATGTTAAGTAACAAAAAAAAAGTGAACGTGTCGCGGGACACGCGTTTGGAACGAAGTCCCTCCCGTTTGCAGGGTTGGCGTATCATGCCAGGCTCTCATTCTCTTAACCCATCCCTCTCTTTAATTTTGATTATTTCAAAATTATTTTTAATTAATTATTTCACGGCATCTGGTAGATACGAGTACATTGCGTGACCCAAGAGCTGGCACCTATCTGGCTCAGCGTATTAGCATTGCCATTCGAATTGGCAATGCCGCCAGTGTCTTAGGAACGCTGCCCCCTGGCTGTTGTCTGGATCAGTTGAGCCATTTATAGATCGTCTTAATGATCGTTAGATAGCTCAGCTGTTTCACATGTATTTTATATTATTCTGTACATTTCTGTATTTTTTTCTGTAAATAACCTTTACAGAAAAAAATACAGAAATCTTTTTTTTTTAATTTATAACATATATCGTCCAACTGCTGAGCTAAGGTTTATTTCAAATCTTTCCAACTGTCCCTATATCCGTCTAGGTCTCCCATAATACTCTCTCAAAGGAATCGAGATCATCTCTCTAATGATTTCTTAGGCCGACCGCAACGCCGGCGCCGCTGCGTAGGTTGGCAGGTGGTCAGCATGTTGGCCAATCTGTCACATACCTACTTTATATGCACTTAATGTACTAATAACATAATCGCTATACCAATTGAGTTTTGGGCAACAGGACCTTGTAGTCTCTACCAAAGTTTTAAGATCAGCTTAGGCAGCCGTACCCACGGTGACCAGGAAATATAAATTAAATTCATTAATAAATCCGACAACATATTAAGTCCATTTTTTTGTTAGTGAGTTGTCTTAAAAACTATGTTAATTTACAATGAAAGTACAACACATAAAAATTTAAAAGGAAGCTGTCTCAGGCGTGACTTTATACTTGATCAGAGCCTGAAAAAAGGCCTTCATTACTGGCAGGCCGTAGCGATCTGGAATGACCTGCAGGATGCTGTTGGAACTGCCCCGCACTCTGCTGAGTTTGGTTGGTTGATGGTTTTCACATCATCCGTAAGAAAACTGCCAATGAGGCAGTTTTCAGTTTTCTTACGGATGATGTGAAAACCATCGACCCGTGCCTCTGTATACATAGTGAATGCACTGGAGAAGCGCGGCTGTCACATCAGCATCGTAAAACCGTTATTATATTGGACGCGCAGAGCATTAAGCAATTTCTGAGTACAGCTAAACCACAGGCTGCTCGTGTAGAAAGATTGGCAGTAGGCTTTGAAGAGAGTTACTTTCACTTGCCTACTGCAACGAGCAAACCTGCGTGCCAGCATATTACATCTGACCGCCAACGCTCTACGCTCCTTCTCTATGTCCTCCTGGTCATCAAGGTCATTGGTAACGTAATGCCCTAAGTATTTAAACTTGTAGACGCGTTTAAATTCCGCCCCGTCAAGCCTAATAACTGGCACAGAATCAGGTACTTTACCGGAGGCCCTGAAGGCCATGTACTCACTTTTTTACAATTATAGAGCAAGCCATATTTATGAGCGTACTCATCACATATTCCCAGCATTCTTCTAAGAGCGCTGATCGATGGGCACAGCAGTACCATTTCGTCTGCGTAGCTGATATTGTTTATAAAAACATCATCAACCGAGCATCTGACACTTTCACTGCTGAGCCCAGCGATCAGGTCATTAACATACAGGTTGAAAAGATTCGGTGAGCTCAACCCCCCCTGCCACACACCATCATATTCATATTCATTTATTGTTTGTGAATTCAGGTATTTCAAAAAACAGGTGTTTCTTAAGAAGAATTAGGAATCTCTGAATTCATCCTGTACGCATCAGACAGACTTCCAGCCCATCTTACATGGTTTGTCTGATTGGCGTACCAATAGTAGAAGAGACGCTGTACCTTTGTATGCACACCTGTTCTCGCCAACTTTTCCCAGAGCTTGTCGTATGATACAAGGTCAAATGCTTTGGAAAAGTCGAGAAAGCATGCGTACACAGGTGTGCGTCTCTTTGTATAGTACTGTACAGTATGCTTTAAACGAAGAATTGCGGTTTCGGTTATGAGCTGTTTTTTGAAACCAAATTGAGCGTCATGGATGTTTAGATGTCTATTCTATACCGAGTCAAGCACACTGTCCAGCACCTTGGCAACTACCGTGGCTAGCGATATTGGTATATAGTTGCCTTTATCCGATAAGTCACCTGTTTTATTTTTCACAACTGGCACTACAATTGTTTGCATAAGTTCCTTGGGCAAGTATGAATGGTTCAGGCATAAGGTGAGTAATATTGGCAGGACATTTAGCAAGTGGGTTCCTGCATACTTTAGGTGCTCAATACTAAGGCCATCCTGGCCTGGTGACTTGCCTCTTACCATTTCTTTATAATTTCAGCTACTTGTTTAGCTAATACACTGTACAGTTCACCGGCCTCGACAAGCTCAGCATTGATCACAGAACTTGATGGGTCCAATGTGGAGCTTACATACACTGTGTGCTATGTGCTTTTGTCATACGTCAAAGCTAACCAACGTCATGTTTTATAATTATGCATAGGTAATTATATCCGTGAGTAGCATTTAATGGAGTATGTTCGTCTATCAGGTGCGATGTCTGAAGTCCTCAACTGGGTGTATTTACGCGCGCTTTCCAACCAGAACTGCCAGCAAGTGTTTGGCACCGCTCTTATCAACAGCAACACCATCTGCGCCACATTCTACAACGTCACTTCACAGTCTGTTTGCCAGGTACGTACGCCAGGTACGAACCCTGCGGGTGGGTTATTACGTAGAAGTTGCCGTAGCAACGCGACAGCAACATCCTCAAAATCAGTCATGTAGCAAAAAAACACGAATTTAGAAGCTGGCTGCAGTCTATTGTAGCTGCTACCTGTCGCCCACCCCACACCACACTAGACGTGTGCGCCGCCTTGTAAAATGTCGGCAGTGGCGCGCCGCACATTTTGGCTCGGCGGCGGCGTGGCTTGTTTTTTTTTACTTTTAGGATTGTTTAATTATGGAATTATGCATAAATTCTTTACATAGATTCGTTTAAACTAATGTTTCATTTATAGTGATTTGCAAATTTTATAATTGTCGATTGGAGGAATATAATTTTGCTAACCGTAATTGGGCTCAAGCAAGATCTTTTCGCTGAAATTAATAACCTAGGTACTAAAAAACCCTCTCACTGATGCTTGTGGCAAGCACACTGTAAAGCGGATAAGGGCAGAAGGTTGTGGAAATACATTTTTCTTACTATTTTAATAGAATAGCAAATTCACATAATTTGGTTCCTCTGGGTCGGCTAGAAGCAACCTATTATAATAATAATAATAAAATCTTTATTTCAGACTATATTAGGTCCATAATATACATGAAATTATCATAAACATTAGAAATCATCTACATACATAATAATCAATTACAAAATAATAAGTACAGAAGTCAAAACAAGAAAAAATACATTAAAAGACTTACACAAATTTATTTGGAATAATTATACTTTATGTTATTATTATTAGTGAAAACGTGCATCCTCGAGTAGTGATACATATAAATGCAGTCGAACCTATTTGCGAACACGCTCAGAATGCTATTGGAGCTGGCTCGGACCCTGCGCACCAGAGATGCTCCCCGCTTACGCATGGTGGTGTAGAAGCAGTCCACACGCGCCTCGCCACAGGCGAACTTCCCTGCCGCGCTACAGAATCGAGGCAGCCCCATCAACACCCTGAACGCGTTATTGTGTTGAGCACGTAAAGCGCTATACTGCTTTAGCGTATGATTCACCCACAGGCTGCATGTGTAAAAACTAGAACAGTAGGCTTTGAAAAGAGTTGTTTTTACTTCTCTAGAGCAGCGAGCGAACCTGCGGGCTATCATGTTCGCTCTTACAGACAGCGCCCTCCGTTCCCTCTCAATGTCAACATTATCCTTCAAGTCAGAGGTAAGGTAATGGCCCAGGTACTTAAACTCTCTTACTCTCTTTAGAGGAGCTCCATATAATTTGATGGGTGGTAAATTAGATACTGGACAACTTCCTCTAGCTTGAAAAATCATGCATTCACTATTATTAACATTGTATCTTAATCCATGTTTCTCAGCGTACCTCTCGCAGATTTGTAACAGTTTACTTAGACCGCACGTGGATGCGCTCAACAGCACCATGTCGTCTGCGTAGCTAATGTTGTTGATGCAGACACCGTCAATGAGACAACCGACACGCGTGCTGCTGAGCTCACCCATGAGCGCGTGCACATACAAGTTGAAGAGCTTTGGAGATGTCAGCCCCCCTTGCCTCACTCCACACTCCAACCTGTATGCCTCCGAGTAAACGCCTGACCATCTCACCACATTGACTTGGTTTTGATACCAGAACTTAAATATGTCATTAAGTTCTGGTGGCATTTCCAGTTCATTTAGCTTCTGCCACAGTAATTCATAGCTAACCAAGTCGAATGCTTTAGATAGGTCGAGGAAACATGCATGAATGGGAGTTTTGCGATCGGTATAGTACTTGACAGTCTGCTTCAAACTCAAAATAGCCGTATCTGTGGACAAACCTGGTCTGAAACCAAATTGATTATCATTAAGTTTCAGATAACGACCAAGTTGAGCATCAAGCAGACTGTCCAGCACCTTTGCTACAATAGTGGCTAACGAGATCGGTCTATAATTGTTCTTATCACTAATGTTACCGGTCTTATTCTTCACGATAGGTACTACCACAGTTTTCATCATTTCAGCTGGTAGATATGAGTGTCCCATACATAAGGTATAGAACAAGCCTAGTACTCTGGGCATATGAGGGCCCGCATGCTTAAGGTGTTCTATGCTGAGACCATCGTGGCCAGGAGATTTACCTCGTGACATAACCGTTATAACTTTATTAACCTCTTTCGCTGTAAATCTAGTTTGCAATTCCTGGCCATTTGATCCCGCATTGACTACCGACTGTGATGGTCCTAAGGGTGAATGCACGGTAAAATGATCCCTGAACATTTCTGCTATGGCTTTATCATCTGTGATACCAGCGACACTCGCAGGGAGACCGGGTTTACTGTTGAGTTTATTAGTTGCTTTCCAAAAACTAAGAAAGTCTTGTTTTAGGTGTTGAGCGGTAATGTTATCCATTTTTATTTGTTCGCTATTATTTTGACACCACTTTAACTATTGTCAATCTATTGGATCGTCTTGCATTTTCTGGTCTCTCTCGGGTACCTAAGCACACAACATTTTCTCGACATTTGCACTAACGTACCCAATATTCCCACCAACATGCTGTATTCTGCGGATGTGATCGACATTGCCATCACCAACAACATCCGCTGCCTTATCCAACTCAATGTTCTGAACGACTCTGGATTAACGCTGGAATCACGCTCGGATTGACTGCGGACTTTACCGCACCATGGCGTGAAAACGGATTGGGAGGCCTTCTTAAGAACCCTGGAATCAGTTGATGTAGGCCGTCAGTCCACCCCCGAGATGAGCTGGAAGCCACAGCACTGACCACGAAAATACTGGAAGCCAAAGAGAAGCCCTCTACGGAAACGACACGCCCGCATAAGTACAATATGCACATCAAACGAGAGCAAGAAGCAGAATAGAGAACTGCGGCGAAAATAAGCGCGCTCACGCTGCCCTTGTCTCAAAGCTTACCTGAACGCCCTGACTGCGGAGGCCCTGACATCGGATGCCGTAAAGGCTTGGCGTGGGGAGTCGAGAGAACACCATCGCACAAGCCTCGGAATACGAAACCAACCTCCACGCTCTTAGGAATCAGAAGCACGTACTCCACAATGGTCCTGCTGACGTGGGTGCTGCTATATCACTTGGCAAAAGAGCTCTCCGTGGAAACTGTGGAAACTGCTAACTCCGGTCTGCGCACCATCACCACCACAACAAGAAACAAGGGAACAAGGAAGCTGCCTATTGCCCGCGCTCTACGCGCTCTTCACCGACGATATCCTGACCCTGGAGGGGCACCTTATCTCCGGGGAAAGGAATGTGACGTTGGCGCTATTCGCAGACGACAGCGCCTGCTTCGTCTCCTCGCGCAGCCCAATCATCGCCAATAGGCACATGCAGCGCCTGCTAGACATCCTCCCACTCTGGCTAGACAAGTTTTGCATGGCCGTCAACGTGGGGAAGACAGCAGCGCTCTTCTTGATAAGCCATCGTAAGCCCCCGCAACCGCTACAACTTCAGGGCCAAGATGTAGAGTGGAAGAAGTCAGTTCGGTCACCTAGGAATCGAAATCAACAGGTCGTTGAGGATGGGCCCTCAGGCAAACCACGCGTTGCCCGTGACTAGCTCCTCCGACCTGTCCTCTCCTCGCATCTCCCACTTAGAACCAAACGAAAAACCCACAAGGTCTACACATCCAGTCCCGATTCTCTGCGACCAACCGACAAATGCTGCAAACCGTGCAGAATGCCCTGCGGATGTGCATAGGAGCCGGTCGCTACGTCTGAGACGATGGGATCCCTCGCGACGTGATGATGAAGAGCGTGGAAGAGTACGTGGTGATGTTGGGGTGTCGAATCATAAACCAGAGTACTAGTTACACGTTTTTGATTTGGGCCCTAGTCTTAGACTGGCATTCGCAAGCCAACCGCGGGTGCGTTTCGGCGGCGTGTGACACTATAAAGTAATAATCACACGCCACACACAAATGGCGGCGGCGGCGGCGGCGCGCCGGGTACACTCGGCGGCGTCGCGCCGGCGCCTATCGCGGATGCCCTTTAGGCATGTGGAGCGTGGCTGATGTACTGAATTAATTTTATTTAAAACGATGAATCGCCAAACACGATTTACTTGCGTACGCTTACATAAACTGTGTCACCATAATCAAGCCGCCCCTTTTTTTTAAATTTACAAATGTTCAAAATCTAGTTACACAAAAATTCAACATTCAAAACGTTACAGAATAACCACTTCATACACGACTCAGACTCGCTTACCAAGAAGTAATTTGATCGGTTGTTGATATGATTCTTGCACGGAGCGATTGTACTTACAATGTTTTATTGAATACTAGCTGACCCGGCAAACCTTGTTTTACCATATAAAGGGTCTTCCAATAGGCACGTCCAAACTTTGACAGTTGGTAGCTGCCATCTTGTTGAAGCTACATCTGTCAAATTGGTTGTAATTTATTCATTCTGTTTTGCCAAATCATCATGGATAGCTATAGCATTCAACAACACGTGCAAATGATAAAATTATTTTATCATTTGCACGTGAACAAAATGAGTGTTTTGTTCGGGCAACGCACCGCGCGCTTCGCCCATTTTACGGTCGCCATAATCGTCCTACCGAGAGGACTATTCGTCGTGTGGTGGATAAATTTGAGTCCACTGGTTCGGTAAATGATCGACCAACACCCGTACGTCAACGAAACGCAAGGTCTGCCGAAAACATCGCCGCTGTTCGTGAGAGTGTGCAGGAGAATCCGAGGCAGTCGATTTCGCGTCGCTCACAACAAGAACTCGGCCTTTCACAGACCACAACTTGGCGAATTTTGCGTCGTGACTTGGGAATGCCACATTGAATATTCTGCATGAGAGATTTGAGGGCATGGTCATCTCACGTGGAGCTGATGTGAACTGGCCACCGAGATCTTGTGACTTAACCCCGCTAGACTTTTTCTTGTGGGGTTTTCTTAAGTCGCAGGTCTATGTGAATAAACCACAAATCACAGCGGCCCTCAAAGCCAACATAACCTATGCCATAAGTCATATTCAGCCTGATTTATGCGCAAAAGTCATGGAAAATTGGATATCTCGCATGCGCTCCACCCAGAGAAGCCGTGGCGGACATTTGAATGATGTCATATTCCACACATAATGGCATCACTACATCTTTCAAATAAATAAATAATTTCGATAATATATCACACGCACTTTGTTTTATTTAAATTTAAAGATAGGACACGCTTAATGAAAGACCCTTTACATACACTTTGACACATTGACACACTCCAAAGTACAGTTGGCTATAAAAATCAATGATAAAATACAAAATAAAAATATTAATGACACAAAATCAACACATGATATTATTAAACTCTTTAGTACTTATTGAATAAAAAAAAAAGATTAGACACTGGTAAATAGACAAAAATACAATAAAATTTAAAAGTATATACTGTTCTACATTTTCTTTAGACACTTATTACCTTAACTTTAGAAATAGTCAGGGCTGAAGTTACTGATGGCATAGCTACTTGTTCACCTTGCTGAGGCGTTACAGCCATTACGTGGCTATGTACCCAACTCCTGGTACGTTTAGGACACTTTTTATAACAGATATATAATATGAATAAAATAACGTTAAGTCTTATACTAAACTGGCTTAACTGGCCTTCAACACCAGAAGCATGGTGATGCAATGCATCTGATTGTGCAAAACTAATTAGGTCATTCTGAACTATACTTTGATTCTTCCCCATGGTGATAATAAAATTGCAATATTACATGCATCTTAAAAAAAATTCAACAAGTTAAAAATAGTTTAACCTATCAAAAAACAAAAAAGAGAAAAATAGATTACTTACTTGAAAAATTACATATGAAATAATATAAATATAAACTAATAAATAAAAATATATAAACTATTTAATAAAAAAATAAATAAACTGAAAACTACTTACTGCGTATTGCTGCCTGTGAGTGAGCGTGTGTTAGGTATGTTTGGAAACGAGTTTTAGTATATTGTGTTTGTGGGAGAAGGCATTTTAATACCTCCAGTCTCGTTAGAGCCTGGGTGGCTAAGCTGCCTCCTCGTGTATAGTATTTTGTGTGAGTAGATGTGTGTATGCGTCTAATTTTTAAAACTAAAGATTGCTCAAACATCTTCTTATTTCGGTTAATTAATACTTCTTTATACTTACGCTTAAAAAGATTTTTACTCATTTTACTATATAAAAGAGGCGGGGTATTATTCAAAATGTTCGCTGCACTATATTTGAAACAATCTTCAAATTTCGTGTTGTTATGCGTAGGTATATTGACAAAGCCAGCAGGAGTTTACTTCGGGTATTTCGGGAGTGTATGTCCTTTACCCAAATCAACTTTTTGAAGAGATACCCAGGCTTCCTGTTCCAGACTACCTTTTACAGTAAAATAAATCTCTGATAAGAACTTTTTCTACATGGTCTTGCTCGCTCTGCTGACAATTCATAAACAATGGACTTCATCAAACTCGGTAAAGTATAAAACAAAATTGTTCTTCGATTCTTAGAATTATTTTTCAAGCTGTTCATCCGTTTCCGTTAAACTGTATGACCATACAGTGATCGCATAATTCAAGTCTATGTCTATTACTAGTTTTATGAGTTACCTACATAATATTGGCGGGTCTCAGTTGTTGGTTCATGAATAGTCTGATAATGGTCCTCATATTATGCTAGTCCTCCCACACAATAGTTTACATGCCCACAAACCTAATAGACTTGTAAAGTCACACTTTCACTGTCTATTGAGGTCGATAGGCTGATGATATTATATCCAATGTTTTTTTTTTTTTTAATTTGCTAGGGTTTGCCCCACGGCATTGCCTACGTGTAACTATACATTGTACAAAATCTTGGTCAGGGCGTTATAATATAATATTTTGTGAACATCTTTGTAGGAATACACTATAGGTATCGATCATGAGCGAGTTCATACTCCGACTCACACTTGGCCGATTTTCGGGTAGCTGTGACCACAAACTTTTTTCAGGGCTAGATCCACGCCTGTGTGGGATCAACTATAGGCCACACATATAGGTGACGAGTGCTCGTGAAGCCCTCAGTCCGTTACTAAAAAACAAATTCCTTTAATACCGAAACTTGATTTTCATACGGTTCATAATGGGTGTATTGTTTGTTTGTATTGTACTGTATACCTAATAAGAACATAGAGTTTTGTGTAAATTCGCTGATATAAGATGTCGGAAAATTTCAATTTGGACAGGACAACGCCTGCCGGCTTAGCTTTATACCTACACCATTACTTACCTACATTAACGATATTATAATAACTAAATAGACTACAAGCACTGTAGTCGAAAGACAGTGGTCATTCAAGCAAATTGTTAATTTGACAGGACAATAACAGCTTCGTGACGACGTCTCGGACAGTTTGTTAACTGTTCTTAATTCAACAGGGCGATAGCGGCGGTCCTCTTGTGCACGTAGCCAGCGATGGGTCTCCCATCCTAATTGGTATTGCCTCATTCGTTGCCGGCGGCTCGTACGGGTGCCACTCTGGTCTTCCGGGAGGTAAGAAAAATGTTTACTAAAGAACTGTATATAAAATATTAAAAGAACTAGTATTTTTAATTATGAGTTAGTGACATCTAGCTTCGAATAGTGGAACTGTTTAATGTTGCCTGATCGCTTGTGACAATATGGCTCATACATGCACTTTTTATTTATAAACATTATTAAATTCTATGGTTTCTATGGTGGGTCTATGGTACATAATAACTACTGTACCTACCCAAACTCTGGACTCAAACAAAACATTGTTATACCCGAATTTTGGGTAGCAGAATTAATAAACTCTATTTTTTTTATATTCACATGGTTGTATCCGGGTGAGATATGTAGCTTTACTATTAAAAATGCAATGTAATATACATTGCATTTTTAATAGTAAAGCTATTAAAGTAGCTTTACTATTAAAAATGCAATGTATATTGTACCATATCTTTTGTGAATATATATACTGAATACTAAATACTAATTATCAGGTTTTATCCGTCCCGGACCATTCCTCCCGTGGTTGGAACAAGTTACTGGAATTGATTTCGAGAACTTGGATGAATCAACAACATCTGAGCCGCCAACTCCTGAGCCGCCAACTACTGAGGCAACTACTCCTGAGTCTACAGAACCTACAACTACCGATGCAGCAACTACAACAACAGATGCAGAAACTACAACTACCGATGCAGCAACTACAACATCTGATGCAGCAACAACAACATCCGATGCAGCAACTACAACATCTGATGCAGCAACTACAACATCCGATGCAGCAACTATAACTACCGATGCAGCAACTACAACATCTGATGCAGCAACTACAACATCCGATGCAGCAACTATAACTACCGATGCAGCAACTACAACATCCGATGCGGCAACTACCACTACCGATGCGGCAACTACAACATCCGATGCAACAACTACAACTACAGATGCAGCAACTACAACTACAGATGCAGCAACTACAACTACAGATGCAGCACCTACAACTACCGATGCAGCACCTACAACTACCGATGCAGCAACTACCACTACCGATGCAGCAAGTATTACTACCGATGCAGCAACTACAACATCCGATGCAGCAACTACAACATCCGATGCAGCATCTACAACTACCGAAATAGGAACTACAACTACCGAACCTCCGACTTCCCCCGAATCAGAAGAAAGTGAAGAAGACAGTTCAAGTGAAGAAGACAGTTCAAGTGAAGAAGACAGTTCAAGTGAAGAAGACAGTTCAAGTGAAGACGACAGTTCAAGTGAAGAAGACAGCTCAAGTGAAGAAGACAGCTCCAGTGAAGAAGACAGCTCAAGTGAAGACGACAGTTCAAGTGAAGAAGACAGCTCAAGTGAAGAAGACAGCTCCAGTGAAGAAGACAGCTCAAGTGAAGAAGACAGTTCAAGTGAAAAAGATCCAGAAACGTCAGAACTGTTGAAGAAGTTGGGTGTAAAAATGAAAGTACGTCAATAACTTGAGGGGTCAATAAATAGGTCAAGGATGACTGCGTTGACAAATTGTCAATTAAAATACTTTTAACTTACTGCAAATTACATTATTACATTCAAAGATAATTACGATTATTGTGTTGTTATTGTACCTATCTATTATTAATTGTGTACAATACAAGTATAATTAATAAATTTTAAACTTACGTCTAAAATAAATATAAAATATTTATAACCTATTCATTGCAACCATTCCAATGAGCCCAAACACGATACCTCTGCAGTAAGTGGGTGAGGAGTTGGGTATCCTGCATACTCCAGGAGATACTGAAGCACCAGGTCAAGGTTACCCAGCTCTTGCAATATCATTGAAGTAACACGACACCTAATTTTGAATCGATCAGACCTGTGGAATTAGCTCACATCTCTTCATCGACATGATGAATGACTAAACAGATTTTTTCAAATCATAGCTCAGCTAAGAACATTCTCGATCACATCTCCTCACAAACAAAATGAAACTAAATCAAAATCAGTTCATCCTTATAAGAGCTATAAGCCACAGATAAACACTTTACATTACATACACACTTTTGTACATAGTACCTATACCCCGGTATTAGTGATACATTATATTGTTTAGCAAGCCAACATAGACAATAATGTCACAGCTTATGTTAAGCCTTTGTTGAAAAATGCTAAAGTTGTCAAAAATTTTATTGACACTGCGTGTTTTGTGTTAGTATGGTCAATGGATAGGTGTAAGAAGACAGCTATTGTTTGCTTTAATTCTTCAACTTCAACTTCACAGAGCTTAGACTCTGATACAGAAAAGTTATCTAAATCATTGATAAAATTATTCATAGTTATTATAGAAAATAGGAGATCTGAAAAAAAATATATAACGGCGCTCTTAGGCGCCTTCATAATCTATTGAATTGATATAGGTACTTACCTTTTTTCTGCTATATTTTTTGCCGGGCAATCAGTATCAGTGCGATGATTACTCGGCTTCTTGAAACGAAGGCAAGTGGCGCACTTTGGATCATCCGCCTTCGTGCATGCCTTGATGGAGTGACCAGGTGCCGCACAGTGACCACAAGTGTGTGTTGACTCCCGACAAGACTTGGCCGCGTGACCATACTGTTGGCACTTACATCGTGTGACCAAGGTAAAGTCACGCACATGTCAAGACGACCAATTCACATATAGGTACTATATGTTTTGTTATCAGTTCAAAGTCAAAGTCAAAGTCAAAAGATACTTATTCAATACAATCACAAGGATCACTTTGAAACGTCTTACATACTAGGTGAATTTAGGTGCCAATTTATCCTAACCCAAGCCCGAGAAGAATTGGCAAGAAACTCGTCTTGGTTCTAGCGCTTTTTAGCATGATCCATCTTATAACTACCTTAACTACGAAATACTAATACAAGAGAGTTTATACATTTCAAGTGTGTCGGTTAACTGTCTGACGGCAGAGCGACATGAGGCCATGCATTCTTATCAATAATATGGTCAATAATAACATATCAATAATATATATAGGGATCAAACTCACCCTGATGAAGATTCTCTAGATGAATCGAAACAATGTCGGTGCCTCCATCGACAACTTAATACGTGAGTAAAGCCCGTGTTTATCAAAATGAATAATATAGTCATTTATATTATAATAAGCTTTCTTCAAAAGACTACCTTTTATGTATGCTTTAAATTTCTTAATAGGTAGTTTAGTAGCATTTTCAGGAAGCTTATTATAGAAGCGCACCGTGTTCCCCATAAAGGACTTAATTACTTTTTCTAGACCTAGTTTTTTCTAGATCTACTTTTCGAAGCCTAGGGATGTATAATTTATGTCTATTCCTAGTGTTGATTCTATGAAGGTCACTATTTTGCTGAATCCCATCTCTATGTTTATGTGTGTATAACAAATTTTCATATAATATATTGTGAAGCCATTGTGAGAATATTAATTTCTTTGAATATTTCTCTTAAAGATTCTCATGGTTTCATTTTATAAAAGGCACGTTTTGCCCTTTTTTGAATTACAAATATTTTACCAATATCAGCTGCTTTCGCCCAGAGAATGATGCCGTATGACATAACACTATGGAAGTAACTGAAATAAACTAGTCTAGCTGTAGCTTCATCAGTAAGCCACCGTATCGCACGAACTGCATATGCAGCGAAACTAAGCCTACCAGCAAGTGTTTCAATTTGTGGTCCCCACTGTAGTTTTGCATCAATATTAAAACCTAGGAAGATCGTGGAATTTACAAGATTCATTGCCTCTCCATTTATTTCAATGTTGGTCGGGCTATGAATAACATTTGGTAAAGTGAATTTGATACATTTAGTTTTTTTTAATTAAGCAAAAGATTATTTACAGTGAACCAGTCAAGAACTAACGATAAGGATTCATTTACGTTATCGCAAATACTGGTTTTCCCTCTCTCAACTTTTAAAATTAAAGACGTATCGTCTGCAAATAAAACTATATCACAAATATTTTTTACATAAAAAAACCGGCCAAGTGCGAGTCGGACTCGCGCTCCGAGGGTTCCGTACAAACCTATAGGTATATAAGTAAAATTTCACCCATCACGACAATCGAGTCATAGTTGGATGATGTAACAAAAAATTTTCATTTTTCGCAATTTATCCTTTATCTGTGCTATAAAACGTACGTACCAAATTTCAAGATTCTGAGTTCACGGGAAGTACCCTGTAGGTTTTGATTCCCTTGCGAGTTGCGAGTTTGAATATATGCGGCTTAAATTGCTGTTTCTCTTGATTGCGTTGACATAGAAGTTTGATTTTGTTACAGCTTAAAGGTA
Source organism: Lampropteryx suffumata (assembly GCA_948098915.1). Classification (NCBI taxonomy): domain Eukaryota; kingdom Metazoa; phylum Arthropoda; class Insecta; order Lepidoptera; family Geometridae; genus Lampropteryx; species Lampropteryx suffumata. The sequence goes on along the minus strand of OX402562.1, from coordinate 17,692,720 downwards.
TTATAGACCTGAGTGTTTTATATGAATTTCAATTTAATACCTCTACGCGTTCATGAAAAAAGAGGTAGTAAGTTTAAAATTATTAAAAATATTTTTATTATATGATGTAACTAAAAATGTACGGTTATCGCAATTTATCCTTTATCTGTGCTATAAGACGTTGCTTCGTACCAAATTTCAAGATTCTGAGTTCACGGGAAGTAACCTGTAGGTTTTGATTTCCTTGCGAGTGTCGAAAATTTGCGGCATAAACGGCTGTATCTTTTGATTGCGTTGGCTTAGAACTTTGATTTTTCCACAGCTCTAAGGGACAGTAGACCTGAGTATTTGATATAAATTTCAGCTTGATACCTCCACGCGTTTCTGAGAAAAAGTGTCTTGACAGACAGACGGGCAGACGGACGGACAACAAAGTGATCCTATAAGGGTTACGTTTTTTCCTTTTGAGGTACGGAACCCTAAAAAGGTAAATCGTTAACGTATACTAAGAATAAAAAAGGGCCTAGTATCCATATCCCATATCAATAATTGATCCTGAAGACCTCTCACCACCCACGTCTACTTTCCGGACTCTATTGGATAGATAAGACTGTATGAGGTCAATCGCCCGGTTTTTAATGCCATAATATTTTAACTTTGTGATTAGGGTTGCATGACTCACATAGTCAAAGGCCTTAGATAGATCGCAGTATACCCCAACTGCATCCTGTGACTTCTCCCAGGCCTCAAATATATGCTTTAAGTGCGCTATACCTGCATCAGCTGTTGATCGACCTTTATTAAATCCGTATTGATTACTATGTAGCAGGCCGTTAACGTTAAAGTGGTATAATAACTGATTCAGAATTATTTTTCAAAGATTTTACTTAATGCCGGTAATATCGATATCGGTCTATAATTAGCGAGATCACTTTCACTTCCAGACTTAAACATAGGAATGAGTTTACTGTGTTTCATGAGATCGGGAAAAACTCCCTCATCGATACATCTATTAAAATATAAGCTAAACATGGTGCAATATCTAAAATAATAACAACCAGCACCTTTGTAGATATTCCCCAAAGATCTTCTGTATTTTTTATATTAATTAACTTGAATGCTTTTACAATACTGGCCTCGTTATTAGGTATAGCTAAAACTAAACTCATTCTTACATTTTGCAATTTTTGATTTATCTGAGAAAAAACTATCAAATGCATTCGCAACATCCTGTTCCTTTGTCAAAATTGTACCATTTATATTTAACTAGCAGACCCGGCCACGGGTTGCTGTGGCTAAGGTTTTTGTTATATTACATTGTAGTAAACAATTTAAGAGGAACGGTAGGAGAACATCAGTCACGGGGACCACCATGCTTTTTACATATATGGCATTTGTAAAAAATATGGTGACCTCCATATTTTCTACTACCATAACCCCTTAGTACAATGAAATTATTATTTACGAACGAAGACGGAAACGTTAACGCTTGTATTCAAATTCACTGGATTGGGATTTGAAGGGGAAGGACTTTGAACACGATTGATTAAAATTTTCGTACGGTTGATATTAAGCAAAAATCAATACAAAATAATTAATCTTAAAATTTATTATTTTTATGTCATTTTGTAACAAATGAGTATATTACAAAGTTGTTAGTAAATAACATGTGACACTTAAACTTATGAATGAGGTAGGTAAGGCAGATAGTCATAAATCTTTAACAGTAATATTTATTATTTTGAATTATTAATACTTTTAATTTCAATTTAATCGGTGCACAATATTTTTGGTTAACCTGTCTTTAGCTAACACAAATAGATTCGACGGTTTCCCTACACGTAAACATGCAATATATAGTTATACTTGCCCATGAGAAAAACATGGATTTTCCAAATCTAAACCACAAATTGACATTGTTTGGCCTTGAGACTTATTTATAGACATGGCAAAAGCTAAACGAATTGGAAACTGTAGCCTTTTGAAGGGTATGGTAGAATCTGACGGTATCATTGGAATACGTGGCAACAGGACCACATTTCCTTTAAACCTCCCACCTTAAATGGTTGCTTCAAGAATATTTCCGGTGATCTTTTTGATGACCGTACCGTTGCATAATTGAGGTGGATTTAAATTACTTAGGAGAATAATAGGAGAACCAATCTTTAATCGAAGATTATGTGGTGGCATTCCAGGTATATCTAGTGAATTAAAAAATTCAGTTGGAAAATTTACTCTTTCATTTTCATCAACAACAGTATCGATTGATTTAAAAGACATTAGATCGCCTGGTAACATAAATAGGTAATTGCCAAATTTACCGGTATTTGGATCACACTGTTTGATGTTAAGGTGATATTCATCCTGTCCTTGCCAAAATATTAATGGATATTGTAGTGCGTCATATGAACGGTGTAGATCCGAAATCGTACTGACAGTGCTGTCTCGCCGTGTAATTTTTATAGCTCTTTTGTCATTTGGATCACCAACCATAATAACAGCAACCTCATCAACAGTTGGAGCGTTGAATCTACCAGCATGTTCTCCTAATGGTACTTTGTCGGCTTTTATGACGATTTGATAGTTGTCATTTTGCAATCGTGGCGAAACTCTTTTAATCAATCGAATTAGTTTATTCTGATCTTATAAAAAAAATTCCAGTAATATCACAATCGCTCTTTCCTTCTGCTTGTTCAATAAAATTATACTGGCACCGAGTCGTCACGAGCTTTTCACAATTGCCCATAAAATAAATTTGAAGAAATTTCGGATTATTTATCATCAGTCATTGGCATCAATGATCCGATTTTATGGTACACCTGGCCTTGTATTTTGAATGTAGTTTCAAAATTACGTCCATCGGATGCAAGATCGCAAATTTTAGTTGCCCCAAATGACGTCATTTGGAAGCAAGAATTAAATTTGCGTATCTTACGCAAAAATAATTTTGAATCATCTGAATTGCCAGCAAGAAGGTTCCGGCGGAGTGGGTAGAGGTGACAGCACAACTTTTCCTGATGCACAGCACATGCCGGGTGCTTCATTCCGAAATTTCAAAGCCTCACAATATTGACATACATTATCCATTCCACCGATAGCAATTTTTGAATGCGCAGAGTAGTTAATATCTGGTGCATATTAAAAAGCAAGACGAACGAATGATGTACGTGTTAATGAGCGGCCGATCTGCTGCCTCTGTCGTTCTTGTACTCGTGCTGTAGCTATGTTTCGTTCTCGTGCCGCTCTGTTCTCGTAATAGTCTATCGCAGACGTTCGTCACGCTGTTCTTGAGATTATTGTGCACCACCTTTTGCTGTCCTGAGTCTTTGATCCGTATTTCTTGTTGCGATTTGTTCTGCCAACTGATGAGCTCTTTCAACACGTTTGCGTCGTGCCTCTGCTCCTCTGGTTGTTGAGGTTAGATTTTTTCAATGGCATTTGACTGAAAATAATAATTTAATCGTTTAAATATTAGAAAAAAAAACTGAAAAACATGCTATTATAGCACATTGAAATGATGCAAAAATTTAAGTGCAAAATAATTTTTAATAGAGGTTAAATAAAAACAATGAAAAAAAACTATTATACAATTATTGAAATTATTGAATTATAGCCTTTGTGTTATTCTGATGTATAAGCAATATTATTGTAAAGTTTCATTAAAATCCATTCAGTAGTTTTTGCGTGAAAGAGTAACAAACATACATACAAACTTTCGCGTTTATAATATTAGTAGGTTTAGTAGGATTTATAATTTGTGTGATGAACATGTTGTTCTGGATCTTGGTGTTATTAATCAGTCATCTGGTTTCCATAGCTTTGCTTATTTTGGGGTTAGATGGTGCTGTGTAAATTACTTATCAATATTTTGTTTGTTTATCATTTTTGTAATGTTTAACATAACGGTTTTAAGGATAAAGTAAGATGGAAGCATTTATTTTGTGTCAAAATTCAGATAGCATATGTTGTTGTTGTTTTTAGCCCGCACTGTCCCACTGCTGGGCAAAAGCCTCCCTTCGAGTTTTCCAATGATTTCGGTCCAACGCCATTGTCTGCCACCGACAGTCGCTAAAGGTGTCTAGCTCGTTTGTACAATTTATTATTGAAAAAGTGTGGGGAGCTTTGTACCATTTTCTCATTGATATATTAATAAACTTTAATAACTATGTGATAATACTTACATAGGATTTTATTTTGCTTGCTTTGAATTGATTTTAGCTCAGTGTTTTGTTGTACTTCGTGCGGTCAACTTTCTAGTAAAGAGTTTCGTCATTCCGTTTCTTGTGACCATTGTGAGTGACCATGTGTTTTTTTAACTCAATCATAAGTGCTTTGTGTTGGATACCTAGGAGGTAGTACCTAGAATAGGTACCTACTAATCGTGTAATGTGGTGTTTGTTATTGTCAATTTTCAAAATTTTATGGATCCGCCTAGAACAAGACATTAAACGGTATGTAGGTAACTTCTTTTACCATAAAGTTAAAAACTTTGTTTTTCAAGAGACGAATACTTAACTAGATTAGCCGCTGGATTACTAGGTAGTTACTAAATAAATATGTACTTAGTTTTGTGCTACAAACGAAACAACATGGCTTGTGTGAATACCGCAGTCAGTATGTGATGTAGGTAGGTACCTACGTCAAAAGATACTTACATACACCAACCTAGGTACCTATCTAGCCTAGCTTAGCAGATAATTTGAACTCACGCGAAACTAGGTAGGTAGGTATGTAGGTAGGTAACGCATTTAGAAACATTGTTGACAAAATAAGGGTTGTAAATTTTATTTCTTGAATGTTTTTGTATGAATATCTGAAAATATTAATTCTTAGGATTTGTACCCCCACAACTGTTAATTTTCATGGACGGAATCTCCTCGTTCAGGCTTAAAATACTAGTTCCTGAATTCCCTGTATACTAGCAATATTATAATTTTCGTAGAAAGGAAGTACCTCAGATTGTACCACCCAGTGTTCAGTGATACACATACTATCTACTTTGAAATGATTTAAAAATAATTCACATTCTAATACTTTGCTGGGCAGGCCTTGCATATTTTGGTGAACTACTTGTAAACTGCCTGTTTTTCCCATTGTCGACTTGGTCAGTTTAAATGCTGGTCAGTTGGCCCTACTACATTTTTTCCCTCATTAGTACTATTACTAACCACGGGATCGTCATTAAACTGTGCTATAATTCTTATAACAGGATCAATTATTATATGCTAACAAATTAGCAATAATCAATTTACTATACCTACTAAGGTATACATTACCTTTAGTCAAATAAAAATTACTAATAAAATTATTAGTGTCTAAATATAAAACATTTCAAATTGTAAAGCATTAAATTCAGATTGAATATTTTCTGATTGTCTTTAGCACTCAATGATTTTGAGTAAGGGAAAGCACATAAAATAAGTTTCCCCAGCCCAAGATCTAGCTTTTCTAACAGGGTCTCTATCAGTTCTTTGCGTATGCGCAAGTACTTCGATAATGTAGTTGCAGGTCTCAGCGTTTCTTTTGCTTGACTTATGGCTTGACCGGATCGAAGCTAAAAACTGGTCGATGGTGGAATTCCTGAGGGTTTCGGCTAGATTTTGGTTGTATAGACAATTAAAAACTTATTTTTCTGGTATCGATGAGGACACTCCGATAACTACAACTCTGGGCCGTGGTTTATGCGGCTCATCGATTGTAAGGCCAGAATTTGTAAGCTGTACCGATTTCCTGAGCTTTTCAATGTCGTCTATTGTTTCTGTGCTTATTATAACACCTCCGTTCCTTGTCTTGTGAAGGCCTCATACATGTAGTTTCATTTGTTCAGGGCAGACAATTTTTTGTGCGAGGGATTTCGTATCCTCGATTGACTTGAATTTGTCATTGGGATAAATGGCCACTGAACTTAAATGTAACGGCTTTATGTAGTTATTCGCACCTTTCGCCCCGCCAAGCAGCGAGAACTTCCTTTGCCGACATGGTTAGACCATGTCGGTAAAGGAAGTTTCCGGTGCTGTTTTCGAGGACTTCTCAATTATAGACAGATTAAATTGGTCTCATAGGTCTTGAGTGTAGGAGTGGGCTTTCATAGCTTTCTGCTTCTAAGATTAGTAATGTACTGTCATCTGCGATGTACCAATACCAACTTTACGGCACAGATTACTGATACGAAGCTTCTGCTCCGAATTCAGCTTACCTTCTGATGCAATAGAGCACACTTCGCCTAGATACTACTCGATGGACGACATCCAGTTCTGTATTTCTGCAGAAGAAATAAAGTCAAGTCAAAGTCAAAAGATACTTTATTCAATACAATCACAAGGATCACTTTTAAACGTCTTACATACTAGGTGAATTTAGGTGCCAATTCATCCCAACCCAAGCCTGAGAAGAACTAGCAAGATACTCGTCCTGGTCCTAGCGCTATTTTGCATGATCCATCTTCTTCCATCATCTGAATGTTTTGCCTCATACTTTCACTCTGTGTACAGTACGGTTCAGCCTGACCTGGACCCAATGGAGGCCGAGCGCGCCTAGCCCGTGGAGGCGGGGGCCGCACGGGTGCACGTCGCACAGCTGAGTGCCCGTGACGTGCGTAATGCACTTCGTGCACTAAAGCCAAAGCACTCTCTAGGTCCTGATAACATACCTCCTTATATCGTTCAAGACTGTCGTATGGTTTTTGAGACACCTTTCTACATACATACATACACCTACATATTTTAAATTTATGTTTAGGCGAATGCCTACTTCACAACTTGTAGTCAGTTAGTGGAGTATTCTACGGCGAGACAGGGGAGCAATAGGTGGCGGGTGATGCTCTGTGCACGTGCTCCTATTGTACTGTGCCATCACCGTGAGCTAGAGACTGACCGCGGTGAAGATCTCTAGGCCAGTATCACATACTTTGGCCGTACGTTCCATGTGTGTGTCATATACATTAGTACAAGTGCCACTGATGACGTGTACATGAGATGGTTTTGTAAGACGGAATCCGTCATAAATAATTTCAATGGACAAGTAATTATATGTATTAGGAGATCTTAATTTGAACAGCTCTTCTATTGTTATTGGTAATTATTATTGCTATTTCCTATCTTTTTGTGGGCTGACTGATTATAATAATATTATGAATTTTAGTGGTGGAAAGCTTGACGTTGTGTTGGTTCGGGAGAGCGTAAGCGTCCGAGAGGTTGTAGTAACAGAAACTGAAGGAATTGTACCCATTGACAAGCTGTACGATCCGGCATTAGCTGTTCATTTTGGATTAAAATCAGCTCAGAACAATTCCGAGGTCATGCAGCGGAGTAACATTAATCCGGTAAATGACTGGAACTTTAACAAGTGTGACTATGAACAGTTGTATCATTTGCTCTCCAGTGCTTCATAGGATAGTGTTTTACAGTCATAATTGTGATGCACCTACAGCTACAAAGTCTTTTTACGATACTGTTTATGATATTTTCGATTTATGTATGTGACGGCGTGGCGTCTCTGTTGTCGTAAACAGCACGTGCAACGCTAAACCAGCCACAACAGGCCATTCCCACTCCTAAAGCGGGCGAGCGGGAGGGAGCGGACACACTCTTACCTTGACTTCAGCCCGATGCACATGTTGTAGCGCTCTTGGGTTGCTAATTATTGTGCGATATTGTTACTAAGTTATTACTTGCAATTATTACATCGTAGATAAATTTAATAAATCTGATTAATTATAAAATCAATAAAAACCATTGATTGAGACGGAAATATTCTATTCTTTTAGATAATGTTGGACCCTGAGCCTTTATCAGAAGTCTGATAAAGGCTTCTGATAAAGGCCTAATCCATCTCCACAAAGTTTCACAGCAAATACGGCTACTGATTTAATGTAAATGTTCTCCTCTGGCATGGAAGCCATCTTAAAAAAAATTGCAGACAGCATGGTTTCTCATTCAACAACACCTAGCTCGCGTGCTAAACTCGTAGTCAGTTTCGATCCTGATACACCTGAATCCGACATAGTCAGTTGGTGTGCGTTGAGTGACATGATCATTGAGAAAAAGCAATTAGAGGGGGTAGACCTGATTTTAGCCTTAACTCAATCTCTAAAGGGCCGAGCTGCTATGTGTCTAACAAAGATTCAGCCGAATAAAATCTCTTGGGATTCTGTCAAAGAAATGTTGATATCCAAATTCTCTAAGCCCATGATGATACAGGATCATTTTGATCTGGTTATCAAATTGGAAATCGATAATAAAGAAGGTCCTGCTGAAGCAAGTATGCGATTATGGCAGCTTATAGAAAGCATTCCTGATGCTAATCTGTCAGAAAAAGTTATGACTGGTTTTGCTATTTCTATTTTATCACAGTGCGATGGTAGGATTCGCCGCGAACTCAACTCAGTGGCTATAAATGACAAAAGCCAACTTTTACGCACTCTTCGTGGTTTTACACTGAAGCGAAAGATGGAAGAACCGACAACCGCAGATACTGAGACAAAGAGGTTTCGCACATCAGTGTTTCGCGGAAATTGTCATTTCTGCGGAAGATCGGGGCACCGTGGTAATGAATGTAGGGACAAACAACGAATTCTCTCTAAAACCCCGTCTGTTTCACCAAAATCTGACCAATCTAAGTAAGCTGTGACCTGTTACGTATGCAACGACCAAGGACACGTGGCGACCGTCTGTCCCAAACGCTGGAAGAAAAAAGAAGACGCCACACCGAGCCCCAGCAGCAAGCAAGTGAACCTGTGTTCCAGAGCTGCACGAGGTGTGTTAAAGCTAAGTGGCGTTCAGTTACCTTTTATATTTGACTCTGGTTCCGAATGTAGTCTCCTAAGACAGCGTAATTACGATTTAATTAAGGGTGAAAAGTTTCATGAACAGGTAGTTTTAAGAGGTGTCGGACCTAATACCGTCATTTGTTCATTACAAATAAAATGTCCGACGAATATACAAAGCTTCATATTCCATGTTATGAACTATGTGTTGCCAGATGAATTCCTAAGCGAAGACGTTTTACTAGGCCGTGATGTTTTAGAAAATAGTTTATCCGTAAACATTTCCGACACAAACGTATAATTTTTTCAAAAATATAGGTTTCTAATACTTGCTCAAAATTAGACGAACCTTTTGATAAAACATCTGTTGATACAGATCTTACAGATATTGATAAAGACCTTTTTAATTCATATACTGACGAAGTACTCTGCTAATTTCATACAAAAACTTCCAACGTCTCGTATAACTACCGGTGAACTTAAAATTGATTTCATAGATCCTAATAAAACAGTACATAGGCGACCATATAGGCTATCTCCAACTGAATTAAAAATAATTGACGATAGATGTCAGGAGTTACTAGATGCAAATATCATTCGAGAAAGTTCATCCCCGTTTGCAAGCCTAATTCTGTTAGTAAAAAAAAGGATGGTTCCGATCGTATGTGCGTAGATTATAGAGAACTTAACAGTAACACGCGTCCAGATAGTTATCCACTACCATTGATTAATTATCAAATTGACAAATTACACGGGACACATTACTTTTCTAGCATAGATATGGCTTCTGGGTTTCATCAAATCAAGGTTCATGACGAATCAATAGAGAAAACTGCTTTTGTAACACCATCAGCTCAATTTGAGTGGTTAACTATGCCGTTTGGCCTTAGAAATGCTCCTCAGGTTTTTCAAAGGGCAATTAATTCTGCCCTGAAGCCCCTTAATGACAGTAGAATTCTGGTGTATATGGATGACGTACTTTCTGCATCGGAAACTATAGAGGAAGGGTTGTTTCAGATTGAACGATTGTTAGGTACCATGTCAAAAGCTGGGTTTTCATTTAATTTCAAAAAATGCTCGTTTATGAAAAATAAAATTGAATGTTTGGGCTTTGTTATATCTGCAGGAGAAGTTAGACCAAACCCTCGAATAGTTGAGGCTTTGCAAAATGTCTCTGCACCCAAAACTGTCTCGCAGGTTCGACAATTTATAGGCTTAGCCACCTACTTTCAGCAGTTCATTTCCAATTTTTCGAAGTTGATGAAACCTTTGTCCTTTGTATCCCTTAACATCAATTGGGAAAGGTAAAATTTCATGGACTGCTGAGCATGACAAAATTCACAAAGAAATAGTTAGTTATCTTATTTCAGAGCCAGTACTAAAGATTTTTGAACCTTCTTTGCTTATAGAACTACATACAGACATTTGCAAGTAGCGATGGGTATGGGGCTGTTCTTATTCAAAGAAACAATAACCTTTCTCATGTGGTCGCTTATTTTAGCCACAAGACATCTGATGCAGAGAGCCGCTATCACTCTTATGAATTAGACGGCGGTAGTAAAATCTGTAGAACATTTTAGACATTACCTTTACGGACGAAAATTCTCAGTTTTTACTGATTGCAATGCATTAAAAGCCTCTCATTCAAAGAAAGACCTAACTCCGAGGGTCCATAGGTGGTGGGCTATCTTACAGTCTTATGACTTTGATTTATTTTACAAAGAGGGGAAAAATATGACTCATGCTGATTTCTTTTCACGTAACCTAATTGAAAATGAGAAAAGTGAGCAAGGTGTTTCAAGGGTGGTATCGAACAATTTAAAAATAGTAAACTTGACGGAACTAGATAAAGGATGGCTATCTGTAGAACAACTACCTGATACTGAAATTTCAGATTTTATTTCAAAACTTCGTTCTAACGAGTTACCTTTTGATGTAATAATAATAATAATAACGTTTATTTCAGACTACACTAGTTTAGTACATGATGTTAAATACTTACAAACTACGGCCCACACAAATATATACCTAAAAGTCTAACATACATAAGTAATATTATAAACCTAATAACTAGCACGTAGAGTCGGCGACGTGTGACACGCGATATGTGCTGTCATCGGTAGTCGTCCGCGAAAACACCGGAACAGCACATTCTTTGGCCAGAATTCTGCCTTTGTAAAGGTCGAAAGGTTCTCAGTCGGAACACGCACCACAAAAGATTTAAAATCTTTATGACGCGACTCCAACTGCTCGACTCTCACCGAGGTGTTGGTCTTCATCTTCACATATTCCACGATCTCCTCCATTTTCGTGGTATAGTGAAGCCTCGACACGTAGAGCAACGTTGAAGGCAGGGCCGGACGCAACAAGTAGTTAATTCCGGTCGGCGCGACGCCACGCTGGTTACGGCTGCTGGGCTTTTTTCTCCTACGCACTACCTCAGTGAACCTTTCAGCATCACACGGCTTCTTTATATGAGGAGCCGGTACGGGCGCAGTGGCGCGAACGCTGCTGCCGCGGGGGGCGCAGTGGGCAGGCAGCTTTCGATATATTACATACCTACGATATTAGGCAGGGTATACTTTACCGCTCTAATTGAACGTAACAAAACAACAAAATGGTTGCCCATATTACCCCGATCATTGATCTGGTCTCTAATTAATCACGTACATAATGAAATAAAACATCTAGGCTTTGAGAAAACTCTTGACAAACTGTATGATCTATACTGGTTTCAAAACATGTCAAAATTTGTAAAAAGTTTGTAGACTGTTGCGTGATTTGTAAAGCTTCGAAGGGTCCGTCAGGTGCTCAGCAAGTGCGCCTGCACTCTATTCCAAAGATAGCTCTTCGTGGCACACAATTCACTTAGACCTAACAGGCAAACTTAGTGTTAAAAGCGAACGTAAAGAGTACTGTTCTGTCATTATAGATGCTTTCACCAAATTTGTCTTACTAGAACACACGCTGACTTTGAATTCACCTAACGCTATAAAAGCTGTTAAAAACACTGTCCATTTGTTTGGCACTCCGAAACGGATAATAGCCGACTGTGGACGCTCATATGATAATTTAGATTTCAAGAATTTTGTAAAGATTCTAATATCGAATTACATTTAATCGCGACTGGTTCAAGTAGGGCTAATGGACAAGTTAAGCGTGTCATGCGAACTCTTAAGAGTTTGCTTACTATCGTAGAATGCGATTCTGATAGCTTGTGGCAAGATCATCTAGGAGACGTTCAACTGGCTCTTAATAGTACACGCTGCAGAGTAACAGGTTTTACACCTATAGAACTAATGTTCAGAATTCAGGGAAACTCATTAGAATTATCTAAAATAGCTGTTAGCTCACACGACACTAACAGGTTAGACCTTGATACAGCTCGATCAAGTGCAACAAGTAACATTCAAAGACTATCTCAATCTGACACAATCCGGTTCAACAGAGGCCAAGCTAAGGTACGATCATTTTCTATGGGCGTTTTTGTTAAAAGTGAAGAAAGACATCAAACTAAATTAGACCGTAAATATAAGGGCCCCTTTAAAATTACTGCAGTTTTGGAAAATGATCGGTATGAGCTTAGGCATAGCTAATAGCTTAGGCGGAACTAATAGAGTTTACAACTATTATCATGAAAATTTAAGGGAAGTACCTCGCGGTCAACTAGGTTTAACAGAAATTGCTGAAAATAATAGCGATGATGATGATGGCGTAACGGCAAAAATGATAATCTTTCAAATTAAGAAATATCCTAATTTCAATCGTGAAGACGGTTTCAGACTCTCTGGTCATGGAATCCAGTTATAGCTAAGTGTACTCAACGTAGACCGGTTTCTCAATGCGTAATGGACACGGTTAGTGTTGTGTGTCGTCCGAGTGTGCAGATGGACATTTCTATTTCGGAAAAACAAGTGAGGGTAGTTAAAAATGCTGCCCCCGCTTCGCAGAGGCGGTAGCTCCAGTACTCCAGTCATCCCGTGACCACGACAGAGTGTAAACCTGTCGAAACGTCGGGAAAAGAAGGTAAATAAACGTGATAAATACCCGTAAGTATTTATAATTACTTACATGGGCAAAATTTACAGGTGTTGCTGCTGCGAACGCTTTTGCTAGTTTCTTCGCCAGCGTTTTCTCACAAGATGTGCCGCAGTTAGACGCTAAAAATGCAACGAGACTTGACAGGAGTTTCAACAGTAACTATGTAAAGATTCACGAATTCACGCGAGACGATGTATGTTATGGAATCAATAAACTAAAGCCTAGTAGTGCAATCGGACCCGACAATATTCCTCCGGCTGTACTCAGACAGGCGAGGAAATATATAAATACTCCACTCCTCCATATCATTAACATATCACTACATACTGTTCTGTATCCTCCGCAATGGAAGATATCGTGTGTAACTCCCATACCCAAAACCACGAACAAGTCAGTCATTGAGGAATGCCGACCTATCGCGATACTTTCATCACCTGCAAAGATATTTTAAAACATTCTTCACCGACGAATATATTCGCAGGTGGAGAAATATCTTACTAACGCGCAGCATGGTTTCAAGTTGAGGAGATCAGTAAACACCAACCTATTGACTCTTGTAGAGTACATTTCTGCACAGCTTGATCGAGGTTTTTAGTCTTATACTTTGATTTTCAAAAAGCCTTCGATAAGGTAAACAATGATGTACTTCTTGGAAAGCTCAGCAACATTGGATTCGCGCCTGATCTCTTAAAGCTTCTAGCGGACTATCATAGAGACCGTCAGCAATATGTACGGCTGGGAATTTATGAATCTTCGTCTGGGGTGAGTCAGGGCTCAATCCTTGGTCCGTTGCTTTTTTTATTAATGGTTAACGACTTACCCGCTGTTCTTAGGCATGCAGAGTTTCTTCTTTACGCAGATGATCTTAAACTGTACGCAAAAATACGATGTGAGGAGGGCTGCCTGGCACTACAGGAGAACGTTGGAGCGGTGCACGAATGGAGTGCTGCTAACAAAATATGTTTTAACCTCTCTAAATGTAATGTCCTAACTTTTGGTCGAAAGTGGCACCCAATAATATTTAATTATACAATTAATAACACTGTGATAACTAGAACTGCGACTATGAAAGACTTGGGAGTCACATTCGATCAAAAACCTACCTTTCATAATCACATGGTAATGGTAGCTAAGGAATCCTTCCAGCGACTAGGCTTTGTGCTTAGTGTTCAGGAGAACAGGAAGACTTGACCACTGGTTTGTTTTGTTTGCGCCTCGAAGAATGAATAGAACAGTAATTCACTCACCTTGAGATAGGACGTGGTGGTTGACGGCCCGCATGGAGTTCCGCCGCCGAATGCCGTTGATCGTTTGGAGCACACAAGGTTAGGCCACCGCTAGGCCTCCGTCGTCGTAACACAACACCGTTATAAAATGTCCTTATGTAGATTTCCGTTGAGTTGCGCCGGCAAAAACCGCCGTGTTGCCGGCGCCCGAGTTTCACCGACCGTCTGTCCACGAGCTAGTCCGAAATGGGTGTGTGTGAGGAATGCGCGAGCCGTCTTATAAGTCGTCTCTCTCAGCGACCAAACTACCGTCAGTTCATTTCAAGAGGCGCGAACACATAGAAACTCACGAGATTTCAAAAGCGAGCACGTGATACGCCTTCTGTTTAGTGCCCTTGTGCGCAGTAAACTTGAAGTCAGCGCTTGTGTTTGGAATCCCCATGAGAGCACCTATAAGCTGTTAATTGAAAAGGTACAAAAAGCTTTCCTTAGGTACTTGTATAAGCGCAAATTTGGTTATTACCCGTTCATGTACCCCACCAAGTTCCTCCAAGCCTGTCTCTGTATAAACTATCTGGAAACTAGACGAGCTAATGATCAAATTGTTACTGTTTGTAAGATTTTACGAGGCATGATTGATGCCCCGGATCTTCATAACGAGCTTGCTCGATTTTTTATTCCAGATAATTATTGCCGGGTTCGGAAACATAAATTATTCGCAGTTACCTCTTGTCGCACCGTCGCGCGCGCTGCCTCGCCCATACCGCGCACTCTCTCGGCGCTTAACGATCTCTTGACTAGCAACGCTGACTTATATTTGTTTGCGGACGGATGGATAAAGGTACTTAGGACCTGTCTATCCTTTAGCAAAATAAATGTGTAATTATTGTAGTTTGTTAATTAATTATTGTTGTTTAAATTCTGTATGCTATGTTTAAATTTTTCTAGAATTAAGTGACTAATTAATTATTATCGTGCTTGTATTTATATTGTATATGTATTGTTTGACTTTATTCCTTTTAATTGTATAGTTTTAACTAGAGTAAATGGTGTATGTACCGTTCTAGTTCATTAATTAAAAAAAAAAACATTATAAAGCCAGACTACGACCAGACCGTTAACCAGAAAACAACGCGACTTATTCCGGTACCGAAGGCAGGAGGTGGGTCGCACCTGGCGCTGGCTTTGGACGCGGGAGGACAGGTGGATTGCGCGTACTTCGCCTTCCAGAAAGCCTTCGATACTGTTGACAATGATGTGCTATTCTCGAAGTTCTCCACGATAGGCTTGACGCCGCACCTGTTCAAGTTTTTCGCGAGCTACCTTGGCGAACGCTGGTAGTGCGCTGGGTACCAATCAGCTCCGCATTACACGTTTTCAGGGATAAGTTTTCATCGTTTTCAGGGCAGCAATCTTGGTTCTCTAGAATTCGTTATAAACGATCTCCCGGAGGTAGTTAAAGAGGCAGGCTGCTTGCTCTTTGCCGATGACTTGAAGGTGTTTTTTACGGTAGCGGACACTTCTGATTGTGAGCGGCTACAGTGTGACATAGATAGGGTGGTCGAATGGAGGAAATCCAATAAACTACTGTTTAATGTAGCAAAGTGCTCCATGATGAGGTACAGCCGCGCGCGCGTGCCCTGCAATACCAATACAAGGTGGAGGAGGTAGGTATGCCGAGAACAACCTCTGTCCGAGACCTAGGCCTCGAGATGATGCCCGACCTAAGGTTCAGCCGCCACATTATAAATGTGTGCGCAAAATCATTTAGAATCATTGGATTTCATTCTTAGACAAAGTGTGAATTTTAAAAATTTCAATGTTATAAAAACATTATGTAACGCCCTTTACAGAGTCACTTAGAAACAAATGCCATCATATGGAACCCCCACGGAAGCTACAAGCTAATGCCAGAAAAGATACAAAACAAGTTTTCTCGCTTTCTTTAGAATTAGAATTAGAATTTATTTATTTCAGAACAACAGATAACTTACAGTATGCACCAAAACGCTAGCTGTCCTTATTAAAACTTAAAAATATTCGGCTGTCATTAAACAAGTCTATACCTATGTTGGAACTCGTGTACAAATGCGTTTAACAAATTAAGCGCTCTTGATGTTGGCGCATTCTTAGCGTTATGTGTGTGTGTTACGTGATAGGCAAACGACGGGTGTCGACGCCGTTGGCCACAGCGCACATAATTATTTATTTAAAAGAGTATGGAGTTTATCCATACTACCCATTGATGTACCCGAGTCTGTTCGTGTTAGGTATGGTAGGCTACTGCAGGTTATCGGTGCGGAGAGACGTAGCGCTGGTGAAGTACGTACATGATGCGTGTGCTCCGCGGGGAGCTGCACCAACCGGCTATACTGGCGGCATTGCGGCTTCGCGCGCTCAACGACTACATGGGTGCGCGTCGCCGCCCCGCCATGCTGGAGGTGCCCAATTGTAGGACCAACCTACTTAAGTTTGCCCCCATGTCACTTGCTATCTATTTAATATCCTGTCCGAAAACAGCGTTGATATATTTCATCAAAACCTGCCGAAAGTCATGGAAATGGCACAGCTCGTGATAGAAACGAAATGTATTTTAGATTATTAGTCTATTAATTGTATACCTTTAACCTTAAATAAGTTAAGTATCTACATAGATCTAGCATCGCCTTACGGTTAAAAAAAAAACCTGTTATGATGTTACGATAAATAAATAAATAAATCTTATAACTACCTTAACTACGAAATACTAATACAAGAGAGTTTATACATTTCAAGTGTGTTGGTTAACTGCTGAGGGCAGAGCGACATCATGCATTCTTATCAATAAATTATAGTGATTTATATTATAATAAGCTTTCTTCAAAAGACTGTTTTGTTTATGCTCCCAAATAAATACATTTTGATTTTTTGATTTTTTGACTACCTTTTATGTAGGTATGCTTTGAATTTCTTAATAGGTGGTTTAGTTGCATTTTCAGGAAGCTTATTATAGAAGCGCACCAAGTTCCCCATAAAGGACTTATTTACTTTTTCTAGTCGAAACCTAGGGATGAATAATTTTTGTCTATTCCTAGTATTGATTCTATGAAGGTCACTATTTTGCTGAAACCCATCTCTATTTTTATGAGTGTGTAACAAATTTTCATATACATATGTATATATATTGTGAGGTTATTGAGAGAATATTAATTTCTTTGAATATTTCTCTCAAAGACTCTCATGGTTTCATTTTATAAATGGCAATGGTATTGCCCTTTTTTGAATAACAAATATTTAACCAATATCAGCTGCTTTCCCCCAGAGAATGATGCCATATGACATAACACTATGAAAGTAACTGAAATAAACTAGTCTAGCTGTAGCTTCATCTAAACTAAAGGAACTAAGCCTACCAGCAAGTGTTTCAATTTGTGGGCCCCACTGTAGTTTTGCATCAATATTAAGCCCTAGGAAGATCGTGGAATCTACAAGATTCAATGCCTCTTCATTCATTTTGAAATGAATTTCATTTTGGTCGGGCCGTAGCCCAACCAAAATGTTATGACCGAATGTTATTCGTAAATAACATTTGGCAATGTGAATTTGATACATTTCGTTTTTTTTTTTGATAAAGTAAAAAGTCTGTCAACTCTATTGGATAGATATAGACTGTATGAGGTCAATCGCCCGGTTTTTAATGCCATAATATTTTAACTTTGTGATTAGGGTGCATGACACACGGCCAAAGGCCTTAGATAGATCACAGAATACCCCAACTGCATCCTGTGACTTCGAGCGCTATACCTGCATCAGCTGTTAATCGACCCTTTAATAAATCCGTATTGATTACTTGTTATCAATAATGTTTGATAATTTTTCACCAGAGCAAATAAAGCACTAGGTTTTGTCATGAGAGTTAGCTCACAGTTCTCCTACATAAAGGTAGTAAAAATATTATTGAAAATCGAACAGAATTAATTTTTTTTAAAACAAAATTTGATAAAATTAACTTAACTAAAAGACTGAGATATAGGCACGACGTTAGCATGTTTCAGTAACTAGATACGTAAGATAAGATGCACGGCGTTAGCGGTATCTTAACGACTGAGATATAGGCACGACGTTAGCATGTCTCAGTAACTTGGCACTTACAATGAAATAAAGCAGCACAGACATCAGGAGTCCACTCTCCTCGCCATGGGATAATGTACTCCACCGCTGCTTGCGTCGACTTTCCGTACGAACCAGCCAGCAGCTGCAGCTCGTCATGCCCGTGGGGAAACACCTTCATAACACGGTATGGCCCACGCATTCCAGAGTCGAGCTTGCCAGTTGATTGTGCCGGTTTGCGAACAAAACCAAAAGAATTTAATTTTAATGATCGCGGTGGTTTCCTTCTTTGATTAACATAGGCATCTTGGTTTAACTGATTCTGCTGGAGCCGTTTTGAAGTTCTTTGCCTGCTCATTTCACGTAACTATTAGGACTTGAACCCTCAACAGCTACATCTCGCACTAAAATTCGAATGAGAGGCGTGGCAGCATCAATATGAACCAACAGATAGTGCCGAGTATTGGGTCGTTCTATGCTTGGTAATGTTAAGTACCAATAGTAGCTTCCACGTCACCCTCGGCCATTGTTCCTGACGATAGTTACATTCTATGCGTATCATATTGAGCACCGTCCGGCAATAACACTCGACTTGTCCGTGGGATTGGTGCATTTCTGGAGTAATAAGATGTAGCTCGCTACCCATATCTTTTACCCAACTCAGAAACTCAGTGCTTTGAAACATACGACCCCTGTCTCCCACGATTAATTTAGGAGTTCCAAATAAGGAAATGGCATTAGTGACAAGACGCTATAGTTCATTGGCATCTTGACGATACATCGGGTAAAGTAAGCAAAACTGGCTAAAAGCATCCACAATTATCAGGACATGGCGATAGCCATCTGATTCTACTAAGGGTCCTAGAGTATTCATATAGATGGTTTGAAACGGAACATCTGGTTTTTCCCATGAATGAATGGGCTGAAATGGTGCTCGCGCAACTTTTCATGTGGGACAAGCACACTAAACAGTGTTCAATGTATTTTTTAGCGAATCACCTTACCCCAGGAAACCAAAAGTGTTTAAAAATGAGGTCGACAGTTTTGTCGACACTGGTATGTTCGTGGTCATGGTGGAATATACGGAGAAGACTAAGTCAGTGACCTTTTGGTATATCGTTGCGTGCCGTCACCGACGCAACATCTTTGTTATTTTGCTCCGTCAAATTTGCATAATTATTGTAGTTTAAAGAGTAGCTCTACTATTGGAACATTGATAATATAGTGACATTGCTAAGGACGTATTTGGTGATTCTTGTTTCGTGGAAATCGGTACATTAACACATAAGATATTAACAAAATCGTTTCAAAAAGTTATCGCTAACGTTGTCATCACTGACCTACGACAACTCGCAGAGCGCTCGCTTCGTGCAGCTGAGTCATCGGTATGGGCCAGTCACTACAAGTGCACAACTACCCACCATCCTGCCAGAACTGGAGCTGGTTACTCGGAGGTGAGTCACACTAGCTCTCCGCGCTCCGAACGTATTTTAATGCAGTACTATTACACAATCTGTGACACGCCGTTCCCGGCGGCCGTTGCTTACATAGAGCAACCAATAGTTTCTACACCTGATAAATAGCGTCGTTCTGTGGATAGAAAATACTATATTGACTGTTCGAGTTTGAAAATGGCAATAAAAACATTCTCTTGCCATGGCTGCCGTGGCACCATTACGACCAAAAATTATTTGAATTGCTGTCTATGTGCGCATATCTATGATCTACCGTGCGCGAACATTTCTGAACAGCGCTTTCTAAAGACCATGAATAGAGAGGCTAAAAGCTCATGGAAATGCCCTGAATGCGTGAACAAAGTAACGAAAGCTGGGAACATAAACACGCCAGTTGGTGCCACGTATAGCTCTGGCTCTCGAGACATTCGCCGAAATGTGAGCCCAACGGCATCTCAAGATGAAAATGTTACTATTCAGCGCGGTAGTAATGGCAATAATCCCAGACGTGTCCTGGAACATTCCTACGCGGAGGACACTTTCTCTCTGAATAGCATGCGGACGGTCATCCGCGATGAGCTGGAACGGGTTATGGAGGAGCGTGTGTCAATCCTACTTACCAAATTGGTACTGAGCACCTGCTGAGTGACCAATTTGGTCAGAAATTATTTTGTAAATCGGTAAAGTAACCTTACTTTACCGATTAACAAAATAATTTCTGAACTCACGGATAGAGTTGCTGCACTGGAGAACCAACTTAAAGCATTGGAAGCAAGCCATTCAAAGTCTTCAAATAGTAAGTGTGTTCTTGGAGAGACTCTGCCGGGCGCTTTGAGACAAATGACTCCGCACGTTCAGCCCAGCTCTCTCACTAATGCGGTTCAAAGTAACAGCGAGCCGACAATCGATATCACTGGGAGTGAGACTACTGGCCCGGGCTGGACAGAAGTGACTAAGAAACGTACCCGCAGTATTCCTGTTGGTGTCACACGAGGAGTGGCCGTGCCAGGCGCAACGGTGCTTGAGGCGGCTGAGCGGCGACGACAACTGCACCTCTACTACGTAAAGGTTGGCACCAAGGTGGCGGCAGTGCGGGGACATGCGGGGTTGAAGAACTCAAAGCGCGTGGTAATTAGACATCGTTCAAGTTGGATGTGCCATCTAAACTAGTGGACGCCATAATGTCTCCAGATAACTGGGCCAAAGATATTTGTATCAAGCCCTGGAGGCAGTCCTTTCGTCCAAAAGTTAGAGAAGGTCAGGAAGCATCAAACTTAACTGATGCCTCGAGGGCCAATCCAAGTCCTCAGCCCTTTCGTGGCACAGTCTCACCGAAGCACTAGCATACACATGTTATACCAAAATGTTCGTGGACTCAAAACTAAACTCCCTATGTGGCGTAATAACCGCGCTGCTCAACTATAATTTAGTTGCCATTACTGAAACTAACCTTGATGACTCAGTTGGGGACTCGGAACTTGTAGTCAGTGAATAGAGTATTCTACGGCGAGACAGGGGAGCAACGGGTGGCGGGGTGATGCTCTGTGCACGTGCTCCTATTGTACTGTGCCGTCACCGTGAGCTAGAGACTGACCGCGGTGAAGATCTCTGGGCCAGTATCACATACTGTGGCCGTACGTTCCATGTGTGTGTCATATACATTAGTACAAGTGCCACTGATGACGTGTACATGAGATGGTTTTGTAAGACGGAATCCGTCATAAATAATTTCAATGGACAAGTAATTATATTAGGAGATCTTAATTTGAACAGCTCTTCTATTGTTATTGTTAATTGTTATTGCTATTTACTATCTTTTTGTGGGCTGACTGATTATAATAATATTATGAATTTTAGTGGTGGAAAGCTTGACGTTGTGTTGGTTCGGGAGAGCGTAAGCGTCCGAGAGGTTGTAGTAACAGAAACTGAAGGAATTGTACCCATTGACAAGCTGTACCATCCGGCATTAGATGTTGATTTTGGATTAAAATCAGCTCAGAACAATTCTGAGGTCATGCAGCGGAGTAACATTAATCCGTTAAATGACTGGAACTTTAACAAGTGTGACTATGAACAGTTGTATCATTTGCTCTCTAGTGCTTCATGGGATAGTGTTTTACAGTCATATGATGCACCTACAGCTACAAAGTCTTTTTACGATACTGTTTATGATATTTTCGATATATGTATGCCTAAGAAGCGTTGCGGAAAAACATTCCAAAAACGTTACCCTGTCTGGTTCACCCAAGATATAATTTAAGATATAAGGGTCAAGCTAAAACTACATGCTGCTTGAAAGCGCCATGGCTCTGATGAAAATCACTAAAGTTTCTCGGAGCTCAGAAGTTCTTTAAAATGTAGGGTAGCTGATGCTTACAGCTCGTATACTAACCGCATTGAAAGTAACATCAAAGTAAATAAGTAACAAAAAAAAAAGTAAGAGAAACAATTCTGGATGTACCCACACACACACACACAAACACACAGACCCACCATACAACAACACTTACTCACTCACACCGCACACACATACACATACTCATATTACACTAAAATATTTCATTCTTTCGCATATACCTGCTCACATACAAACACTTGAAGAGTGTTTTATTGGCTGTAATTAAATAATACTCCTAGTTACACTTTTTATATAATAATTTCAAATATTTTTTTTCATTTTTGATTAAGATTATGATTCTTTTTCTTTTAATTTCATCTGTTTAATTTCATCTTTTAATTTTAACATCTTATAATTTTCTTTTGATTTCATCTTTTAATTTCATCTGCACACAATATATATTCGTTAGAATATACTGATAAGTTTGATAGGTCTTATTGATAAGTTTGTTATTCCCACATTTTGTAAAAAGCCGAAGCAGAGATCCCTTACGTCTATTTACAAGTAGATAATACTTAGTTAGAGTAAGGAGTCAAAGTCAAGATTTTACAGCTTAAGATGACAAACCTTCTTTGTGTCTATTTATATCTAAAATACTTGTAAGACATTGTGTAACTACTTTTTGGAAATAAATATATATTTTTAAATAATAATTATTATTATTATTATAAGCGCAAATTTGGTTATTACCCGTTCATGTCCCCACCAAGTTCCTCCAAGTCTGTCTTGGTATAAACTATCTGGAAACTAGACGAGCTAATGATCAAATTGTTACTGTTTGTAAGATTTTACTAGGCATGATTGACGCCCCGGATCTTCATAACGAGCTGGCTCGATTTTATATTCCGGATAATTATTGCCGGGTTCGGAAACATAAATTATTCGCGGTTACCTCTTGTCGCACCTTCGCGCGCCTCGCCCATACCGCGCACTCTCTCGGTGCTTAACGATCTCTTGACAACCAACGCTGACTTAGATTTGTTTGCGGACGGATGGATAAGGGTCCTTAGGACCTGTCTATCCTTCAGCGAAATAAATCCGTAATTATTGTAGTTTGTTAATTATTTATTGTGGTACCTAATTCAAATTCTGAATGCTATGTTTAAATTTTTCTAGAATTAAGTGACTAATTAATTATTATCGTGCTTGTATTTTTATTGTATATGTATTGTTTGACTTTGTTCCTTTTTATTGTATAGTTTTAACAAGAGTAAATGGTGTATGTACCGTTCTTGTTCTATAAATAAATAAATCAAACATAACAGTCGTGGGGGTACACCAGTAGGTGCATATTTCACATTAAAGAGATCGTTTTTAACGACAAGGCGATTGGCGTCTAGCTGCCCACCAGCAAATTTTTGAACCAGGGACTGAGTCTCCTCATCGGAAGCCTGAGCGATATGTGCCCAGTTCAGTGGTTTTTGAACCGTGCACACGTTGCGGTAATCCAAGTCAAAATTAAAGTCCTGCAGGTACCACCGAGCCACCCTGGGAAGTAAATCTTTTTTGAGCTGGGTGAGTTTTAGTGCATTGCAATGGGTGACTACGGTGAAGTGTATACACACAAGGTAAAGGTAATTGACATTCAAGAATGTATTTACGAGCCGCCTGCTGCTCTGCACCTCAGTTAAATTCAACCACATTTCTTGTTAAGGCTGCAATACATGCAGATTTTTGAGCGATATACTTTCACAAATAGCTGGTGAGACACATGAACTATCGAACTCGTTTTACATTTTTTGGTTCAGCAGCTTCAATCAAAGCCTTATTCTTGTCATGAGCTGGTCGAACTTGATTTTGGCTGATCTAACGACCAAGATACTCAATTTCCGTAGTAAGGAAAGAGCATTTGCGCAAATTTATGGAAAACCCGGCTTTTGTTAGAACAGAAAGTACCCCGTGTAAAAGTACCAAACCCCGATCTATAGTTTTTGACAAGATAAGGACATCGTCAATGTATACCAGGATCTCACCAGACTATGAAATCGCGTAAGGTTTTCGTAATAATCCTTTGATACATAACAGGGGCGTTTGCTCACCCATATGGCATCTTTTTATATTGAAAATGACCCTCAGGGGTCACAAAAGCTGTAAGATGAACAGAGTATTTTTCAGAGG
Organism: Lampropteryx suffumata; assembly: GCA_948098915.1. Classification (NCBI taxonomy): domain Eukaryota; kingdom Metazoa; phylum Arthropoda; class Insecta; order Lepidoptera; family Geometridae; genus Lampropteryx; species Lampropteryx suffumata. The sequence continues at coordinate 17,668,651 of OX402562.1, read as the reverse complement.
AATCTGGTGAAACCTGTTGCCATATCTAAGCTTGTGAAAAACTTATTCTGTCCTAAACGGTCTATATGATCGTCTATTCGCGGAAGTGGAAATCGGCATTTGACAGTTTGCTCATTTAACTTCCTGTAATCTACGCACATTCTGTCTGACCCATCTTTCATTTTTACGAAAAGGATAGGGCTCGCATAATCAGACTCTGATACTTCTATGAGAAACTCGCCTCGGTTGGCGGTCGGTTGTAGGGGGCAGCCGTTTGTAAAAACGTAGGAGTTTTAGCAGCTGCCCCAAACAGCAAACCGCTCTCAGAGCCATTCCCAAGCCTGGATAAAGAGTGAGGTTCCCCGAACCCCTAAACCTCCCAAACCCCATCCTATACCCTTCTCCTTATCACTTTCCAAATGTCCAACATACCCACCCCTTCCTAATCCGCTGCGGAGCCTTGTGGTCCAGCTCCGTGGGCCTGCCATTTAATGGTAGGTGGGGGGTGAACCACCTACGTTTTTGATGCTGTGCGTAGGGGCCCGTGAGGGGGGATGCAACTGACCTGGTGGCTGAGCGGACAGATGTCTCTTCCGCAACACTTCACTTCGGTGTGAATTTCCTCCAAAACGGGGGGCCATCGGTCTAACCAACCATGGGAAATCACCATATCGGTCGGCCTTCAGGTGAGAGTGGGGGGGGGTCGATGGGGTCTGCACGCCCATGGTGGTGATGGTGGTGGTCAACGTCGAAATTGGTGGTGCCGTTTAGGCTCGTAGGCAACGCGATCACCCCCTCTATATCAGACTGGTAGCCCTGGTGTACTATATGCATACATATATACACCCCCCAGGCGTGGACTCCGTGGTGGGTGGGGAGCCGGAACGATGAATCAATAAACCCAAGCATGTCTACAACAAAAAACATTGACCACTTTGATACCCCCTTAACAGGGGAGGCGGTAAAGGATCTGGAGGCGGCCTACGCGGTCCCGCAGTCCAATACTGCTGCCTGGAAGTTTGTGAAACCAAAGGGTAAAAATTCTAACAAAAAACAAAACAAGCGAGCAGGGAAGGAGGTGCAAAGGCCACAGGCCGGACCCTCCGGTACCAACGTCCGAGCCCTCGAGGAGGCCAACGCCCCGGAAGGCAAAGACGTAAAGAAGCTTGTAACAAAAAGGAGTGACATCAGACCAGAGGATGCTCCGGCGATATGCCCGAGTCCGAGTCACTACTATAAACATAGGAAACAAGCGAGGTCTAAACCCGAACCGCATGCCCCGGCGGCGAGACCTGCAGGCCTGCCTGTAGTGACCGCCGCGCCCGTTGGTTGCAGAGGTAAGGGGACGACCAAGCACAATAACCGGTACCGGTTATTAAACCGTCGCAACCGCCAAAGACGTGCCGCTGCTGCAGTCTCACAACAGGCACAGGCCCCGGCTCATAACGAGCCGAGCAAGAGGACACGGGCGGACGACACTGTATCTCCAAGAGGAGAATACAAAAAACAGTAACTCGACAACTCGCGTCGAGCCCCGCCCAACTACGCGGAAGTTGCCCAGAGCAATCTCCAAGTTGCAGTGGCCAGGGCCGACCACCAAACTATGACAGACGAACAGATTACCTTAGTGAAGAGGTACCTCGAGCGCAGGATTCTGGAAGACGTAAAGAATCCCGCAATCGACTTCTCACCGCGCTTTATGGGCAGGCCAATCATGGCAGAGGGAGCTCTAAAGCTGTGGTGCGAAGATGACCTCTCACTAAAATGGTTAACAGAGGCAATTGAACAACTGCCGGCGACCTCCTCACCAAAGCTCAGGGTTGTAAAACAGAGCGAGCTGGTGAGGAAGGTGCGCGCTGCTATCTTCATCCCAGACTGTACCAACAGTCTGAAGGACACCAGTCTGGTACTAGCAGATCAAAACAGGTGGGCGAGGATCCCTTCGTGGACCGTGTACACCCATAGCAACCTAGAGGACGACATCCTCTTCAGGGCTGTGGGAATCCCGGAGGATCTGGTCCCAGAGCTGATGAGGAGAGACCGCAGACTGGCTCACAACCTGGGCAACGTCTACGTCAGGTTCTACGGCAGGGATGGAGCCCTGCAAGACATACCGCCCCAGGTTGTATCACCACAGGCAAGCACAAACGAGCAAACAAATCCCAGCGTCCCGCTAGCCCCCCGTGACGGCCAAGTAAAGCCATCAATCGCGCCGCCGACCTCGCACTCGTCACCCAAACCGTCGTGCTCAAACCCGATGGAGGTGATGTGTGCGAGTACAAGCTGACCTGGAGGCCGGAGGACAAGCTGGACCTGGAGGAGTCAGAGGAGGAGGGAAGCCTTGCTGATGGCGACCCAAATCCCACTCTATAATTTCGTACAAGCAAACCTCCAGCATAGCCTCACTGCAACGGCTAACCTACGCAGAATGCTGGAGGCTCAAAACAACAAGACCATTGCCTTGATCCAGGAGTCGTGGATCAGGGCTGGGCGTGTGTGTGATCTTAACAACCTTGATGGTAAGTTACTCTATGACAGCACTTGTGCAAACCCACGAGCATGCATCTACATACCACCTAACATAACAACAGTGCCCCTCACCGAGTTCTGTTACAGGGACGTAGTAACTGTCAGACTCCATGTCTTGATAGAGGGGGAGGTCGAAGACGTAACGCTGGCGTCAGTGTATATGCCTGCTGACGAAGCCATTCCTTCAAAGGATGTTACGAGTCTGGTAAGACACTGTGAAATAAATAACTCAAAACTTATAATTTCAGCCGACACAAACGCGCATCACCCTATATGGGGGATGCGGGGGAATACACTTGGGACAAACATATCAGAGATAGAACAGAGATAGAAGGTAGTATTGAACACATCACTACTAGTCTGACCGAAAGTTTCGAGGATGCCTGTCCCCTCGCCATAGCCCGAGGGGCCGATGGCGGGAGGAAGGGCTGGTCAAAGGAACTGGAAAGACTGAAACAAAAGGTACGTAAACTGTTCAACAGAGCTCTCAACACCTACGACGACAAAGATTGGGACGAATACAAGAAGGCCTAAGCCGTATATAAGAAACGCATTTGTCGCAACAGTCGTCTTAGCTGGAAGAAGTTCTGCACAAACATTGAATTAAACTGCAGTGCAAACAGAATTAGGAAAGTCCTCGCCGCTGAACCAAGGCGCGAGATTTGATCTATAAAACACCTGATGACACCTACACTAAATATTAGCGGAGACACATGAACTCCTCATCCAAACACACTTCCCAGGATCGCAACTGTACAATGATTACAAGTGGCCTAAAACCTGTGAGCACACACCATCTGAGACAGACTGGGCAGTAGCTGATACGGTAGTTACAAAATCAAAGGTAAACTGGGCAATCAACACCTTCCAAACATACAAGTCGCCAGGCATAGACAAAATCTTCCCCGGCCTCCTGCAGTGGAGCGAACCGTATATAGGCGAGTTGCTCACGAGCACCTTAAGGGCGTGTCTAGCTTTCCGGTACGTGCCACTGCTGTGGAGGGAGGTCAGAGTCATCTTTGTACCAAAACCGGGTAAGAGTGACTACACAGAGGCAAAATCGCAAAGGCCAATCAGTCTCACATCTTTCCTATTAAAAACCCTGGAAAGACTATGCGATAGGCACATTAGAGAAAACATACTCATAAACGCACCCTTACACCCACAACAACATGCATACAGCGCAGGTAAGTCTACCGAATCAGCCCTACACAAAGTGGTAAGTAGACTTGAACGCGATATATCAAACAAAGCGCTCTGTCTAGCAGCCTTCATAGACATAGAAGGTGCTTTCGACAAGACAAACTTTAGCAGCATAAAGACAGCCCTACGGAACAAAAATGTCAAACCAACTTTAACAGACTGGATTTTAAACATGCTAAAACTTAGGGCCGTGCGAGTAGATGTACAAGGGGAAACCAAGGGGGTCGTGGCAAAGGGATGTCCCCAGGGTGGAGTCCTGTCACCGCTCCTCTGGAACCTGGTGGTAAGCGATCTCATCACCAAATTGAATGCCGAGCGCTTCTTTACGGTGGGCTATGTAGATGACCTTACCATATTAATCTCAGGGCACTTCGCTAGTGTGGCGTGCAACATCATGAACAATTCACTGAAAGTCGTAGAGACATGGTGCAATGATAACGAGCTAACAGTGAACCCAGCAAAGACGGAACTTGTAATGTTCACAAACAAACGCAACCTAGGAACCTATCAACTTCCTGTCCTTTTCGACAACCAACTACACCTATCCCATGAAGTCAAATACCTAGGCATAACAATGGACAGCAAACTATACTGGGCCAAACATTTAGAAAACAAAATACAAAAAGCAACCATATCTTTCTGGCAATGCCGCAAAATGATAGGTAAAACTTGGGGCCTCTACCCAGACTTGGTACTTGGTGAGTGGACACTCACCAAGTACCAAGTCTTCTATGATTCCCTTGTCAAAAAGATCCTTTTTGATGTCGCGAACACGAAGTGTTTCAGCATGAGAAAGACGGTAGGGGTAGGGGGGTAGGGTAGTTAACTGGAGTGTAACTGTTTAGTTTGATCGACATACAGCCCGTATTTACAGTTGAGGTGGCGGTACTTTCAATAAGGTGTTCAGAAAATTCGTTAATTATTACTAATAACCGCTTCAACTGATCACCGAACAAGGGCATATTAATTGGTATTTTCGGATCAGACTGGACGGTCGATTTCCTGACTTCCCAATCCCTTGAGTACACGAAATGCTGGTTTTATAGGACAACAAATTTCATTGTCCATGACAATCCTCATGGACAATGAAATTTGTTCAATTTCTTGCGGCAAAAATGTTGGTTGTTGCTGTAGTGATTCGCCGGAAACGTTGTCGTTAGACATTTTTTCACTTGCTGTGCTATGCTCGGGGTCACCACTTTAGGAGATTAGGATCTATCGAAATCAAACGGTCGGTTCAGAGTATGTAACGGGAATGAATTTATTTCGAACGCTCACAAATATTTATAATAATGCACCGAGATCGCGGGCAGAGGTGCAAGCGGTGAGCGCGAGGGGTGTGTGGTGCGATGCGCGGCGTGCAGAGGTGACATAAATACTTCCTTCGCGCTGCACTGTCGTCATTCGGGTGGCTGGGAGATGCGAGCGCGCCGCTACAAAATAAAATAAATTAAATAAATGTAGGAGATCACTTTCACTTCAAGACTTAAACATAGGAATGAGTTTACTGTGTTTCATAAGATCGGAAAAAACTCCCTCGTCGATACATCTATTAAAAATATAAGCTAAACATGGTGCAATATCTAAGATAATGACACCCAGCAGCTTTGTAGACATATGTCAGCGTGTTCTTATTATTAAATTAGACAATGTGGAGAAAAGATCATATCTGGATCATCGATGCATGGTACGCGGGAAACTTTGTATTCAATGCTACTTTGAAATGTTTTGATGCGGCTCTCTGTGATAGGTCGGTAAGTAAAGTACTGAGCTTCAACAATATGATTACAAGAAAAGGTGTCGCAGTGACCATAATGGTCAGAACTAAAATGACTTAATACACACTTATGAAGTGGTGTGCAACTGCAATAAATGTTATCTAGACAAGTGGATGTTGTTAGTGTCACTCTTGTCGGTTCATTCAAAAGAGGGCTTAAATTGAAACATTTAAATAAGTTTAAAAGTTTTTCAGAGAATATTAGGTTTATACACCAGGAAGAGTTTCTTAACGGTTCTTCTCGAGCTTGGGTTAGGAGGAATTGACACCTAAATTCGCCTAGTATGTAAGACGGTTCAAAGTCCTTGTGATTGTACTGAATAAAGTATCTTTTGACTTGACTTGGATTTTTGGCACCAAGGCCTCATACATAAAATGCTTTTACTCAACACATCGTACGCCTTCAGTTCTTACCTTTCAGACCGTTCCACAGTGACTCGTCTAGAACATGCTAGATGGACAAATTTATTTTGATCTGATGCAGGCTTAAGATCGAGAGACCTATTTTGGTGGGAAAAAGGGGGGGTGATAGGTAAAAAAGCTATTTTTTACCTTAAAATAAATGGATATTCAATAAAAACACGAAAGTAAACAACAAAGCGCAAAAAACTAGTGTTTACCTACTATCTACAGCTAACTTCTATTATTAGGGTACACAGGACATATATATACAATATATTATGGATTAAATTGCAAAAAAGCCAATTTCTACCTAATAGATCTTTTTTTATCTAATGATCGCGATAATAAGGCTCATTGGTATTCATAAGTGACATTAAAGAAATGTACAGAACAATAATATTATTAAAAACAAAGAAATCTTAATCCTCGTTATCGCTAAATTCTTTCTCTGACGAATCAGTTACAACATGTTCCTGCTCGCTAATATTATGGCTGGTTTATGTTGATTACTATTGATAATATTTCATCAACATAATATACTAAGCCTTCTTCCGTTAAGCATCGTTGATTGCTGCTTTCAGTATCACAAACACAATTTTTCATTGCTTTGAACTTATTAGAACTTTTATCTTTTTAAGTAATTTTAAGCTACGTATACATGACGGCACATTTTATATAACTTTTAGTAAATAGCATTTCTCTGTAAGTGAATTTGTAGTTCTTGTGAGAAAAAAATTCTTAAACCGTATCAGGACTTTCACTAGCATCCCTAATCACTGCAACCAGGTTTCGATTACCTGATAATCCCGCCGAGAATTCTGCTGCAGCCACGAACTGATTTGTATCGCGTGCACTGAGTAGATCCTCGACTCATTTTCTATTTGTTTTGTCACTGGACTCTTCAAATTCCTTGCTTGGACGTCCAGTAGTTGAAGATTCAGTAGATGTCGATGGCTGTGTGCGCGATTAGTGACGCAAGGACACCTTTAACGTAAAATCTATTGATATCCACTCATTTTTTAACCGCCGAAAAGAAGGAGGTTCTCAAGTCAACGCGTATTTTTTTTATGTATGACCACGGATAACTTTTTACAGACTCCGATTTTGATAACTCTTTTTTTAATGGAAAGAGTATATACCTCGAAGTTGGTCCCATATAAATTTGGAAAAAAAAACAACCATAAGGGTAGGATAACAGGGGATGATTGATTGTTCACACACTGATTGTAATGTATAGCATGTAGTAATTAGTAGATTATAGCCACAAAAAAATATAAAATAAAACTTTTTAACAAATAATTAAACCGCCGAATTACCTAAAAAGCAAAAAAAAAGGAAACCTTTTTATTTACCCTAAATAACTAAGTTCTTAAACTAATGTACTTACGTATAGGTATACGTAAATTAGTTTAAGAACTTAGTAAGTTTGAGTCGCCATTTTATTTTCTAATGGAAGTAAATCCACTGATTGTATTTTTCAGGCTTTTCGAAGAATCACCGGTGATGGCAGAACTTAAATTTCGCCAACAAAAAGCCAAACAATCCGCTATTCCTATTTTCTTTGTCAAGTGTAACCCACTTCTCAAACAGTAGGTAGGTACTAATCTTAAAATGGTGACGACGTGCTCTAGAAAAAAAAATAAAAAGCATTGTTCCACAGCTTTCCACTGGCTAAATTTTATTTATTTGAAAGAAGACAGTCTAAGCTACCATATATATAAGTTGTAGACCTTTGGCACGCTTTGGCAAGTATTTCCGGGTCCGAAATATATTGAAAATAGAAAAAGAAATGTTAAGATTGGTATAAAAAAAAAAAAATACAAGCTATATGACAAGTTGAATTGTTTTTAAATAAAGTAGTATGCCAGTCTGAGCAAAGTTATGGCCAAAACCTTGTCTAATTGAAATCAAAACTATAATCACCATCAAATAGATTAATTACAGTGATTTTGATTATATTAGTAGGTAACTACTTTATTACTATCTCCCCTATCTGTCGATCAATATCTCGATAAATCGATATACTTGCCAGTTAGAGCTGAAAAAGCTCAGTGGGAGTAACAATGTTTTGGAAAACGGGTTTTATACTGGTCCTGGCGCTAAGTCAGGTAAGATTTTAAAATAATATATAATAAAATATAACTAAAAATGCAAAGAATTTTAAAACCGATGAACATTTTCTAGCCATATTTAGAAAATATAATCCATAATTACCGTACATAGTAAGAGACAGAAAACCGATTTCAATTTTATTATCTTTGTAGTTTAGGATTTCTTCTTCTTCTTCTTCGTTAACAGCATGTGTCATAATAATGACGATTTTGCCAATGTCAAGTGTTTATAGTAAGCCACAAAATCGAACCTTGTCGTTCGTCATATGTCATTTTATATAAAATGGTGCCTTTGATATAAAATAACCACGGCTTACTTTTACTCGAATTACAAATACAAAACTTTTATTCCAATTATTCACACCCGAGTCAATAACTCTAGCTGTATATAGATAAAAACACCAAAATGTACCTACTAATAAAACTAGAAATAACTCGAGTGAAATAAATAATACTTATATAAGTGCAATGTTTGCTGCAAGACGACAAAAATAATGCCTAAGATGCCTAAATATGTTTAGGATTTCTTGATACATTTATTTGGGTACTATCAGTGTCAATTCGTAACAGGAGATTTGGTAGGTATTACGTAGGTATACACATGGTTTCAATCATTAGTTTGATTGCAACTAAAACTAGTTTTGATAAGATTTATATCCATTAACTGTAATTTGGTATTACGTAGGTAGTTTCGGTTTATAGGTATTCATGACAGCTTGGTGTTACAAACAACATCAACCTTCTGTAATACCAATTCATCAAAAGATACTTTATTAAACACAATCACAAGGATCACTTTGAAACGTCTTACATGCTAGGTGATTTTAGGTGCCAATTGCTCCTAACCCAAGCATGAGAAGAACCGGCTAGAAACTCGTCCTGGTCCTAGCGCTTTTTAGCATGATCCATCTTATTACTACCTTAATTACGAAAAACTAATACAAGATAATTTTTACATTTCAAATGTGTCGGTTAACTGTCTGAGGGTAGAGCGACATGAGGCCATGCATTCCTATCAATATATCATCGTTATAAGAAATAAAAGTACCTATATTAATATTAATATTGTATATTAATGTTTGGTTCGTATTAGACATAATTACATAAGCAGCATGAATAATTAACATAATAATAATAATAATAATAATAAATAATGTAAGCTAGTCAAAGCCAAATTATGGCATAGTTTGGAACAAATTCATGTATAAACCAGCCCTAAAGGCTGGCGAAGTTATCTCGTTAGATAGTCCTTTTAGTCCTAATCCATTGTCCTTAAAGTTTAATAAGACTTATAACATAAGCTTTTGATAATAAATACTTAATATATATGTTTTACAGGCCCCAGCTGAGTTGGTGGAGCCAAAATTCATTGAAAATGTGAATGGCGAAGGTAAATTATTTACGATTTTTTAATATAATGGTATATAGGTACATTAAGTATAAGAAACTTGCTTAGAGAATGTTTTCCATAGTACTATTACTTAATAGTTAATGGATATAGTCATAATGGCTGTCCCCATCGAAGGGTATTATTTTTCAAAAAAGGCACAATTCCCATTTAAAATCGTGATTCGGATTTCAGGATGTTGGTTATTCTTTCGATTGTATTATCTACCGACCTAACATGTTCCTTAAATTGAGTAGGAATTATTTTAGAAGAAATCTTATACCTAAAATTATTGGTAGGTAGTAATTTTTTTTAATATCATACGGTATGATTCATACCTTCTTAAAACAATGAAAGATTCGCTAATTGATAATGTTATCGGGGCGTTTGATAATCTCTTCCACTTGTAATGACGCGCAGTAATTTGTTTGATTTAAAAGAGTGATTGTGGATTCTTATCAATTAGAAATATTATCGGGAATTAAAATGACGCGATTTGAGACCAAAGTAAACAGGCTACCACTTAAAACTTGTGAAACTTTATTACTCAATCATTTGTCATTATAACGATCATTAGAATACAGGCAGTCTTTGCCAAATATATATAAATAAATGGAGATCGAAACATCGACGCTGATATTTACTCCTTATAATAAGGAGTAAATATTTGATTTATGTTTGCTTGTTTTTTTATATAAAGATTTAGTAGGTAACTCGCTGCAAATACAGCTTGTATTTGCAGCGAGTTACCTACTAAATATTTCAAATAAATTAAAGATAGATAGAGACCAAAATTGCAATAATGTAACCCATGCGAAGCCGGTGCTAATCGCTAATAATTATATGTAACCCATGTTAGAAAACCATTATAGGCAATCGCACAATAAAATTCTTAACAATTTTGATTCAGATTCATTAACCAGCGACCGTATTCTATCGGGATGGGAGGCCTACCCAGGCCAAATCCCGTATCAGACCTCTCTCCGACTGGTGAACCCGAGCGGAGGAGTCTCAGGCTGCGGAGGCTCTGTAGTATCTCGCGACTGGGTCATCACTGCCGCTCACTGCACTGCTGGGTCTGTATCTTTACTACCTATAATCACTATCTGGTTTTCTTTTCTAAACCCACGTCGTCTCACTGCTGGCTAGCCAAGGTCACTTGTCTCTGTTTCTGGTTACATCCGTCGTCCCACCCTTGCCTTTGATCATGAAGGTGCAAAAGTATTTACCTCAGCTAAAAATATGTTAAATATGTATTATGATGATTCACAGACAAGTATGGGCTGTCGTCCGCGCTGGACTGGTCAACCTCACGACCCCTGAATTTATATTAGAAACGCAGGAGTGGTACATCCACCCCACGTTCAACGAGAACACGCCTGGAGTGGTGCAGCCCAACGACATCTCTGTAATAAAATTGCCGACACCGTTGTCCTACAACAGTGAGTAAACCAATGTTAGTGGACAATCCACTCAACACGATCTTGCCCCTAACACACACTAACTATGGTCTATCAAGATGATAGACCATGAGACTAACTATCAAGATGACTGATAAAATAAAATAGGAACTTATTACTTGCATACTTTAGAGCTTCATAGGGTAGTGGGTACGAATTCGATCGTGCAACAATAGATTTTCTGTTCGAAAATTGTATACACGTGCGCTATACTGTTTTACTTACTATGTATCTACAGAGAGGGAAAAAATCCACACGACACTACCAAGTTGGGTGGTTGGTACTTACCGTGGGGATTGCGGGTTACTTAATTGTTCTATATTATGTTACTAACTATTATTCACTCGAAACAGAGTTGGATGGTAAAACCTATGACCTATGCAATGGGGCCAAGAGAGGCTGCACTTGATGATGAATATGAAGTAGATGGAGCACTTCTTCTTTTCGTGTCACTAGTTACTTCTAAACAGCAGTGTAGTGAAAATCAGAGGCTCATTTTTAGGTTTACGGCATACCGGATTCGTCACAATAAAACACAATGTTTTCCTTTACCGTTTGGGAGTAGTTTATCGCACATTTTTCACACCTTAGAATCAGAAGGCGGGACCACTACAACTAAACCACCAGTGTCTCAAATAATTTGGATAATGCCACGGGCGGAAGATTACAATCACATTGATATATTACAGGGGTTCTACAGCTAATCCGTATACAGCCGAGTAACGAGGCTTTCGCCAACTACGACAGAGAAGTGGTTATTGCCAGCGGCTTCGGCAGAACTTGGACTAATAGTATGTAGAAATTACTCTTAGAAATAACGTAAGAATTACTTCAAACTTCAGAATTCTGTCTGCATTTTAACTATTATTTTATGAATTTTTAAGCATTTGTTGTTTTATATTTGCAATGTGGTTTGTACCTGTAATTAAAGTAGCGCTTAACTCTTTTTTTGAACTGGTATGTTTTTTTCGAGTATGTTTCGGTGTATACTTTGTTGATACAACTTAAATAAATAAATAAATAAAATATAAAAAATAAAATAAAATAAACAAATAAATGACCAAAAACCTTCACTTCGAAACTCGTAAATATTGTTACGCACGCTACATAACTCCACTTATTATCGTCGGGCGGACGCATTAATTAAATGTCATAGCAATTTTACGAAATATTTATATAAAATTAAAAAAAAAAAATAGGCATAGCTTCAACATGACCTGAACAATGAGCTGTTATAAATAAGAAACATAAGCTTCCGTTTGTCTAATTTCAGTGTGTTTTTTAACATACCTACTTAGGTATGCTAGAATACTTATTAGCGTAACCTATGATTTCATCACTGAATAAATTCTAACAATCACAACTCACAATTCGCTTGTAAGAGAGAAATATCCATCTCGTTCATTCTTGTTTTTAAACGACTTCAAAAAAGGAGGTTTCTCAATTCGACCGTATATATGTTTTTTTTTTTATTAAGTACTTCATTGTTAATATATTTTTACCTGGTGTTTGAGCTTGATTAATTTGTATTGATGCAAACTTTACACCTAGATGGGTTGTGACTGTCATTAGGGGTCTGATGATGAAAGACGAAGGACGGTCAAGGGAACTTCTCAACGTTTTACAGTAGCTACCTTGTGAATGTAGCTATGAAGACGGTTGTCATTTTAGTTTTTAAAACGTAATTATTAATATTTAACATATTTCGTGAGGAGTAGGAGCCCACCAAATTTAGCCCACAAAATTATTTCACGGCGTCTGGTTTTACATTGCGTAACCCAAGAGCTGGCACCTATCTCAGGCTCAGCGTATTGGCATTGCCATTCAACGTGACAATGACGCTAGTGTCTTGGGATAGCTGCCTTCTGGCAGTTATCTGGATCAGTTGAGCTATTTATAGATCGTTTCACATGTATTTATATAATTCTGTTTGCAGCAAAATCGGTCAATCGGTGAATCGGACAAAAAAATCGAATCGAATGACAATTGTATGGTATGTTGTGACATACCATACAATTATCATCCTGTCTACACAATACATGTTTATGAAAATAAATAATATATTTATCTTTATCTGTACATTCTGTACCTATTTTTTTCTGTACATAGCCCTTTATCTGTTTTTTGTAAATATTTAACATATTTAGTCTAACTTATTGGAAAAAATATTCCCCTAAATCCTTCTAACTGTCCCTATATCCGTCTAGGTCTTCCATAATCCTCTCTCGAAGGAATCGAGATCAACCCTCCAATGATTTCTTGGCGTATAACGTATACATAACCGTAACGCCGCTGCCCGTCAGTCAGTTGCCAGGAAGTTGTTGGGAGCATGTTGGCCAATCTGTCATATACTTTATATGTGCTTAACAACATAATCGCTATACTATTGGGCAGTAGGACCTTGTAGTGTCTACCACAGTAAGGTCAGCTCAGGCAGCCCTACCCACAAGACAGATAATGTCATACGTCCGAAGCTAACCAACGTCAAGTTTAATAATTATGCATACCTACATCCGTGAGTAGGATTTAATGGAGTATGTTCGTCTATCAGGTGCGACGCCTGAAGTCCTCAACTGGGTGTATTTACGCGCGATTTCCAACCAGAACTGCCAGCAAGTGTTTGGCACCGCTCTTATCAACAGCAACACCATCTGCGCCACATTCTACAACGTCACTTCACAGTCTGTTTGCCAGGTACGTACCCGCAGGGTTATTACGTAGAAGTTGCCGTAGCAACTACAATAGCAACGCGATAGCAACACCCTCAAAATCAATCAAAAGTGGTAAAAAGCTTCTAAATAAGTGTTTATTTAGAAGCTGGCTGCATTCTATTGTAGTTGCTACCTGTCGCCCACCCCCGCAGGGCAAAATGCACATTTGGATTTGACACACCATACAGCCCCAAAGTAAGCAGAGCTTATGAGTGCTTAATACTTTTCTTTTGTAAATACATACATATTATAAATAGATAAACACCAACCTGAAACAAATATTTGCAGATCATACAAACATTTGTCTTACGGCGGAATCGCACCTGCAACATTTTGTGTCGTAGAAGGTTATAGCAACAAAAAAATACGGGTTGCACTCCGGGAGTGCTGACAGAAGTGAAAACTTATTTTGGCGCGTTAGACATTTTTAGATGGGTACTAGGGTTATTGGGTTATGAATTGCATGTTATTTATGAATTGTATTTTATTAGTTATTAGAAACTTTAAAATACATATAATATTCTTTTATGTTTTTGTTCAGAATTTAGATAATATATCAAAGAACCTAACTCAGTAAACTTCTCCATACAAAAGTAGACTGTAAACATGTGAATTAAGGTTTATAATCAAATGAGGCGAGCGCGGCAGCCCTGCGTCTCTGTAACGGTGACGCGAGTTCAGAGGTTTTACCTCATCTAAAAATATGCGTACCGCGCTAAAAGAAGTTTTCACTTCAAAAAGAGTTTGACAGCAGTGATCGCATAATTTCACGTCTATTGCTAGTTGTTGCGAGTTACATAATAGGTACTGGCGGGTACAGTTGTGGGTTCATGAAAAGTCTAATATTGGTCCTCATTTGCTAGGTCCTCCTACACACTAGTTTAAAATCAAATCCACACATTTAGGTAACGAGTGCTCATGAAGCCCTCAGTCAGTTACTAGAAAACACATTTACTTACTACCGAACGGATTTTCATACGGTTCATGAAGGAACAGAGTGGTTCTTGAGGAAGGTTCGAGTGCTTACTTAATAAGTACATTGAGGTTTTGTGTAAATTCGCTGAAATAAGATGTCGGAATTTTTTTATTAGGACAGGACAACGCCTATCGGTTTAGCTTTATACCTAAAGCATTACTTACCTAAATCACAGATAACATAATATACTAGTACCTACATATATTAATTGTTTAGTGATTATCATAATGTGCCCTCTGAAGCACTGTAGTCGGAAGACAGTGATCATTCAAGCAAATTGTTAAATTAATAAAAATAATAATAATAATACCGGACATTTCACACAGCATCATCTGACGCCGAAGTAAGCAGAGCTTGTGTTATGGGTAGGTTCTACATGACTGATATACACTTATATACTTTTTTTTTGTAAATTCATACATATTATACATAGAAACACCCAGACCCGAGACAAATACTTGCTGATCATACAAACATTTGTCCCAAAATTGACAGGACAATAACAGCTCGTGACGAGGTCTCGTAACAGGTATAAGTTTGTTAACTGTTTTTAATTCAACAGGGCGATAGCGGCGGTCCTCTTGTGCATGTAGCCAGCGATGGGTCTCCCATCCTAGTTGGTATTGCCTCATTCGTTGCCGGCGGCTCGTACGGGTGCCACTCTGGTCTTCCGGGCGGTAAGAAAAATATTTATTATAGAACTGTACATAATTGAAATAATAAAAGTACTAGTCTTTTAAATTATGAGCTAGAGACATCTAGCTTCAAATAGTGGAATTAATGAATGTTGCCAGATAGTTTGTGACAAAATGGCACATTCAATCATTTTTTTTCAAAAACATTATTAAATTCTGTGGTGGGCTTGAGTACACAATAACTACCGTACCTACCCAAACTCTGGACTCAAACAAAACATTATTAAACCCGAAGTTTGAGTAGCAGAATTATTAAATTCTATCCAATTATCAGGTTTTATCCGTCCCGGACCATTCCTCCCCTGGTTGGAACAAGTAACTGGCATTGATTTCGAGAACTTGGATGAATCAACAACTCCTCAGCCGCCAACTACTAAGCCAACTACTCCTGGGGCTACAGAACCTACAACTACCGAAGCAACTACTACTACCGAAGCACCAACTACAACTACCGAAGCACCAACTACAACTACCGAAGCACCAACTACAACTACCGAAGCACCAACTACAACTACCGAAGCAGAATCTACAACTACCGAACTACCTGAGACTACTGAGACAACAACTGAGTATGTCCAAACGACTTCACCTCCTAGGCCAACTACCTCCCGCCCCACTCCACCACCGACTACCCCCGAACCAGAAGAAAGTGAAGAAGACAGTGAAGAAGACAGTTCAAGTGAAGAAGATCCAGAAATGTCAGAACTGTTGAAGAAGTTGGTTGTAAAAGTGAAAGTCAAGGTCAACGTCAATAACAACCTCAAGAAAAAGGTCAAGGTTAAGTGCGTTGACAAAGTGTAAATTAAAATATTATTAACTTACTGCAAATTACATTATTATATTATTACAAATAATTACGACTATTATATTCTCATTATACCTATCCATATCGTACCTACAATCATCATCATCATATCAGCTTTTAGGTAGTCCACTGCTGAACATAGGCCTCCCCAATATATTTCCAGGAAGAACTATTTCGAGCCCTCTCCATCTACCGACTTCCTGCGATCTTTACAATGTCGTCAGTCCATCGGGTGGGGGGGGGACGGGTCTCCCTACGCTTCGTTTTCCTGTCCTTGGTCGCCATTCGAGAACTTTTACTCTCCAACGGTTAGTTCTGCGAGCTATATGGCCAGCCCATTGCCACTTCAACATGAAAATTTTGAGTGCTATGTCGGTGACTTTGGTTCTTCTACGGATTTCCTCTATGCGGATTTTATCACGTAGTGATAAAGAGGAAATCACAATACACATATAAAAATAAATTTAAAAACTCCCTTCTAAATTAAAAAAGTGCATCTATCCATAACCTATTCATTGCGACCGTTACAATGTGCACAAACACGATACCTCTACAGTAAGTGGTTGAGGAGTTGCATACTCCCGCAAATCCTGCATTACAATATCATTGAAGTAACAGGACACCAAATTTGAATTTATCAGATCTGGGGAATTAGCTCACATCTCTTCATCAATTTGATAAATGACAAAACAGATTTTCATATATCACTGCCAAGAACACTTTCGTTCACGTCACCCTTCAAAAAAAAAAAAAACGTGTCTTGGGACACGCGTATGGAACGAAGTCCCTTTCATATGCAGGGTTGGCGGCTCCCATTCTCTCTACCCACCCCTCTCTTTAATTTTCATTATTTATGCAATATATAACTATATTTATACATTTATTTGCAATATATGTACGGGCCAAACCCGCACATTCAGCATTATTAGCTTAAGCAAGCACTTTTAGCTTATAATAAATCAGTTGCAATCGTACCTCGGCGACGAGCGGTCATTTTAATTATCATCCCGGTCTCATCAATTAGCATAGCATAGCATACTCTATCATCGTAATGTGTAGGGAAATAACTATCTCCCCGTACATACTGGTCCTTCGAGCCGGATGTCTTCTATCTCCCAAAACTTCTGCATTTCGTTGATGTCAACTTGGATGACATTACATTGCAAGGTTTTGGTGCTCCCGCATAAGATCCCTGATATGACCTTCCTACAACCCAAAAAACGAAAATCAAGCAAAATACGTAACAGAGGAAGAAATAAAAAAGCAAACAAAAGTTCATATTGTTATCAAGCAAGAAAGCATTATCAGCAAATTATTGAGCAAGTACAGCTCTTTATCAAAAATATCGCGTATCCTAGCATGGGTATACCGATTTATATCAATCAAAAAACAAAAAGGTTTCCTAACACTAGACGAAATCAAATCAGCATAGCAAAAAAATATCATGTATGAACAGCAAGAGCAATTTCCCCAGGAAATAAGCAACTTAAAGCAAAGCAATAAAATACAAGCAAAAAGCAAAATCATAAACCTAAATCCTTACTTAGATAGCAACGGCGTTCTTAGAGTAGGAGGTAGGTTACAGCATGCGCATATGAGCAATGAGATGCAGCACCCAATCATTCCCCAGCATAGTGGACGTCTCACAGAATCAATCATTGACGACGCACATAAAAGTATGTTACATGGAAGAGCAAGACTGACTTTGAGCTTTATCCGACAAAGATATTGGATAGTGGGAGGCAATAGAGTTACAAAAGCACGCATTCGACGTTGTGTCATATGTGCAAAACAGAACCCACACACAAGAGCTCAAATCATGGGAGATTTACCGGAGTCAAGAAGTAACCCGTCAAAACCATTACGCACACTGGGGTGGACTTCACCGGACATATCTATGTTAAATCAAGCAAAGGGCGTGGTATCTATAATTGGATAAGGATTAATGCTGTATTGCTTAAAATCGCTTCGTAAAAAACCATAATTTGAGAATGTTCTTCCCCCGAATGCAATACATCTTCTTACCAAATTTCATCAAGATCCGTTCAGCCGTTTAGCCGTGATAACGTAACAAACAGACAGACAGAGACATTTTCGCATTTATAATATAATAGCTGTTGCTCGCGACTTCGTCAACATTTTTTTTGAAAGGATGAATGAATGAATGAATGAAAATACTTTATTGTACACCTTAAAACTAGCACATAAACAATTTGACAACTAAGAACACCTAAAAACATATGTACATTGGGCAGTCTTATCGCTAAGGGAGCGATTTCTTGCAGACAACCTTTGGATGGAGAGGAGCCTTGAATGGAGAACTTGAATGGAAGATTGGTCGGGGTGCACAAAATTTTAAGGAATTGTAGCTTAAATCAATCCCCAGGATGCAATTTATCTCCTTACCAAATTTTATTGATAAGTTTCAAACCAATCACCTGACAACCCATTAAAAGTTTCCATACAAACATTCACACCTCATTTGAGACCTCACAAAATGAGAAAAATAAAATTTTGAAAAATCCTGTAACACGTGTCCATTTATTTTGCATTTTAGGTATCTAAACCAAGTTACAAAGAAATCACACCACCCGTTAAAAAGTTCCCATACAAACTTTGACACCCCATTTTTTTTTCACCCTTTGTTAGGGTTATTTTGAAAAATCTTGAAATACGTGTCCATTTATTTTGCATTTAATTTATTCATATCAAATTTCAAGCAAATCGCATCACGCGTTAAAAAGTTTCATACATTCGTTTTCACCTCTTTTCACTCTCTTAGGGGTTGAATTTCTATAAATCCCGCCTTAGTGGGTGGTTTTGCTATAAAAGGAAGCTACCTTCCAAATATCAGCTTTTTGGCGATTGATGAATCAGTCAGTTACTCAGGTTAAGCTCTTTTATAGGTATAGATAACAGTACTGTGTGGTATAGAAGGTCAGCGTTGTTATTCTGTCGAGACCTTCGACCCAGTTACTCAACGTTACGAAACGCAATAATAAAATCAAATATATAAATAAACAAATATGTACCTGAACATGGTTCTTATGCCCAACTACATAATATAGATACACATATAAAAAATGAACGTGTCGCGGGACACGCGTTTGGAACTAAGTCCTTTCCGACAAAGGGTTAGCGTAACTACTCATTAGCGTGCCAGGCGAGAGCCTGGCAGTGGGTAGTGAGAATACTCATTCTCATTACCCACCTCTCTTTAATTTTGCTAATTGATGCAGTAAATAACTATATTCATAAATTTATTTGCAATATATATAATTATTAACGGTTAACTTTAGCTCCACAAATTTGTAATGAATCCGTAAATTTGTTATCCCCCATGTTTATTTTACACCCTTAAAGGTAACATTTTTACAAACTTTGAATACCATATTTATTTATATCTAATCAACAGAATCAAAATCAATCAAAATTTTATGCTTCTAGTTTTGAAAATGACAATACTTTCATACAACATTTCAACCCCCTTTTCAACCCTTTACAACCCTTTTTTCCAATTAAAAAGTAGCCTATGTCCTTTCTCAGGCTTTAGACTATTTGTGTACCAAATTTCATTTAAATCGGATCAGTAGTTTTGGCGTGAAAGCGAGACAGACAGACAGAGTTACTTTTGCATTTATAATATTTAGTATATTAGTAGGTATAGTAGTAGGTATATAATGACGGGGGAATATCACCATCTTCATCGGTACTTATTATTACCTTTGTGGGCGTCGTTGGTGGAATGGATGTGGTGAAGTGAAGTGGATGAAGAAAACACGCTTGTACACAATCAGACTTTAATTCACACTATGTAGGGAAGCACTTGTAACCAGGTAGGTACGGATAGCTAGGTAGGTACGTAAAGCAGAACGCGCGATGGTTCAGTGAGACGTCCGCACGCGCCGCTTGCCGAGAGTCAAGTGATGAACTATGAAGTGAAGTGAAGTGAATGAAATCACAAGTTATGGCGGGCGCGGGCGCTTCACTAACTCCATCGAGTGCCACTAAATGGCGCTGGCATTCCAGATGGCATACGACTTGATTGCGACATAATATATGTTATCGGCCTCCTACATTCTCTCTTTCTCTAGAGGTTTTTCGTAACGCGTTACATTTTTCTCGGCTAGGTCGCCAACCCGCAATAAGGAACTTCGTTACAAAAACTAACTACATAAATCAAAATCGGTTCATCCGTTTAAGAGCTAGACGCCACAGACAAACTTGTAACTTGTTAACTTGTAACACTCCTCTATTTTTTTGGGTAATGGGTAGGTTCTCATGACTATGTAGCCACCCTTATTCACAATTGATAGGAAAATAAGATTATTGGCATAGTGGGAATCGGTGTGAATGAGTCATAAATCTGGAGTTGATCAGTTTTATAATAGGGTTTAACTAACACAAGAATCGATTAGGCTTGGTTAAAAAATGATTGAGTGATGCAGAACACAGCGAAAGATTAAGTATTTAGTATTTTTGAACTGATAACTACTTATGAGAGGGTAAACCGCTTCGTTACGTAACGCGTGACGGCGCCAGTCTGTCTGGCTACGGCGGTGGTAGGCAGGCTCCTCTCTCACTGTAACTCTAGATTAGTTTAAGTTATCACTTCAATCGGGGGTCCCGAGACGCACACGTTTATATTTACAAATACATTAAATCAAGCTAGTCTAGTGATTAAAAATGAGTTATAAGTAGGTAATTAAAATCATTATTCCATATTAAAATACTTTGCAAAACGTCACTGAACTTGTTAGTGATATTAAACCCTTTTCACATTAACCACTATTGAAGTGCGCCGCGAATGTGTTGGTACGAGAGAGACAGATATATATGTTTACTCTGTAAAATGAATGTAATTGATGTGCTCTGTTTGTCAATACAGTAGTTTAATTATAGTTGATAGGGGTAGAGTCCGGTACTGACAGATGGTCGCAGAACAGCCGAAACTGTATATCCTAGAATAATAGGTACCTAGATACCTACAACAAGGTAAGTAAACCAATAATAACAAGGCAATGAATATAACAAGGTCGATTGGCAAATTTAAAATCGTATTAAAACATAAAACTATCTCATAGCATATTAAGTACCTAGGTATAGGTATATTTAACAAATTAGCACTAAATCTAATGAAGTCTTATCTTATTAATAGAAAACAGTTTGTTGAAATTAGAAATATTGTTAATGGCCAAGAAATTGTGACTAAATCTAAGGTAATGGACGTAAAACGCGGAGTTCCACAAGGATCTATTCTAGGTCCAATATTCTTTATTATTTTTCTTAATGACCTTATTAACTTTATGAATAAAGCAATTCCTGAAATAAGTGTAGTAGTTTATGCAGATGATACAAACGCTATAATATCAGCGAAAAATTTAGTAGAACTGACATATAAAATAAATATTGCTATGAATGCTTTTAATAAATGGTTTCTAGTTAACAATTTACAACTTAATATGACTAAAACGAATGGTATTCTATTTAGAACAACTGCAAATAAGAATGAAGCTATTGACATGACCTTGACGAACTACGGATATAAGATTAACTTTGTGAGCTATGTCAAATTCCTCGGAGTGCACATTGACCAATTCCTAAATTGGAAAACCGAACTAGAAGCCATCGAAAACACAATTAGCTCTGCGTGTTATGCGCTGCGAAGTCTGAGGGATGAAATAAGCCTACAGCAATTTAAAACGGTTTACTATGCTTTAGTAAAGTCCAAACTGAGATACAGTATACCTTTTTGGGATAATAGCTACTTGTATAACATAAATAGGGCTTTCGCCATACAAAAACGAGCCATTCGTACTATTGTGCGCATCCCTCCATGGGAATCATGTAAAGAATATTTTAGAAAGCAAGAAATTCTCACCCTGCCCAGCTTATACATATTAGTTGTCCTGGTGGACATTGTACGAAACCCACTTAAATACGAAACAGCAGAGAAGAGAACAAAAAGATTCATGACACGAAGAAAAGACCTAGAGCTCGAGGTATATCCGAGGCTGAATGTGGCAAAGCATGGCAGTAGGTATCAAGCAGTAAAATTGTTTAATGTTCTTCCTACTGAAATGAAAGCAATTGACAATCCAAATATTTTCAAGAATAATTTAAGAAAACTTTTGCTGAAGGGGTGTTTTTACACAATTGACGAGTTTATCACAAGAAAGTAATTATGATGTAAGTAGCAAAGAAGAATTTGATTAAGTACCCATATGTAATTGCATGCTATTAATTTAATTTAATTATATTATGTACGATATATTCACACACGATGTAAAAATTGTTTTTGAATAAATAAACTAAACTAAACTAAACTAAATTATTTAGATGACAGAAAACCTTGGGATGAATCTGCTCCAACTCGATTCGGCACCCGTAACAAACTAACAAAGATTATACAAAAACTTATAAGACCAGGGAATTCTTACCAGATTCTTCTTGAACTGGAATTAGAACCGGCACCTAGATTCACTAGCATGTTCATGTAAGAAGACAATTCAAAGTAGTCCGTATGATTTTATTATATAAGGAATGTTTTGATTTGATATGATTTGAGTTTTACATAAAATCATAACGCAATCGATTTAAAACTTTAACGGTAAATTATCTACATTTAAAGACTACCTACGTACCCATACCTGAATAAAAAGGATTCTCGGACATTTACAAATGTACCTAGGACCCTTAGGTCATAAATAAAATGTAATTAATGAGGGGGATCGATGTGCTTATAGAAGATTTTGAACGGGTTTTGTGATCGGCTTGTATTTACAAACTTAACTACCTAGGTACTAGAAATAGCAGCAAGTACCTACTTATTACCAACTTATTTTAAAACTTGTATTTACCTATTAGTAAATACAAGTTTTAAACACATTTCCCAGCATCTAAAAATTATAACAAGCTTTTCCATCGCTTTTTACTTATCCTATGTCAGATCAAATTTACGGATATTTAACCTCAATTACTTCAAAACTATAAAAAAAGGGGCAACCCTTTTTATTCTGTTCTGATAGTTCTGAACCCTTCAATTCAATTTTTTATTTATTTAATATTGTTTGTTTCTTGTATAGCAAAGGCAGAAGTTTTTGCTACAGTTTGAAGTAGCTTTTTTGGCAATGGCAGCACTGCACCAAACGTCAACGTCTATTTGGCATGACGTCATTTTTCTATAGTGATGTTAGTTTGTTGATAATATCGACAAAAGATTGTCTTCGAATTTTATAATTATATTAGTTTAAACATGAGTTAAACTATATTTCAGTATATTAAATGCACGAGTTTAATTAACATAAATATATAAAATTTTGGAAAGTTGGAAAAAAGAACGCCGTTGTTACTGCTAGGGCATGAAATTAATTTAGTCGTTCGAAATTCATCGATAAGTAAGCATGCACCCTCAAACAACAATATGACGTTGCAGCACTAGTCGACTAATCGCTACTGCGGAGAGATGTTTTTCCTTGATTTTGCAATAAAATAAATAACTAAAACTCGTGAGTTGTGAAATTAAATGGAGGGACCAAACGTTAAAGGTAAGTTTTATTCCAGAATAATATTACTTGAGTCAAAAATTCTTATATATTCCTGCATGAGTATTTGTCATCGAATGTTTTGTGTGGGCGATACATGTTTCTTGTAAATTATCTATTGTTTGTGAATACTACACCTATTACTAAGTAACATCTTAGTCTTACTTAGCTTACATTTACGAGCCTATTGAACACGTTCGTTCCCCGACAGTAAGGGAAAATAAGAAACAATATCTCTGCCTGTATATACCTAAGTATTGTTTGGGATAAATAATCTAATAATTTATTCACTTCCGCGTAGAATTACTAGGTAAGTTGAAGGATTTCATGCTAAATAAATTTAAGTTTCGAATCAAAGTCATGTTTGATCATAATAATTATTGTCATTGCCAGCACAAATAACAGGAAAATAATTTGAAACACTTTCAGAGTCCCCTAAATGCGCGGGATGCATGAACAATATCGGTGATGATGACTATGTATCAGCCCTCGGACAAGACTGGCATAAAGACTGCTTTCGGTAAGAAATCGTCACTTGTTTACTACAAAAACTGTTGCCCGAAAATATTGCCTGTAGCAATAACACAACTACCCCTAAATGACTTAAAAAGAAAATAAAAATATTTTTTGAGTGTCACCCAATCTACAACATCAGCAAATACATGAGCTGTTCATTTTATGATTTGCATTCATAGAACCTTGCCAACTACCAATGGCCTTTAAAATATAGCTGTACCAACTACCTATACTTATCTGCACATAGTTTTAAGATTAAGAGTCTTGTTATTGATTGTGTTTTGTTTTATGTTACATTTTATTTTTTTTCTTTGACATGCCAATGTTATGCAATGTAACAATTATGGTGAAATAAATATCTGAATCTGAATATTGTATCGCCACTTCAGCATTTGAGACCAACTCTTTGAGATTTTGTTATCCTTCGAAGTTGTATGAGGAAAGTGACTGTAACACCAACTAAGTAGCCTTCAAATAATGAAGTGGTGTTCTGTTATTCTAGTAATATCTTTTTATGTTTCAAGTTTAAAATTTAGATCTAAAACTTAATTTACAAAAACATAAATTCAGTAATGTACAGATTAATATTCAATAATACAAAATATGTACATGGTAAACAGTTAAGCTATTTAAATACCATTTAAAACAGTTTACAGTGTAGAGAATAATTCATCAATGGTCATAGATGAACTACTCAAAGTTTGACAACCTCTGTAGCGTTCCAGCCGATTTGTCTCTGGTCTGGGTATTTCCTATGTATAATATGTATGTAATCATGTGGTATTCGTAACATAAGCTTTGCTTACTTTGGGCCAGATGATGTTGTGTGAAATGTCCGGGGATTATTATTATTAAAGTCTTGAACAATAATTGAGAGTGCTTTGATTATCTTGTGGCTAACACGTGAGTTTGTTAGCGCTCTGATAGTCCGAGGCCAGTCTGTACTTTCATATCAACACCAAGTGCTCGCAGTTGGACTCGTATATATAGTAATATAGAATAAAGTAATTATGCTTTGTAATAGAAGTGATGTAAACAAAGCTGATTTGATAAATATTTTGAAACACGTTGTTCAATGCAAGTAAACAAAGTTGTAATGTTTACATTTCCCGACAGGGACAGCTTGCCACAAGCATAAAATTACCTTAGATATAAGATAAATCAGATTATGTTTGAATATAATGTCATACAATAATAATTTAATACATGTGATTAACACTAACATTATTGTTAGTAAAAAATATTATTTGACTAATGGTAGATAATGGCCTTAATTCTGTTGGCACCAACCTAACTAATTTTAGCTAAAATTTGGTTTTGAGCTGTCAAATTAACCTTTGGTATTCTGCTGCTACCAACATATCCTAATTTAATTTTATCTAATTTAATTAAGCGTTCCTAATTTAGTTAGATGGTACCAACCGAATAGGTTTTACAAATGCTATAACTAACTAAATATATTTTAGACAATTTCTAATTTTAGAAATGAACCAACCGAATTGCCACCACTACCTTCCTAATTATAACAAATGTAGTAGATTATCTTAGTGTAGTGTTTCGCTATCTTAAATTTTAGTTCAACAGCCAAAAATTTGGCTACAGAATTCTTCTATTGAGTCTTGACATTTCAAATCAGACTGTGATTTTTTTTCCTAGCCGTTTAAAGTAAATACTCGGCCCATTCTTGTTTTAAATGTATATAAATTATTTTATTTATCTAAACTTGTAAAAGATGATCACGAGATAATACATCTACTTTCCACTAAAAATGTATTATAGGCTCAAATTACATTAAATTAAGTCGGTTTCTTTTTAGATTTTAAAACGTTATTATGTATACATATAATATGGGTGGGCCAAATAAACGCAGCGCTCTAATGAGACAGCGAGGTATCGAAGTACATGAAAACATCATCGATGTATACAATTTTTAGATTTTCGTTGATTATTCAGCTCGACCGATTTTCATAAAATTTATATGGGACCACCTATGAAGTATACCCTTTCAAAAAAAAAAGAATTTTCGAAATAGGTTCGGCCGTGTTCGAGTAATCGGTGAACATAAATAAAAAAAAATAAGATTCCGATGAATTGAGAACCTCCTCCTTTTTGATAAAGTCGGTTAAAAAATGATATGCAATCGTTTTATACTGCCCAATGTTAAACAAATGAACACCAATGTAAAAATTTAAAACGAAGAGATAGATCACGTCAACACCAGAGGCGTCCTTAGGCATTGCCTTAGATAATAAGCTGCATTGGCGCCCTCAAATAGATCAATTGTCGAATAGGCTCAGCTTTGCGGCAACCGCAAGACTCGTTTACTTCAGCTACTCTCATAGCATTATGTCTTACGGCATTCTGTTGTGGTGGATTGCTGCAGATATTAACATCATATTTGTGTTGCAGAAAAAGGCTGTGCGTGCAATTTATAGCATAGGCCCTATAGAATCACTTAAAAATAAATTTAAGGAAATAAATATCATGACAGTGTCTTGTCAATATATATATGAAAATGTAATATGTTGTTAATAAATAGTTCAATTGTTAAATCAAAAATTGCGATTATTATAATATTAATACTAGAAATAAAGATAAACTCGATGTTCCCACTGTTAAGATCGCTCAAGTTAGTAAATCTTCTATAGGACAATGTGTACGCTTCTATAACAAGGTCCCAAGCAATGTGCTGGATTGATTGTGCTGGTTGATTGGCAAATTTAAAAATACTATAAAAGAGAAACAGGCTGTTAGAGCAAGTTATAAAATAACAAATTATTTACATGACAAAGAAGCTTGGGATAAATCTACTCCAACTCGACTCGGCATCCGTAACAAAATTAGCAAGGATCATACAAAAAAGTGTTAAGACCAGGGAATTCTTACCGGATTCTTCTTAAACTGGGGTTAGGAGGAACCGGTACCTAGATTCATTAGATTCTAGATTCAGCATGTAAAAAGACGATTCAAAGTTGTCCTTACGATTTTATTGAATAATTAATGTTTTGATTAGATTTGATTTGATTTTCATATCTCGACTTGCTTCGCAGCTCTGTTGGTAGTATCTCTGCCTTTTGCGTTGTAGGTTGTGGGTTGAATCCCACCCAGGGCAAACATTCGGGTGATGAACAAAGGTGTTTGTTTTAACCTAAGTAGATGTTTTATAGTATCGTATGTCTTTACGAGTTATGTATTCTATCATTAATTTGGCAACTTTACATAGCTTGTTAGGGCTAGATGGTACTGTGGATCTGCAATGTCCGCGTGGGCGCACCAAGTTAATTATGTACTTTGTATGTCAGAAGCATGGCATGTAAGATGCACTTACATGCCGTTTTATAATAATAAACTACCGATAAGTTAAATATTAAGTTATATTATTTTGAACAGTCATCTGATTCCCATAATACAATTTCGGCTTAGTTTGGGACTAGATTGATAGATGGTTTGAGTAGATGGTGTGACTATATTGTGGATGGATGGATTACACACATAATGTACAATCCATCAATATGTATTGCC
This sequence comes from Lampropteryx suffumata, assembly GCA_948098915.1. Lineage (NCBI taxonomy): Eukaryota > Metazoa > Arthropoda > Insecta > Lepidoptera > Geometridae > Lampropteryx > Lampropteryx suffumata. The sequence goes on along the minus strand of OX402562.1, from coordinate 17,641,034 downwards.
ATTTCAAGGTATTTTTATCTTAAAATTACGTCCAGGTGCTCTGTATGTGACACGTTGCTGTCATCCTGGTACTTCGAGAAGAACGGACTACTCTTCTGTCAGCCCGACTACTGGGCACGCTACGGCGAGAGCTGCCAGCAATGCACACAGGTCAGTCAAATAACACTAATAATACACTCAACTTCACACTATTATCACTACTTCACGTTATCGAAACATCACTTTAATATCACACTATAACTACATCACATTATCGAAACATCACTCTAAAATATCATCAATCGCAACTTCACACACTAACTTTTAATTAAAAATGGTGAACTTCTTGCCGTTATCAGACATAGATCACCGACCACAGGTCTTTGGGCCCAAAAGGCTGGCAACATTACCTCATTGAATAGCCATACTAATCTTTTGTCCGAGGTAAGCACTAGCCCTTTGATAATTGGTCTCATCCAGTCTCATTTTATCTCGCCAGTCTCTTGGATAACTGTTTGAATAAGAGTCACGCTTCAGGTCTCACGATCCTAAAGATTCTACCCCTTAAGGCAGAAATATCTCGTAAGTTAACTCGTGATGACGGCGCATGCCGTGTGCCGAAATATCGGGAAGCAGTAAAACATACATTATCATGGTAAATATCCCGTTAAATATTGAGTGAAAATTATATTGGATGGAAGTCTGAAATTAGTATAAAGAAGTGTGGAAAAGTTGAGAAACAGCGTGGTATGGGCATGTCGTGAGAAGGGATAACTGTCATGTGACAAAGAAAATGTTAAGGATACACAAGTCAGCGTCACAAACTCGTCAGCGCGAGCATCTAAAATGCATGCTATTTCACCTAGCACAGTGCGAGAAAAAGATAGACTTGCACGAAAGATGGTGATGAGCTGTAAGGAGAGAGTATGATGATGATTTTTATTCAATAATTAGATTAGACTGTAATTTCGACATAAAAAGACCGCGTATAAATCATAAACAGACTTTTGACTCAAGGGCTCGCATGAAAAAAGTATTGAATGTATGTATTCGAAATAATGTTATTTAAAGGTGGGTCCACATTTGTGACATTTCAACGCACCGTGGCTCCGTAGCTGTAATAGTTACGCGTAAAAAAAACATAAATGTGGACGGTTTTTGTCACGCGGACATGTGACACGACCTAGTGTCACGTAGCGATCCACTCAGAACCCCACATATGAAGGCACGAACATTTCGCCGTAACATAAAATTTGTGGCTTGACACGCACATATGAACGCGTAACCTTTGTAGCGAGTGTGGACGGTGTTTTTGTACTGTCACGCTCTGGTGTCACATGTCACGAGCCGATCCCTCGGAAGGCGGTTTTTTCAAAGGATTTTCTGTCCTTGTCCGGGTAAATGCAACCGTCCACACTTTTGTCTTTGCAACGCGTGACAGACACGCGGCAATTATTTTTTGTCATTGCACTGGTCACGGATTGGCTCGGCGCGCGAGTCGGTGCGCTGCGGTGTACCTTCCCGCCACCCGCACCCCGCTGACGTAGGGTGGTTATAATAATAATAATAAAAAAAATACGGGTTGCACTCCGGGAGTGCCGACAGAAGTGAAAACTTATTTTGGCGCGTTAGACATTTTTTAGATGGGTTATTGGGTTATGAATTGCATTTTATTTATGAATTGTATTTTATTAGTTATTAGAAACTTTAAAATAAATTTAACTAACCTAACTCAGTAAACTTCTCCATACAAAAGTAGACTGCAAACATGTGAAATGCATACCGCGCTGAAATAAGTTTTCACTTCAATAATAATATTGCCGGACATTCCACAAACATCATCTGGCCCCAAAGTACTTGTGTTATGGGTACCACATGACTGATATACTACTTATATACTTATTTTTTTGTAAATACATACATATTATACAAAGAAACACCCAGACCTGAGACAAATACTTGCAGATTATACAAACATTTGTCTCGCGATTCGTGCATCACTTCACTTGCATCAGTGTGTTGTTGCGTGTATTGCAACTTGCAACTTGCAACTACAAGTGTATACGTGGTTAATTGTTTTTATGAATATGCAGTGGACTCTGGCCAAAGATAGATAATTGATTCAGGCGTGACTTTGCGGAAATCCATTACAAAACATTAAACAGACGGACAAATATTTAGTACACTTCCGCCAATCTATTCCTAAAGAGTTACCTCTAAAAGAAATTCGACACGTATTTCGCCTCTCCACGAGGCATCCTCAGGAACACTTGACTCACTCCGCACCCCGACGAAAAAACACTCTGCTCTGCAGACTTGTTGCTTCGACCAACGTCAGAATGAGACTCAGATTAAGTCTCATTCTGACGTTGGTCGCGAAACACGTGTCGAATTTCTTTTGGAGGTAACTCTTTAGGAATAGATTAGCGGAATTGTACTAAATATTTGTCCATCTGTTTAATGTTTGACTCTGGCCAATCGAAGATGGGTATCATTTTTTTTGTATCTTGGGGCCAATTAGATTCATTAGATATTCATAATCTTCTGGCACTATTTTAGTGAAGTTTTAGTACTATCCGCTTATTCGTTGAAATCGAAATCTTCCAGTAATGTTTTTCCGCCATGACTATTTTTTTTCTTAAAAATCTCGAGTTGCCACCATCGCCTGAGTTTCTTCTGTCTTCTTTTTCTTAAAGCGTAAAGCAAATGATGCACTAGCACAAGCTAAATAGTAATATGCTAATGCTAACTCTGTCGCTACTGCAGACGACGACGCCGCGGCCACGAGCACAACACTGACAGACACGGCAAAACTATACGATCTCTCAAAATGTTACAGTCCTGGTCCACATTTAGTGTAGCAAGTACCGTAACATATCACGGAGCCACGGTGCGATGAATTGTCACAAATGTGGGCCCACCTTAAGCTTTTGAATAAATAATCTATGCTTGTATGGGAATCATTTTGGAGTTTACGTGCTGCATATGTTATTTATTTACGCATACAGTTCCGTTAAAATAAATGTTGGAATTCGATATTTTTGAGACTTGTATCTTTCGAACCTACGTATTTTTTATGATTCTGTTGCGTTACAAGCATAGATTATGACGAGACAAATGGTTCTTAGTTTTGGCTGTTTAACATCAGACGAAGGTGTGATCATCCTTCGACGTTTGTATGGAAACATAATCGACTAGTTCACTCTTAAGTATGAATGCGAAGGTAGCTATATAAAGGGAGAGGGGGACACCACAGAAAATATGGATGGACTATGTTAAAGATGAAATTGTACAGGAGGAAATACAGAAATGATAAGTAAAGAAGAGTGGAAGAGAAAAACATGTTGTGCAGACTCCACATAAAGTGGGATAGGGACAGATAGATGATGATGGATGTATTATTGGCAGGTGATAACAGGGCCGGTAATGGCAGCGGGATCGCATCGCTTCCACCCAGAGTGCTTCGCATGCGTCGAGTGCGGAGCCCCAATAGAGGACGCGGAGCCCTATGCCCTCGTTGAAAGGACTAGGCTATATTGGTTAGTTAAATTTATTTCATTTATAACGTTATACTGACGACCTCTGTGGCGCAGTGGGTAAAGGCCTGCCTGAGACACAGAAGGTTGCGGGTTCGATTCTCGCCGCGGGACAAATGTTTGTATGATCTGCAACTATTTGTCTCGGGTCTGGGTGTTTCTATGTATAATATGTATGTATTTAAAAAAAATAAGTACATAAGTAGTATATCAGTCATGTGGTACCGATAACACAAGCTCTGCTTACTTTGGGGCCAGATGATGCTGTGTGAAATGTTCGGCATTATTTATATTAAAAAATTAATAAAAAATAAAAATAAACTATTATTACCCTGACTCAATGAGTTAGCTTCACGACGAAAGATATCGTTGTATCATTTCTTATTAAATTGCTTATTTTAGTTATATCTGATTTGGAACAGGAATCGAATCTGCAACCATTTTCTTTCAGCCAAGCAATCCCAATATCAAATGATCGAACCCATAACTAGGTTCTATAAGTAAATATGGAGTGGTTATGTCCAGTGGTGGATGCTACAGCAGTAGTTCAGGCGCACACTCCTATCCGTCAAATAATCCCATAATTTGGTTCAATAAGTTAATATAGAGTGGTTATGTCTAGTGGTGGATGCTACAGCAGTAGTACAGGCGCACACTCAATCCGCGTGGTGGCTGTCCCCTCGTCCGCACTGTGCGCCGAGCCTTCCCCCAGAGACCCGGCCACGTTGACTGTTACCGAGTGAGTACTCAATTAATGTGATAAAAATTATTAGTAATCTTTTTTTTTTAGGATGGTGCACAATATTATAAAATACATTTGAAACATTTAAGCTATATTAGTAAAGTTTTATGTATAGATTCAAATTATCTCAAATTATCTTGCATTATAATGACATGTCTTTAATACAATTAATGTCTATCTGTTTCGAATAGCAACAGAGGTTTGGTATTACGTATAAGGGCATTATTTCTGTCATGAGTTTGATTGTAACTGGAGCCAGTTCTAACAAGATAAATTGGTATTACGCTTGTTCGGTTTCTATGCATATGACAGTATGTGTTAAAGTCCAAGTTAGAGTATAATTTTTAAAAGACAAAAGTTAATTTTGATATATTGTTCCTTTATTGAATTGATTTATCTAGGACTTTCCGCAGTTTTAATTAACACTAAATCACAAATGAGTCTATCTATTAAACTTATGAAGAAGCAGGATTTACAAATGTTATTCTAATTCAGACTTTATTGCAAACAAAATAAGATCTTTCGTTTTGTTAGTGGACTAACCAATTTAGTTTTGGTTAACTGTAATTAGGTAAAAATCTAGATGTATTTAAACGATAATTAATATTATTTTTATCACTTACCGTCATAATAATTAAGAACTAAATACTCGAATACCTAAAAAGTAACAAGGAACTACTGAGATTAATCTGTCTGTCTGATTGTATTTTTCGCACACTTATAGTTTATATAGATAAGGAGTATAGCAGCAGGAGTAGTGCATAATTTTTTTAAATTATGCATAAAAAATACATTAATTACATATTAATTAATTAAATAAAAATGGGCGACCAGTAGTATGATTAAAACTGTATGTTTGAATCGATTATGAGTTGATTTTCCTAGGATTTTTGCGGTTTTATTTAGCTCTAATTCAAATGGCTACTAAAATAAGATATAAACGTCAATTGTCTAAATTTAAGATGTGTCATTTAAAAGTGTTATTCATATTCAGACTCTTATATATTTTGATAAACACGGGTTTTAATCACGTAATAATAATCGATGGACACACTGTTTCGATTCATCTAGATAATTTTCATCAGGGTGAGTTTGATTCGCGGTCCGTGAGTTGGTGTGTTTTGTTAATCGTTTGCTGTATATTACTATATTTTAATTAGTCCAGCGTAACAGAATTAAGGCCTGTTGGGTTATTATATTACCCACATGATCAATAACACTAATATGTATGGCACAGTTCACAATGCGGCGGGAAATTCTCGTGCGTCGCGCGAGCGTTACTCCGAGCCGCGCTGACGGCCTGTATTCAACTCACGTGCCATAGGTACTAACCCCATTATTCATAATGATGTTGTAAGCCTCATATAACTAAAATTGCGTTAAAATCTGTTCATCTTTATTCTCTCTTTATATATTGTCATTTAAATGTATAAACAGCAAAATTATTATGAATAAGAGGTAACTTGTGTTCTCTATGTCTCTACTATTTATAGCGCACTAGGGACAGCGGGAAAGGGTTTCATTAGATTTAAATATTCTTATTGTCCCTACCCTCTCTGAATTGGTGAAAACACTAGATTATTGTATGCATGTGTTGATGTGTGTTTTATTTATCTTTGTACCGTATTTATTCGTATATAGTAATGTTGTTGTTGATTGGGCACGTTGTCAGACCATGGTCATGTAACTTATTGTGCCATATACCACTAACTTCTGCCCTCGGATTTACCCGCGTGGTATATATATACAGACATACTGAAATATAATGATATATTTGTTATAAATATTAATAATTGTAATGCACACTTTTCTGCATAACATTAATTAATCTGACGGGCTCGAGTTTTTCTAATGATCGATTTTTTTTCTATTCTGATCAGCTGTCCTAGACGCACGATAAAGTTTTCATGTGTGGTGGGGGTACATAATAGGGTGCAAGGTTTTTCCCCTTATATTATTCTACCGCACTTGAGTAAATCCCCGCTTAGGATCCCCTACTAATAGAAGTTTATATGTTATTCCACGTCCAAATCGATTGTTATATAAGTTTCGTAATTATAATGTTCAGTCTTTATATTTTGGTGTGGAGAAACCATGGTCTGAAGTTACCACTAAAAGGCAATGTGATGTGTTGTTTGCATGTGTATTGCTGTAGCATAGAAGCGCTGTTATAGTATACTTAGACATACTAAGAGATGATACAATAGTTAGCGCAGATGTTATGTTTAAATTGAGCTTCAACGTAGATTTTTGAGGTTAGTTTTTTGGTTTGATGCTTAGTTTGGGGCTAGATGGTGTTGTGTGTATTTTACACCTATATTTATTATATAAAAAAAGTCATTGAAAAGTTGAGCACGAAAATGGACGTTCAAACAAAAGTGCATTTCGCGTTTCTTCCTGACTATTTCGCGCCGCATAATCAACCAACCGAGCTTGGCTTGATGACAGTTTTGCCAATGTCAAGTGATTTTGTTTCGTCAAGTCGCAGTCGATAGTTGTCTATTATAAACGTCATCGCGGAATGGCCGTCTATGGTTTTCGTGGATTCGAGTGCTATTTGCAGAATTGTCTGTGAAAAAACTAAGTCTGGCATCTACCACAGACGCAGTTTCTTCACAGACTTTTTTTGAAGAAACAGAAGAATTTAGTTAAGAAGCCAGTACGTGCTAGTGCAGGACGCTTACCCGAAAATATTGCTGGCTAAGGTCCGGCTGAGATGCAGAAGCTTGCGGTTTCGATTCCCGCCACGGGACAAATGTTTGTATGATCTGCAAGCATTTGTCTCGGGTCTAGGTGTTTTATGTATAAAATGTATGCATTTGCAAAAAAAGTTTATAATTAGTATATCAGTCATGTGGTACCCATAACACAAGCTCTGCTTACTTTGGGCCAGATGATGCTGTGTGAAATGTCCGGAATCATTATTATTTAAATAAATATCTTCGTAAAGACAACAACCTTCTATAGATACTAATACGTATTCTTGACCCCAAAGCACACCACGTGTAGAATTCGGTCATCAGTAGGTAATGTTTTAAGTAGGTTATAATAGGTAGTCCAGTACATACTATGCGTACGTGATCAGTCAATGACAGCAAGGTTAGTAGTAGGTTTCATGTGAGTCAGAGTCGTGGCGACCGACCGTCGGTCGCTGACTAACGCCATATCGCATGAGGGCGATAACTCGTTCAATGTCTAATTATACCTACGCATAGTCGTTAGTAGCTCGGTCTTGTTGGGTCTCTTGAAATCAACTGACTAAGAGATGACAAATAATTACTTACTATATAAACTAAAAAGAAAACAAACTTCATTCAATTAAATTCGAGCCCATGAAAATACAGCCGAATAGAGAACCTCCTCCTTTTTTTGAGTCGGTTAAAAACATTTTTTTTTACATTTTTTTGTAGCTACTTCTATCATTTTTCGAAATTCGTAAACTCCACTGGAAAGTCACAGGAAAGCAAAATTTCTTGGATGACTTGGATGACATATTTTTTCCAGCTTTGATTTAAAAAACCAGATTACTGAACCGATTTTGATGAAACTTTTATGGGACCGTTGAAAAAGTACATCTTTCCACAGGAAACATCGGTTCATAAATGACGAAGTTACAAAATAACAAACATAAAAAAAATCACCTGATTTGAGATCTTTTTTTCGGTTAAAAACAACAGGAACTTGTTCACTACTATAATTTCAACTTCGGTAGACTCATCTTCGGATTCTCTTATCATCTAGTTAATTCTTTTTGAGTATGTTTAAAGGAGGGATGTCCAAATATTATTTTAGGAGATGTACGCATTGAAGTTAGTATTCCGTACGTGACAGGTTGTAAGTCTATCGCCGCTTAGAGAAATACTAATCGGTGACACATATCTTCGTATTTGAGACCCATAATTATTGTTAAAAATTTATATATCTTACTAATATTATAAACGCGAAAGTTTGTATGTATGATTGTTACTCTTTCACGCAAAAACTCCTAAATGGACTTTAATGAATATTTACAATAATATAGCTTATACATCAGAATAACACATAGGCTATGATTTATAAAGATAAAGATATTGTGTGAATTGTCCGAAATATAACGATGAGTGTCATGTAAAGCTATTATTGTGTGCTGCAAAAACCGTTAAAATTACACGAAGTACTAACTCAGACGATGTCGCGGGCACCAGATAGTATGATCTATATACTTATCTCTAAAAGAGCTTAACCTGACTGACTGAGCCAAAACAGCAGAATCTAGAATGCTGAAATTTGGAAGGTAGCTTCCTTGTACAGCGAATACACAGGCCGGATTTTTTTTAAATTCAACCCCTAAGAGGGTGAACAGGGGCGAAAACAAATGTATGAAACTTTTTAACGCGTTGTGCGATTTGCTTTATATGAATAATTAAAATGCAAAATAAATGAAAACTACTCCCTTAGACTCGCCTTGCGCGTTGTTTTTTATACTCAAACCTAACCTAACTTACTGGTTTCGATATGATTTAACTTTTTCTCATGACTCTACTCTGTCCAGGTCGCTAATTTGTCCAGTGTACCAGGAGACCATAGAAGACTAAGAGGTTCTCGTTATAAAAATAAAAAAAAAGTCTTGTGTTCTCGTTATCAAAATGAAAAAAGTCTTGTTTAATAACTGGTTATAAAACAGTTAAAAAAATCCTGATATATTGCTAGTTATGAAATCTTAGTGACGAAGGTGGACCAAGCCCGAATAACATATGAACTTCTTTATATGTGAGTACCACTTGTGCGAAGATACTGAAGCTAGTATGTCAAAACGCATCATCTCAAAAGAATCTGGTATTTCTGAAGAAATTCCAGCGTCCTGACTGATTATTTGCTCGGCTTGTCACTTATTTGTTTTACCGCGGTGTTTGTGATGAGTCAAAATAAAGCTTCAGTATCTTCACACACGTGGTACTCACATAAAAAAAGCCCATATGTAATTCGGGTTTGGTCCACGTTTGTAACTAAGATTTCATAACTAGTTGTAATATCAGGATTTTTTTTACTTAGGTTAAGCTTCTACAGTTCTAGAGGTACCTTAACAGTTATCCGAAGCGTTGGTATGTATTAAATCATATAATAGAGTAAGGTCAATATAAGGTCAAAGGAGCGACTTTGTTTTATACTATGTAGGAAAACGGAAGAGGTTATTTATGTCAACCGGTTTTTTTATGTTTGATTTTTACAGAGTTATCTGATTTCGATATTTTATCCGATTTTAGTTAGAGTATATATATACATCGAAGTGGTGTTTTAAGAAAAAAGTGGTCGGTTATTCCAGTTTTAAATCTATAGTTATATCAAGTTTGATTCAAATCGGTTCAGCCATTTTTGCATGATTTAGTAAAAAACAAACATCCAAACAAAATAGTAGTTATAATTCTTATGTTAGTCTACTAAACAAAGATGGATGGCCTGTGAGAAAGATGATAATATGACATATTGTTGGGTCGAACTATACCTAACTTATAAATGACTAGCGACCCGCCCCGGCTTCGCACGGGCGCATGCTGATGCTAAATATACTACATAATGTCTTTATATACAACGTTAACTAAGCAAATAACATAACCTAAGAGATAGACATATACCATTGCAGACTTTTGTAGACCTTTTATAGGTGTATTATACTGTAGTACATTATTTTGATCTATCTCGTAGGGTTCAACCAACGTTTGCAATGTAAGCGCAAAAAAAATTGTGTATTTACGACATCACATTAGAAACCGCTAAAATGATCAGTGTTTCTCTACTATATAATCCATGTATTATACATATAAAACTTCCTCTTGAATCACTCTATCTATTAAAAAAAACCGCATCAAAATCCGTTGCGTAGTTTTAAAGATCCAAGCATACAAAGGGACAGACAGACAGCGGGATGCGACTTTGTTTTATACTATGTAATGAAATGAAATATTATTCGCTTGAACATATGTGATATAATTTGGTCTTAGAGTAGTTTGTTCATTGTATGTTTTATCATATTCTTTGGCGTGGAAAGTTAATGAAAAGTTTTCTTAACCTATTTAGTCTTTTTTTAAACAATGTCATTTCATATTAATTAATTATAGTTCATAGGTAAAACAATAATGTTACAACTTAGATGTCCTTATAAATAAAAATAGTGAGTGTCGTGGAACACTCTGTTGGAACGAAGTTCCTATCGTGGTATATTATTATTGATAAACGTATTATATTATTGATTAACAAATACAAATGAATGAATTACTAGCGTCTGAGAGCAATTAAATGAATCGCATAAATAACTAATGAATTGAAGGAATGGTAGGAAATTTTATAATTAATATATTTTTTTGAGTTGTAAATAATTAAATAAATAAATATTTGTGAACAACGCACACAACACCATCTAGCCCCAAACTAAGCATAGCTTGTGTTATGGTGACGAAATGACTGATAGAATAATTATATATTTTTAAATACATACTTATCATACATTATAACACCCAGACACAGAACAAACATCTATATTAGTCACACAAATTTGTGTCCTGAGAGGGAATCGAACCCTCAACCTACAGCGCAGAAGGCAGAGTTACTACCGACAGCTCACTGAGGCTAGTAAAAAAAAATATTGTATATTATAACTTTTAAAACTATCATGGTTTTGCACATAATTTTCACTCAAAACGGGATATTTACCATGATATATGAGTTTTTCTGCTTCTCGATATTTCGGCACAGTTGCATGCGCCATGATCACGAGATAAACTGAAGTCTTTGCGGGTGGATGTTATTGGCAGACAAAACGGTCTACCCTCTTTCTCAGTCTTTTACTGCGAACATTACCCCTACTACCGGTTTCACTGTCACTAACAACTCGATCACGATTACGACACACAACACTCACGGTATCTGGACGCATAACTGGTACCTCACTTTTACGATTTCCACACATCCTCACCACAGGGTTCCAGGCTCCAGACAATTGAAAACCGTCTTCTCGATTGAAATTCCTGTGTTTGGTAATCTCTATTGCCTCTTGTACCAATCTTGGGATGTAATGACCGCCCGGATGTGTTCTGTGACAGAACACATCCGGGCGGTCAAAAATATGGACACACAAAAGTCGGCCATAGCTACACATCTACTAGAATCTGGCTCAAACCACTGGATCGAGTTACACAATCCACAGGTAATCTCAACTGAAAAACATTACATCCCAAGATTGGTACAAGAGGCAATAGAGATTACCAAACACAGGAATTTCAATCGAGAAGACGGTTTTCAATTGTCTGGAGCCTGGAACCCTGTGGTGAGGATGTGTGGAAATCGTAAAAGTGAGGTACCAGTTATGCGTCCAGATACCGTGAGTGTTGTGTGTCGTAATCGTGATCGAGTTGTTAGTGACAGTGAAACCGGTAGTAGGGGTAATGTTCGCAGTAAAAGACTGAGAAAGAGGGTAGACCGTTTTGTCTGCCAATAACATCCACCCGCAAAGACTTCAGTTTATCTCGTGATCATGGCGCATGCAACTGTGCCGAAATATCGAGAAGCAGAAAAACTCATATATCATGGTAAATATCCCGTTTTGAGTGAAAATTAAATATTGTATATTATTCAATTCATTTATTCGTTCATTCTTTCAGCTAATGAATTAATTCGAGTCACCCTATGGATAACCGTCTACACTAAAGAAAGGGTCGTGACTTATTCTAGGCTACTTCATTTAGTAAGACGGTTTATCTTTTGTGGTTTTACCCAAAGTGACGTTACTATTTGACCGCAGTATATTGGCTTAGTTTTAAAATGCTGCTTAAATGGTTTTCCGTCAGGACCTACTTGTATTACTACTCGAGATTCTGTCGGAGCAGAAACATTGATTAAATAAATAAATGAATAATTCCGGGAATTTGACACAGCATCTGGCTCCAAATTACGCAGAGCTTGTGTTTTGAGTACCACATAACTGATATACTTTTTTTAGTAAATACATACATATTACATAGAAACACCCAGACCCGAGACAAATACTTGCAGATCACGCCTTTGCGCACTGCGCCACAGAGGTCGTTAAAAATACCTTACGTATGTATTTATGAGTATTTATGAATTCTATCAGTCTTCTAGTTCCCAGGTTTTATTAGTTTGGTGCTGTGGAAAACTGTCTATAATAATAATAATAATAATACCGGACATTTCACACAGCATCATCTGGCCCCAAAGTAACCAGAGCATGTGTTATGGGTAGGTACCATATGACTGATATACTACTTAAATACTTTTTTTTGTAAATACATACATATTATACATAGAAAGACCCAGACCTATCGATATATCTCCCTATTTTTAGGGTTCCGAAGACCCTTATAGTTTCGTCATAGCCATATTTCAGTCTGTCTGTCAGTTCGCTGTTAATAAGAGCCCTAGCTCGAAGAGTAATATTAATGTAGTATTAACGCACCCTACAAAATTATGAATTCAAAAAAAGTTAATTAGGGTACCTTCCATACATATGTGGTAGTTGTTTTTTCATTTTATTACCCTATCGTGTGCCATATCATTGAATCGGTATTTTAAAGACATTTGAACGTGTCTGTTATTTGAATGAATGAATGAATGAAACGTTTATTTGGCACACAAAGAAAAAACATCTTAACTAAAACAACTTAAAAATAGGTATACAAACCAGTTAATCATATGATAAGTAAAGCACCTACCTATTGAGCATAACTGTGAGTGCTAAAAAGGCGTCCACCTCAGCCCGTGTTGGATGGAAGCATGTAATGCTTACACTCAACGCTGATTTTCAAGCTGATTTATTTGATGATCGTTTGATAAACTATTAATTTTTAAAGTTGCCATTTTCGATAAAGTTACGAACGAGATGGCAATAAATTGGTTTGGGAGCTGACCACTAGCCATTCTTATCCATACTAGTCAGTATGGATATGAAGCCTTTGCTGTGCGAGCTGACATGCGTTTGGACAATTAATATATTCCTTACGGGAATTTGATATGTAGGTAAATAATTTTTGACGTTGACAGTACACACTATCGCTTGGTTTTCCTTGATATGAATCAAGTTCAGTGCTGGCAATGCTTTAGCGAGCGTCGCACGTATAAAACCATTGTCATAAAACAATTTGCTTACCCATTTAGTGAACTGGGTACTTTATTTCTAATCAACAACAAAACTCCTGTCACTTATGACGATGCGAACGTCAGTCGTGTTTTATCGGGACAATTTAACTAGAGCTTTGAATTGTTTTGTGTTTGGTGGACTGTGTACTTTAGTAGATTTTAAGACCGCCCATCGTAACGCAGTCACTTAGACTAGTTATTCATGTAACGGTGTATTTATATCTGAACTTTTGTGGAGTTTAGTGGACTCAGTACTTTAGTGGAAGACTATCGCTTAGTACTGCCTGCTTTGTTCTTCGTGTTATAATGTAAGTTTGTCTGACTTGTTTTGACTAGTGGCAATGTCGGCGACTTTGTCTGCGTTTTTTTTTTATTTTACGTTACAAATTTTAACCCTATTCTGGAGATAAAACATTTAACTATAGCAAAGTTACAGCAGTAAAGATTTTTCTCCTAAAGTTTTGTTAAACTCCCGGTTTTTTCGTCTCTACAGCAAGACTCCATCTTGGTGTGTTTCAGCACATTGCCAGATATTCTGCTTCCACAGTAGTGTCCAAGCATGACTGTGTGCCGGTTCGAAGGGCACTGCAGTAAGTGAAATTACTGGTCGAACAGACAAGAACTTATGTCTAGGGCCGGCATCGTGCGTGTGATATCTCCTGATAATTCGTGGTTAAATATTACGGTAACCGCTTAACATCAGGGCTATTTTGTATAAAACACAAACAGTTTAAAAAGTTACTAAAATATAAAAATTTGATAAAAAAACAGAAAAGTAAATGTTAATGATTTTTTATTTAAAACAATCTCAAAGAGCACATTGAATCGTCTTTTAAGCGGTGAATTTAAGTGCCGATTCCTCGTTAGTCTAGCCAATAATATATTTAGATGCTAAGGCCTGTCTTTTTATTGTTTTATTGTTACTGCAGCTTGCATGATAATAGTGGTGATTCTATTGTTTCGACGGACAAGCTGAAATTTTGTAACATACGAACGATCGATAGTAGTTTAAGTAAGAATCAATAAACACTGTTCATCCACACCTCATTGACAGGTTTTATGAAACTCGTCAAACGCACTAGGTACTTGTTTTACGAGATTTTTCTTTATCTTTAAAGCGTTTTTTTGACTGCCAGGGGGGGCCTGGTGAGATGTCGTGAGATTCCCCCCTCTCGACCCCTAAATGCTCCACATAATTCATGGAGGCCCCCGTTGTGTAATGATCATCCTGCTAAAGTATTTTCGCCGAACTATAATAACATTAATCTTTTCTTGAATTATAAAATAACTTACTGACAAATTATATGGGCTTTGTCTGAAATACACTGATACAAGCAAAATATTTAATGACAGATTTACAGATACATTTGTTCCTATATTCAATTGATTTTCTTACGTTTTCCTGCAGTTTTAATCAACACAAAATTACATGACGTCTTAAATAAACTAAAGCGCGTCGATCACACGTCAATAAATTTAAGATGTGACCATTTAAAACTGATACCCTAATTCAGGCTTTAGAGCAAACAAAATAAGATCGTTCGTATTTTAAGATATTTTAGTTAGTCGAACCGAACAATAGAATCAAGGTCAATGATAACGTGTAAGTGCATGTTGCATGTATTTTGTATTGCACAATTACTCGTACAAATAGATCAAGTAGCATTCTTTAAACATGTATTTGACTCACCTATTTACGAGTGTATTGTATATTTATGACTGGCCTGTCAGTTCATTTGGTAGTAGCTCTGCCTGCTGCGCTGTAGGTTGAGGGTTCGATTCCCTCCCAAGATAAACATTTGTGTGATGAACATAGGTGTTTGTTCTGTGTAAGGGTGTTATAAAGTATCATAAGTATATATTTAAAATAAATATTATATCAGTCATCTGGTCACCATAATACTAGCTATGCTTTGTCTGTGGCTAGATGGTGTTGTGTGCATTGTCTAGCAATATTTAATATTTATATACGTTTGTTGTTAGTTTGATTTTAGTAAACACTTTTGTTTTTCAGCCAGCGTAGCATAAACCTCAATTTAAATTTTAAAGTGTCTGTTTGTTTTTATCTATGTACTGCTAATCGGATCTTTACTCAATTTGGTAACGGAATAGTCAAAGTCAAAAGATACTTTATTCAATACAATCACAAGGATCACTTTAAAACGTCTTTCATACTAGGTGAATTTAGGTGCGCATGCATTCTTATCAATAATATAGTTATTATATTATAATAAGCTTTCTTGAAAATGCTACTTTTGATGTATGCTTTAATAGATGCTTTATGAAGGATATAGGTTACTCTTTACGCGCGCAAAGCCGCTGGTGGAAGCTAGTATCCAAATAAACATGCTCACGTAATACTTAAATTGATAGACGCCTCAGATTTTTATTTATAATAATATTTTAGCGCATACAAGGAAAACTGTTTTTAAACTAATGTTTTAATAATTTGAGCCTGTTCTGCGGGTGCTGATAATATTCTCGGTCTGTGGTTAGGTTCGACTCGTCGTGCGGCGTGGTGACGCTTCATATCGGCGACCGCATTCTGGAGATTAATGGCGCCCCGCCACGCATCTCTGCGCTCGACGCTCGGCCGCCGACACTCTTACAGGTGAGACTTACAGGTTTCACACGCTTTTGCCCACCATGAGACACAGGTGACCCTGTGTCTCGTGTCTCGTGGTGAGCAAAGCGTGTGAATGTTTTATGATATCCACTGTCAGCTCAGTTGGTAGTCTCAGTTGGTTGGCGCCTTCTGCGCTGTAGCTTGAGGGTTCGAGTCCCTCCCAGGATATTTTTTTGTGTGATGATCATAGGTGTTTCTCATTGTTTGGGTGTTATAAAGTATCATGTGTTTCAATATATATATGTATTCCATCAATGATCTGGTCAGTATAATACAAGCTATGTTTAGTTTAGGGCTAAATGGTATAGTGTGCATTATTGATCAATATTTATATTTGTTTATTGTAAATATTACATATTTCTTTCATCTGTTAGTTAATTTAACAGCCCGTTAATCGTTTTATGAACTTTAATTAGTCTTTTAATGGTTATTGAATGGTCCCCCAAGTCCTCACATGTGGTTACGACACCAAACAATGGCATGACCGATCATTATATTTTGGCAGTTTTAAATTAAAATTGAATCGTACATGTCTGAAAAATTGAGTGAAGGGAAACATCGTAAAGAAACTGACATGTCGTAGAACCTAAAAGTTCGAAGACGTGTGCCAAGTGCACAAAAGGCCTTTGAATCGCGCTTTAATCCTTTAACCATACGGTTGGAAATTACTACTCAATTGACAGATAAAAAGAAGAATGTTACATTGGACGTATAATACATTTACATTTACTTTTGATACTTGATTAATTAAGAGACTATTAGAGTAACTATCAAAGTGTGTTGTGGTAAAACTAAATCTATCTCTATTACCCACGTCACACGGAATTACAAATCAATTATTTACAAATTATTCTCATATCAAATCATGAAAATATAAATCATACAATTACAAGAACTAATGCTTTTACCAACATGGGACTTACTGGTGAACAGTATCACACTCTTTGTACCCACTAGACTAGTAGGCTAATAAAATACACACTTAAACGTACTTACTTACTTACTTAAACTTCTTACATTAATAGGTAAATCAACGCGATATAAATACCCGTAAATATTTATAATAATGTGTTCTGATCGCGTAAGTTTAAAAAACTTAACTTCTTACAAAAGTCGTCTACTTTACTGTTTTTTTAGTTAGTTTTTTATTGTTACTTGTTTAAATTCTATAAGTGAAAACTTGTAATTGGCCATCAGCAAACACGTACCTCTTAATAGGTGCATGTTACATAGTTTTGCTATTTATCTTGTATGTAACCTAGCTATAAGATTTCCAAAAAATTCAAAATAAAAATAAAAAATAAAATCGTGTGAAATTGTTGACCTTCAACGTCAACTATTCACACACTTTTATCTGTAATACACTCTTACAGATGCCCTATTTTACACTATTTTAACCCAATACGCTGTCACAGATGGCATTCTTGCGATTTTACTCACAAGAAACTAAACCTCGGGTTTAGTTTGACAGTGTGACGCATTTTTTTGCAATTATATATAAAATAATCCCATTATGAATTAACAATGACCAAGTAACTTCTAGTAATATCATTATTGTCTAATGCAGTTAACTATAGAGCACAATCCAGAGACAACAGCCAGAAACAGCAGAAGAATTACGTGCAATATTCTACCCGACAAAGAGTTAAAAGACAAACCTATAGACAAGAGGGCCAACGACAAATTTAATAACAACGATTTCCCCAAGACTGATTTAGACAAAGAACTGAAAAGACCAGAGTGTGAAAGGGGTGTTGACAAGGTGTTGCATGGGGAGGGGAAGAAAGAGAGGTTGTTTAAGAGGAAGGGAGAAGACGGGGGGAGGAGCAGGGTTATTAAGAGGAGGCAGACTCCTTCGTCGCCGTTGTTGGGGGAAAAGGAACGAAGTAGCAGCATGTCCAAACTACTTGATGTGTAAGTTTTTTTTTTAGTATATTATTTTTTGAAGTTTCAACTTACATAACGCTGTTAAACCTTTATTTAACAGCGTTGTGTCAGTAAGGCATTATTTATTTATTATTATTTATTTTTGTTAGAAGCAGTGGATTTTGTACAAATAAAAAATAAATATACTATTTGTGTTATAGGAGTGAAGACATGGAAGAGTGCAACGTGCTGTGTGACCTCAGTCGTGCGAGGTCGTTCCGCGCCGAGCCCGGCCCCGGGCAGAAGGTGTTCCGGGCTTGTGACCTGCTGCAGGTAACTAAACTAAACATACTTCTCTTATCGTTTAACCAGATGATCATTATTAATAATACATACCTACTTATTATTCTTATCGTGTCACTAGTTATTTTTAAGGTTAGGTGAAATGATAAAAGTGAGCCTCAGAGGCTCCTTTCGTGCATTTAGGTAAGCCTTAATGTAAGCTCTCGACCTTGCCGACAGGACCCGCAGGAGAGACGAATCAGTACATGCGGTGTCGGTTCAGTTGCAGGTGCATAACAATACCTCATTCATTCGTCTCAGAGCCGTCGCTCTGGTTAGTCGCTCGCTGCGTAAGCCCGTACGCGTCCAACTGTAGCATACGTATAACTACCCGCAAAAGATTATAAAAAATGGTGAAGTGTGATTTGTGTGATAAAGGTATCACTAAAAGGAACCCTGGACTGGAATGTAGAAAGTGTGGCAAGACCGTTCATGGAAACCAAGCATGTAGCGGTCTCCCAGCCAAACAGCTTGCCGCGCTTCGCAATTCTGAGAGCCTTGAGTGGACTTGTAATGAATGCAGCCTTTCCACCAGGAGAAAGTCATCCTTCATAGTCCCGGATGAAGATGAAGATGACGACATGGATGTTGCCTGTACTGAAAATATTGGCCCCATTGATGTGAAAAAACTTCTTCGAGATATCACTTCCGAAGTAAAAAAGATTGTGAGGAAGGAGAATGAATCTTTGGAAGAATCATTAAACTTCTTTGGAACTAAAATAGAAGAAGTTGGAAAGAAGATTGAAGTGCTTGCAGCAAGAATCTCAGATATAGAAAAAAAGCAAATGTACCTTGTAAACAAAAATAAACACCTTGAGACCACGGTCTCCTCACTTGAAATACAAATAAGGAAAATTGAACAAAGTGCATTAGATAAGATGGTGGAAATCTCTGGAATCCCCAAAACTAATAAAGAAGACATTAAGACAATTGCCTGCAATGTTGCAAAGATGTTAACTGTGGATGATAAAGAAATAAGAAGCGTTAAGCGTATTGAAGGTAGACCCGGGTCTGATGGACAGCTGCTGGTAGAACTAGGCAATGCGGAACTCGCGACATCCTGGGTGCAAGCATCAAGGAAGGAGACTGCGCCCATCCTTGCTGAGTACGTAGTCCCGAGCGTTCTACAGGAAGCAGCGAAGTCAAAGGTGTTCGTAAGGCTTGCCCTATCCAAGTCAAACAAATCACTTCTGTGGAATGCTCAACAAAAGCTACGCGTACGTGTGGTTCCAGGCAGGAAAAGTATTAGCGAGAAAAGGAGACGGAGATAAACCAATTGCAATCTGGTGCGAGGAGGACATCGCACAAATTGCATCTTAGGTATCTTAGTGTAATTTTATTTTATTTTACTACTTATCTATATACCTATCTGTATTTTAAGTTTGTTCTACCAAAAGGTGCTTTAGTATCAATATCATTTTCATAATGTCCTTAAGTGCAATATCGGAATTAACCAACTGTATCAACATTAATGAGTTCTCATCTAAAATACGATACAACGACAATAATAAGCTAACTATGGTTCATATAAACATACGGTCTCTAATTAAAAACTTTAACTTAGTTAAACAACTGATCAACAGTTCAAGGGCTCAGTTAGATATTATAGTTCTCACAGAGGTGGGAATAAAAACCGGTCTAGCATCGCTCTTTAACATTCCAGGGTATAACATGTTCATTAAATTAAGAAAAAGTCGTAAGGGGGGGGGGGATTATAGTCTATATAATTAATAAGCTTGGTTTTGACGTAATTGATAATCAATTACCACACTGTGAAAGTATTTTCGGCAAAATATCGTCACCCCACCCTTATGAAGCATACATATGTGCTGTATACCGACCCCCAGATCTAAGTAAACACCTATTTATTACAGGTGCAAGGGACTTGTTCTCATCATTACCTTATAAAAAACACGACGTGTACTTACTAGGTGATATAAATATTGACCTGAAAAGCAATAATTCCATTCGAGAATACTATGTAAACTGCATGTCCGAGTGTGGTCTATCGCCGGCGATCACGGATTATACTAGAATCGAGATTAGAAATAATATAACTACACGTAGCTGTATTGATCACATATTTGCGAAATCACGGGCGTTAGACCTTTACTCGTCAGCGGTCTGCACAGTACTGGCTGACCATCGCATGGTCGCATTATCCTGTGTTGGACTCAAACCTATACAGGATGATCCAATTTACTTAAAACTTTTAGACGAAAATAAATTACAACAGTCTTTAAATGAAATTAACTGGGATGCACCTTTATACATGGAGTGTCCTATAGAAATATACAAATTTATAAAAGATAACTTTGATAAATGTTATGAATATGCTACATATACTAAAACCATAAACAATAAAAGTAAAAGAAACAAATATCCTTGGATTAATACTAAAATAAATAACATGTGCTTAAAAAAAGATAAATTGTTTAGTTTATGGATAAAAGATCCATTTAATAAGGAATTAAAAATAGATTATAATAAACAAAGAAATAAAACCCATAAACTAATAGATAAATGTAAAAACAGCTATTATAAGCATAAAATAAATGAAAGTAAAAAGAACCCAAGAAAAATATGGGAGATAATAAACTGTTTAGCGGGTAGGACGTCACGCTCCATAGATGATACCATTGTTAAGGCATTTAAGCAAAATAAAAACAATCTAAAACAAATAGCCGATAATTTTGCATGTGAATTTAAGAGAAGTGTAAATGATATTATGCCTCACTGTGACAAACGCCTATTAGCTAAATCAAACTACATGTTCCCATAAAACAAATCAATGCGTTTTATAAAGGCAACGAATACCAGTATTCATGGTTTTATCAAAAATCAAGAACCTAAGAAAGCTGCTGGGTGTGACGCAATACGATGCATTGATATTAAAAAACTTAGCGATAAAATAGCGTCAACTATAGCTCGACTTATTAACCAAAGTATAAAACATGCAAAATATCCTACAGAACTCAAAACAGGTGTGGTTAGACCAATTTATAAAAAAGGTAAACATAGTGAGTATATTAATTACAGACCAATTACCATTCTTCCAGTTATCGACAAAATCGTAGAAAAGTACATTTGTAATCAAATTCACAAATTCTATGGAAAACATAATATTATCTCAGACTCTCAATTCGGATTTCAGCCCTTTAAATCAACCACTATATTACTTTCAAAATTTACTGATGAAATAAATAATAAACTTAATGATAAGAAACATATTATCCTTTTATTTATTGACTTCAGCAAAGCGTTTGACACACAGGCATGATACACTATTACAAAAGCTCAATAATTCAGGAATTAGAGGGCCACTTCTAAATTGGTGTAGGGACTACCTTAATCAAAGAACATTTCATGTGAAAATAGGTGAGCACTTCAGTTATCCTCAATTGGTCACAGAAGGAACTGCGCAAGGATCAGTCTTGGGCCCATTGCACTACTTGGCATATGTTAACGACATGGAAAATGTAATACAAGACTGCTCTGTTTATCAATATGCAGACGATACGTGTCTGCTTGCCTTCCATTATGACTTACATGTAGCTACACAGATTATGCTAAGTGACTTCACGCGGGTGGCTAAGTGGGCACATGACGCCGGTCTCGTCTTAAACTCCAGCAAAACCAAAATCATTCATGTGTGTTCCTCTCATCTACTTCGTGCGAATACATTTTCTATATTTGCACATACTCATGAATGTCTTCATAGGGTCAGGCAAAGCTGCTCTTGCCCTGAAATTGAACAAGTCTCGCAACATACGTATTTAGGTTTAGTAGTGGATAGAAGGTTCAATTGGCAGCCCCATATAAACGTTGTTTGTGACAAGCTTCGTGCAGCATTCTCGCAAAATTTTATATAATTAATCAGAAAGTACCGTGGAATATATTACTTAATATATATATCGCCTTAGCAGAATCTATAATAGCGTATGGTCTAAGTAGTTATGGGCGAACTTTTAAGACACACCTGGATCAAATACTTGCTCTCCAGATAAGGCTATTAAAACTTGTATTGCCTAAACATATTAAATATAAATTACAACATCTAGAAGAATTTAAATACTGTAAAATAATACCGGTGCATGAGAAAGTAGAATTGACCTTACTGACTGAACAATACCATAATCATGAATTACGTAAACCAGTAGAACATAAAATATTAACAAGACAAATAACACAACAGAAATTATGTATACCTAAAATGAAAAACTTTTACGGGAGACGCACTACTAACTTTCTCATCCCCACAATAGTAAATACCATTCCACATAGTATTCTAAACTGTATATGTCTTTATAATTCTAAAATTATAAAGACATATACAAAAAATACTATTTAAACAAATTGTAATTATACTTACATACCTACTTTTTATCAACTCTGAATAATTTAAACATAAAACATGAATTATAAACATGAGAAATTGAATCATCCTGTATCTCACTGGTTTGACTTGTTTTCTATTAGATCAGCAGTAACAGGCTACTCGCACACAGATGCAAATCGCTACGCTGTTGTCGCACTCATTCATTATACATTAACGCTTGCATTGTGTGTGTTCAAATTGATCGATTCATATTGTGAAGACGGTATGTCCCTGTGACTGCCGTTTATTACTGTATAGGTACCTAAATAATAGTGTACTAGTTTCTGCTACAATAATTACTATTGTTATTTAATATTTACGACGAATGTGAGTGCCTAGACAAACCTTATCAGGTTTAAAGGTACAATACCTACTAAATTATCTGTATAGTTTAAGTGCATTGAATAAATAATAATAAATAAATAATAATAAATAATACCTACTTATGATTATTTGTAACACCAAGACAGAAAAAAACATGTGCATTCATCACATATATATGGGGGAGAATGTACCCATACCCTACAGCGCAGAAGCCAGAGTTACTACTTACTACCAACGGAGCTGTGGGATATAACTACCTTCTGCGCTGTAGGTTAAGGGTTTGATTTTCTCGTAGGATAAACATTTGTGTGAAGAACATAGGTGTTTGTTTTGTGTCCGAGTTAAAAAGTACAATAACTATGTATTTAAAAATATATAAGTATTCTATCAGTCATCTAGTCACCGTAATACAAGCTATACTTAGTTTGTGTTGTGTGCATTGTCCAGCAATATTTATTATTTATTATATTGGTAACTAGCTTCTGTCCGCGACATAGCTTCACCGATATAAAAAATAAGTACCCAATAAAATACTGTGTGAAATGTCCCCAAAGTAAGCAGAGCTTGTGTTATGGGTACCACATGACTGATATACTACTTATATACTTTATTTTTGTAAATACGAGTACATACATATTATACATAGAAACACCCAGACCCGAGACAAATACTTGCAGATCATACAAACGTTTGTCCCGCGACAGTTGAGAGTCGTTGATAAGTTTTTATTATGGATGTTCGGTACAGGGTGAACTGCTAGGCTCCGGGTTTTTCGGCGAGGTGTACAAGGTGACCCACCGTGACACTAACGAAGTTATGGTGTTAAAGCAACTCTACAGGGTGGACGACGAAGCACAGAAGAACTTCCTCAAAGAGGTATGATGCCATCATCTTCAACATAGTAGTGTTAGGCTATGATTAAGACTAGGACCTGAAACTATGCGTGGGTTGACGCTTAAGAAACCGTGACGTATGTTTTGACGTATTTGAGTCAGCCTAAGCCAAAGTCAACGTCATAGCCTTATATTTTTATTCAATATAATGACAAGGATCACTTTGAAACATCTTATATACTAGGTGATTTTAGGTGCCAATTCCTACTAACCCAAGCCCGAGAATAACTGGCAAGAAACTCTAGGCTCCATGCTAGGATCAGGAAAAGTTTCTTGCCAGTTATTCTTTAAATTTTGTTTTATGATATACAACGCTTTGTATGATCCTTCAACTAGCTTTACTACGAAAAACGAATACAAGATTACAGTCAGAGTCAGTCAAAGGGCAGATCAACATGAGGCCATGCATTCTTATCAATAATCCTTATTCCTTACTAATATTAATATTATAAATGCGAAAGTAACTCTGTCTGTCTGTCTGTCTCGCTTTCACGCCAAAACTACTGAACCGATTTAAATGAAATTTAGTACACAGATAGTCTAAAGCCTGAAAAAGGAGGCTACTTTTTAATTGGAAAAAAGATGTTGTAAAGGGTTGAAAAGGGGGATGAAAGATTGTATGAAAGTATTTTCATTTTCAGAACTAGAAGCATTAAATTTTAGGCCGTTGATTCCTACTAATATTATAAATGTGAAAGTAACTCTGTCTGTCTGTCTGCTACGTTTTCACGTATAAACCGCTTAACCGATTTTTATGAATTTTAGTATAGAGATAGATGGGACCTTCGAGAAGGACATAGGCTACTTTTTGTGTAAGTAGCATGCGTCTGAAGCCGCGGGCAATATTATAATACGCTTTTTTTCCCTTTATTTAATTTAAATTCGACACAGAACAACTCTTCACCTGAAACGGCTGAACCACAGAATGAAATAATTTTAAGCCAATAAGCTCACGGTTTTTTTCTATGTATAATAAGAATTTATTTACAAAAAAGTATATAAGTAGTCAGTATATAAGTATCAGTTATGAGGCTCCCATAACATAAGGTCTGTTTACTTTGGGACTAAATGATGATGTATAAAATGTCCATCATTATTTATGTATAACATCTAGGTCTCTTCAAGTCTAGAGTAAATAGGTGTCTTCTAGACCTGCGTGCCGCATCGTCGGCCACATCGTCGCTTAACATCAGGCAAGATTGTGGCAGGTTTAACGATGACAAAAAAAACATCTTTCGCTGTTTTGTAATTTGTGGGAATGATTTCGTGAAAATGGACAGAAGTGTGTAACAAGAAGCCGGGGAAGTGCGTGCTATTTGATTTGAGCAATGAGCGTGCACGGTAGTAGAGTTGGCCGTCAGATGGTACCAACCCATTTCCGCCAGATTGGAAAAGTGTGCGTGTTTGTCACTAGAAAGAGAAAGGGAAATAGAGAAGGAGAACGCATCAGCTGTGCGCTTAACCTACAGTGTTGTGTATAAAGTGTGCTGTTATATAAACTAATTCAGGATATAATGTTAATGTTGCTTATTACCAAGGTGAGGTGTCAGGTGTTACACATCATATGGGACCACTGTAAGGCTCGCTCGTTTTATACTGTTGTAATTTGTTTCAGGTTGCGGTATTGCGTTCTCTGTCGCACCCGAATGTTCTCAAATTTGTAGGAGTCGTGTATAAGGACAAGCGGCTACATCTCGTCACGGAATACGTGGCCGGGGGCACCTTGCATCAACTTATACAGGTATCTATAATTTTATTAATTAATAAGTATTAGTGGGCACGTGTTAGAAAGTTTTTCAAAATAACCCATAAAAAAGGGGAAAAAATCCAATGAAAAAGTTCATAATAATGAGTAAATCCACTTGAAACTTTGTTCATAGAATGTTAGAAGCATATTGATAAACGGGTTAATTTAAAAAGGAAAAGACGCGATCGAATTTGCGAGTGGGTTAGTTAATTTTATATACAACTAGCTTGTGCCCGCATAGTACATACAGAAAAAGTAGCCTATGTCCGTTCCTAAAATACAATCTATATCCATACAAAATGTGATTTATGCAAAAAAAAAGTTCTGTTGATCCAATCGCTACCAAACTTTACAGGATCAGACCTAGTGGGTGCTAGGCCAATCTGAACATTTCCTAAAAATTTCATCGAAATCGGTCCAGCCGTTTCGGAGTCTACAGGGAACATACATACACACATAATCTTCTAGAGATATAGAAGAAGCAGCATCTAAATTTTACGCAAATCTAACATTTTTAAATCAGATCACTTCTTAGTCCAAGAAGGAATGTAGCTTCCACGTGTCTGATCGAATTGAAATTTAGTATCCCGTAACAATAATATTGCAAGAACATCGTAACCTTTACCTGATGCTGCAGCATCACCTGGAATTTGCAGGATACCCAACTCCTCACCAACTGACAGCAGATAATCGTGTTTGGGCTTATCGGAATGGTCTCAATAATAAATTGAATAAATCAATAAATGTTAGTGAACAATACACACAACATCATTTAGCCTCAAACTAAGCATAGCTTGTACTATAGGAACTAGGTGACATACATTTTAAAATTCATATATATATGATACTTTATAACACCCAGACATAGAAAAAACATCGATCTTCATGTCGTGTGCATTGTTCACACAGATACGCGACATACTCTCTATATTTTGACGACCTCTGTGTCGCAGGGGGCTTAGGTCCGGCTGAGACGCAAAAGGTTGCGGGTTCGATTCCCGCCGCAGGACAAATATTTGTATGATCTGCAAGTATCTGTCTCTGGTCTGGGTGTTTCTATATATAATATGTATGTATTTACAAAAAAAAGTATATAAGTAGGATATCAGTCATGTGGGTCCCACAACACAAGCTTTGCTTACTTTGGGGCCAGATGATGTAGGGTGAAATGTCCTGTATTATTATTATTGTATTCTCCACTTTTATTTACTTTGAAATATATTTTTTCTGTTTTTTCTGTCATCTGGTCACCATTATACAAGCTATGGTTAGTTTGGGACTAGATAGTGTTGCGTGCATTGTCGGGGTATATAGTTGATGGATGCGTGTTGTTTGTTGTTGTCCCAACAGACGGACACGGCGCTCCCCTGGCCCGCGCGGGCTCGCCTGGCGCGGGACGTGGCGGCGGGAGTGGGCTACTTGCATCGCAGGAACGTTATACATCGCGACCTCAACTCGCACAACTGTCTAGTCAGAGAGGTAACTTCATCTATGTTATTATACAATTAACTATCCACTCAAACTTTATTCATTCAACTTTACTGGATTGTGTAATATTTTTTTGATTTTGTTTAATAGTTTCATTGTTTTCTTTGTTTTTCCAATGAAATATATTAGTAATGCTGGATATTCACCCAGAATCATCTGACCTCAAAGTGAGCAGATTTTGTGTTATGGGACCCACATGACTGATATACCATTTTTTTTGTAAATACATACATATTAAACATAGAAACACCCAGACCCGAGACAAATCCTGGCAGATCATCCAAACTATTGTTTCGGAGCGCGTCTCAGGCAAGCCTTAGCCCATTGCCCACAGAGGTTGTGTAATGCTACATGAGGTATGTGGTTGTGTCAGGACAAGACGGTGATAGTGGCAGACTTCGGACTGGCGCGGATAGTTCAACGCACAGCTAGCAGCACGCTACAACGCAGTCCACAACACAACTCCACGCTGCGACGGAAGCGATACACGGTATAAAATATACTATTATTTATCCAGTACAATGTACAATAGAACTTTTAAAACTATCATGGTCTTGGGATGGTCCTGTTACGAGCCGGGTAGTGATAAATTAATGAAACCACTCGATTTTACGAAATTTTAACTTTAATTTCAAGGTTACACACCGAACTTAATCCACAGATTCTACTAGTATACTTCCTGATAAAAGTTACTAATACCACTTCGAAACTATCGCACTTGTTTAGCCAACAATAGACTGACTGTATCCACACATTACCGTCGCTTTTATATGCGCGGCGAGTGCTTCACGTGAAATCTAGGCGCTATTCGAACGTTCGAGAACGAACCAGAACGCACTTATATGTTCATTGGTAAGAGAGAGATATATTTTTTTTTATGTTTTTATTTGCAACAACACATTATAATGGACAAAAATACAATAAACCTATACATACTAACATAATTATCGGTTGTCGCAAAATGGACCCTAACTCAGCATATGCGGATTGCAGTGTCTACAATTCGCGCTGGTCTTCCGTTATGACCAATTCTGTTAAGCGGACATGAAACATTAATCTACATTAAAAATTAAGAAATAAACAAACAAAAGTTACAAAACAGAAATTAAACACAAAAAGAAAAATACATTAATAAATATCTATGGACACGGATAAAGGATATGGATGCATAAAGGAGAACTAAGGGAACCAGAAGGCTTACATAACGTACTCAGCATCTATAACTATATTTATACTTATACTATATAGCACTTTTATCCAATAGAAGGCTTTCCTGCGCTTTTTGCCAGTCAAATAAATACATGTTAAGTTTTTTATAAAACTATGAATACTCTGCAGGTTCCTTATCGGCAGCAGAATATTATTCCAACACTTCGACGCAGCGTCGAAACTGCCTTTAAAAGCAGATGTTTTGTGATGCTGTGTCGAGTGTTGCGCCGAGCGTTGGCGAGGTTCGCAAGACCTTAAGCTGGATCGTTTATCTATCTTATCGTAAAGATACCTGGGCGCGTCCTGTCTCATAACCCCAAATAGAAGGCATGCCAAGTGAAGCTTTTGACGATGCTTCATTTTTAATATTGTGTGAGCGTTTAAAAATGGACTTACGTGACCTCTAAGTGGAATGTCGAAACAAAAACGAGCACAAGCATTCTGTACCCGTTGAAGGAGTCTTTGCGTCCTAGCCAAAAGCCGCGGGCTAAAAACAACATCAGTATAGTTTAGCTTAGACAACACCAAAGACTCCACCAGCCTAACTCGAAGTACTTCCGATATATATGGCCTCATTTTGTACAGTACCTTTAGCCTATAAAAACAGTTTCTGACAGACTCAGCAATGTGCTCTTCAAAACGAAGGGCGCAATCCAGTTGAAGTCCAAGGTTACGAGCTTTAAAGACCCGTTCAATAGCCTCACCCATAACCGTAACGGCGACTGATAGTCTAACATTGGCCAAGTGATATTGACTACCAAAAATTAAATACTTCGTCTGTGTGGGATTCAATAAGAGTCCGTTGCTCCCTGACCAGAGGACAATACTCTCTAGATCAGCATTGAGTTTAGTGATCGCATTGTCGATTTCAGAAGGCTCGCAGGAAATATCAATCTGTGTATCGTCAGCATATATATGAAATTGACAATGTTTTATACATTTCACTAAATCCTTAATAAGATCAGACCCCTCAGCATTTGATTTTAATCTCTTGATGATATTAGAGATTAGGTCAACACTTATAGGATCTATATGAAAGATAGCACCACTAAACTTGTTAGACCTAAAGAGAGACAGATGTTGGTTACATATATGAGTTGAGCAAGGAATATGAAGAAAATGATTATTAATCAAGTTGGGTTCCTGAAAAGAGGGGGGTAATTCTATGAGGATTTTTTGGTAGGAGAGTGCTTTTAAGATTCTTCCAAAGAGCCTTTGAGTTATGAAGATTGTTATTTAAATTTAAATTGAAATAAGCTTGCTTTTCATGGTTAGAGTGCCTGATTAACAGTGGACTTAAGACTTTTGTAGTATTCTCTCTTGCCAGGAGATTTAGTTTTATGGTACTCCGCTGCAGCTTCGTCACGCAGCTTCATCATTAATCTAATTGTATCAGTAATCCAAGGGTAGGTGCGGGATTTCACTACAACAGTTTTAACATGGGCATGTAAGTCGAATAATGAAAGAAGATTATAATTGAACATGTGAACCATTTCGTTTACGTTTGTAACAGCCGATATCGAATCCCAGTTGATAGCTTTTACGTCGTAATTAAATTGATCCAAATCAATATCCTTAAGTGGCCGAAAAGTCAAAGTAACTGGTACGGGTTTCTCCCTCCTGATATTAAACTTGCATACGATCATACAATGTCCATGAAGCCTACCCACATGATCCAAAACTACACTTTTCGCCTGTAAATCAGTGCACACTACGTCAATAAGTGACTCAGAAGTTTTAGTAAAGTGAGTAGATGTAGTTACTACTTGTGAAAACCCAAAACAATCAAGAAACAAGTCAAATTTAGATTTAACCTGGATTTCATTAAAATCCCCCAAAACTATCAAGCTGTCATGGGTGGGTAATGAGTTGATTGAGTCAGTTACAGCGTCAAAAAACAAATCAACATCAATCCATTGTGGTCTATAATATGTGCCTATCGCCAGCTTCTTTCCATTGATTGAGACAATGAGCCAAAATTGTTCTACCTGTGCATGTAATGGATCAACTGGATGTTGCCAAGTTCGCGTGCCTACATTTAGCTTTATATAGAAACCTACTCCTCCTCCACGCTTCTTTTACCTCGAGGTCGAGGAGTGTGACGCACAAGATAGCCAGATGGAGCTGGTGCTCGACTGTCCTGATCCAAACTAAGCCATGTTTCACTTATAGCCAAAATATCCAAATCATGCCGTATAACAGAGGCTATAAAATTGTCATGATTGGTGCCGAGGGAACCTGGATTGTACAAACCGATCTTCAGTAGCTTACCAAAAATCAAAAGTATTACATGAAACTAAAAGCCAGTAACAACTAAAAGCCAGTAACAGTATAAACAAGTGCTATATAGAAATGCGCAGAACCTAAAATATTGTAGAGTGTATAAATAAAAATTACAATTAAAAATAAAATATACAGTGAAAAAAGAACAGGAAAAAGAACATGGTTTGGTAACCCTCTCAAACATGACTGGACCCAAAAACCCGTGTAAAGTCTGTTTCATGTCGTACGTGATGAGCCGCCTTTCCGTCGGACTGACGCACATATATGCGGCCTCGCTTTGTCCAAGAGAAGCGCCACTGGAGTTTCGCATGCATCGATAGACAATTAGCATGCGTCAGTCTTTCATTGATGAAAATACGGCCGCGAGAGCTAGAGTTCGCAGCTCTGCCAGCGTTAGCGGCAGTCAGCGTGCGACGCACGCGGGCTGCTTGAATCATCTGGTCACGCATATGTCTTCGCGCAAACCGCACTACCACTCGGCGTTCGCGCGGTGCCTCGCCCCCCACTCCAGCGCCTTGCGCCACTCCAGTGCCTTGCGCCACTCCAGCGCCTTGCGCCACTCCAGCGCCTTGCGCCACTCCAGCGCCTTGCGCCACTCCAGCGCCTTGCGCCACTCCAGCGCCTTGCGCCACTCCAGCGCCTTGCGCCACTCCAGCGCCTTGCGCCACTCCAGCGCCTTGCGCCACTCCAGCGCCTTGCGCCACTCCAGCGCCTTGCGCCACTCCAGCGCCTTGCGCCACGCCCACGCGCTCCGCAAAAACGACGTCACGCTCCTCAGCCGTTACACCTAGCTTGGCCGCACTACCACTCGGCGTTCGCGCGGTGCCTCGCCCCCCACTCCAGCGCCTTGCGCCACTCCAGTGCCTTGCGCCACTCCAGCGCCTTGCGCCACTCCAGCGCCTTGCGCCACTCCAGCGCCTTGCGCCACTCCAGCGCCTTGCGCCACTCCAGCGCCTTGCGCCACTCCAGCGCCTTGCGCCACTCCAGCGCCTTGCGCCACTCCAGCGCCTTGCGCCACTCCAGCGCCTTGCGCCACTCCAGCGCCTTGCGCCACTCCAGCGCCTTGCGCCACTCCAGCGCCTTGCGCCACTCCAGCGCCTTGCGCCACTCCAGCGCCTTGCGCCACTCCAGCGCCTTGCGCCACTCCAGCGCCTTGCGCCACTCCAGCGCCTTGCGCCACTCCAGCGCCTTGCGCCACTCCAGCGCCTTGCGCCACTCCAGCGCCTTGCGCCACTCCAGCGCCTTGCGCCACGCCCACGCGCTCCGCAAAAACGACGTCACGCTCCTCAGCCGTTACACCTAGCTTGGCGGCGAGTACAGTCACAGTGTGCAGAATGCTCTCCCCTTTCTCCTCGGGAAGGTGTCCTATTTCCAGATCTGACTGCAGGAGCTCTTGATCCCGTTCATTAAGGTCTAGCTTCAGTTTGGCTACTGTGCGTTCCAGTTCAGTGTAGCTCTCAGCCGGCGGCAAGATGTTCCGCTGTTCAACCACATGTAGTCTCTTTTCAAGCTCATCCATTCGCACATTGATGCCAGTGATTGAGCTTCGAAAATCTGCCATTTCCTTTCGAAACTCGCGCATTTCGTTAAGGCATTCAGCCATTTCACGGCGTAGATCCTAAATTTCGATGTCAGGCACAATGGAGGCTTGCAGTGCTGGTGGCATACCAGTAGTCGCCTCACGATGACGAGTGTTATCCTGCTCCACGGTACCACATACGCCTCTTACTGGAGTGCTGCTGTTGTCGCCGCCTTTTCTCAGTCTCATCCTATTTTACATTCAGGGCAGGCCCAATCCTTACTTGCTGAGGCAGTATCCGCAAGGCCAACACAGGCTTTGTGATATAGCGATGGACACGAGCTACAAGCGGCGACACCCAACGCAGAGGCGTATTTGCCACATGCCGTACATATAACAATTTTTCTTATATTGCACAGGCGAATTAATTAAAGCAATAAGCGATGCAGTGAGCACGAGCACCAAATAAAAAAATAAAAAATGCTAAAAAATTATAACGATAGATTATAGATTTGAACCACCTAACTTCGTACGCCTTAGATTCGCAGTCGCGGCAGAGCACGACTCGTCCAAGAAGACTTATGATGCGTTGGTTGAAATAATACCCCAGTATCGGCCGGAACTAGATGCAAGCGGATAGACAGGGTCTATGACTCACGGCGTCTATTCACTGTTCTACTTCACTGCACTATTTCATTTCGAATGAGGGTCACTGATACGAAAAATCGAATTACATTTAGTTTTGGGCACGTATATTAGAAACAAAACTACACAATTATAAATAAAGTTTTGACAATAGTTAGTAACTTTTTGCACACTTTTTGAATATTTCCTGGAGAGAGTAACAGTAACACGTCCGCCAATGAATTGAGCACGAGCCGTCCATCCATCCATCCATATATCCATATATCCATCTCGTTCGCTCTTATACATTAGATACGTGTTCTTTGTTGTAGTGTGCATGTAGTGTGAGATTACCTGTAGATTATGTAACTCGAGGACGTGTTTCGCTGTGGCCGACTTCTGCGTGCCCACGTTTTTGACAGCCCTTCACTCGACAAGCTATAGTACTGTTGCTCCCGCTATATAGCTCCATCTGTTGTCGGGCGGACGCATTAAATATACAGCACAGCGCAATCTAGTATCGAATAGATACACTACAAAGTACGCGTATATCTAATATATAAATGAAGATATGGATATATCTCTCTTACAATCGTATATACTAGCCCGTTACGGTTTGTTCTCGAACGTTCGAGTAGCGCCTATGTTTTACGCGACGCACTCTCCGCTCATATAAAAGCGGCGGTAATGTGTGGATACAGTCAGTTTATTCTCGGCTTAACAAGCGATACAAGTGAGTTTTTCTCCGTTGTGTTGTTGTGTTCTATTAGGAAGTATACTAGTACAATCAGTGGATTAAGTTTTAGTGTAACATTGGAATAAAAGTAATAATTTGGTAAAACCGAGTGGTTTTATTTAAATATCAGTACTCGGCTCAGTACTAATCTTATGTCGATAATTTTCTTAAAAATATAAATAATAATTTACTTTTAAATACTTTTTGACATTACCTATACTTCATTAAATTCTGTAAATAATCTTGACTAATTTATTTATAACGCTTTGGTACTATTATGTTATAAATTGTATGAATAAATTGAATTGAAATTAAAAAAAAAAACACTATGGAGTAAAGTTCTGAATAGAACAATTTATGTATTAACTAGATTTTGATAGAAAAACCATATGTAACAACAATACAAATCTAAAGGAGGTTTTGCTGTGAAAACTGAGTGTGTATGAGTGCATGAAGGCTGAGTTAAGTGTAGTACGTAAGTGTGGTGTGGAAATGTGTGAAGTGACTATTGTGCTGAGCGATGTATTAATGTGAGCTCTCCTAGGTAATAAGTTTTAGTACCTGAATGACCGAGCTTTTCTCGGTATAAAACACGGATAAACGACGTTTTCAAAAAATGAAACCTAGCTAGATCGATTAATCGCCCCTGAAACCCCCTAAACTAAACTTGACATATGACAAATTAGAAAAATGTTTTGTGCATTGTCCACTAATATTTATTGAAGTGATAACTTCTTACAGGAGGGTAAACCGCTTCGTTACGTAACGCGTTACGGCGCCAGTCTGCCTGGCTTCCCTTTCTCTCACGCATGCGGCAGCGGTAGGCAGGCTCCTACTCTCTCACTCTAACCCACAGCGCTAGTTAGACTAGTTTAAGTTATCACTTCTGTCGTCCCGGGACACACGTTTTTTTATCATTTGTTTAGTATATTTAGTTGAAAAAGTGTTTTGTTCGACAGGTGGTGGGCAATCCGTATTGGATGGCGCCGGAAATGATGAACGGGAAAGTTTACGATGAAAAAGTCGACGTGTTTTCATTCGGAATTATCCTTTGTGAGGTAAGAGTATTAATCATAAGGAATCATAACTTAACCTAATCAATATATTTCTATAACAATTGTTTTTAGTTATACATTTTGATAAACACAGACGTATTTTATAATTTGTTGTTGATAAACTGATACGAATCAACATAAAATAAAACAGCCTTGGCTCAGAGTCGACAAAACATTTAACTATATGCATTAGGTAACTGTATTTCGGTAAAAATATGTAAAAGATAATACTTACATAAATAATGGCAATATAACGCACTTAAATATTATAAATAAAATTTCCTTGATGTTTAAGTTATGGTCTAAAAAAACTCGTAACTATCTTATACTTAGTTGTACCGGAATATTGACTACATGTGAGAAATTTGATAGACAAGATTTCTGCAGGCGAAGATGCTAGTGTTTTATGAAATCAGTTATTATAGTTTTTTGTCTGTTAAAAGTCAAACGGTATGTCTGGAGCCTCTGTTGTACTAATTGCTGGCTCTTCTGGAAATTGCATCCGACCAGTTTGATCTATTAAATATTATCGCTGTGTCATTAGCATAAAAAAACTACATCAGCATTCCCAAGGTTATCGTTGTGGATGCTGTTTATATATATAAAAAAAAGTGTAGGCCCTAATATACGAGTACTACCTTGAGTAACGCCAGGCCCTGTATTCTGTGGAGAGCTCACATAACCACCAACGCTCAGACTCTGTCTCCGATCAGTTAGATATCTCTTAAATCATTGTAAAGGGATTCCCCTGACTCCTGAATTCTCAACCTTTTTAATCAGAATTTCAACTTTAATTTTGTAATTTCAGATAATAGGTCGAGTGTCAGCGGATCCGGATTTACTTCCGCGTCGGTCGGACTTCGGTCTGAACGAGGCGCTGTTCGTGGAGAAGTTCTGTCGGAGCAGCGCCTGTCCCGAGCCCTTCTACCGCGTCGCCTTCCGAGCCTGTCAACTCGATCCTGACGCCAGGTCACTGCTCTCTCCTAATACAATACAATACAATACTAAATATAGCGTGCCTTGACGCAGAAAGGCTACTCAGCATATGATACAGAAGTGTGAAGACTGATGTATCGCTGGTATTGAGTGGCGCCATCGTGAGTAGCGAGGCAGCTACTGCCACACGCCATGAGTATACCACATACATTGTGCTAATAATTATTACTAGTGGTCGCCCGTTGGTCGAAATTAGACCATAATTAATAATAATAATAAAATTTCATACTCCTCCGTCCGCGCAATTTTCGTAAAAAGGGGTACAAAGTTTTTGCTTCACGTATTAATATATAGATACACTGTAACAGCTGTGCTCATGTCGGTGAATGATGCAGCTCTTTCCACCTGTTCCTCTCCAGCCTACCGTGTCAATGATACTTTTAAAATAACTATCTGGCCTGTCAGCTCAGTTGGCAGCTGCTCTGCGTTCTGCGTAGGTTGTAGGTTCGATTCCTTACTAAGACAAACATTTGTGTGATGAACATAGGTGGTTGTTCTGGGTGTTATCGTATTAATGTATCATATACATGTATTTAAAAAAACTAGCAGGACGCCCGTGACTTCGACCGCGCGTCT
Source organism: Lampropteryx suffumata (assembly GCA_948098915.1). Lineage (NCBI taxonomy): Eukaryota > Metazoa > Arthropoda > Insecta > Lepidoptera > Geometridae > Lampropteryx > Lampropteryx suffumata. Next base: position 17,604,986 of record OX402562.1, on the reverse strand, counting down.
GTACCTACCTAAGTCAACCTATGTTTATAATAGAACTTCCCCGCTCCCCGTTACCGTTAAATATGTTGGAACGATTAATAAGAACCACTGACTACCGAGCTACCGTATAATTGATCCGGTTCGTAAGGAAATGCAACCAACCAAGTTAAAACAATTCCTTAAAATATGGTCACATTTCCCACATGGAATTCTATTCTATTTATTTTATCTATATATTAATCATCATCATCATCAGCCTTTATGAAGTCCACTGCTGAACATAGGCCTCCCCAATAGATTTCCAGGAAGAACGATTTTGAGCCCTCTCCATCCACCGACTTCCTGCGATCTTTACAATGTTGTCAGTCCATCGGGTGGGGGGTCCTACGCTTCGTTTTCCTGTCCTTGGTCCCATTCGAGAACTTTTATTCCCCAACGGTTATCAGTTCTGCGAGCTATATGGCCTGCCCGTTGCCACTTCAACTTGCAAATTTTGAGCGCTACGTCGGTGACATTAGTTCACCTAGTTGCATAGTTGAATCGTCTGACCCAAATAGACATAATGGTCTACAACTTCGATTATATCGCTCCCAACATGTACCGGGACGGGTGCAACATGAGCATTTGACATGATTTTTGTCTTGCTCATGTTCATTTTAAGACCCACCTGTTGGGAGACGATATTGAGGTCGCTGAGCATTGTGCCTAGATCTTCCAGCGATTCTGCCATGAGGACTATAGCGTCGGCAAATCATCCTCCAATGCAGAGGTGAACAGTTTCGGAGAAATAACATCTCCCTGTCTCACCCTTTTATGCAATGGGATTGGATTCGTGCTCTGGTCCTGGAGTCGGATAGACATGGTGGTGTTACCGTACAGACATTTCAACACTTCGATTTACCGATAGTCGATTTGGCACCGTTGGAGTGACCGCAACACTGCCCAGGTTTCAACAGAATCAAAGGCTTTCTCATAGTCCACGAACGCTAAACAAAGTGGCTGGTTATACTCTTCGGTCTTCTGTATAACCTACCGGAGCATATGGATGTAATCTATGGTGTTAAAGCCTGTCTGAACCCGCCTTGTTCGGGAGGCTGGAAGTCGTCAAACCTACGAGCGAGATGATATGTAACTACTCTCGATAATAGCTTATAGACATGGCTCAACAGCGAGATGGGCCTGTAATTATTTAAGAGGGTGTTATCCCCTTTCTTAAAGAACAGTACCACCACGCTCCTGTTCCACGCCTCTGGCGTAGTTCCCTCGAGGATGACGGAGCTGAACAGCTTCTGGAGGACCTTAAGTACCTCGTTTGGAATATCTTCAGTGTAGTGTCGGGTTCGGCGGGCTCTTGCATCGCTAGTCGTGCTTATAGCAGGACTTTGCGATGAGGTGTACAGTTGTCCATAGAAATTCTCAAGCTCTCGTAAAATTTCTGTCTTCGAGGAAACGACATTGCCACTGTCGGTCTTCAGCTTCGTCAACAGGCTTTGCCCAATAGACAGATCTCTCGCGAACACTTTGGAACCTTGATTGCGCTCTATCGCGTTCTTTATACTATAAGTATTAAAGAGACGCAAATCGCGCGACTTAGAGATCTGTTTATTGAGCGTGCTGTATTTCGATATGTCCACTAAAGACTGCAGTTTCATTTCGCTACGTTCTGCCATGAGTTTCAGAGTGACTATACTTTACTCTCTTTTTTGGTTGCACCCTTGCGCTGGGTCTTACAAAATTTTGAGCCAACGGCATGGACAATTTCCATCAGCCCGTCATTTAATTCATCCATGGATCCGCATTCGGCAAGGCATTGGAAGCGATCTTGGAGTTCCAACTACAAGCTCTCGGGGTTTTGGATTTGGGCAGGACTTGGGCGAAGAGTAGATTTCATCAGACGGGACCTTTCAAGCTTTACGTTAAGATTTAATGAGCCTCTAACCATTCGGTGATCACTGCCGGTTTTGACCCTGTTGATCACAGAGACATCATTAAATATTTGCTTTTTTGTTGGCATGATAAAATCTATCTCGCGTTTGTGTCCACCGGGGTGAAGCCATGTCCATTTTCTGGACGACCGCTTCTTGGAAAAAGAGTTCATCATAAAGAGTCCCTCCTTTACACGAAGGCGGCCAATCGCTGACCTCGTTGGTTCCGCTGTCCAAATCCAAATTCTCCACTCTCAGTTCATCGCCATTCCTCACACCTAGCCGCGCGTTGAAGTCCCCCATCACAACCGTAAAGTGTGTTTTCGAGGCTTGTATGGCATTTGAAATGTCATCATACATAGCCTCCACTTCATCGTCTGGACGTTTCGAGTGAGGTGCGTACACCTGTCTGACCTTAAGCGAATACCTTTTGGTTATTCTGAGTATAAGGTATACCACCCTGCTCGACACGCTTTCGATCTTTACAATGTTAAACATTAAATAGATGGACAAATATTTAGTACTATTCCGCCAATCTATTCCTAAAGAGTTACCTACAAAAGAAATTCGACACGTGTTTCACCGACACCATGCTGAGATAGTTGATCGCCCTCCCGGTAGTAGAATAAGTTGCCGGAATTTAGGATTATCGTGTCCTCTCCCTCTCTTCGGACTTCTGATAACCCTATAATATCCCAGTGCAACTGTTTTACTACTTCTTCCAGCTCTATCAACTTCTCGTCGGTCCTCAGTGTGCGTGCGATGTATGTTGCCAGGGCCAGGGGTCGTTGGGATTGGTAGCTGGACCTCTGCCGGAGATTCTTCGCACCCCCTGTTCCGCCGTTACCGTGGCCGCCACCTATGCCAGGAATAGCGGAATAGTAAAAACTTTGTGCCACTTTTTCCTAAAATTGCGCGGACGGAGGAGTATGAAATTTCACACATTTATGCCTACTAATATTATAAATGCGAAAGTAACTTCGTCTGTCTGTCTGTCAAGTTTTCACGAGTAAACCGATTTTGATGAATGTTGGTATAGAGATAGATGAAGTAGCTTAAGTCCTACTTTTTATGTAGGTACCACGCGTGCGAAGCCGAGGGCAGCAGCTAGTAGTTTGTATAGAGAAGGAGTGCAGTGCAGAATGCATTTTTTTTTGAATTATATATGGTCGAATTTCGACCTTTGGGTGACCACTTGTGTAATATTAATTGATTACGCCTAACAATCCTTAGAATTGTATCGCGTTTAAAAAACATCCTATTTTCATAAAAATCGGTTCTTTTTCTATATTCGTATTATTGACAAGGACAAAACACATAATGTAGACTTAGGAAGTGGCCAAAACGCAACGATAGCGCGTTTTAATTTTTCTAGAGGCGACATCTAGTTTGGTTTTCGGTAACTAAATTTGATACTTGTCGAAATTTGATCTCAAGGTTTTATTGACTTCTAGTATCCCATATATTTTTTTTTAACTAAACTAGTGGTCGGACAAAGTTCAATTAAATTTAATGTATTTTTATGCATAATTTAAAAAAAAATGCAATCTGCACTCCTTCTCTATGTAAACTATAAGCGAAATTTCATACTGCTCCGTCCGCACAATTTTCGTAAAAAAAGGTACAAAGTTTTTGTTTCACGTATTAAAATATAGATAATAATAACAGGGCCTACTTATTTGAGCCTTTTAGAATCGAGCAAGTGGGTAATGTATTGAGGACGCAGCTCTCTGGTAGTGATCTGGATCAGTTGAGCTATCTTTAGATCGTTTTTAGCCTTAGATAGCGTAACTGCTTCACATGTATTTTATATTATCGACTATTATTCTGTACAATGCTGTAAATAACTTCCAATTATAATAACACTAGCCGGTGCCCGCGACTTCGTGTGCGCAGGATTAGTACTTCGAGTAACTTATTTTCTTCCCCAAGGTCAAAGTCAAAGTCAAAGTCAAAAGATGATTTATTCAATACAATCACAAGGATCACTTTGAAACGTCTTACATACTAGGTGAATTTAGGTGCCAATTCATCCTAACCCAAGCTCGAGAAGAATTGGCAAGAAACTCGTCTTGGTCCTAGCGCTTTTTTATATGATCCATCTTATAACTACCTTAACTACGAAATACAAATACAAGAGAGTTTATACATTTTAAGTGTGTCGGTTAACTGTCTGACGGCAGAGCGACATGAGGCCATGCATTCTTATCAATAATATAGTCATCTATATTATAATAAGCTTTCTTCAAAAGACTACCTTTAATGTATGCTTTAAATTTCTTAATAGGTAGTTTAGTAGCATTTTCAGGAAGCTTATTATAGAAGCGCACCGTGTTCCCCATAAATGACTTATTAACTTTTTCTAGTCGAAACCTAGGGATGTATGATTTATGTTTATTCCTAGTGTTGATTTTATGAAGGTCACTATTTTGCTGAATCCCATCTCTATTTTTATGTGTATATAACAAATTTTCATATATATATTGTGAAGCTATTGTGAGAATATTAATTTCTTTGAATATTTCTCTCAAAGATTCTCGTGGTTTCATTTTATAAATGGCACGTATTGCCCTTTTTTGAATTACAAATATTTTACCAATATCAGCTGCTTTCCCCCAGAGAATGATGCCGTATGACATAACACTATGGAAGTAACTGAAATAAACTAGTCTAGCTGTAGCTTCATCAGTAAGCCACCGTATCGCACGAACTGCATATGCAGCGGAACTAAGCCTACCAGCAAGTGTTTCAATTTGTGGTCCCCACTGTAGTTTTGCATCAATATTAAGACCTAGGAAGATCGTGGAATTTACAAGATTCATTGCCTCTCCATTTATTTCAATGTTGGACGGGCTATGAATAACATTTGGCAAAGTGAATTTGATACATTTAGTTTTTTTGGAATTAAGCAAAAGATTATTTACAGTGAACCAGTTAAGAACTAACGATAAGGATTCATTTACGTTATCGCATATACTGGTTTTACCTCTATCAACTTTAAAAATTAAAGACGTATCGTCTGCAAATAAAACTATATCACAAATATTTTTTACAAAAAATGGTAAATCATTAACGTATACTAGGAATAAAAAAGGGCCTAGTATCGATCCCTGAGGTACCCCTATATCAATAATTGATCCCAAAGACCTCTCACCACCCACGTCTACTTTCTGGACTCTATTGGATATATAAGACTGTATGAGGTCAATCGCCCGGTTTTTAATGCCATAATATTTTAACTTTGTGATTAGGGTTGCATGACACACACAGTCAAAGGCTTTAGATAGATCGCAGAATACCCCAACTGCATCCTGTGACTTCTCCCAGGCCTCAAATATATGCTTTAAGAGCGCTATACCTGCATCAGCTGTTGATCGACCTTTAGTAAATCCGTATTGATTACTATGTAGCAGGCCGTTAACGTTAAAGTGGTATAATAACTGATTAAGAATTATTTTTTCAAAGATTTTATTTAAAGCAGGTAATATCGATATCGGTCTATAATTAGCGAGATCACTTTCACTTCCAGACTTAAACATAGGAATGAGTTTACTGTGTTTCATGAGATCGGGAAAAACTCCCTCGTCGATACATCTATTAAAAATATAAGCTAAACATGGTGCAATAACTAAGATAATGACACCCAGCACCTTTGTAGACATTCCCCAAAGATCTTCTGTATTTTTTATATTAATTAACTTGAATGCTTTTACAATACTAGCCTCGTTAATGTAGCTAAAACTAAACTCATTCTTACATTTTGCAAAACTAGATTCTAATAGAACGGAAGCTCTGGAGGCTGAAGAGTTTAATCCTCCTATCTATCCTATCTATCCTCCTATCCTCCTCAGTTTAAGGTCCTATCTATCTTTATACCGAAATTCCTCAAAATTGCTTCTGCGGTTTAGTCGTGAAGGCGTAACAGACAGACATTCAACTCTTAACTCAAGTAACTCTTACTTTGAGAGACCTTTGTCTCTTATATAATAAAAGTATTTATTTTGATATACTTAAGGATCAATTTGTTACTATCAATTGTGTTGTGTTATTATAAATACTTACGGGTATTTATCGCGTTCATTTACCTATTTTTCCCGACGTTTCGACAGGTTTACACTCTGTCGTGGTCACGGGATGACTGGAGTACTGGAGCTACCGCCTCTGCGAAGCGAGGGCAGCATTTTTTGCAACTACCCTCACTTGTTTTTCCGAAATAGAAATGTCCATCTGCACACTCGGACGACACATAACACTAACCGTGTCCATTACGCATTGAGAAACCGGTCTACGTTGAGTACACTTAGCTATAACTGGATTCCATGAGGCAGAGAGTCTGAAACCGTCTTCACGATTGAAATTAGGATATTTCTTAATTTCAATCGCTTCCCGAACCATTCTCTCGTAGTAATGCCTTTCATTACATTAAACTTGAGGTTTATGTAATTCAATCCAGTGATTGGGTCCTGAGTCCACTATGTGCTCTGCTATTGCAGACTTGTTTACTTGTCGATTTTTGACCGCCGCTATGTGTTCTTAAACTCGTTCCGCGACCGTGCGTTTAGTCTGGCCTATGTAGGAACGCCCGCAGCTGCAATCTATTTTGTAAACCCCTAGACCTTGCAGAGGTACGACGTGTTTTGGTGTTCGTAGATACTTCGTCATCTTGGTGAGTGGAGTGTAGATCGACTTGATTGAAAATTTACTGAGCATGTTACCAATTTTGTCCGTAACTCCTTTCACATAAGGCAACAACGCAGGCTGTCTTTTCACATCAATGTGTTCCTGTTTGCGCCTCCAGTTAGAACGACATCCGATTCGAGTATTGTAGCCATTCCGACAGACTACGACCGACCACGACAGAGTGTAAACCTGTCGAAACGTCGGGAAAAATAGGTAAATGAACGCGATAAATACCCGTAAGTATTTATAATAATGTGTTCTGATCGCGTAAGTTTAAAAAAAAAAATGTGTTGTGCATTCGAAATAAGTAATACATTTTTATTGTATATATGGTTTACTATTTTGCCGATAATAGCTTACACATACGAGATAGATATATGCTGTCGCGGGCTTTTTTGTACGACTATTTAAAAATGATAGGAAATGGAAATGTTTATATTTCCATTATACATTATATATGTGTAATTCAAACGGTTCTTGCAGTTTTCTAGATGGTGTTGGGTGCATTGTCCATCAATATTTATATATTATGTAATCTGGATCAGTTGAGCTATCTATAGATAGTTTTAAACGGTTCTTAGATAGCTCAACCGTTTTACATGTATATTATTGTATTCTGGACATATCTTTAATTATTTCTGTAAATAAAAGAAATATATTTTTTATTGTATTTTTTTGTTCAGGCCACCGTTCGAAGTGATAGAGATATGGCTAGAGAGTCTAGTGATGGATCTATCCAGGCCCGGTCCCCTCCCCCCCACCCTCCTCGCAGACATCCTCCAGTACGGGCACTCCGCCCACTCCCCCCACTGCGGAGCCAACACCCCCGACTGCCAACACGACGCGTGCTGTCGCAGCTGTCGGTCCGTGGAGTCGGAGGCGCCGCCCTGTCGGCGGGACGGGACCAACAAGTCCTGCTGTCAGGAAGTCGGCTGCTGTCACTGTCTCACCACGTACAGTCAGCGGGAGCAGTGCTGTCTGCACGCGTACAGTCAGCGGCAGGTGTGCTTCTGCGGAGACGCGAGGGACAGTCGCGTGGAGAGGTGTGTGCGGCTGTGCGGGGACGTGGACCGGAGCTGCGGCTGCCGAGTTCGGAGAGTGCCCAGTAACGCGGGGAGTGACGATCTGCTGCCGGATGCTGGGGTGGTGAAGGTAGGAAACTATTCTGTTTCTATCCTAACTTTAGAAATCAATTATTTTCCTTACATAAAGCATCTAGCCGATTCTAGCCCCAAAGCAACTTTGCTTACTTTGATGTATATATCATTTAAAAATACCTAGACCCGAGACAAATACGTGCATATCGTACATCAAACGTTTAGATATCATCCTAACCTCCACGAGCTCTCCCTACTACGAGATAGAATACTTACACAGATCACGCGAAACGCCCGGCCCGCGCTAGCCTACCGCTTATCAACTTTTCCGTCATTGTGCTACTTTCGGACGTATCTTAATTAAAAATATGTATTTAATTTCAGTCGAAGTCTAACGCCACAATAGACTTCACGATATCCCCGTTGGGCTTGCCCCTCGCGCTCGGCAAGTGCGTGTCGGCCAGCCACCTCGTGGGCCGCTCGCCGGCAGCGGGCCGTGTGACGTCACGCAGCCGGTCGCACACCGCGCTGCCCAGCCCGGGGTACATCCTGCGCGCGGTGGGACAGAGCATCAACATCACGCAGGTTACTTTGCTCTTACTCACTATTCACATTTACATTCGATGCGCTTTTGTCGCATTGTGTTTTGGGGACGCTGCGACCTGCCGCTGATCTGGATCAGCTGTCTGTACATAAAACAAAGCTGCTTCGGACGACGCAACGGATTTTGATGCGATTTTCATTATCGGTTAGAGACCTTTTTCCACAGAAGGTTTATTATATACATCCAGTGGTGGTCATCTAATTAGAAACACCGACCTGGTTTTATATTTTCATTGAAAATTACCTTTATAATTAATTTTTAACGTTTCATTGAGTGTTCCTACGTATTAAAATCGATGTATCGGATATTATATTCTATTGGATATTATATTCCTTCTTCCCCCGGACCGCGAAAGCGCTAAGACGTGTGTAACCCGAGTTTATTTTTGACTCAATATTTTTCAAAAATGGATGTCTGAATATTCGCTATAGTACCAGGCGCCCATAACGTGTTGGAAGCTATCGGAACGAGACGTAGGTATACCCTACGTAACTGAGACCGGTTTCGCTACGCATGACATTCCCCACTTGCCGAGGGACTGAGTAGGATTTAAATAACTCGTAGTTGTCTCTGTTGACCAAAGGTATTTGTATTTAGAAAATGAAGATATTGCGAAGACATGCTTACCCTTACTTTCAGTATCTTGAAAATCAGTGCAAGATCTGTCTGAATGTTGTCTGTAGGCAGAGACAAGTCCTTAGCCAATTGCCCGGAAATTATGCTAAGTTCTTCGCGAAGCTGTGTAGGAGTAAGAAGGTAAAAATTAAATTCCTAAGAATGAGATATTGTTTCTAACAAAACGTTTTGGATGTCCTTAAGGCCGGTAAGAATATTATTGGCGATCATACTGGACATAATGAACTCATTAATGATCTCTAACTTTATAACCAGATCATTTAATTTGACTTCCGCCTTTCCCAACTCGTTCAAATGATTTCTGAATACCTCGTTTTGTTTTTCCATAGATGTTTCAATCCTTTTGAGTAGGTTGTTTTCTGCTTCGATTATTGAAGTTTGATTTTTTTTGAAGACCCAAATGTTTTTGGTTTCGTCGGACTTTGGAAATATCTTTCTCATACTGTTCTGCGAAATGACTGTCTAAAATGCCGAATAGACTTTTGCGATGTTTCCTAAGCCGTCAATAAGACCCCGTCGGGTACGCGAGCGCTTATCACCATATTGTAGTATGCGGTCGTAGTGCTCTAATTCTGAGAACCCGTGCCGTAGTTGAAGTAATATGATGTCACAATGGGATTTTCTCTCATGGAATTTAGAACATAGTCCGTCCAAATGTCTATAGTAAGACTGGAATAGTTCTGTACCTTTCCAGTAGGGCTCTATGCTATAGTAGACTATGAGCTTCCACTTGTCTTGTATAATACGCATATCGGAAACCTTGTCAAAATAAATGCTGTTGTCGCTTCGAATTTCCGTGATGTTGTACGCACAGTGGACTGCAGTAGTAATGCACAAGATTGTTAGAAAAAGTAACGTCATAAAGTTGATGCATGACGTCATGAGTGTAACTTTCATTTTTTTTCTTTGTTTGGGCTCTGCTGAGCTTATCTCATCTTTTTGATCAAAACTTGGAGATATTTGGCTGACGTTGTTACTCACAGGTAATATTGAGACTTTAACGATTGGCCTCTTTAGGATGCCGCGCTTCGTTTTTATGCTAACTACCCGGACATGTTTTTCGTTGCCGGGATGAAGTTCGACCACTCTACCTAAAATCCATTTGCCTGCAGGCAAATTCGCATCGTGTATAATCACGATGTCATTTAGTTTTATATTAGGTCGTATTTCTCGCCACTTACTTCTAGCTAATAGATGTTTTCTATATGTTTTATATCATTACTAGCTGTCCCGTTCGCGACTTCGTCCGCGCCTTTTAAAAAGAAAAAAAAATATCTAATTGTACCGACTGCAGCGCCATCTGCCGGACTGATTTGTGAATATAAATCTAATCGGTAAATAAAATCGGTCCAGCCGTTTAGGAGTTCAGTGACATACACACGTACAGTAGAATTTGTGATTTAAGTATATTTGTAATAAGGGGACATGTGCAAGCCACCCTTAGTCCTTAACCTAACATGCAAATACCTTATCCTATATATCTAACTTATATAACTTAACACGCTCTCCGAAGTACAGAAGCACTCAGACGAGGCATTTTAAGTATAACCTTGGTTTCAGGTGGATGATATAACAGAGTGGTTGGATTCACCGCCGCCTCTCAAACGAACCAGTCCTGACTCCCAGCTCAACAAACTCCAGGAAACCAAGACCAGGAAAGTCGACGAGACGGATCTACCAGCTTTCCTACGCAACCAGTCCGTAGAAGGACTCGAAAGTCAGTACAAACATGAGAGTGTTCCGTTGTGTCGACACGTCAGTTTGATAGAGACCTCAGACTCCTCAGAAGATGAATATGTAGATTGGTGTACAAGTGTCAGCAAATTTAAAAAGATTGAAGTGGATGCGAATGTTAAAGAGTCAAAGAAGTCTAGCTATGACGTCGCTGATGTGATGCTGCGGAACTCTGAATGCTGCAATGAAAGGAAAATACCAGAGGAAGATCAAAGGAGATATAACATTGATTATTTAAGAAGTAGTCCTGTTATGGCCGAAGGGTTAAAACACATTCCGAAATCAGAACTCAAAGACAAAGAGAAGACTAATTTTTTTACTAAAAACTTACTGTCGCCGAAGTTGAGTCGGTTGTTCAAAACGACAGAAGTCGATAGAAATAAGGTTGATAATGAAGAGAAATCTAGAAGCAAATTCTTTATTCAAAGACCGATATCCCCCAGCAATGTAACTCGTTCGTCGTATAGAGTGCGACCTGTGGACGATATAGAAACAAAACGCTTGAATACGGACAAGAAAATACAGAACGAAGTACTTAAAAGTGATATCAAACTGGCGAGTATGGGAAAACCTATGACACCGACGTTTAGACGCCAGTTAAACAATGAAAGACCCGATTTCGCTGATAGCAGGTTCAGTTACAGAGCTAATAGAACCAAATTTGAGCCAAAAATCGAACACAAGTTTGTCGATGTAGGTCGCAATAGAATCAAAACTCCAGTACCGATAGAAAAACGAATACGCAGCTCGCAGAAAAATCAGTTCCAAAATTTACCTATTCAACAAATACCACCTTTAGGACCTTTTTCGTCGAAGGAAAAAAGTCCGAAAGACGAAAAAAGACGCGAAGGTATCTCTAGAAGTAACTACGTGAGTCTTGCCAATCTGAAGATCAATAGCAAGAAGGATTTGGAAGGTAAAAGAGACACAGAACACTCGCCTATTGAAAGAGTTATTTAGTTATTGAATGATATCTCTTATAGGCCGCTGGTTGGCCTCTGTTGAATGTTATATACCATTCCATTATTGTAAAAGTATTAAAAAGTCTGGAATTTACAAGAATCTCGTCACAAAAGACAATTTATCGACAGTATTTATTTTAAATTTGATACGATTCTTTGTTTTTTAACAACTATTATTTGGCACATACAATATTATTTTATTTTTCGGAATGTCAATCTTCTTGCGTGTCAATGATACAGTTAAATTAATTTAGAATAAAATACTGCCACCCTGACTCTATCGTCAGTGGCGTTCATTAACGTCACTCCTTTTCTTAGAGCACAAGGGGTAGACGATTAGATGTGACATCGTTTGGACGGGGAAGTAGAGTCGCGATCGCACCATTTGCTCGTGCTCTCTACAGCGGCCGACTTGGGTCCTAATAATAATTAAAGACACTAAAAGGGCGAAAAGGGTCACTCAGGTTATTCCTATTTACGTGACAGTTATCTTTGTCTAACGTGAAGAGAAAAAGTCCACTTGTTCGTTGGTATTTCAATTTTTTATTTATCAGAGACTATTTTGCTGAGTAAGATTCAGCGATATTGGTACTATTTCGTGGTGCATATTATATGGCTGTAAAAATGAGTGCATATATTGTTAAATATATGAGTTAAATATTATGGTTGGACGTGTCTTTGACATCTCTTGAACATCTTCAAAGTATTGGCTAACTAGAGTGCTCTGAAGTTCTGAAGAGATGACTACCAAGCCTTGGGATTAAAGTCGTGAGTTTGTTTGTTTTTTTTTACGTGGCTGTGTTCTTTTTATCATACTAATTCGTATTTTTTTTGGTACATAAACAAAGAATCGTATTAAACTTGTAGTTATAGTAATTATATGTACAAAATAATGTATCTCCTAATGTATGTAATTTTACATTTATAACGAAATAAAGTATACTCTTGCCATGTTAAACATGTACTATTGTTAAAATTGTTGTTCTAAAGTTGTAAAGATTGTTTGAAAAGTATTAAACAGTTTTTATAATTATTGAGATTTTGACAAATATTACTCTGTTAAAATTAGTTTTGTAGACACCGTTCATCTCATAATTACATAATTAGTTTAATGTGTCATAATGATGACAATTATGTCTATGTCTAGTCTATATTGTTTATTAGTAAAACGTCACAAAATCATATGTTGTCGTTCGTTTATAGTTATTTTATATAAAATAGTGTATTTTGTATGAAATAATTATATACGGCTTATTTTTGCTTGAATCACAAAGAAACACAAACCACCAAACACAAATTTTGGTTGTTTTATATTAAATATTAACACCAAAATTACTAATAAACCCGGAAATGATTTGAGTAAAATAAATAATACAAAAGTGCAATGTTTGCTTCGCAAGACAACCAATAATCTAATGTGTGTTATGTTATTGCATCGGGTGTGAATAATTGGAATAAAAGCTTTCTCTGTTATTCAAGCAAAAATAATCCGTATAATTATTTTATATGAAAAGACATCATTTTACATAAAATAACAAATGAAGAACGACAAGATACGACTTTATGACATCATACCGGCTTTATGACGACCTCTATGGCGCATTGGGCTATGGTGCGGATGAGACGCAGAAAGTTGCGGGTTCGATTTCCGCTGTTACAAATGTTTGTAAGATCTGCAAGTATTTGTCTCAGGTTTGGGTGTTTCTATGTATAATATGTAATATATTTACAAAAAAAAGTATTTAAGTAGTATATCAGCCATGTGGTACCCATAACACAAGCTCTGCTTACTTTGGGGCCAGATGATGCTGTGTGATATGTCCGGCATTATTATTATTATTATACTATAAACAATATAAACACTTGACATTGGTAAAATTGAAACTATTATGACACATGTCAATAACAAACAAGAAGGTTGTATATTGTAACGCCACATTAGCTAATATGTCATTATGAGATAGACCAATAGAAATTACTTGAATATTTAGAAAAATTGAATACTGTTCTTTCATTATAAAAATATTGTTATGGATTTCGATGTTTCTCAAATAGGTGCTTCATATACTTTGTTATGCACGAGTTTAGCATTTCGAAGAGCAATTAGCAAATCAGGTAAGGTTGCAGGACGATTAAAGATAGGTGTATTAGTGTACCTAGCGTGTCGCACAAGTTTGAGCTCATTTCCCACATTTTGTGGAGTGCCTTTGATCTAAGACTGCACTTATAGTCGATTTGCTTTTTCACATAAAATAAACTAAGGGTGGATTGCACAGCTATCCTTAATTGCATTGTTAATCACTCTTTTTAAAATTAAATAATCTTAATCATTTATTTGGTACATAACAAATTTATTATTTTTTATTAATAATTAGTACGACACAACCAATTACTCTAATAATCTAATTAAATAACATAAAACATAACTAAATATGAAAATAAAATGAAATGTCACATCAAACAGTAGTTAAATTTACTATAAATGTCAAAATATTGATTAATACAATCTCAAATTCCATCAATTTCAAAATTTCACATGTAACCAACACGTAACGTGTGACCTTGCATGTAACACTAATAACATTTGAAAACAATGACAACTGTAAAACTAAAACACTAAAGTCAGCGCTTTCAACATTTCAACAGATCTTTTACACTGTTAACGAATTTCTCGGAAACTAATGCATATAATTGATTAATGCTAAAATAGAATACTGTATATTTAAATTTAATGTTTTAAACAATTTAAACTTTTCAATGTTCTTTGGTGCAATATGTAAACTTACTGTTTGACTGTTACCTACAATATTTCTTGCTAATAAATTATCTTAATTCTATTTTTCAAGTAAAGGACAATGTTTGACAAGTTATTTAATATATAAAAAAAGAAAATCTGATCTATAAAAGAACGAAAACTTAAATTTCGATATAGATAAAACCAATTATACATTTAAGAACTCAACACTGGTTCGAAACTAAATTGTCAAGGATCATACAAAAAAGTGTTATGACCAGGCGAGTTTCTTGCCGGATTCTTCTTGAACTGGGGTTAGGAGGAACCGGCACCTAGATTCACTAGCATGTAAGAAGACGATATAAAATGGTCCTTGTGTTTTTTCTTTCTTACTACCAGTAACACGAAAAAGAAGAAGAGTGATATATTATGTTTATTTTACCACAAGTACATAAATAAGAAATTAACTAATTGTAATTAAGGGACATGCAAGTCACCCTTAGTCAAAATAATTAACACGTGTGTAGATACTCTTAAAAGCCATCATAATATTCAATGTTTAGTAATTCTATAACGAATTTGTTTAGGTATTTACCTTATGCTAGGAAGTTATATATTTAGAATTTTCTTAAATTCTTAATTTGATCTGAAGCATTTTTATCATCTGCATTATAATATGTAATTATGTACGTACAGTTGCGTGTTTATATAATATATAAGTATTTAAAGAAAAAAAAATTATATCCTTACTAATATTATAAACGCGAAAGTTTGTATGTATGTTTGTTAATCTTTCACGCAAAAACTACTGAATTGATGTTAATGAAACTTTACAATAATATAGCTTATACATCAGAATAACACATAGGCTATAATTTATAAAGACATTGTGTGAATTGTCCAAAATATAACGATAAGTGGGCGAAAAATTTGCCATCTGCAAGTAATCCTGCGCAGACGAAGTCGCGGGCACCTGCTTGTAAGAACATAATACAAGCTCTGCTTACTTTGGGGCCATATGATGCTGTGTGAAATGTCCGGCATTTATTTAATTAGGTATTTCTTATTTTTGAAAATAACTATTTCTTTCGATAATGCGGTGTTAGCCTACGGTGTCTTAGACAGACAGACACTTACTTTCGCATTTATAATATTAGTTATATTAACATGCAACTGTACACATACCTCATACGCAATTAGATGTGATTTTTAACTGATATTCATACGTTGCAATAATATTTTAATTAAGTAATTAACTTCATTAATTAATTAACATTCGAATTATGCTTTATTTTGTAAGATTTTCGTTTTAATGAACACAGGGTGCCATTTTATATAATACTTTATTGAATTAATTTAATTTAATTTAATTTATATTTATTTAATTAAAATTATGTCTTACCGAATCTGCTTATATTTTCAACTTCAAATCTACATTAAAACACATTTAGACGGCATAATCGTAATCGTAGATGTTCTTTCACAAAACTTTTATTCGAATTATTTACCCCCGAGTCAATCTACCGTTATTTGAATAAAATCACAAAAAATACTAATAAAAATAACTAGAATATGTTTACTAGAATAGCAAACATAAAAATATGATGCTTCTAAAAACGATCAAAAAAATGCGTTCAAATCTGTTGCCGACTTTGTTCATTGAGTTTAGTTAGAGTGACAAGGATAAAACATACTTTTTATGTTGTAAATAATATAAGCAGTATTCGATAATGACCAGACATTTTCATTTAGACATTACATTTATCTGTGATACGTTAGTTTGTGAAGCTGCAATAAGTATTAATAGGTGCCCGTTACGTTAAGTTGTCAGGGTTGTCATATTTTTGCATCCATTCACACATTAAAAGGCGTAGGCTGCCACACCAAAGTTGCCTTCATAAACAATATTTAGTTTGTATATAACTAAAACAGTACGATTACATTATGTCCTAACAAATAAAAAATAGACTAGCCACCGTCCGATAGCAACTTTTTGTACAGATAATGTACTTTAGTACTTTATTGGTATTTATCGTATTTATATACATTGTGTAAGCTTACGTCAAATGGCAGCAAATGTTTCGACCGCCGGCCATTAATAACGGTTCGTAATCGAGACGGCATTTCGAGTGTTTGATCTGTATCGAGGAATGCGTAATCGAGTGGTCGATGTGAAATCGATACTTTTGTTACATTATCTGTGACCGCGATGGACAACACTATTTGATATCTGTCGCGTGTCCAAACCTAACTCGTTGCCGAAACGCGGGAAAATCAGTTGATTACTTCACTTCAGTTGAATGTCAATGGTTTAGCACTGACATTGACATGGGTCCACATATATTTATTTATCTCCAAAGAAGACGTCAGATTGCTTGCCGGATAGCCACTCTTCGTAAAGCGCTCCGCTCTCTGCATTTATTTATTCTCGACGTTTCGGCTATGTTGCGACCACGGTCGCAGTCCGACGGGAATAATTAAAAGGTATAAATACCCGTAAACTACTAAAACAATATCAGTTATGTTTGTGAATGCTTAAACAATACATTTAAAGTGTTATTATGTAAAAATACTTACAGCTTTTATGGGATATTCAATTGAACGGATCGATATAGATTTTTATAATGTACATGCATCGGCTGCATTAGAATTTGTAGATACATTGGCTGGCCTGTCAGCTCCGTTGGAAGTAGCTCTGCCTTCTGCGCTCTAAATTGTAACTCCGATCACAGGACAAACATTTGAGTGATGAACGTAGATTATTGTTCTACGTAAGAAGAAGAAGAAGAAGATTTGGGTATTTAAAGTACCACAACTAAATTAAAAACTTTTTATTTAATATAAATTATTATTAGTCAACTGATATTAATAGTACAAGCAATGCGCTTGGTTTGGGGCTAGATGGTCTTGTGTGAATTGCCCATCAATATTTATTTATTATTTCAAAATGGTGGCCCATCGAGATTTGCAAATACTCAAAAAATATGTGTAGGTAGGTACCTAATCATCATCTGATTCATGATCGTGATTTTTATCTTTTCTTTAATTCTGCTTTACCAATATGACGTCGTTTTGTACCTTGGTACTAGATGTACCTACTTGTAGGTTTTGGTACTTTCCAGTACAGTTAAATGTACAAGCAGCCCTGATTTTTGTGAAATAAATTGTGTGCAAATAAATTAACCTGTAACAACGAACATTCCGTCTTGTGGCATTCCAGATTGTACCCTATTGTATTGTTTTTAAGTACAAAACGAAATAAAATGTATATTCAAATAAGTGTAGTTTTCCTTTATTTTCATACCCTCTATCTATTTTCATATATAAATAAATAGGGTCTGGAGCATTCGCTGATACACAGCCAAAACTATATGTCTTAGGAACATGAAATTTTGAGGGCGTGTTATTTTTATATAGTCTAGTCCTAGTCTAGGGCCTACACTATATAAAAATAACACTACGATGTAGGCGTGGCGTACTAAGATCGGGTGTTAGGAAATTCAGCCTATACCGTGAAATCCTCTAACTTTGGCCACATTTTATAGAAAATTGGTTACTACACAAAAAATAAATAGGAAAATGTATTAATTTTCTGACGTAAACGTCTTTTATACACTAATTAATATTAGTCAATGATAAGGAATCTGTTAAAAATAACTGATTTTTTGTCTAAAAAGGAACTTTAGAGACTGGCCAAAGTTAGCTTGACTTTTTGTCAACATTGTCCACAGCTTATATCTTCTAAATTATCAGCCATATTTGCATATTGTTAAAAGCCATGGTAAAAATATGGCCAAAGAAGGCAACAAAATAAAGTAAAATACCAAAAGAGGCCATTTTCACTATTTATCACAGTGGCCAATGTTAACTGGTAATGTTTGCTAATATCCATACAGCTGATTTTAGTTACTAGGGTTGTCGCAAAAAAATATAAAGAAATTAAAACACTGATGTTAGACAATTAATTGTTTTATAAAAAATTAGGAATCAACTAAATGCGCGTTCATAGCGACTAGAAAACGTAGGTATGTAAATAAAATCAAAACGACGGCGCTGGGCCTCAGTCAGTCATTTAAAACTGGTTTGCAGCTGCTCGTGCTGATAACTTTTTTTTCCACTAATTCAACTGCTAGTTAAAGCATTTCTTGGCTATAGTTTTTATATTCACCGGCCCCAATACGTCTTTTTCTTTCTCCCTGTCTGGATTTCGCTTTTCTTTTGTTCCTGAAATAAATATCATAGCTCATTGCTACTTTATAGTCAAGTATATATTTGAATAGATTTTTTATACTACCTACTTGTCAATCGCAATAAACAATCTTATTCGTCGTTCGTCTTATACGTCAATTATTTAATATATAATATGTATTACTTGTGAGATACAATGTGTTTTCGTGCGATGGCCAAGTCAATCTGTTTTATTAAAAACGTAAAAGATTTTTATATTGATTTGGTCACTATAAGATGTTGTTAGGTTAGCTAATTACGTAATAACTTAAGACAGAAGTTCCCTTAAGTAGGGACTGACTAAATTAACCGACCTCGTTTTACATGGATCTCACTACTTTTTACGGTAGAAGAACTGAATTTCGAGACTTGTTTTTGTTTACAAATTTTGTTTTTGATGGCTGTATATTACACTTTTCTATTTTTCAATATTATAAAGTTAATTATAATAAGTACCTATGTACCAAACTTTTGGAGCAAAAATCTTAATAGGATAAATTTACTAGCAGGTAGCAGCCCTAATGCATATTTAACACCGGCCAATGTTTACACCCTAGGTATGGAGAACTGGTTTGTAACATTGGCCGCTCACATTTCTCAAACACAAACATCAATCGTAGGTTATAAATCATATCAAAATGTTCACCTGACATCATTCTATAACATATTTAGAAAACTTACCCAGGCTTCATTGTAACAGGCTGACGAATAAAAGTTCAAACGTAGAAATTGGTCCACATTTGAATAGGGTCACCAAGCGCCAGAAGAATAATACAAGGTCACGGTAGGAGCATAAGGACATATTGGTCCTCGTGCTCCTACCAGTAGGAGAACCGAGTAGGAGCAAGTGGAAACGGTCATAAATATAGGATATATGATTTTACGAACTTACCCCAGAACGTGGGGTAAGTACAAGTTTTATAGAAAACATCCGGACAATTTTAATTCAAATTGCAGAACAAACTTAAGTAGGTACTTAAATACTAGCGAGTCTCCTTTTATGAATCAAGATTACAATATTTAGAAAGAAAAATTAGCAAAAAGATAGACCCTTTGCCTATAAAGTTGATGAAAGTCTAGTTGAACTTATATACTTATAATTCACTTAAGCTTCTTACATCCTACTTAACACGTTCCCTTACCCAAACAAAAATGCAAAATTGAATGACACGTCCAACATACTTTTTGCAAAATACTGTTTTTATGTTGTCAGAGTAATAAAAAAAAACAAAAAAAAAATTAAAAAAAAAACCGGAAGTAGGTATTACTACCCTGAAACACATATGGCTCAGGAGCGTAGAGAGTCATTTTTGTTTCTGCACGTTCATGACCATATGTGGTTCAGGGAAGTTTATAGTGGTTTTTATAAATATTTATTGATTTTTTACACCTTATATGTACAAATTATACTTAGAGACAACTTATGGTAATACCTACTTATCTACAAACATGTCAGTGTCACATATTTTTTGATGTCACTGTCAATGACATCAAAAAAATCTGTCCGTTACTTTTTGATTTTCATTATTGATTTCTGTGTTGTTTTGAAGTTCATCATCGGGTGTTTTTTTGTCGAAAATGTCCCGTAAACTTACTACTGAGCAATTGCGACAAATACTGGAAGAAAGTGACTTCGAATTGAGCGATAACGACACGGATTCAAGCGGAAGAAATAGTGATGTACAAGACGAGCCGGATTTTGTCGATTCGGATGGTGGTTTGCAGGAACCAAGTATTTTTGCTGATGATGATATAAACGATCCTGACTTTGATCCAGGTGAGTTTTCCCGTTCAAATATTGTTACCGAGGCCTTTTATGGTGACTATGGTAGAGACTCACCTGAAGGTTCGCCCGATACCGTTATAAATCCGCCCCAACCAGATACGAGCAGCGTATCGCAGCCACTTAGACCCAGAAGGTGGACAGCTGGTGAGGTTATGCGGCTTTCTCCACAGGAAATAAATAACATTGATGAGGAAAATGGTTGGAAGCAGGAAATACTACCATTGTCACGTTCTCCTTATAACGCAAGCTCAACCCTTCACATCCAAGGAGAACATTCTGTTGGATCCATTTACCGAAAAATAGTGACCGATGAGGTATTAGATCTTATGGTCACTCAAACAAATTTGTATGCAATACAAATAAAACAGAACACCAATACATCAATGCATAGCCGCATGAATCGGTGGACAGACGTTACACAAGCTGAAATAATGAAATTCATCGGCTTGTACATGTTGATGGGTATTGTACAATTTCCCACATTGGAATCGCATTGGAAATTAGACGCGATTTATTACCATCCAATATTTCACAATGTAAATATGTCGTATAATCGCTTTTCATCTATATTGCGTTGTTGGCACTTTGTCGATAATGAAGCTCCCAGAGATCCGCAGGAACGTTTGTACAAAATAAAGCCACTTTTAGACCTTGTCATCAACAACTGGAAAAGTTTACATACACCTGGTGAATGTATTGTCATTGACGAATCAATGATGCCATTTAGAGGGAGGATATCTTTCCGTCAATACAACCCATCAAAAGCTCACAAATATGGCTTGAAAATTTATAAGCTCTGCACAGAAGAAGGATTTGTCTGGAACTATGACATTTACATAGGGCGCGATCCCGAAATTGCTGATCTGGACAAGCCGGGAAGTGTCGTAGTTCAGTTATGCGATGGACTTTTAGACGCTGGACGGGTTGTTGTGTGTGACAACTTCTACAACAGTGTAGGACTAGCAAAATATTTACTGCAGCGGAAGACAGACTTATGCGGCACTCTACGAGTAAATAGGGTTGACCTTCCATGGGCAATAAAAATAAAGAAAATGGGCCCCAAAAGAGGTGAAGTAGTTGCTCGTCAGAAAGATAATGTCACTGTGCTGAAATGGAGAGACAAACGTGACGTCGCTATGATATCTACTTGCCACGACGCTAGCATGCAAATGTCTTCTGGGTACCGCCCAATATCGAAACCGACAACAGTGCTTTTCTACAATGATAGAAAGAAGGGCATAGATCTATCGGACCAGCTTTCAAGCTATTACGACCCTAAAAGAAAATCTCTAGCGTGGTATAAGAAGATTGCTCTGGATGTTTTGATTTGTGCGTCGATTACAAACGCCACGCTATTGTATCAAAAACTACACCCAACTGCAAACAGAAAATCTCGCAAAACGATATTACAGGCGCAGCAAGAGATTATCAGGGAGTTCTTGCTATTGGACAATTCATCAGATACGAATGCCAATACACTGAGTAGTCCAAGACCGTCTACTAGTTCGATCACAAATAAACATTTTCTATCAAAAATTCAGCGAAAAGAGGACAATAAAATTATCCGAAAACGTTGTAATGGATGCTACGAAGACTTGCGAAAAGATGGTACAAGCTGGGAAACTGCTGCTAAACAAGTCAAACGCGTAGATACAGAGTGTTTGCAATGCAAAAAAACCTTTTGTTTGCCATGTTTCAAAAACAAACATAATTAGTTAGGAACAGTGTAATTTCGTAAAAAATAAAGATATTTTTCCGTACGTCTTGGCGTTTTTCTTTACTATATGATTGTCTTAGCACGTCCCAAGCATATTTAGTACAGTACCAGCGCCTCCCGTAGAAATAATCGCTATAGAAGTTGTATGTGTCCCCTGACACACATATGGCTCAGGAACGTATTAGTGCTTTCCAAGGGCAAGTTTCCTGAGCCATATGAGGTTCAGCGGACAGGGAACGTGTGTGACCGAACACAACGAGTAGATGTAAATGGAAAGCGTTCTCCGGGTTCAATGGTAAAAATGGGTGTACCACAAGGATCAATACTCGGGCCATTCTTGTTTTTAATTTATATAAATGATCTACCTAAACTTGTAAAGGATGATCACGAGATTGTACTGTTTGCTGATGACACGTCACTTTTATTTAAATTAAAGCGACGACTTACTAATCTTAACGATGTAAACAATGCAATCTCTAAAGTTGTAACATGGTTTAATGTAAACAACTTATTACTTAACGAGAAAAAAACTAAATGCATTCGTTTTATACTACCAAACGTTAAACAGGTGAAAGCTAATGTAAAAATTAAAAACGAAAAGATAGATCTCGTCGACACCAGTTTTCTTAGGCATTACTTTAGATAATAAGCTGCAATGGGGCCCGCACATAGATAAATTATCGAAGAGACTCAGCTCTGCGGCATACGCTGTTAAAAAGATCCGTCATTTTACCGACGTAGATACCGCTAGACTCGTTTACTTCAGCTACTTTCATAGCATAATGTCGTATGGCATTCTGTTGTGGAAGAGTGCTGCTGATATTAACACCATATTTGTGTTGCAGAAGAGGGCTGTTCGTGCAATTTATAACATGGGCCCTAGAAAATCACTTAGAAATAAGTTTAAAGAAATTAATATTATGACAGTGCCTTGACAGTATATATACGAAAATTTAATGTATTTGCACAAAAATGTTCATTTATTTAAAAAAAAATGCGATAATCATATTATTAACACTAGAAATAAAATAAAGATACAATTCGCTGTTCCCACTGTTAGGCTCGCTAAAGTTAATAAGTATTTTATTGGGCAATGTGTACGCTTCTATAACAAGGTCCCAAGCGACGTGTTAGATTTGTCGATTGGCAAATTTAATAACGTAATTAAACAGAAACTGTCTATTAAAGCATATTATAAAATATCTGATTATTTAAAAGACAAAAAAGCTTGGGATGAATCAGCTCCAATTCGACTCGGCATCCGTAACAAAATTGTCAAGGATCATACAAAAAAGTGTTAAGACCAGACAAGTTTCTTGCCGGATTCTTCTTGAACTGGGGTTAGGAGGAACCGGCACCTAGATTCACTAGCATGTAAGAAGACGATTCAATGTGGTCCTTGTGATTTTATTGAATAAATAAATATTGAATTTTGATAAGAATATTCCTCCCAGCAGCCAATCATGATTTCTTCTACGGTTAAAAATGCCTAGAAATCTTTGATTTGGAATGAATTTCATGTTTACTTTTAAATTTTATGGATTTTCAGTGAAATTAAACAATTATATCTTAAAATATTCTTTATTAAAAAACAAATTCGAAACAGGGTACCGATAAAAGGTATTATTCGATCTACAAAATCTAGAGAGTACAAATAATTTAGTTTACATAGTTTTGTCAGCACAATATTCATTGAAGATAAACACATTGACATTATCACTAACCGACTACTTACTATAGCATGTTCAATCACTCGTGGCCGACGATTTTATAAGTAAAATAATTACGTTTTTAAAACTAAAAAGAAAACCGACTTTATGTATATAAAAATGTCATCGATGCATATAGAATTTTTAGATTTTTGTAATTTTTTGAAACCGCTCTACCGATTTCTATAAAACTTACGTAGGAAGTATACCCTTTGAAACAAAAATAGTATTTTCCAATTCGTTTCAGGCGTCTTTGAGTAATCGTTGAACATAAATAAAAAAAATATTCCGACGAATTGAGAACCTCCTCTTTTTTTAAGTCGGTTAATAAAAACAAGACACTACTTCGACTCTAACAAGTATAATAACCCCAACACAACCTATTCATTGAGACCATTAAAATCAGCCCAAACAGGATACCTCTGCTGTAATCTAACGAGGAGTTGGGTATCCTGCAGATTCCAGGTGATGCTGCAGCATCAGTTCAAGGATACCCTGTTCTTGTAATACCATTGAAATACCTCGATAACGAATTTCAAATCGATCAGAACTGTGGAAGTTGCTCAGATCCCTTCACCACCTAAAAAAGAACTGATGATCTTCAAATAGCTGATCCAGATCAGCTAAGATCACTCTATCAAATCACAATTCAAAAAAAAAACGAAATCAAAACGGTTTCATCCATACACACGTCAAACTCATAACCAATTATTGAAACCATGGATCAACGCTATAGGCGTTACTGGAACTTTGTCTCTATAAAGACAAAGAGTGCAAGCGCGTATGACAATCTTTCCCTCATAGGCTACGAGTGTTTGAACATATTATATTAATACTATTTATATTATTAATAAGTACATTATGCAATCATATAATTATTCTGTGACATTGTATAAATACTTAAACTACCCGTAAAATGAAAATATTGCTTGACTAGTATATTAGTTACGCGTAGTTTTATGTTTGCACGAATTCGATAACAAGATATGAACAGACTGACAGATATGTGGTCCTAGTTGCCGCTCGCGGCTTTCCCCGCATGGTACGTAGGTAAAAAGTAGCCTGTATATTATTCCAGGTCCAAATAATCTGTGTACTTAACTTGTTTTAATATAGAAACGAAATTGTGGATTAAGTTATGTTCTTCCAATCGCGAAATACTAAATAGCAATATTATGCGAGTGAAAGGACATGTGATGTGACTAATTGAATTATAGTATTATAATTGGTATTCATATCTTTATTGAAACAAGTTCAAAGTTTAGGCCGGCTCAGACGTTGTTGATTGATTAAGTAACTGTGATGTATGCTACTCGCGGTTGCGGGTAGCGATACAAATAGTAATATGAATGTACCGGCGGCGGCGGACGAAAAGTATACATTCATTCTTTGTGTCACGATCCATGAGTTTTATTGTAGTCCCGAGAAACTCCTATACAAACCATTAGCGACGATAGTAAATCAAGAACTGTGCGTGTTAGTTGTTATGAAAGCCATTAAAGTAATCAGCAATAATGACTGTTGGCAAAACAAAGAATTTGACACAAATAACACAAACTCCTAACTCATCACATTCATATATAGAAAGTATTATAATACAATTTGTAATTTGTTAGCGTCACATTTGACTAGCGGCTCTAGTGGTTATGCTAACCGCTGTAGGCATACCTAATCATTAGTGCCGCTAGGTCCGGTTAAATAGTTTGTGAACTTTGACTTCAATAAACACTGTACTGATCTACAAATCATTTGTTATCATATCATAAATTAATAGGAAATGTTCGTTACATATTGTCGGACATTTTGGACACATTCGTTTATAAGGCAGCCCTCCGATTCAGGGGACTCTACTCTTCAATCGATGAACGATATATGGGGGCAATAATCGTGGAAACCTCTACTCTTAGCTACATAATTTTGACTCGTTTTAAACAATAAAAATTCCGACATTACTTCTGACAATCTATGTTTCTAATCCTCTGAAAACTTCGAACTATTACCCCTATAACAGACGATACCAGAAACATCCGTCAATTGGACTGAATTCGACAAACATTTCAACGAATTATCGTTTCGATATATCGAAATCGGTTTTCAGAGTAGACGTCCAGGATCGTTCGATTCGTCTAACATACTTAGGACAATACTCTATAACCGCTCGACTGCAATGTGGGTTTACAGTGTCAACTGTTTTGGCAATCAGCCGAATCGAACGAGTCGGGTGAGTGAGCGAAACTTACAATTTAAATAATGGACTGTTTAAAAAAGAAGTGAGGAACAAGTATATCCTATAATCACATAATTAGTTAACGTGGCGTTAAAGTATCGTCTGTCCTTGTCATTTTAATATGAATTAATAAAGAATAACAGATTTAGACAAAACAAAACTTTAGTTTTTTCGGCGTAATTTCAATTATTCGTTCGAAAACTGATAGACATTGATTGTAATTGATTGTAATTAGAGTTCCATAATCGCCCTACGGTTTCCCGATAATTTGGATCTGATGAGAATGTTCATTGCTAGATCTAAATAGATCTATTTTCAAAATAACGGTAAAATTTATTGGATCTAATGATTATAATGATAAAACTGGACAGGTTGGCAACTGGACAGAGTTACGACAGACGAACGAAGTATATTCTTCTGGCGTTTCGGCCCGCTGCCGCGGCACGCTCGCTTTGCTCGCTCGCCTTGCGCGTTGTTTTCTTCACATAACCTAACCAAGTGATTTGCAATAAAAAATTCTCATCAGATCCAAACTGATCTACAGAGAAAAAAAAAACTAGATACATAATGGATCTGGACATTGATTTGAACAAATTTGTAGGCCATTAGAACCTTTTCAAAATAAACCTATTAGTAAACGTCATTCATCTGTGCGGCAAACATGGGAGATTTATTGTGAAATGGTTCTACAGTTGCTTACAAATCTGTTTGGTCGGTTGGACTAAGGTATAGGTGTACTCACAACACGGTTTGGTAAGTAATTAATGATAAAAATGAAATATTTAAGTACTCAGAGCGAAGCTAAGAATTGGTGATCTAGGGTCACACAACCAAGCATCAGTAAGTACGTTCTCGTACTACTATATTCTGTGGGTTGCACTGGAATGTAAATAGGCATTTTAAAACTTTGAAAACGCTGTCACAGTACTGCAAATATATATGTGATGTTTACACATATTTTTTTGAGTATTTGTACTGAATTTTTTTTTCCTTGATAACAATTTTGAAAATTGAGAAATGCCTTTCAGTGCAACCGACTGATTACCTAATAAATGTAGTACATACATGCCAAAAAATATTGAGCAATAACAATACACCATATTTTTTTGTGCTAGTTTATAAGTACAGAAAGACGGATGATTTATATATAAGAAAAAAATGCTGTATCTTACAAGCATAGATTTAAACCAATCCAAAAATATTGTCGAAATAATTTTTTGACCCTATACTTCTTGCGTGAGCTATTAAATCAGATAGACCCCAAAATATTATGGTTTCAAGCTTGACTAGTTGAAGTAATCTAAAGCACATCTCAACATTAATAATTTGTGACAAGAATACCCATATGAAACCCAATTGTAAAATACTATCAAAATCGAGGGACCCTATCGCTACCTACGCTACAGATTCAAGGTATACGAGTAATTTATAACGACTTAGACATAGTTCAGACATGTATTTCCTTATAATTAACACTTTAGGACTATTTAGCCTTTGGACATCGAATCTCCACGCAGTTGAACTCATTGAACTTTATTTATTCAATCAGAAAGTTCAATTTCGATCACTTAAAAACGTACTGTATTTACTGTAAAACAATTATAACTATAATATTAAGCACACAAAAAAAACTTGTGTGAACAAATTATTAACCTCCAATATTTATTTAATTATTTATAGATACACTGGATTTTACTAGATTTACTGGTCACCTAACGAGTTTTGTGACGTACCTAGTACCCATATTTATTTTTATTATGTTTGTATCATCATTATAACTTTTGAGTCTATTTTGTGTTGTGTCGAGTCAAAATAGTATTTTTCATGTTTTTAGTAATTTTTCATTAATTTTTTTGAAGTGAGTACAAAAAAAAACAGTGTTTACAAAAAAATCTGGTGGTCCCCGCACTAGGGCAAGCCTGTATAGAGACCAGTTTTGGAGGTATTAAGTTTGTCTAAATTCGAGTCCAAACGATAAATCGTCAAAGCACACTAGATGCAGAGGCAGTTGATTGTATTTTAAAATAAGGCTAACGTTTAGCTCCCGGCAGTTAGTATAGCACTTTCCATGGGAGTGGACATGCTTGGCAACTTTTATATGTTAGCGCCATCTATGTCGTGGAAGTTGCATCTTGTTATATCGCCTAATTTTAAAATACATTTCAACCTACTGGCTCTATATAGCCAATTGCATTATAACGTGCTAAATACGGCTATATATAGGTACGATTCAAATGTCAAAACATGCAAGTGCGTGATATGTGCCGTAATACTAATTAATAATGTTTTACTTATAAAGATCAAGGTTCGGTCACATAAAAATTATCAATATTCGACGAGTCCATAATGGCGACGACGATTTGTTGGTACCTACAACGTACACTAAATAAATAAAAATACAAACATAAATTACCTAATAACTCCTATTTTTATAATTCTCGAACCTTGATCTATATAGGTATAAGTCGTTCTAACTATTTACTAAACATTCTCAACCAAGAATAAAATATTATCAACAGTTTTTCAAGGAAACTATCAAATTGACATTATAAACTGACAGCGTTCTTTGACCAACTGTTTTTTTTAATAACAACGATCGACTACCGCATAATACTAAATTATAGTTTAAAAATGCAAAAAAAATATAAATGCAACTGGTTGTTATAAACTACACCAACGGAAAAAACATCTACAAGAGACTAATTTACAAAAAAACTAGGTAAAATCTACGAAACCACTAACAAACAAAGCAATACATATTTTATTATCAATGTTTTCTTGTAAATTCGATCCCAATGTTGCTAACAGCTGATACTATACAGTCAGTCAGTCATCAGCTGTATTTTATCTTTACTGTGCACAGTACTGTCCCAACATTGAAGATATAGGTGGCAAAATGCCGTACTAACATTTTGTAGTGTATTTGTTCTATCTGGGGCTCGAAATAAATCAAATTAAGTATTGCTTCAAGTATTCGTTAGAAATTACGATGTTGTATGTAATATTCAACTATCGAGCAATATTATTTTTTTCTCGGACTTGGTTTAGGAGGAATCGGCTCCTAAATTCACCGCATGCGCGACGATTTAAAATGTTCCTAGTGATTAAATTGAATAAAATTAAGTTTTTTTTTTTTTTTTTTCTGTCATCCCGTGACCACGACCTGTCGAAACGTCGGGAAAAATAGGTAAATAAACGCGATAAATACCCGTTAATATTTATAATAATTAAATCAAATTGATTTGAATCAGCTCGATTTGTAAAACAGACTATAGCTTCCCTTACTTATTCCTTGAGCAGTATAGTATCAGCCGATAGACAACATTTCCGACGCAACAGCTAACTGATAAATCCAATGTTTTCATACATCACTCAAGTTCCACATAGCACCAAACTTACGATTTACAATTCGTCCATTTCACGAAGAAATAACACCTCGTCGTTGACATAAGACATGTCGTTCGCGCGTCTCCGTGAAATGAAATAACTATACCGAAGTACGTCTAACTTCTAAACAAGCTTTATGTAGACTAGTTTGGGAAGGGCTGGGGAGATTTTAAACTGTAGCCTCACTGGGGGACAGAAGATTACTGGAGCCTCTGTAAAACTTTTGACTGGTTTGTAGTTACATATTCTGCAGTCTTCTACTCCCTTGACTACACTGAAAACGTCAATAAATAAATAAATAATGCCGGACATTTCACACAGCAAAGTAAGCAGAGCTTGTTATGGGTACCACTTACCACATGACTGATATAACATACTTTTTTTTGTAAATATCAATGTCAATGAATTTATTTCATTGACAATAAATAAAGATGGCAAAAGATTTAACGCAACATTATTAAATGTGTTTTTAATATGATTTTAATAGTTACGGATATTTATTGCGTAATACGATAACCGAACTGAAATTGAAGGGTATTATTGTGTATGAATAATGCCCTCAGTGCGTACGTGATGCGTTATTTTCTATAATATTATTATATTATATTAAAAATTTTATTTTTAATATTTTTGTTGCTAGGTGTGGTTTTCTTGGATTAAAATAGACGCCAATTTTATTAAAGAGTCATCTAGCAACGCTTTAGGACAACTTTCAGACGCCAGACAACAGAAAAACACACAGAATTTCACACGGGTAACTAGAGCGACCCAACTGACCTATATGACATAGGTTAGTTGGGTCGCTCTAGTCACCCGGACGACCCGAGTGGCTACGTAAATTAGATTAATTAGATTAGATTCTAAGACTAAATTAGACTCATGTTATTATTAATAGGTATAATAATGCTAGCTTTGTTATTTATATTGGACAAGTTAGTTTTAAATCTCCCCAGCACTTCCAAATCATGATGAGATCAAATTCTATGTAATAAACATAAAACCCTATAATACAGTAGTTTATAATTACAATTTAATACAAAATACTGTGCCGAGTAATGTGATATTAAATGTTATTATTATAATATTTGTCTAATTATTTCCTAATTTAGAAAGTTACGTTGGCACGTTATTCGATTTAAGTTTACTAAGTGATTGGGGCATTAATTGAGTAGATTTATGTAATGCTTAACGTAAGCCTCTCATGTCTTTAAGATAACAATATATAAATATAAATATAAACCACTTCTCAGATCATCGCGGCCAACAGTGACCTCGAGGAATTTCATATATAAAACATTTATAAATTCCTAAATAAAATTATGAAACTTCAACATTTAACGTATCAACCGATATCCTTTTCACTTATAAATTAAATAATTTATATCATATATCGTTTACATGTGCCATACCATCTAGCTATAGCTACACTTGTAGCTTATGTTTGGCATTAGAAGACATAACTAACACAACACTTTGTAAACAACACAAACATTACAATATTCCTTTTCACTAACAAATTTGAGAGATTCCAACTAAATGAGCTGTTTGTTTCAGGCAGCGGGTACTCCGTTAAGGTGGTAAACCTAACGATACACACTCTTGCATTTCTCTTGCTTGCTTTCTCTTGTCAAAATTAAAGTTTTGTCTCACAGGAACGTATTAGCGTATGTGTCCCCGAAACTTATCCATAGCCCGCCGGTAGCTCCTTTTCTTGCTTAACATATAGACATCAACTCGTTTAAACTTTTTCTCAACTTATAAACCAACTATTTTAGACATGAGAGACCCTCGCAGGTCTAACGCGGTGGTGGTACAGCGGCGATCCTTTGCCTGAGTCTCGCAAACTTTCCATGAACCAGCCTCAGTTGAGCCCTCAGTCGGGACGATAGCTCTCGCTGCAATTCTTGCACCTCCACCAGTTCTCGTCGAAGCTGCTGGTAATCGGAGCGGACCTGTTCGGAAGACTGTGTGAGATGGAGCTGTGGTCTGCCAACTCTATCCCCGAATAAAGTACTTTCTTAATTTCTTTACGAGGACCCGTTACTGCAAAGTTTCCTAAATACGAACGATGTTATTTTGCCTATAACAATGTCTAAATTTGAATAACAGTTTTAAAACAAGTTAAAATTGACATTTTGTTTCTTTATTCCGGAAGTTTTATCCACAACAAATTATATGCCGTCTAACATGAGCGAAAATGCGTCAATCTAGTAAATTAATTAAGAGTTGTTTGAAAATGTTACTGTAATTAATAAATTTTGTTCTATAAAGTACATAGATACTTTTTATTTAGCTGTAACAAATATTTTTGAAACAGCCCTTAGTTGCAGGTCTACATAAAATATAAATAAATAAGACCGTCCACACCCTAGACAAACTAGACTTTATATAACTTAGACGCTCCGTCTGAGTAACAATCGTATTTTCAGTTATCTAGGGTATTTTTTACAAACACAGAAAGTACTTTATTCATCAAAAGGGTGTGGTGTTTGAGAGATAATGAGAACACACTCTCAAAAACAACAGAGTTGGTGATATTGGCATCTGTTATGCTGTTATTGATAAAGCCAAAAGATATGATAGAACTAGTGTAACGTCCCGCGACTTTGCTCGTTAATATTCCTACGGACTTCGAAGTATTTCTGGGTTTAGAGAATTAGAATGTAACTTTATAAATTCGGCACCTACAGAGCCAAAAACATCTACAATATGCGATACGATAATGAAATCATTCTGACTTAATTACTACTGTAGTGCCCAAGGAAGTTGTGCACGGTATAAAGGCACAACTTCCGTAAATTAATATATACATCTTTTACACAATGTATTTAGAGCTATAAAGTTACTTTAAACTTCGATAATCACTTACGAGCACAAAACTCACTCGCACACAATACTGTATGTGTGTGTGGAAAGATGTGTATCTTTCCACACACATACACACACTCTCATAAAAAAGTTTTTGTTACGCATTTAGGTAATAATTAGCTTTATAATCATTTCATCTTAGAGTAAAACTTCCTGTAAAATTGAAACCAGGTTTCCTTTGCTAAGGGTACTTGCGATGCGCATCGAGTATCATAATTTTTAAATTATTACTGTACGTTTATTATGTTCCAAATAAAATGTTATGGCTTGTATACTTATAGAAACAATAAACTATTGAATAGTATTGAGTATTTTATTACCTAATTGCCTAAATAATATAATGTTTGTTATTATCTCATACTTATGATGTAAATACCTATTTCGAGAACCTAGTGGACATATCATAGGTTTTAAAACATTACTAACGAACCTATGTATTTTATTTATTGGTATAAATCATATATCTATCTATATCGCTGGAAAATTATAATTACTTTATTTATTTAATCAAAGTATCTTTTGGCTTTATCAATTGAAGTAATGGCACATGAAAAGAACACCATCTATCATGATAACATGAATATGGCAGTACCATTTGAAGTATTCATATGCCTGATGATAGAACAAATAACTACCAAATTCTGAAACAACAAATACACAGAGAGGAGATAAAAGCATTATGCGTTATACATGAACCCTTGATAAATGTTGAATAGCCGAATCTACATTACAAAAAATATTGTCTTGCAAATTAAATTTTTCGTAGAAAGGATATAAAACACTAATCGGACGTCTAATCTGCAAAAACCAATTCCGATGTATCGAAACGAGAAAATCGTCGAAATGTTTGTCGAATTGACAGATGTTTTGGTTGTCAAAGAATTGACAGATGTTTCGTTGTCAAAGAACTGACAGTTGTTTCGTTGTCAAATTAAAATTATCGTATCGTCTGTTATGGAGGATAACGACATCGATTGACAAAAGTAGTGCGAGTTCATCCATCGCTAAAAACGAGTTGAAACGATGTTGCTTAAAGTAAGGTTTTGAACGATTATTGTCCCGATATATTCTTTATCCATTTAAAGAGTAGTCCCGAATCACAAATGCCATAGTCGTAAACTTATCGACAAACTATCAATTTATATAGAATTTCAACTCTGTAATGCGCAAAATGAACTATCAAAATCCTTATTGACAGCGTATACGAATAAGCGAATATTCGTGATGATGGCCTTCAGAAGTGGTTAACAATAACAACGCTCAAACAATATGCCATAGCAACAGCCGAGAGCTGTAGATAGATTTGACTATGCAACATTTATAAAGGATAATTCATTTTTTATGGTTATTCTTGACACTGGTTACTCCGGCAACATGGTCAGAAGCCCTAAAAGCGGACTGGGCCCGGTTCGGAGGGCTTTGAATAAGAACGGCTTACACTCAGTACCACGTTAAGCCTTTTCTTGGTGTTTTAAAGCGTGATTGGTTACAGCTTGCCTATTAAAAAACAAATCGAAAGAGTGCTAGTCAGACACGAGTACTAAAGGCGCATATCTACCTAAGCGAATTGGAGATTCGTAAAATCGACTACCAATAATAGAGCTACTTCTCCACCTTGCTTAGTTGGATACCTGCCTTAAGGGTTGGCAAGTTGTAACCTAGGTACAGTCAGCAAAGTTAATTTGTTGGCCACTGTAGAACCTTTTCAAGATAAATGTATC
The DNA here is from genome assembly GCA_948098915.1 of Lampropteryx suffumata. NCBI lineage: Eukaryota > Metazoa > Arthropoda > Insecta > Lepidoptera > Geometridae > Lampropteryx > Lampropteryx suffumata. The sequence goes on along the minus strand of OX402562.1, from coordinate 17,570,993 downwards.
ATTAATGCACCTAACGTAAAATCCTATACTCAATATCTATGGTATCATTAAACTGATAATTGATAGTAAAACTGAGACTGGACTTATTTGGACACACACAGGGAGTGGAAGTGTAGTAGGTAGGTAAAGTATTTGGGTACCCATTTGCCTGGGTGGGTACCAATATCTTTGCCTATATTATTTCGTATTTTTTTTATTGTCTTCCATGCATATCTTTCTTTCTTTTCTTTGAGTGTGTACTAACTATTATAATTATATTCTATTTAGTCGAATTTTATGCAAGTCGGGCAACTATAAGAGATGCGAATGTTGAGATGGAAATGCGGAGTGACGCAAATAGAAAAAAAACAAAAAAAAAAAATTAACTAAGGGACATTATTTTTTTTACAAACAAACAAAAAATAAAATAACATTGTTGGCGATTACAAGCATACATATATCGTGACGTGACGTATATCCATGTAAGAGAACTTTTCCAACTACTTCCGAGTTTATCCTTCAATCTTCAATTATCTTTTCAATGCTTTAATATTTTGTCACGGTGTCGTTGCGCTGAATAAATAGGAAGATATATAATAGCATTCTTTTAACTTTTAGGCATCCAAATTGAATGCAATGTTTCCCAGGACGACGAAGATAGAGCGAAGTGAAAGAAAAATACCAGAAAAGCTCAGGAGAGACATAGCTTCCTCATGAGGAAGTCTGAAAGTGGCATCAGTGATAGTTAACTTAAGAAGTAATAGGTGGTATGGACGTGTTATAAGGATGAACGTCAGTTGACGTGAAGAGTGTTCAATATGAATGTGGATTGTGTGAAAGACGATATGCAGAAGAAAGGCGTACTGAGAAGACAGCTGATAGAAGGAAATGTGGCATTAGTGTACTGCTATGCTATGTAATTATTGTGTGTAAATAAATAAATAATCCCACGATGTATTTAACGTCATCTGTATGGAAAATATGAATGGGTCGCACTTTATGGTTTCTAGTGTCAAGAAGGCTGCAGTTACCTTGACTTATTAGCGTCGGGTCGGACATTAACTCAATAGATAAAAAGATTTATCTACCGCGAGATTAGATAAACAATAAATTTAGGAATGACATTATCTCGTATATGAAGGAAGTTGATTTTTCCACGTACGAAAGTTTTAATTTCGTCAAGCTACGAGTGCCAGAGTCCAGTTCACATATTACTCACGTATCTACATTTTCGTCACAAATTGTATAAATAAAAATGTTGGTGTTGGTGTTTAACTAAAAATGTAGTATTTTTCAGGTTATAATAATAATAACGTTTATTCAGTAATGACGTGTTTACAAACATACAATTTACAACTAGGACATCTTATTATTTTACCCTATTATATTCTAAACATTTTAGGTTGTGGTAAGTTTATAATTTTCGTAGGATTAAGCGGTTAGGTATAGTCAGGTAACTAATCTCCGTACTAGTACTCCGTACTAATCTCCTTATTTGCACGGCAGATTTGTCGTTGCCCTTCCATGGCAGCGTAGAGCTATTACTTATTAAAACAAAAATACATTTTAACATAACACAGACTAAACTAAGTAATACAATAACTATTTTAGGCATTAAGATTAATTATACATTTTGATAAACACCTACGTAGGAGCTTCCGCAATCACAAGGAATCTTGTTAACGCCAGGTACACTCAAAGGGTCTTTGTCTTTAGGAGACCGTATCAATTGTCTAAGTTGAGTAAGTGGTCGGAATATTGTGGGCACGAGTGGCGAAGTCGAAGAGCCAGTACTAGCACCAAATTTGTTACCGCCTGCAGTGACAACGTTTCCACCTCTACCCGCACGCACGACTCGCGCCGCAAGATACCTCACCCGCAGTGCGAACCGTAAACTCGAGCGGCAACGAGCGGACCGCGGATCAAACTCACCCTGATGAAGATTCTCTAGGTGAATCGAAACAATGTCGGTGTCTCCATCGACAAAATAATACGTGAGTAAAGCCCGTGTTTATCAAAATGTGTAGTACAACTCACGAAAATTTAAGTGAAATATGAAGATTAATTATTGTAAAGGTTGTCAGTGGCCTACAAATCAGTTTGTTGAATGTCCATAGCGCGGTTAGTATCGATAGGTACATTGTTATTCACCTGTTGTCAATATACTACGTAACTGCTGAAAACAATATACAATATCATATAGTTTTGTTTAAAATTATATATAGGTATATATATATATACAAGGGTTTGGGGTTCTAAGGGCTACAACAACCGTGGCTGCTGCAGGAAAACGTTTTGGAGACCAACCATAACTTTAAAATTAAAAGTGCCTGTTTATGTGCTTTCTGAATTGATAAATATTTATTGTTATTACTAGCTACTGCCCGCGGCTGCACACACGTGGTATCTACATAAAAAGAAACCTATATGGTATTCCAAGTCAAAGAGTACATCTATACTAAGTTTCGTCCAAATACCGCGACGCAACGCAATTGAGCTACAAACTTATTAAATATATTATATCATTCATCTTGCCACCAAAATACAAGCTATGCTTAGTGGGGAGCTAGATGGTGTTGTGTTGTGTGCATTGTACATCAAACTTTTTAACCAACTTCAAAAAAAGAGAAGGTACTATTCGGTTGTTTTTTATATTTGTTACCTCATAACTCCGTAATTTATAAACAACCATTTTTTTATGTGAACGGGTGGGTATACTTTCCGTTTGATCCCATAGAAATTTCATCAAAATCGGTTCAGTATCTTGGTTTTTAAATCAAACTATCAGGAAAAAATATGTTTTCCAAGAAAACGAAATTTCCCATTTTTTTATATAAATGAAGTCGTTCTTTTTAGTTTTTAAAACGTAATTACGTGACAAACGATACAAGGAAACACTTACGACATGAGTGTGTCATGCTCATGCTACATACTAATTTTAAATGTGTTGTATTAAAGGCTGCTAGCGTGACTCACATAGGTCCGTAGGTCGTCATCGAAACAAGGGCTAGATCATATTTGTTTAGATATAGTACATAGTTTTGCGTTGTTATTGTGCAAAACCTTATATTTTAATTACAAATACAAATATATTTAATATTTAACAACAAATATACATACATATATTTGGAGCAAAAATAATATTAAAACATGAAAACGATATTGACGGCAAAAGTATGGAACTGTGGCGTTGCCAGTAGCGCACTCTCCTAGTCAATTTACAATTAATTAAATAAAAAAATACTATGTAAGGAGAGTAGTAGAGTAGTTTAATAAAATAAAAATAATAGTATTATTATTATAAATTGGAAAGTTCGCGCGGATGTTTGTTTTGCTGGATTGATGGACAATGCACACAACACCAAGGTGACAAGATGAATGATATAATATATTTAATAAGTTTGTAGCTCAATTGCGTCGCGTCACGGTATTTGGACGAAACTTAGTATAGTTTGTTTGCAAGTTTTTTGTTCACAATAAGCATAAGTATATATTTTTTAAAGTTATGATATGTCTCCATAGTACACAAATAGTACCTTCTCATTTTTTTGTATCTCATTGTATTTTAAAGAAATTGTGTATAACTAGGTATTAGGTACACAATTCCTCCTTTGAAATTCCTTTGAAATACAGCAAAAGCTCTTTCGCTGTGTTTCAAAATGTGTGAAATTTACACATGATCTAAACTATTTATTTTAGTGTACCTACATAAATCAGGAACATTGGGTTAGGTAAGTGCGGAACCTAGGTCTTTATTTTAGTACCTACTATCAATTAGTAATAATTTAGTAGATATCCTTTAATTAACCAAGAGTTTTTCAGTTCTTAATTATTTAAATAAAAAAATATATTATACCATACTTAAACTAGTTTGAATATTTTGTATACAACTAATAATGAGTCAAGTGATTATTATTATTTTAGTTGAATACTAATTTATTTCAGTATAATAATCAATTATTATTAGCTTTCTAATAGCTTTTTATAATAATTGATGATGTTAATAATTGCATGTTATAGTGGAGACCAATTATGTTTATTAGCTTGCATATTTTGCATAGTTCATTAAAGCTTAGTAGAACATTAAGCTCCACCCATTCATGGAATCTTGGTGCAGAGGCCCAAGCAAAGATATTGTCTTAAAGTTATATACTTAACTATGGTTATAAATATATAAGTTATGTAATTAACAGGACATTGTAGGTACTTCAGATTCTTTCTTTTGTGATTTAGCCGAGTTATTGCAGAAATACCTAAACACCACTTAACTTAAGATTCTTTCTAACATTTATTGTGAATTTCATTATCCCTCAAAACCATGCATTTACTAAAATATTATTTCTTTAGTCTTCAGTTCATTGCATATATTGTTCACCTGGAGAACCCATTGAGCATTCAAATTTACCTTAGGCAATATCATGTCATTGTCAATTACAGTTACCCAATACTTAAATGGTGTTACAGTATTCAGCATAAACGAATTACAAACACAATGAATGTTTTTTAATTAGAAGATAAGCTCACCTCGGAGACTGATTGCAGCAGGTTCATAACGCAGACCTCCTGCGCATTGATGGGCTGCACCAATTCCTTGTTGTCTATCTTCCACTCCAGCATATCCAGCTGTGCATCTGTTTGCTTTGCCTGTGTTTATGTGGATATTACTATAGCACTTGTCTTATATTATAATGCACATGCAATACTCAATTAGTTCCACCCAATACACTTCTGTGGTAGGTAAGTAATTCGTTTTTTTTAAACTTTTATTAATGCTTACTAACTCAAAAAATATATCCACATGTATGTTAGGTATGTTATTCAAATTTACATGAACTTTACTATGTAAATAATTTCTGACATTAAAACTTTGTATATCAACCTCAATGCCTGGCGTATTGTGTACTCCTCACATACACGTGAGTTTTGTTTGTTTAGTTCAACCAATATTATACCAGCGTACACATAGCAGGTAGGTTCTTATATGAATAAGAATAGCAGTTAGCTAATGGAGACTGGCGAAATACAGAACCTTCACGGCATTTGCACGCTCGCAGCTAACTAAGGTTTCTACCCACATTTCTAATTATTGAACTTCGGAATATTTATAGAACGCAGGGAAGCGGTTAGCTGACCTATATCTATCCCGCATAAGCCTTTATCTAATTTTGGTAGTGATATTTTAACATAAAACGGTTATCTACTCACACTCTCTTCCAATTCTTCCATAGTAACGTCCTTGTCAGTCATGTTTAGAAGAAACTTGGTGATTTTTATTCAGAAATAGGTAAAAATTTTCGCCGATAAAATAAAAACTGATAAAATAAGTCTGCCCCGTAAAAACTTACACTGACTGACTGTCTGACTGCAAAATAATAAAAGAAATCTAAATGCCAAATATTTGTTTTGACATTGACAATACTGACTTTGGCAGAACCAAATTGAATATGTCAAAAAATGTTTTGACATAGTGCCAAATATATAGCCTGTTCATCAAAAGAATGAACCAAACTTTAGCGGCAACTCTAGTGTGAAACATATTTCGATTCATTAAATATTTTTTTAGCATGTGCTTATCAAGCCGGCATCGGCACCGCATGATGTTGTGGAATTAAATTACACATCCCTCTCTCTTTCTGTTAAAGTGGACTAACACCCGTAGTGGTAAACATATCGGTTAAAAATCTCTAACCTCGGATTTCCGACTAGATATTTTTTTGTATGATCTGCAAGTATTTGTCTCGTATCTGCGTGTTTCTATGTTTAATATGTACATTAAAAAAGTATATAATTAGTAATTAATTATTATTAATAATTAATATATATATTTATAAAAAAGTACCTATATAATTAGCTAGTACATCAGTCAAGTGGTACACAAGCTCTGCTTACTCTGGGGCCAGGTGATGATGATATTATTAGACATGTTGCAACATAAATGATGCTTCATAGCCTGAGCCCGGAAGTAGGCGTTTGCATTGAAATATAACAGAGACGAAGGTTATTGCAAACATCTCTAGCGTTACAGATCGTAACGTACAAGTTGGAAATTCGAGGTTAGAGATTTTTGACTACCTAATATGTTTGTTATGTTTATCAATATTTGTAACCTTTCATTAGACTCTGACAGCTGTTGTCAGTGTCAGTGATTTATCTACCGATTTTTGGTATTCTTTCCGTATTGGAATCTTCATGAAGTAACATATCACTTCTAAATATATATTTTTTTCCCGTGTTATTGCATGTAAAACAATACAAAATCTTCCTCTTCCTTCTTCTCAAAGGCGGTTTGTTTTCAGTTAACGGGTTTTCTTGAGAAGAACCAGAATACTAATTTAATACCTACCAGACTTGCAGTCAGGTTTTAGGATGGGTTCAAATTCAAATTCAAAAATATCTTCTGTAAATAAAACTATCTATGTCACAAACATCTTGTACAGCAAAAACAGATCGTTAACTTAAACTAAGAATAAAAAAGGGCCCAGTATCGAACCCTGTGACACCCCTAAACCAATAATTGATCCTGAAAACCTCTCAACACCCACGTTAACCTTTTGGACTCTATTGGATGGGTAACACTAACATATATTTATATATGATGCCATAATAATATAACTCGGAGATTAAGCTTGCACGACTCACACAAAGGCTTTAGATACTCGTAGGTCACAGAATACACTGATTGCATCATGTGTAATGATTGCATAATGTATAAACAACTTCAAGAGTACAAGTAACCTCACGTTTATAAAACCAACTATACAAAATCACAATCACAATGAGGATTTTTCACATGCAAGACAAACACATAGAAAAAGAAAAAGAATCTAACAATTTACTAACAATAGGACATCAAAATGTAGAAGGCATGAACGCGAAGAGATTATTAGTTGACTTATTTTTAGAGCAAGAAAAGATGGATATATTTTGCATTACAGAAACGTGGCTGAAAGAAGCAGAAATAAATGTTGGTTCGTTTAATAACCATAGAATAGAAAGTGCGAATTATAGAAAAAAATATGGCAGAGGAAGTACTGCTATTTTAGTTAAAAATAGTATTCAGGCTAAGCCAAGACATTTGTAAACTTATTGTTGTGAAAGGCTTCGAAGTAAGCTGTGTAGAAATTAAGAATTATGTTATTATTGTTGTATATAGGTCTCCATGCGGACTTTAAGATTTTTCTAGACAAACTGGAATTATGTTTATCGATTTTGACAAAGACTAAGTCGAATTTATAGGGACATCGTACTTTGTGGTGACTTTAATATTAATTTTGAAGTTGAATCCAATCAATGTAATATTTTATTAGACCTATTAGGATGTTATAGTTTGACACGAAAAATATTTGACTTTACAAGGTTAACTAGCCATAGTGCCACTTGCATCGACAATATATTTTGTACATTAGATGTTGTAAATTCAAATATGACGTATGGTGTAAAATCGGATCATATTGCACAAGTTATAGTTGTCAATGCGGTGAGAGAACCATATATTAATATGCGCCTAAAAAGCGTATAGTTAGTGACGCTTCTGTGAAGCTGTTAAATTCGAACCTACTAGATGAATTCAGAAACAGAAGTCCAACTAGTTTTCATGAATTCTTTTCTACTTTTATGATGCAATTGGAAGCAGTTATGCCAGTTAAAACAGTTTGCAGGAAAACAAAGAAGTCATATAACGATTGGGCTACTCTAGGCTTAAAAATATCACAAACAAACTTGAAAAAATTATATCAAAAACTTATGTTAACGAACAATGAAAACATCAGAGTATACATTTCAAAATATAGTAAGATATTTAAAAAATGCGCTTTATTGGCCAAAAAAATTATATCCGTACGAAAATTTTAGCCTCTGACAATGTGATAAAAGCAACATGGAATATTATCAAAAAAGAAACAGGGAAAACGAATGTATGTTCCATTCAAATTCAGAAAATTAAAGGTCTTAATAACGATCTATTAGCATCACCCTCTGAAAATGCTAGTTATTTTAATAACTTCTGCGCCCAGATCGCAACCGTGTTAACAAAAGATCTGATGAAATCAGAGGTAGAAGCTTTATCTTTTCTACAAAAATATACACCTAATGTCATATCATTTTCAATAACTGATATCACTCCTCTTTACATTATAAAAATAATTGACGTTCTAAAACACAAGAGTTCATGCGACTTATGGGGTGTACCCACATTATTATTAAAAAAGATAAAGTTTGAAGTAGCTGTTCCTCTGGCAAGCGTTATTAATGAGCGCATGCATAAAGGTTACTTTCCCGATTTGCTCAAGGTAGCGAAAGTCATCCCACTGTATAAAAAAGGTTCCCACAGACAAGTTTCTTGCCGGATTCTTCTTGAACTGGGGTTAGGAAGAACCGGCACCTAGATTCACTAGCATGTAAGAAGACGATTCAAAGTGGTCCTTGTGATTTTATTGAATAAATAAATATTGAATTTTGAATTTTGACTCAGATGCTAACAATTATAGTCAATCTCTATTTTGCCCGTATTTAGTCAAATCTACAAGAAATTTTTAGCAAATGAGTTATACGATTTTGTAGAGACTAATAATATAACAGCAGACAATTTGGATTCCAAAATAGAAAAAGCACGACTCAAACAATTACAGCTATGTAAGAAAGAGTCCTGTGGGATATAGACAGCTCTAAAAATACATATGGCTTGTTTTGTGACCTGTCCAAGGCATTTGATTGTGTATGTCATGACATCCTAGTGGCAAAACTGGTACATTATGGGGTACGCAATAACGAGCTATCTATTGTGCTATCTTACCTTCATAATAGACCACAAATAACGGAAGTTAACAGGCATAAATCAGAATCTAACAAAATAGAAATGGGAGTACCTCAAGGGTCTATCTTGGGGCCCTTATTATTTATAATTTATATTAATGATCTGGCAGTATGTGTGGAAAAGGAATCAGACATGGTTCTCTTTGCCGACGACACAGTCGTGTCGTCACACGACTTACTTACTTTGACAGTCGTCAAAGTGACCGGCAAAAATAAAACAAACGTAGGTAAGAAACTAGACAAACTAATCTCAAGCGTTAATGAATGGTTCAAGGCCAATAATCTTCTTTTGAATGTCGAAAAAACTAATATCGTTAGGTTCTTTCTGGGAAGTGTTGTAAGTGCTGACCCAGTTCATAATACAATTATTAAATACTCAATCAATGCAATAAATGAAGTTAAATTCTTAGGAGTAAAAATTTACAGTAAACTGACATGGATCAGCCATATTGACTCCCTCGTAGGTTTAAATCAGCTTTTGCAATGAAAACCATAAGACAGTTAAGCGATATACATTCGCCTAAGGCTGTATAATCGCATGTTAGGGCAAGGTTTGCGTTCGAGCCGATGCCTTTTTTGGTAAGTTGCCTGATTTTTGGATAAGTACCTAGTTGACTTATTTTTGGACCATTGAGCTATATGAGCAAGATCGGCATAAAGTTTAATAATTGCACTATCAATGTCTGTGGGATGACAAGATATGTAAACCTGTATATCATTCGCATAAATATGATATTGACAGTAGCTAATCTGAAATTGAATATCTGCGGAGTACATTATTATAAAATTACTATTATATTGAAATATTATTATTAATAATTAAATTATTTTATTCTATCAATTGAATGAATCGATTATTACAATTTATTTTCTGGTTTAAATTAATATACGAGTACCTACGTTATACATTTTTATATTGTAAATTTGAACGATGTACATTTAAATGCTTGGTGTATTTACAACACAATGTATTTACGAACCTATCTATTATTGTGAAGAAACTGACATGTAACCTTATTTTGTTACCAATAAGTAACTTGAACTTGAACTTGTACAAAATAAAAATAATTAGACTCAGATTTATCCCAGTGAAACTCCTCTGTTTACAGTAACATTGTTCGAAACTGTGAGGTTCCGTTAGTGGGCTTAACACGTTGAGTACGATTATAATGAGCTGGTAAACCATTTTCGCGAACTATAGTAAAATCGGAAGCTCTTGAAAAGTTCAGTAGCCCTAGCAGTGTACATATTCCTTTATCCCATGCTATGTGAATATTATCAGTCACATCAAATAAAAAGCCGAACTAATAAAAGGCGTTTATTATAATTATTTATAATATTTATACTGAGATACAAACGGCGAAATAAAGTTAGTACCTACCCATAGACAACCGTTTTGTCTGAATAGCGAACCGGGACTGAAATTCTGAATTGAACTTAGGTCCTACTCATAACCCAATATGCTGACATGATTGTATTATAAAGGGTAAGCAATACCAAATTCAAGCGCTGGATATTCATTCATAGAATATCCACTGCTTGAATCATCATTTATTCATTGAACGCTTTCGATAGTTTCTTCTCAAGTATACCAAAAATTGTGACCAAGTCGTTAAACTCCTCAGCATCAGGAGCTTTCGTTCTGTTAGAATCAGCGTTGTAAAATGTGAGAATGCGTTTAGCTTTAGCTTTAACGAGATTAGTATTGTAAATTCATTCAAGTAGGCTTTGCCCCGAGTCTTCTCCGGCTTCACAGCAGTTTGTCAGACACGGCACGTACGAGTCGCGCCCATATCATACGCGTTCAGTAGGGCGATTATGGAACTCTAATTACAATCAATGTCTATCACTTTTCGGCGTAATTTCAATCATTCGTTTGATGAATTTGACGTTTCGATAGACATTGATTGTAAAGTTCCATAATCGCCCTACTGGTGTTAGTCAAGGGTCTATCCTCGGGCCTTTGCTTTTTATGATTATGGTTAACGATATGTCTACTCTATGTCTACTCTATGCGGATGACTTAAAACTCTACTCAGAGATCAAGTCGGAAGCGGATTGTATGGCGCTACAAGGTGACATTAATGCAATCTACGAGTGGAGCGCTCTAAATAAGATGGAATTTAATGCCAGTTAGTGCTACGTAATGACAATATTCTTATTACTAGGCTACTATTACTACCCTAAGCACCTACCTACCTGCGGGCAGTAGAGAACTCCAATATTCTTAAAAGCAAGTTGACCGCCATAATGTGCTAGAGGTCACGGCTCGCGTAAGCTTGCGTGCAAGGTCCAATGACCGTTGTGACCATTTAAAATAACGGCAGTTGGCTTAGACGATTCAGACAGCTTAACAAGAAGATAGAAAGTGCTAAGCGCTAAAACAGACAACAGTGGCTATGTTAATATTGTGAACTCACCCTAGAGGGATTCCAATTCCAATCACAATCATGTAACTTTTCACGATCATGTAACCGCACTGGCTAAAGAGTCTTATAGGCGCTTGGGGTTTGTCCTCAGAAACACCTGTGACTTCCGAAGCAATCATGTGGTCTGTTTACTTTTTGGTGCACTTGTACGGAGCAAGTGCAAGTGCCTGCGTGTGGGACCCGCATGAGAGCACATATACAATCTTGCTGGAAAAGGTCCAGAAGGCTTTCTTGCGGGCTCTCTACAAACGCCGTTATGGATATTACCCTTAACCGATATCCCACAAAAATTTTGCTGGGTTGTCTAGGGTACTACTCGTTGTAGGCTCGACGGGCTTGCGATCAAATTCTTACAGCCTGCAAAATTTTCCGCGGCAAGATTGACGCTCTGGACTTGAGCAACGAACTGTGTCGAGTGTTTGTCCCGAACAACTATTGTCGGGGTCGGAATCATAGGTTGTTTGCTGAACCACCGGCACGCGCTGAGGCTAGATCTTCGTCACCTATTCCGCGCATCATCGCCGCGTTAACCGCGCTCCTGAACCGTAGTCCTGAATGCGATTTATTTGCGGATGCATAGGTGAAAATTTTATCGGATTGTTTGAGTTTCTGTGAGCGTGATGTATGATTGCGTGTTTCATACTATTTTTATTTTGAATTGAAAACTTCTTTAGCATCGTTGTGATTTGAAAGTCGATGAAACGAAAAAGCGACAATAAAAAGAGACTGACACATAAATTCATAAGATTTAACGTGGGAGAAAATGAGATAGGAAGCATTATACGTGTTTATTATTACGTGTTTGGGCGCGCATGCGTAGTACAAAGCTTGAGAAAAGGCATCACAACAACCGTGATATTTTGTATACGTGTACGTATTATACTTTTGTTTTTTGAAGGTTTCACTTGTACCACGTGTGAATTGCACACATGTTTTTTTTTCTTTGAGTTTTGGCTCGACATTGATTGCTAGATTATTATTGACCGAATTATATTGACTATTTCTCTGACATTCTGAATAAGTATTTATAATCTATTTGATTACTGAGTTTAATTAATGTAATTGGTTTATCCGTGTTAATTAAGATATACCTACCTAAGTAGGTAATAAATAGGTAAATAAAAAAAAGTTGCACTCCCGGAGTGCCGACAGAAGTGAAAACTTATTTTGGCGCGTTAGACATTTTTTAGATGGGTACTAGGGTTATTGGGTTATTGCGAACCAATTGAGTTAGTATTACGATGGATTGCTACCTACTTTTAGAAGATCGTGTAGCTCATTTTGTCAAATCTTAATTAGATAAGTTAAGGATTGTTCTGTAGAATGAGGACGTTTTTAAGAGAAGAGCTACGAATAAACACTTTCTACTCTCAAAATTAAATGACACGGATATCTTCTGTCTTCGTATCTGTCAAGACACGATTGACACGGGTTCAAAATTCGGAGGCTTATTTTGGCTTTCATAGACCCGAGGTTCATACATGTTGTTCATATAAGGACTGCCTGGGATGAAATGGGAAACTGCCTACAGAAAACCGGTAGGCTTCTGGGATGTATGTGCGCGTATTTACTCAGAGGTGCACGATTTTGAGCCTTCTCTTTAGTTTAACGCGGTTTATTTGATTTTAGGTTTCTATTCATATCACACCCACGTCTGACTATCAACATTCCGTAATACCAACTCTTCAACTAGTTAATGACAGCTGTTAGTATTAATGTTTTGATATTATCAGAGTTCCATAATCGCCCGGCAAGTCTAGTCATTTCTGCGCCCTTCTCGCTAACTACAGCTCGCACTGCCGATGCCAGCACGGCACTGTGGCTCTTCAAACCATAAGTAGTGAAAGCATCTTCTCTCCTGTTTCATAAAGATGGATAGCCACCCGTACAGTACTTATATAATGATTGTCTTCGGGTCATGAGAGTTGCTCTGCCTAGATTTATGTTCGCGAATTTGACAGGTACGCTAAAACCACCACATTCATATGTACATAATTTATTCCCGTTAAAACATAAATAAACATGAGATAATAGTCAAATTAGTGACTGTACAAGTAGGTTCTGTTCAGAACATCTTGTAGTTTACATAAATACATACCTAGTTGTTTTATAATATAATTACAAATATCTAGTTTTAAAATAAGTATATCAGTTTAACCACCAATCAATAAGAACCAAATAAAGTCTAACAAGGCGTCTATATATATAATAATATGTTGGTAGTTCTGCAAGTATTTGCATGTATGTATAAACTACAGTGTGCGTCATTTTATGTATGCAATTGTGCGAGTCACCTCATGCTAGGAAGATTCAGCGTCATGATATGTTTCAGAAGATACATAAGAACCTAAATATATTTATTGTCAATTTGCCAAAATCTAGCATGGGTTGGATAATGTTCGCTTGCTAAACACTTTCTTGAATTTATTTTTAATTCTTATTAATCAGGTGGTAAAACAAGCAGAATAATTTTATATTGTTTTTATTTCTGTTATTAAATACATTTTTTTACAAAATTCGAATACCATTGATTTTGAGATACATTTGACACATACTAAGTAATTTTCTTTATTTTATAAAAAAGTTGATTTACATAAAACCTCCTTACTTATAAACATCACCACTAATTAAACAATGCTAAGTCTCGTCAGGTTTTGAAAATGGAATTTATAAGTAAGAGGCTAATTCTAGGGAATGCCTACAACAAAAATAATAACTGAGTTTGCATTTAAAGCTAAAATGTTGCCATAACCAGGCACCAGAAGTTGAATACATCCAAAGAGGTTAAAGGCTAAGAGGATTTAAGCCAGAACTGACGCTTCTATCAACTCATGCGGTAAGACTTAGTTTGGCTTCTTAAAATCCTAGCCTTAGAACTTCTGTGATTGTCTTGATTATAGATTACTGTATATTTTAGATAAATACCGAGCAAAAGAAGCCGCAGACAAGAGCTATCTACAGTTACATGGCCGTATGTATTACAAATCGACTGAACTCGCCAATCAGTCATCATACACGTGTCTGACTGAGACAGCGGTTTTCTCTTTCTATAGCCTGATGTGTAATACTACCTCGTACTGTACATTGTATGTTCCCTGTTTGTCCAGAAAGCAAAAATTCATTTTCAACTAAGCATAGGCAAGTTTTTTTATTATTTTTATGTTTTTTGCCAATTATAACGTTTTTTTTCCATCGAAATACATCCTTAGTCTGGATCATGGCATGTAAGTACATAATTTGTATAAATAGAGGTTCAAAGACAGAATTATTATTATGAGCAAAACACTATGTTAAAATTGCCACAAAAAATACTGCTTTAAACCTATAGACTAAAAAGCTATAGTTATTACACTATACAGTAATTCGAATGACATTTATGAGAGTCTGTTGCAAATTTACGTTTAAGCATAATTCAAAAAATAAACAATAAAATTATATAACCTAACATTTTGTACAATAAACATAAAATTCGTATACAACTCCGACCTACCGAAAATTATAAAAGCACAAAAATCGAAGTTATAACATCACATACATTAATAATGTACCCGAAGTACATTTAAGATCACTCGTTTCTTATCCAATACAACTCGTCACTTATATCAGCTCGAAGGTCACCATGCAGTCACCATTCAGGGTCACCTAAGGTCACATTCAAGGTCACCGATTAATGACCTTTTTAAGTCTCAAGGTCATCTCTAGAACACTTGTCCATTTCTAAGTTTATAATAATCACTGGTTCTGATGTCACCACACGTAAAAGGTCACCTTAGACTATCACGACCTTTACAACTTAAGGTCACTCACTCGCTTCAAGTTTACAAAGGCCACCACTAGATATTAAACCGGCTGCTTGCATGGAATCTTGACAGAATAGAAAATCTACTATGTCTTGAGGGGATCAGAGTTCCGGCATATCAAAGGTTAAGGTCACATCTCCAGGGTCACATACGAAGGTCACCATTACCAGTCGACAATTGACTAAGTCCAAGACCCACTATAAGGCATCACAGTAGCCCCCAGCAATGGTCCCGAACAGAAACTAAAGAGAGATAGAGGAACTATGGGGTCCGCGCTAATCTAGACTTAATCCTAAGGCGGTAGAGTTCACTTCAGGGCGTCTGTCTCGAACGTCTGCTCGTTGACTGAGACTGCGTCGTAGGATAGAGCCTCCTTCAGTGGATCCACGCAGTTCTTTGGAATCACCGTACCTGAGAGATACACGTATTACTCATTTAATCATATCACAGACAGATCATATAAATAAAAAATTGTTGGTGTTTGAATTACGAACAGAAAATGTCAAATCTTGGTGTTCATAACGAACGAATTTGGCCAATGTTATGTCGTAATAAAAAGGTTTTTCTAGCCTTTTCTACCGCTTCTATAAAAAAAGTTTCCGAAAGTTATAGAACTATTTCAACATAGAAAGTGTACAGATTCCAGGAGCGACCGATTAGTTTTACAGACTACAGTTGCGCAAGATTCAGATAAAGCAAAATGCTAGTTTGCCCTCACGCTGCTCGATCTTGCCATTTTGGTAAAAAACGTTAATTCGCACGTTGAGCTTGAACTTGGATGGAAAATCTCGCTTTGCTCGAGACTTATCTGTCTAAAGTGCAGAACATAATAGTAAACATATAAATTGCAAAAAAAAATTGTTTTGAGAAATATATTTAAGACATTTATAAAGCAGGTTAGTCATCCTGATATGATATCAGTTACTATTATGTTCTGCACTTTAGACAAACCATATGTAGGGTTTTTTTACTTTTTTTACTAAAAAAAATGCGCGAACGAGCTTTTCATTTGACATCTTAATTCGGTAATAAGCAACATTAACATTATATCCTGAATTATATTATATAACAGCACATTTTAGACACAACACACTCTGTAGGCGAAGCGCACAGCCGATGTGTTCTTCTTCTCCATTTCCCTTTTTCTGTCTCGTCACACACACGCACACGCTTTTGGCCGACAGTCCCAACCTGGGGGAAAATGGGTTGGCACCATCTGACGGCCAACTCTACCACAAGCGCGCTTATCGCTCATATCAAATAGCACGCGTTTCCTAGGCTCTCCGCACATCCGTTTATTACTCACTTCCTCCACACTTCCTTTTCAGACGAGCGAGAGGAAGGACGTAACATCAAAAGATCGATATCTACATCCTTATACCTCTATACCTCGCGGATACTCGACGACCTCCGAGCAGTGAGCCAAGGTCCGGCTGAGACGCAAAAAGATGCGGGGACAATTCCCGCAGCGGGACAAACGTTCGGATGATCTGCTACATTTACCTCGGGTTCGGGTGATTCTACGTATACTATGTAAGTACGTATTTACAAAAAAAGTACATAAGTATATCAGTCATGCGGAGTCCATAACACAAGCGCTGCTGACTTCGGGACCGGATGATGTCGAGTGAAACGTTCAGCATTATTATTATTATACTGGACGAGCTGTAACTTTGTGTGATACGAATGAGTTAGAGATACGTATGTTGTAACGGGTGAGAGCAGAGAGCAGAGAGCAGAGGGTATACTAACCGACGATCTTGAGTCCGGTGTCGGTCTTGAGCCGTACGACTTGCATCTTGTTGAGCATGGACCGCTGCGCCAGCACGGACTCGACGCGCGCCCACACGGCCAGCAGCGAGCCCGCCACCACGTGCCAGCTGCGCACGCGCAGGCCCACCTGCAACATACACACCTACATTATATCTTTCCTCCTTATTCTATAAAACCGCAACAACTATTTCCTTCGTGGTAGTGAATCTAGGTGCCGGTTCCTTCTAGCCTTAGTCCGACCGCAATCCGATGAAGGACTCATCAGGTCTTAACGCTTTTTTCATCCTGATACTTGCTCTGATATTTCGGTTTTTCGATATTTTCGAAAAGTAAGTATCCAAGCCCGAGCGCGAGTGGGAGACGGTATTAGTCGAACGCGGTTAGTTTTTAGTGATAAGTTGTTTACGTTGAACCGCGTCACAACTTAAGAGTTTGCATTACATCATTTGCATCATCGGTAGAAAGTCTTAGGTTTGATTTAAATAAAACTGTACATTATCGTAAATATCCTTTACAAGTTTAGGTAAATCATTAATGTAAATTAAAAATAAGAAAAGCCCTAGAATTGATCCTTGTGGCATACCCATTTTTACGATTAACCCAGAGAACACTTTCCATATACTCAACTGTACTCATAGTATTCGGTCATTTAAATTGAATTAGGATGTATGATGCTTAAGTGCAACTTAACCCTAAACACCAAAGTATATTATAGTTTCCTGACTATAATTTCATGGTGAACGCACTCAAAGGTTTTCGACAAAACACAAAAAGTACCTAAGGCATCGCGCGATTCCTCCCAAATATTAAATATATGTGATATTAACTTAACACCGGCATCAGTAGTTCAGCGTCCCTTTGTAAATCCGAATTATTTATTATCTAGTAAACTGTTAGTACTTTAATATCTTTGCATAAGATTTCCAAATATTTTACAAATTATAGTAATGTTTAACTTTTTCTTCAAACTCTTCATTAGTTATACTGTTTTTCAGTGCAAAGTTCATAGAAGGTGGCGCACGCACCTGCTGTTGCCCAATCCCAAAATGTTGAATTGCCAGAGACCACAATCGTTTCGAATATGAAAATGGAACTGAATACATTAAATTCGGTAAAAAAAAATGTATAAAACATTTGCATTGTCATAATCATAAAACAAACGAGGCGAGTTTCTCAACCTAAATTTTGAAGCATATTTACATTAAAATCACCGCATACAACAATTTGTTTATTTGATTTCGAAATAGATTTGATAAAAAATTCTTCCATACCCAAATATATTAAATGACGCGGTTAGTGGACTATAAGTACTTACGACGAGGAACCGCTCCAACTCTTTGCAGGCTGCAACTCATTGTGTCTTACTACAGAGAAAGCGGAAAGACCCGGGTGGCGGCGCTGTATCCACGTCGTCGTTGTATATCCTCACCTCACAGTCGGCACCATTCCTGCAGGCGCCGCGCCAGTAGGCGTGCGAACAGACCCGGGTGGCGGCGCTATATCCACGTCGTCGTTGTATATCCTCACCTCACAGTCGGCACCATTCCTGCAGGCGCCGCGCCAGTAGGCGTGCGAACAGACCCGGGTGGCGGCGCTATATCCACGTCGTCGTTGTATATCCTCACCTCACAGTCGGCACCATTCCTGCAGGCGCCGCGCCAGTAGGCGTGCGAACAGACCCGGGTGGCGGCGCTATGGTGCGAGCGCCAGGCTGTCTCCGCGTCATCGTTGCCGACGCGTTTGTATTTACGCTCCAGCTCAGCTAACGACTCCGTGCGAACTTGCAGTCCTGTGTTTGGTCTGGAACGGAACTATACGTTTCAAAACTGAGACATGGTTACCTCGCACAAGATGTATTTATTTATTTGTTGTACAAAAAACACAGCTCTTAAAAATTGTACATACAAAACTTAAATTTATAACCAACTGCCAATAACGGATTTACATTTATGGAATTAACAAAGGAAACCAATAGTTACCAAGGTGTGGGGTGTATATGTAAGTATTGGTGTGTGTGTGTTGATATGTTTGTGTATGTGTGAAGATGAATGAGGTGTTGGAAAGGAAACTAAGGACCCAAGAAAAATACATCAATCAAGAGGAAATCCAAACAAATATGTGGCCACGAAATTCGTGTGATGTTAATCTTCACTTCACTCGAATCGAAACCGGTGCCTTCATCAAGAAAATAATAAGTGAGTAAAATCCCGTGTTTCTCAATATACATTTAAAACCAAAAATGTTTTGATGGTTATATACCTGTATATCTGGAACATGGTTTCCTTCTTAGTAAGTTTATCCTTCTTGTTATTAGAGGTGACAGCGACGCATAGCACGGCTGTGTACTTATTGTTCCGCGGTTGTAGAGACAGGTAGAAGCCTTCCTTGGGACCGGATAGCTCCGAGTACTTCTCTAAGGCTTCTGACCAGTCCATGCCTCGCTGAGGAACAATATTAATGTTAACATACATGATTACGACTGTGATTCTTCCACTCGTAGATATCTTATATCTTTAGGGGTACAGAGGTGTGTCCAAACTGAATGATAGTAAGTATTACTTTATATTTTGGCCGTGTTGGTTCCGGCATAGAATAGGACCCCTCCATCTCCTCCCGTGGATGTTGTAAAAGGCTACTAAGGGAACACACACACCGGAGGATTGGGCAGCAGCACCCCCGAGCACAAAATACTAAATCTGCGGTCACCAATCCGCCTGCCAAGCGTGGTGATTATGGCAAAACCCCCAAAGTGATGGACACACTAGAAGACGGTCCCCAGTTCCCGGCAGTTCCGCTATTCCTGGTATAGGTGGCGGCCACGGTAACGGCGGAACAGGGGGTGCGAAGAATCTACGGCAGAGGTTCAGCTACCAATCCCAACGACCCCTGGCCCTGGCAACATACAACGCACGCACACTGAGGACCGACGAGAAGGTGATAGAGCTAGAAGAAGTAGTAAATAAGTTGCACTGGGATATTATAGGTTTATCAGAAGTCCGAAAAGAGGGAGAGGACACGATAACTCTAAATTCCGGCAACTTATTCTACTACCGGGGAGGGCGCTCAACTTTCTCAGCACAGTGTCGGATTTCTCGTCCACTAATCCCTCGTTAACAACATTGTAAAGATCGAAAGCGTGTCGAGCAGGGTGGTTTACCTTATACTCGGAATAACCAAACGGTATTCGCTTAAGGTCATACAGGTGTACGCACCTCACTCGAAACGTCCAGACGATGAAGTGGAGGCTATGTATGATGACATTTTAAATGCCATGCAAGCCTCGAAAACACACTTTACGGTTGTGATGGGGAACTTCAACGCGCGGCTAGATGTGACGAATGGCGATGAACTGAGAGTGGAGAATTTGGATTTGGACAACGGAACCAACGGGAAAGGAAAAAGAGGAATGGAAAAGGAGGGACTCTTTATGATGAACTCCTTTTTCAAGAAACGGTAGTCCACAAAATGGACGTGGCTTCACCCCGGTGGACACAAACGCGAGATAGATTTCATCATGACTACAAAAAAGCAAATATTTAGTGATATCTCAGAGATCAACAGGGTGATCACCCCGGCAGTGATCACCGAATGTTCAGAAGCTCATTAAGTTTTAACGTAAAGCTAGAAAGGTCCCGTCTGATGAAATCTACTCTTCCAAGTCCTGCCCAAATCCAAAACCCCGAGAGCTTTCAGTTGGAACTCCAAGATCGCTTCCAATGCCTTGCCGAATGCGGATCCGTGGATGAAATAAATGACAAGCTGGTGGAAATTGTCCATGCCGTTGGGTCAAAGTTCTGTAAGACTCAGCGCAAAAATAAAATAAAATTAAATTAAATCTTTATTTCAGACTACATTAGGTCCATAATATACATGAAAATAAACATTAGAAATCATCTACATACATAATAATCAGTTACAAAATAATAAGTACAACAGTCAAAACAAGAAAAAGTACATTAAAAGACTTACACAAATTTATTTGGAATAATTATACTTTATGTTATTATTATTAGTGAAAACGTGCATCCTCGAGTAGTGATACATATAAATGCAGTCGAACCTATTTGCGAACACGCTCAGAATGCTATTGGAGCTGGCTCGGACCCTGCGCACCAGAGATGCTCCCCGCTTACGCATGGTGGTGTAGAAGCAGTCCACACGCGCCGAGGCGAACATCCCTGACGCGCTACAGAATCGAGGCAGCCCCATCAACACCCTGAACGCGTTATTGTATTGAACACGTAAAGCGCTATACTGCTTTTGCGTATGATTCACCCACAGGCTGCATGTGTAAAAACTAGAACAGTAGGCTTTGAAAAGAGTTGTTTTTACTTCTCTAGAGCAGCGAGCGAACCTGCGGGCTATCATGTTCGCTCTTACAGACAGCGCCCTCCGTTCCCTCTCAATGTCAACATTATCCTTCAAGTCAGAGGTAAGGTAATGGCCCAGGTACTTAAACTCTCTTACTCTCTTTAGAGGAGCTCCATATAATTTGATGGGTGGTAAATTAGATACTGGACAACTTCCTCTAGCTTGAAAAATCATGCATTCACTTTTATTAACATTGTATCTTAATCCATGTTTCTCAGCGTACCTCTCGCAAATTTGTAACAGTTTACTTAGACCGCACGTGGATGCGCTCAACAGCACCATGTCGTCTGCATAGCTAATGTTGTTGATGCAGACACCGTCAATGTGACAACCGACACGCGTGCTGCTGAGCTCACCCATGAGCGCGTCCACATACAAGTTGAAGAACTTTGGAGATGTCAGCCCCCCTTGCCTCACTCCACACTCCAACCTGTATGCCTCCGAGTAAACGCCTGACCATCTCACCACATTGACTTGGTTTTGATACCAGAACTTAAATATGTCATTAAGCTCTGGTGGCATTTCCAGTTCATTTAGCTTCTGCCAGAGTAATTCATAGCTAACCAAATCGAATGCTTTAGATAGGTCGAGGAAACATGCATGAATGGGAGTTTTGCGATCGGTATAGTACTTGACAGTCTGCTTCAAACTCAAAATAGCCGTATCTGTGGACAAACCTGGTCTGAAACCAAATTGATTATCATTAAGTTTCAGATAACGACCAAGTTGAGCATCAAGCAGACTATCCAGCACCTTTGCTACAATAGTGGCTAACGAGATCGGTCTATAATTGTTCTTATCACTAATGTTACCGGTCTTATTCTTCACGATAGGTACTACCACAGTTTTCATCATTTCAGCTGGTAGATATGAGTGTCCCATACATAAGGTATAGAACATGCCTAGTACTCTGGGCATATGAGGGCCCGCATGCTTAAGGTGTTCTATGCTGAGACCATCGTGGCCAGGAGATTTACCTCGTGACATAACCGTTATAACTTTATTAACCTCTTTCGTTGTAAATCTAGTTTGCAATTCCTGGCCATTTGATCCCGCATTGACTACCGACTGTGATGGTCCTAAGGGTGAACGCACGGTAAAATGATCCCTGAACATTTCTGCTATGGCTTTATCATCTGTGATACCAGCGACACTCGCAGGGAGACCGGGTTTACTGTTGAGTTTATTAGTTGCTTTCCAAAAACTACGAAAGTCTTGTTTTAGGTGTTGAGCGGTAATGTTATCCATTTTTATTTGTTAGCTATTATTTTGACACCACTTTAACTGCGCTTTAAATATCTTTCTACTTTCATTCATATCGCTGTAAGAGCTGCCAGAATTAGGTTTTCCAGCGTTAAGCCAGATCCGATACTTCAACCTAGCCTCCCGATGCACATCACTAACGTACCTATTCCATCCCGCAATAGGTTTTATTTTACATTTTCGAGTCGCTTTTATAACATTACTACATTTCGCCGCTTGACTAAGGACATTCACAATTCTATCATACAATTTGTCAATAATACACCTATGTTCTAATTTATTGCATTTAAAATCACAGCACTTTGTCAATTCATTAGGGAAATCTATTAATCTTAAACTATTACAACACATTTTACTATACATTTCTATTTGGTCCAACTTTCTTTCCCCCCATATTATTTTACTAATATTATTATTTTGTTCTACCACTATTTTTGGTTTTGTAACATTAAAATTACATTCTAATATAACAGGAAAATGGTCTGACCATAAGACATCATATTGTACATATACATTCAATACTGACGGAACAGCTGATTGGGAAACAATACAATGATCCAGCCATCTTCTGGACCCGTTCGCGTCACTTATAAATGTATAAGTGTCTGAGTGTAAACCTAATTTGTCTACATCTACACATATCCAGTCTTGTTCAGTGCAGAAACTAGTCAGTTCTTTAAAAAATGTTGTATAGGGATGCGCGTTAAAGTCTCCAAGTATATAAACCGACTCAGTGTTCTCAATAGTTATTATAGCACTCACCAGGCTCAAGCATTCCGTAAATTCAATTAAGTTCGTCACTTTCTCCGTAGGCATATACACATTAATCACCAAAAATGACTTTTGCCCTAAGACAATTTTAATAACAAAGGTAGAACCCAAAAACTCTCTAAGCACACTCTAACACTCATGGCAAAACGTAGCGAAAAGAAACTGCAGTCTTTAGTGGACATGTCGAAATACAGCACGCTCAATAAACAGATCTCTAAGTCTATGCGACGCGATTTGCGTCCCTTTAATACTTATAGTACAAAGAACGCAATAGAGCGCAACCAAGGCTCCAAAGTGTTCGCGAGAGATCTGTTTATTGGGCAAAGCCTATTGACGAAGCTGAAGACCGACAGTGGCATTGTCGTTTCCTCGAAGCCAGAAGTTTTACGAGAGCTCGAGAAATTCTATGGACAACTGTACACCTCATCGTAAAGTCCTGCTATAAGCACGACTAGCGATGCAAGAGCCCGCCTAACCCGACACTATACTGAAGACATTCCGGACGTCAGCCTATACGAGATCCGAACGGCTCTCAAGCAGCAGCTTAGAAACCGGGGGAAGACGGAATAACGACAGAGCTTCTGAGAGCGGATGGAACACCGGTTCTTAAGGTGTTCCAGAAGCTGTTCAACTTTGTCATACTCGAGGGTACGCGTGGTGCGTGTTAGTACTGTTCGTTAAGAAAGGTGATAACACCCTCTTAAAGAATTACAGGCCCATCTCGCTGTTGAGCCATGTCTATAAGCTGTTTTCGAGAGTAGTTACTAATCGTCTCGCTCGTAGGATTGACGACTTCCAGCCTCCCGAACAAGCCGGGTTCCGAAAAGGCTTTAACACCATAGACCACATCCATACGCTCCGGTAGGTTATACAGAAGACCGAAGAGTATAACCGGCCACTTTGTTTAGCGTTTGTGGACTATGAGAAAGCCTTTGATTCTGTCGAAACCTGGGCAGTGTTGCGGTCACTCCAGCGGTGCCAAATCGACTATCGGTATATAGAAGTGTTGAAATGTCTGTACGGTAACGCAACCATGTGAATCCGACCAGAGCCAGGACTAGAGCACGAATGCAATCCCATTGCATAAAGGGGAGACAGGGAGATGGTATTTCTCAGAAACTGTTCACCTCTGCATTGGAGGATGTTTTCAAGCTCTTGTTTGTACTGGCATAGACATGGTATCAACATCAATGGCGAACGCGTCACTCACCTTCGATTTGCCGACGATATAGTCCTCATGGCAGAATCGCAGGAAGACCGGAAGAGGCTGGAAAGGGCACAATGCTCAGCGACCTCAATATCGTGTCCCAACAGGTGGGTCTTAAAATGAACGTGAGCAAGACAAAAATCATGTCAAATGCTTATATTGCACCCGTACCGGTGCATGGAAGCGATATAATCAAAGTTGTAGACCATTATGTCTAATTGGGTCAGACAATTCAGCTAGGCAAGTCCAACTTCGACAAAGAGGTCAGCCGACGAATACAACTCGGATGGGCAGCGTTCGGGAAATTACAGCACATCTTCTCGTCACAGATACCGAGCCTCAAGACGAAAGCGTACAATCAGTGCGTGTTGCCAGTGATGACATATGGAACTTAGACTTGATCGCTAACTGTTGGCCTCATACACAAGTTTAGAGACGCGCAACGTGCTATGGAGAGAGCTATGTTGGGTGTTTTACTACGTGATAAAATTCGCAACGAGGAAATCCGTAGACGAACCAAAGTCACCGACAAAGCACTCAAAAGTTGAAGTGGCAATGGATAGGCCATATAGCTCGCAGAACTGATAACCGTTGGTATAGATATACAGGGACCGGACCTTAATTGTTGTAGGAAAACGTTTTTAGGAGACTGGCTTAACTCTAAAGCTCATTGTGGGTGTGCAGCTCGATAGGCGCGGTGCCGGTGGCGTGGCGCCGTTGGAAGTAGGATAGTATACCTCGGCGTGCACGGTGTGCAACTCGACAGGCGCGGTGCCGGTGGCGTGGCGCCGTTGGAAGTAGGATAGTATACCTCGGCGTGCACGGTGTGCAACTCGACAGGCGCGGTGCCGGTGGCGTGGCGCCGTTGGAAGTAGGATAGTATACCTCGGCGTGCACGGTGTGCAACTCGACAGGCGCGGTGCCGGTGGCGTGGCGCCGTTGGAAGTAGGATAGTATACCTCGGCGTGCACGGTGTGCAACTCGACAGGCGCGGTGCCGGTGGCGTGGCGCCGTTGGAAGTAGGATAGTATACCTCGGCGTGCACGGTGTGCAACTCGACAGGCGCGGTGCCGGTGGCGTGGCGCCGTTGGAAGTAGGATAGTATACCTCGGCGTGCACGGTGTGCAACTCGACAGGCGCGGTGCCGGTGGCGTGGCGCCGTTGGAAGTAGGATAGTATACCTCGGCGTGCACGGTGTGCAACTCGACAGGCGCGGTGCCGGTGGCGTGGCGCCGTTGGAAGTAGGATAGTATACCTCGGCGTGCACGGTGTGCAACTCGACAGGCGCGGTGCCGGTGGCGTGGCGCCGTTGGAAGTAGGATAGTATACCTCGGCGTGCACGGTGTGCAACTCGACAGGCGCGGTGCCGGTGGCGTGGCGCCGTTGGAAGTAGGATAGTATACCTCGGCGTGCACGGTGTGCAACTCGACAGGCGCGGTGCCGGTGGCGTGGCGCCGTTGGAAGTAGGATAGTATACCTCGGCGTGCACGGTGTGCAACTCGACAGTCGCGGTGCCGGTGGCGTGGCGCCGTTGGAAGTAGGATAGTATACCTCGGCGTGCACGGTGTGCAACTCGACAGGCGCGGTGCCGGTGGCGTGGCGCCGTTGGAAGTAGGATAGTATACCTCGGCGTGCACGGTGTGCAACTCGACAGGCGCGGTGCCGGTGGCGTGGCGCCGTTGGAAGTAGGATAGTATACCTCGGCGTGCACGGTGTGCAACTCGACAGTCGCGGTGCCGGTGGCGTGGCGCCGTTGGAAGTAGGATAGTATACCTCGGCGTGCACGGTGTGCAACTCGACAGGCGCGGTGCCGGTGGCGTGGCGCCGTTGGAAGTAGGATAGTATACCTCGGCGTGCACGGTGTGCAACTCGACAGGCGCGGTGCCGGTGGCGTGGCGCCGTTGGAAGTAGGATAGTATACCTCGGCGTGCACGGTGTGCAACTCGACAGGCGCGGTGCCGGTGGCGTGGCGCCGTTGGAAGTAGGATAGTATACCTCGGCGTGCACGGTGTGCAACTCGACAGGCGCGGTGCCGGTGGCGTGGCGCCGTTGGAAGTAGGATAGTATACCTCGGCGTGCACGGTGTGCAACTCGACAGGCGCGGTGCCGGTGGCGTGGCGCCGTTGGAAGTAGGATAGTATACCTCGGCGTGCACGGTGTGCAACTCGACAGGCGCGGTGCCGGTGGCGTGGCGCCGTTGGAAGTAGGATAGTATACCTCGGCGTGCACGGTGTGCAACTCGACAGGCGCGGTGCCGGTGGCGTGGCGCCGTTGGAAGTAGGATAGTATACCTCGGCGTGCACGGTGTGCAACTCGACAGGCGCGGTGCCGGTGGCGTGGCGCCGTTGGAAGTAGGATAGTATACCTCGGCGTGCACGGTGTGCAACTCGACAGGCGCGGTGCCGGTGGCGTGGCGCCGTTGGAAGTAGGATAGTATACCTCGGCGTGCACGGTGTGCAACTCGACAGGCGCGGTGCCGGTGGCGTGGCGCCGTTGGAAGTAGGATAGTATACCTCGGCGTGCACGGTGTGCAACTCGACAGGCGCGGTGCCGGTGGCGTGGCGCCGTTGGAAGCGCACACAGCGCACGCGACGCACGCACTCGCCCGCGCCGCCCAGGTCCAGGATGCCGAGGTCGAACCGACCGCTGCGCTTCGCTGGGGAGGAGGAACCAACATCATAACAATGCATGGCCTCATGTTACTCTGCCCTCAGACAGCTAACAGACACATTTGAAACCTATAAACTGTCTTGTATTCGTTTTTCGTAGTTAAGGTAGTTATAAAATGGATCATGGAAAAAAGCGCATAGGACCAGGACGAGTTTCTAGCCGGTTCTTATCGGGCTTGAGTTAGGAGGAATTAGCACCTAAATTCACCTAGAATGTAAAACGTCTCAAAGTGATCCTTGTGATTGTATTGAATAAAATATATTTGGACTTTGACTTGACTCGGAACAGCAACCAACCGTATATGCGACAGCTGGAGAAGCCTAGACGGTTTGAGTATTGAGGATGATCGCACCACAGTCTGATATTGAACAATTTGTATTAATAATCTATGCTTGTATCGCAATGGAATCGTATAAAAATATGGATATGAAAGATGCGAGCCTCAAAGAATTTTTATTTTCACACTGATTTTAGCAACTTCGAGCGTAAATAAATGGCATACATTAACACTTTGCACTGTCATAACGTGTCAACGCTAGAAGCAGTTATTCTAAGCGAAAATTTAACGATTAATGATCGGCCGTCGACACCAAAATCTAGGTTACGACTTTGCAAAAAGAAAACAATTTGCTAGTTGTCAAAATTCACCCCTTACGAAAATCTAGTAACAAAGATGCAGACTGGGCTCCTTGAGTATGCAACGCATGACTCTTTTGAAATCTATTTTAATATTCGAAACCTACTTACGCAATAAAAACGAAAATCTACGCCTGTTAGGACCATCTTAAAGCGCAGTGTAAGCATTTTTGAGACACGGGATATTAAGCGCTCTCCTAAGAAAAGATGTTAATTGTTGTCTATTTATTGCAAGACAGGAACGTTTTTTTTTAGTTTTTTTTTTTATATTTACTAATATCTTGTTATGGAGACTGATACCTATAGATTTCGTATACGATATCACATGCTGAAAACTACATAATTGGTAAAAAAACATGATATCAGTAACTTGGTATAAAATCTTTTGAATAAATTTAGAATAGATGGTGGATTGTC
Organism: Lampropteryx suffumata; assembly: GCA_948098915.1. NCBI lineage: Eukaryota > Metazoa > Arthropoda > Insecta > Lepidoptera > Geometridae > Lampropteryx > Lampropteryx suffumata. The sequence goes on along the minus strand of OX402562.1, from coordinate 17,542,866 downwards.
TACCAATATTTATAGTACTTATTTAACTGGCCTCTCAGCTTGGTTTTTCTACCGTCTATGCTGTAAGTTATGGGTTCGGTTCTCTCACAAAACAAACTTTTGTGTGATGAACATGAATATAGGTTCTGTGTCATAACTCATAAGTATGTATGTATGTAAGTAAGTATGGATCCTATAGTACATAATAAGCTATGCTTAGTTTGGGGCAAGATGGTGTGGATTGTCCACCTATATTATTTAGTAAGGTGTTTCTATGTATAATATGTATGAATTTAAACAAAACAAAAGTATATAAGTAGTATATCAGCCATGTGGTACCCATAACACAAGCTGTGCTTAGTTTGGGGCCAGATGATGCTGTGTGAAATGTCCGGCATTATTATTATTATTATTATTTACTCATCAAGTGACATATCAGTCAAAAGTGATGGTAAGTCCTGTGTACCTTGCTCCATAACGGCTGTGAGTGTGTCCGTGAAGTATTTGAAGAGCCTGTTCTGTAGTTCCACCGGCATGCCTAGTATCCTGTTCAGGAACTTTGACATGTTGTTGTAATCCTGAAATGAAACATCCCCCTTATTTATAACCATTCTAGCTTCTGGCCATAGCTTTGCACAAGTGGTACCTACATAAAATGCGCTACACGCTACGCTATAGACTACATCTATACTACAGTTACTAATCAGACTACATCTATAGCTAAGACTGCTGACATTTCCCAGCTTGTATATTTTAGAGGCAGCTAGGTTTGTTAAAGAACAACCGAATTTCTTTAGAATGCTCGTGACATATATCATAGATGTGTAGGGAATCCTGAGAGAATCATTCTTTCAAAAATTCCTAGAACTGCCTTATATAAAAAACTAGCGATGCGCCCCGGCTTCGCACGGGTGTAATGCTGATACTAATTATACCACAGAATGGTTATCCCTAAGAGATAACCATCGTGGACTTTTTTGTAGACCTTTTGAGGGTGTCCAATACTGTAGTATATTATTTTGATCTATCTCGTAGGGTTCAGCCAGTGTTTGCAATGTTAGCGCAAAAAAAATAGTTTATTTACGACGTCACATTAGAAACCTCTAAAATTATCAGTGTTTTGTTACTATATTATGCATGTTTTATACATATAAACCTTCCTCTTGAATTACTTTGTCTATTAAAAAAAAATCGGGTTGCACTCCGGGAGTGCCGATGGAAGTGAAAACTTATTTTGGCGCGTTAGAGTTTAGTAATAAATCACTTCAAAATCAGTAATTATGGCGACAGCCAATCAAATATTGAACGAACACAGATGATGCAATATTTTTTGATCAGAATGTAGATAATATATCAAAGAACCTAACTCAGTAAACTTCTCCATACAAAAGTAGACTAAACATGTGAATTAAGGTTTATAATCAAATGGGGCGAGCGCGGCAGCTGGCTGCGTCTCGCCCCAGACGGTAACGGTGTCGCGAATCCAGAGGTTTTACCTCATCTAAAAATATGCGTACGGCGCTAAAAGAAGTTTTCACTTCAAAAACTGCATCAAAATCCGTTGCATAGTTTTAAAGATCAAAGCATACATCGGGACAGACAGACAGCGGGAGGCGACATTGTTTTATACTATGTAATGAAGTTCTTTAGCAATGTGTGGACAAATATTTAATAAAATTCCTGCCGAAATTAGGAACTTGCCGAAAAGGCTTTTTGTAAAAAAATATGAGGTTTTTTGACACAGATCTTATTTAATTAATATTTAATAAATATTATTCTTCTAATCTTATTTAATAAACGAATTAATATAAAAAATAGCTGTTACCCGCGACTTCGTACGCGTATGCTTAGAACCTTAATTTTTATTTTGTTAAGAATGCATTCTGTGCATTTAAAGAACATTTCATAAGTTTAATCCCCTATTTTACCCCCTTCGGGGTTGATTTTGCAAAAACGTTAAAACACGTATTTCTTTATTTAAAGTCAAAAAGTAGCCTATGTTCTTACCCCGAATGCAATACATTTTCTTATCAAATTTCATCAAGATCCGTTCTGCCGTTTAGCGGTGAAAACGTAACAAACAGACAGACAGAGACACTTTCGCATTTATTATATTAGTATGGATAAATAATAAAATAGAATACTACATAGTTTATAGCCAATGTTCTTTGGTGAAATATGTAAACTTAGTGTATAACTCAATATCTGTTACCTACCATATTTCTTGCAAATAAATAATTTCTATTTCATCCAAATCGTGTATAACGTTATGGAGTGATCGAGTCACAAACATAAAAACCTCCACATAAACTTAAACATCATACTTTCGTGGGTAGGAATCGAATCCACAACCTGCATCCTCATGGAACAATTAAATACATTCATTCCAGCGCTCGACGAAGCAACAAGTGTGCAGACGCTTTTTTGCTTTCTAAGAGTGATGCTGTTTGCGGTGCTGGTGTTTCTTCGTTCCTATATTTTTTTCCTGAGAATGAATTGTGGAGGCGAAACACGTGTCGAATCTCCTTTGTGTCTAACTCAATAAAATAGATTGATGGGATAGTACTAGATACTTTTATTTATTTCAACCTATTTAATATTTTGTTATGAATTTCCGCATACTTACGCCTGAATCAATTATGTACTATTCAGTGTTAATATAAAACATTTTTTGTCGGCAACATGCAGTTTTAATCTCTGGTATTGCAAACGTTCATAATTAATTACCATCAGGTGAGCTGAGTGCTTGTTTGCCGGCTCGGTTGTATAAAATCTCACTAGATAAGGTCACTAAATAAGTTTTAGTGACCTTATCTAATGAGAGATGTCCTGGCGCGGCCTCGCTGTTGACGATGAGTCCGACGCCGACGAGTGCGGAGGCCACGTCTTGGAAGAAGTATTAGTTACCTTATCTAGTGAGAGATGTCCTGGCGCGGCCTCGCTGTTGACGATGAGTCCGACGCCGACGAGTGCGGAGGCCACGTCTTGGAAGAAGTATTAGTTACCTTATCTAGTGAGAGATGTCCTGGCGCGGCCTCGCTGTTGACGATGAGTCCGACGCCGACGAGTGCGGAGGCCACGTCTTGGAAGAAGTATTAGTTACCTTATCTAGTGAGAGATGTCCTGGCGCGGCCTCGCTGTTGACGATGAGTCCGACGCCGACGAGTGCGGAGGCCACGTCTTGGAAGAAGTATTAGTTACCTTATCTAGTGAGAGATGTCCTGGCGCGGCCTCGCTGTTGACGATGAGTCCGACGCCGACGAGTGCGGAGGCCACGTCTTGGAAGAAGTATTAGTTACCTTATCTAGTGAGAGATGTCCTGGCGCGGCCTCGCTGTTGACGATGAGTCCGACGCCGACGAGTGCGGAGGCCACGTCTTGGAAGAAGTATTAGTTACCTTATCTAGTGAGAGATGTCCTGGCGCGGCCTCGCTGTTGACGATGAGTCCGACGCCGACGAGTGCGGAGGCCACGTCTTGGAAGAAGTATTAGTTACCTTATCTAGTGAGAGATGTCCTGGCGCGGCCTCGCTGTTGACGATGAGTCCGACGCCGACGAGTGCGGAGGCCACGTCTTGGAAGAAGTATTAGTTACCTTATCTAGTGAGAGATGTCCTGGCGCGGCCTCGCTGTTGACGATGAGTCCGACGCCGACGAGTGCGGAGGCCACGTCTTGGAAGAAGTATTAGTTACCTTATCTAGTGAGAGATGTCCTGGCGCGGCCTCGCTGTTGACGATGAGTCCGACGCCGACGAGTGCGGAGGCCACGTCTTGGAAGAAGTCCCCGCGATAGTCGCGGGGCGGCGCCACTAGAGGGGTCTCGTACTTCATGATAGCGCGCATCACCGTCTCCAGGGCTGTGCGACCTGGGGGATTACAACAATAATATAAATGTCTTCCTCAGAGCTCGAAAGAAACTTCGCACTTTAATAATTTCACGACACTGATTCGATATAATTAGTCATACGGTTAAAAGTCGCCCTCGCTTGCACCATGACTTATATCGTTAACGAACATCCTACTAAGGTCCTGAACTCAGCATAAAAGCTGCTCTACATGGTTGATAGTGGCTACCTACCATGTATAGCTGCGCTGGTTTTCAGTCAGGGCCTGGAAATAGTGACTAATACTAGAATTAAAGATAAACTAGCTGTTCCCACTGTTAGACTCGCTAAAGTTAATAAGTCTTATAAGGCAATGTGTACGCTTCTATAACAAGGTCCCAAGCGACGTGTTAGATTTGTCGATTGGTAAATTTAAAAACGTAATTAAACAGAAACTGTCTATTAAAGCATTTTATAAAATATCTGATTATTTAGATGACAAAAAAGCTTGGGATGAATCTGCTCCAACTCGACTCGGCATCCGTAACAAAATTGTCAAGGATCATACAAAAAAGTGTTAAGACCAGACATGTTTCTTGCCGGATTCTTCTTGAACTGGCGTTAGGAGGAACCGGCACCTAGATTCACTAGCATGTAAGAAGACGATTCAAAATGGTCCTTGTGATTGTATTGAATAAAGTTATATTGAATTTTTTGAATTTTATAGTTACGAAGTTTTAAAAATCGCACTATGCTGAGTCTTTACATCGATCCGATTTGTTAAATAATCATCTGCGATCTTCTTTATACGTTCGTCCCTTAATTTAAATTTGTTTAATTGTTTTTTGGATATTGTTAGATGCATGTTATTTATTCTAACGTTGTAATTGCAATTAATACTTTCGTCGTTTAGATTTTTTATGATAGGAAAAAGATGTGGTTTCTTGGACCCGACGATCTTATTTAATCTGGATTGCCATCCTTCTATGACATTTGTGGTTCGATGAGGTCTTCCGTAACAGCTCATGATTGCCAATATCTCAGCCACTGTTTAACGTAGTAGTCAACAAAATCATTCATCATCATCATTGTCAGAAGAAAAATCAAAATTAATCGAAAGGAAGCCCTCAGAAATATTTGCCGGTGGCAGATGTGCTAAGGCAGTATATAATGCTATTGTTTTCTTCTGTTCTTTAGTATATGGTATGTCGGGTGGGTGGTTACATTAATTCTTTAAAATAAGAAATATTTTATACCTAAATCCAATCTATTCCTGAAAAAACACACATCTGAACTCATTTTCAAAATCACATATAATAAAAGAGGTTATAATCTGAGCTATAAATATATATAATCTCAATGTATTCTTAACAGAATAACCCAGCGTGCCATGGAAGCATAGAACTGAAGTAATGTGTGCGCAGACTTGAACTCCTAACATTTTTGAACTCAATCGTACCACAGTCGGCAACGCGCTTTCAGAAGGATCGAAGTTTATATAATCATATAAATCTCATATAAATGATATATTTAAACATGTAAAGGATGATCACGAGTACCGTTGGTCGTTGAATGCAGATCAGTAAGTTGTTAGGGAGACTTGGCTCGGTAGAGATGCACACTCACCATACTTGTTGTCGATGTTGAACTGACTGAGGTCGCGGGTCTCGGTGGCGCGGCGGTCGCCGTGCGTGAGGGCCCCGAGGGACTCCAGCCGCTTGGCCACGGTGGAGGCGAAGCGCCGCTCGCCCGCGAGGTCAGAGATCAGGAATATGTACTCCGGCGCGTTCACTTGGTTCGACCGGTGGGTGCGACCTGGTGGGTGCACACGAGTGACACTACTTTTTAACCGAAGAAAACAGGGTGTTATTCATAAATGATGCTGGACAACGCACCCGATCCCATCTAGCCTAATCTAATGACCAAATGACTGATAGAATAATTTATATACTTTTAAATAGATACACATTATGATACCTTATAACACCCCAGACACCGAGTAAACACCTATATAACACACAAATGTCTGTCTAGAGCTCCCAAATTAGATCTTGAAACCCGAACAGTGAGAGGAAAAATTTATCTATAAAATTTATCTATAAAATACGAGTTCCGAAAATACTGGAAAGCATTCCAAAAAAAACTCCATAGAAGACACAACAAAATCTCTGTCAAACAAATCATAGACACAACTAAAGATTTTTTTTATACCAAAGTACTTAAGATGAAATAAAACCAGATAAAAACTAGCGACCCTTACAGTAGTCGCATATGATGTGTAACATCTGACGTTCTCAAAAGAATGGGTTGGTACCATCTGAAGGCCAACTCTATCATCGCGCACGCTTATTGGTCAAACCAAATAGCGCGTGCTTCCCCTGCTTCTTGTTACACACTTCCGTCACTTTTCACATAATCACACCTACAGGTTGCAGGAAAACGAGAGAAAAGATGTAATACATCAAAAATTACTTAAATGCTTCTATACCAACGTTCGAAGCACCGTTATGCCAGGAAATATCGATGAGCTGAAATGATTAATTCCAAATTACTACACAAATTTTAACACTTTCGGAGACATATATACCTAGAAATTAAGAAATACGAACCACCGCCTAAGAAAAGATTACACGTCTAAAATCACTAAAATCAATATATTCAAGAAGAAATTAAGAAACTATATTTCTGTCAGAATTACTAAATTCCAGATTATGAACTACCCTAGACAAAATTGGATAAATAATGATATCGTAAAAGCAATTAACAAAAGAAACAAGCTGCTCACCATTTGCTAGGTACTATGGCAAGCTTCCCCGGCGACAATCGAATCCGCAACCTTCTGCGTCTCAGCTAAGCCTTGGCCCACTGCGCCAGAGGTCGTCATATGAACGTTAAGCTACACTGTGCGGGGCCAGTGACCGCAGTGGCATATTCATGCTTAGGAGGGCACGTGAAAACGCGAGGGAATCCTCATAGCAGCATAGCTTAGTATTTGCTTAAGATTTCTGTAATCTTACCGAATTGCTGCACAGCTCTGTCGGCCGACCAAGGCAGTTCTAATGTTATGTGAACTCGCCGTCTTTGGTTTCTCGCTCTGAAACAAACAAATCATCAATTTCCATACAAACTATGAGTATAATGGTAGCGGTATAGTGGTAGCACCCTGCTTTTTAACTCTAAGGCAATTGTTGGAATTTGGTTGTGCACCAATGAATTTTTCTTGAGGACAATTTTTATGCACCAGGGCTCTCTAACGGTGAAGGCAAAATCGTGAAGACCCTTGACCCTAGTGAGTTCTGCAAGTACTGAGCATGTCTTTCCTATGGATAGGTGTGATACGGAGCTGGCAGGGTGGATAGGTGCTGCCAGCCTATTCCATCTAAAAACCGACGTAGACACTACAACATCCTGGACCCAGTGAAAAAATCCACTTGTGTATTTCGACTAGTTAGAAAGCAAGGACCTGTTCATAGTTATTTCATTTAGAAACTTAAATACAGCAATACTCATTACTGTTTGTAGGCAGATCATCATGAATAATAATAAAAACTAGTGGTCGCCTACTGGTCGACATTCGACCATAATTAATTAATGTGATTTGTATGCATAATTTTAAAAAAATATTAGCATGCACTCCTTCTTTATATAAACTATAAGTGTGTGAAATTTCATACACCTCCGTCCGCGCAATTTTCGTAAAAAGGGCTACAAAGTATTAGCTTCACATATATAGAATATATAGAAAACTTTATTGAGAACATGACATTTTAGGTACATTTAAATAAAACTAATGCTACAGCTACAATGTAATATGTCCTGCAAAGGGCGGTCTTATCGCATATGGCGATATCTTCCAGACAACCTATGTGAATATGTCAAAGTTACATGTTTTTTACTATAGCGTGCAAAAGCAACAAAAGGAAACGTTGATGCGTGTCAAATAAACATTTTCTTCCTATATGTGTATGAAAGAAGTGACTATTAAGATGACGGATGTGTTCGATTTCTACTGTTGAATTGAGAGTAGTTTGGTAAATCACCATCTAACTCTTTTCGACGGATTGCCGCTGGTTGCGGTATGTGGACTATGAATCCGATTTAGGCATCTAACAATAAACGGACAAGTGTTAGGTGTTTCCTACCTCCTATCGCTCTGCAGTGAGATACCGCTGGAGGCAGCTTCTGATATGATAGCGACGTCTTTCTCTCCGTCCATGAAACGTTGTTTCTCCGTCAGGTTGAGGGTCTCTAATGGCACGTCGCCTTCTGCGCGGCTCTCGTACTGGATCTGTCCGTCTTCTGTTTGCACAACCCGTCCTTTGCGACCTGTCATCTGGAAACAGACGTATATATTACTTTATATACTAATGGGTTAGTGTAGTAATAGTTGCGGCGATAGGCTTGCAACCTGACACTACAGTGCAAATATAATGTTTAAACATGGTTCTGCCTGAAGATCTACTGAGCCCGGGGATAACATTAACATGTTTTTTTTACAGTAAAGTGACAGAAACGGTCAAGCTGAGAAAAAACCGTGGTAGCCGTGGTATGGTAGGTCAGGCGGAAAAAAGAAAGTCATGTTACAAGAGAATGAGAGTAGAGAAGAATAGGCAGTTGTGCTGACGTCACCTAGTGGAATATGAGCAGGGAGATTATGTTAATAAGTTTACAGTGCTGTTCTAAACTTTATCTGTAAGATTATATTGTTAATTGGTCACTTGTTGGTCCATCAAAAAAAAACATTAATGGACAATTCAGACACGATCCAACCACAAACTATGATATATATAATACTTATTTATTATAAATACATAATTTATAACACCCAGCCACAGAACAAACACCTACACAATGTTTGTGGATAGAGATAGCACCCTCAACCTACAGTGCAGAACAATTTAGTTTCGACCAAATGTCAATTTTATCTTCTCTTTCGTAGGTTCAACTATTGTGAGCTAGTGAGCTAGGGTGTGTATAGTTCACCTCTGCGACATTCTCGGTGCCACCTAACTCGTCGACAAGTTGGTCGAGAGTGTTGGGAGGCAGCCGTTTCCCGAGCCGCTCGATGGCGGCCAGTAGTTCCTCCTTCATGCTGCAAGCTCGCTCTATGGCCGATCGCGGCGGCGGCTGGTTTCTTGTGGGTCCTGAAATTGTTAATAAATAAATAACGTGTTCAGAACGAGAGTGGCTCGGCACCCAATTCATAAACACAGTTCCAAACTTTGTGATCCGAAGGCTCAAGATTTTGTAAATGCGGACACATAGGATAGAAGATCTCATGACATTATCTTTCCATGTCTTAATGCAGGACATTTCACACAGCATCGTCCGGCCCCAAAGTAAGCATTGCTTGTGTTATAGGTACCACATGACTGTACACATGATGTACTACTTTTACACCTTTTTGGGCATGAATGTGGCATAGAAGTGGATACTCGTAGAACAGTGGCTCGAGAAGCGAGATGGATGGACGGCATTATTAAAATCGCAGACCGTAGATGGACGAAACAAGTGCAGAATCGTAAGTCGTATAGTGCAGAGTTGTAAATAATGATACAAATGAATACCTAAATAGAGTCCATTAGTGCCGATGGGAGTTCCCGTTAGACTTTGTCCGGTGTTGGTGGTGACGGTGACGGGGGCGACGGTGGTCGGCGCGCTGTTCTTGCGTTCAAACATAGTTTCAATCTTATCCTGTGTGGTGTTAGGCTTCTTTTTGGGTGTCGCTGTGGCTTTCTTCTTTTTTAATGGTTTCTTCTTCTGACGGCCGATCCAGGGATCTGTGAAATATGTTTGTTATACATGACAGCCAATAACTTGAGATTGAGTGAGATTTTTGTGGTATAAAATTTTGCATTTTGGAGTGTCGAGTAGAGCTTATAATAATGAGTCTACTATTTAATTGTCATTGTGGAATGAACGTCTTGGATTTTCTTGTTTTCCTCGTTGAAGCAATCACAAAGCAACATAAGTAATACACTTTATTACATATATGTAACAATTTATTTATTCAAATTTCGCCAAAACATTTAATAACACGTGAAAAAACTAATTAATTTAGAAGTGCTATGTAACTTCAACAAGCCGAAACAAGCCATAGGTTATTTCTCCGAAACTGTTCACCTCTGCATTGGAGGATATTTTCAAGCTCTTGTACTGGCATAGACATGGTATAAACATCAATGGCGAACACATCACTCATCTTCGATTTGCCGACGATATAGTCCTCATGGCAGAATCTCTGGAAGACCTTGGCACAATGCTCAGCGACCTTAATATCGTGTCCCAACAGGTGGGTCTTAAAATGAACATGAGCAAGACGAAAATCATGTCAAATGCTCATGTTGCACCCGTCCCGGTACATATTGGGAACGATATAATCGAAGTTGTAGACCATTATGTCTATTTGGGTCAAACGATTCAACTAGGCAAGTCCAACTTCGACAAAGAGGTCAGCCGACGAATCCAACTCGGATGGGCAGCGTTCGGGAAATTACGGCACATCTTCTCGTTACAGATACCGCAGAGACGCAAGACGAAAGTCTATAATCAGTGCGTGTTGCCAGTGATGACATATGGAACTGAGACTTGGTTAGCGAACTATTGGCCTCATACACAAGCTCAGAGTCGCGCAACGTGCTACGAAGAAAGCTATGTTGGGTGTTTCACTACGTGATAAAATTCGCAACAAGGAAATCCGTAGAAGAACCAAAGTCACCGACATAGCACTCAAAATGTTTCTTGTATTGTATTATTGTATTATTTGTATTGCAAGTTGAAGTGGCAATGGGTAGGCCATATAGCTCGCAGAACTGATAACCGTTGGGGAGTAAAAGTTCTCGAATGGGACCAAGGACAGGAAAACGAAGCGTAGGACGAACCCTTCACCCGATGGACTGAAGACATTGTAAAGATCGCAGGAAGTCGGTGGATAGAGAGGGCTCAAAATCGTTCTTCCTGGAAATCTATTGGGGAGGCCTATGTTCAGCAGTGGACTTTATAAAGGCTGTTATGATGATGATTATGATGATGTAACTTCATAAAATGACAAACGAAGAATCCAGCATTTTCAACCCAAACAAAAACAAAATCCAAATCGGTTTATAGATCTGAACTAACAAACATAATAAAATACAAACAGAGTTGAGTCGTTCCAATGCGTTACAAATATAAGACAAACGCCTCTCAACTCGAACACTGCCTAAACACTGCTTCAAATGCGGGTCCCTATTTGTCATCTTACAAAAGGGGCTGGCCCTAGTTAAAACCACCGCTAAAACTATTAAAAGTTGATCACTATCAACTTTTGATAAATGTTGAGAGACGTTTTTAAGTAGAGGGGATAATGAATCGCTTGACGTTATCATCGATGGCTTACCGTCGTCACTATCACTGCCGCCCTTGAAGGGGTTGAAGTCGCTGAGTTCAGAGTCGGAGCCGACGCCGGGCGCGGGCTCGCGGTCCGAGTCCAGTTCCAGTTCGTCCTCGGAGCCGCGCACGAACTCGTCCGAGGACGAGCCGCCGCGCAGCCGCTTCGCCGCCACGTTGGCTTGCTGACGTGACGTCACTTCAAACAAAACAATACTTATTTTAATACCCACTTGAACCGGCCGTCCAGTTCGGTTGGTAGTCACGCCGCTTGATGCGCTGCAGGTTGTGCGTTCGATCCTCAGCTAGGATAAACCTTTGGGTGAATAATATAATTGTTTGTTCTGTGTGGGTGTGTTAATAAATACCATACCTATGTATTTGCAAAATAAAAGACGTATTATTATCGAACACGATACTTCAGCTGTACTCGGTGAGGAGTTTGGAAATCCTGCAGATTCCAGGATACGCTGGCAGTCAGTGTTCTTGCAAATTAATCTGGGAAATTTCACACAATTCCCTATCTATTATCAACTATAAAAGAGCGCGGGATGTTCATCAAATGGTAGATTTTCTAGAATCAATTGATCGATTGATCTTCGAGCAATTTTTCACAGGTCTGGATTGCTTGGAAGTGTGATATCCTGTTTTGACCTGATGCTGTAGCTTCACCTGAAATCTGCAGAATACTCTACTTCTCACCAACTCACAGCAAAAGGTTTGAGAAAGGTTCGAATCATCTTGACGAAAAGGTTACTACTGTTTTTGAATATAATTTTCACTCGAAAACATTTACCATGATCTGTGTTTGTTTGCTTCCGGATGTTTCGGCCCAATTTTCTACTTCTTATCTTGTCACCGGTTATTGTGAACTAGTGCGGTGAGAGGATCAAAGTGCGCAACCGAGGCTCCTTTCGTGCACTAGGCACAAGTCTTTGAACTTCGTAGATTCTACGACACGCCGGTTACCTGTCCACGTTTTCCTAAACCGTTTGAGAGTACTGGTAGCGCACATGCGGACATACATTTATTGAACAGAATAATCCATCGGTGCACTACCAGATTCGAACCCATAGCCGTAGAATCAGAAGGCGGGGTCACTACCACTAATCAACCGGTGCTCTCTCGGCACAGTTGCATGCATCAAGATCACGAGATAAACCGTTTACATATCGTGGTAAATATTCCGTTTTAAGTGAAAACGGTGAGATGTGTCGTATATTGCAGAAGGTAAAGACTCACGCTTCCTCTTGGAAGTGTTAGCGTCATCGTTGAGTCCGTTCCCGTTAGTGTTGAGGAGGGGCCGCACGTGTTGTGTGGGCGGGGCCGGGGGTGTGGGCGGGGCCGGGGGCGGGGCCGGCAGCTTGGCCTTGCCCTCGAGCCCGAGCAGCCGGTTGATACGGCCGCGGTCCGGCGCGGGGAAGTGCTTCTCTACTAACGTCTGGAACACCCCTCTGTGAACAATATTATAACCTTATCCAGTCTAACCGATAATTATCTATTCCGTAAAATAATAATAATAATATTTATTCAAAATTTACATTGTTCAATAATATCTAGTAACAAAATTCTAAAACTTATTTAATTAAAGGTATGAACAAAACGAGCCTGAACTAGATAGGTACATACATTCTAAAATAATCACCTACATTGACATTTTATTTCAGATTCAGTGAGATATATAAAATAGTATTAAAAATCTTAAACTTAAAACTACAAATAATGCAAACATTATAAAAATTTAAATACAAAACAAAAGATAAATTGCGAGTTAGCGGAATTGTAAACAGGTAATTGTTAACAAAGTAATGATACGTAAGTATTTTTCTAGTTTGTACGTGTAATTATTTAACGTAGAAAATGTGCAAACGTTGTTTATTTAACTTGACTTACAATTTAAGGTTAGTAGGGCACCGTGATTGATTACTGTCTTAATTTTTATTTTTGTTTTTTTTACTTATGAACCGACACTAGAAATATTTTAAATCCAAATAGTCTTCTTAGGCATTCTTAGGCACCTCCATAATCTAAGGAGTTAATATACCTTTTTTCTGCTATTATTTTTGCCGGGCATTCAGCAGTTCCTGTACAATGTATACTCGGCTTATTGAAGTGGACGCAAGTGGCGCACTTTGGTTCATCTGCCTTCTTCGTGCATTCCTTAATAGAATGACCAGGAGCAGCACAGTGGCCACAGGTGTATGTAGGATCCCGATATGACTTGGCCGCGTGACCATACTGATGGCACTTATAACATCGAGTGATCAAAGTAAAGTCTCGCACAGGGCAAGACGACCAATTCACATAAACTCTATCTTTTGTTATGAGGGCTTTCCTTATATCTGCAGGTACTTCAATGACGTAGTTACAGGTCTCAGCTGTCCTCTTGCCTGACTTATGGCTTATCTAATGGAGGATAAAAACTGGTCAAGAGAAGAATTCTTAAGTGTATCGGCCAGATTCTGGTGATAGAGACACGTAAAAACCTCTTTTTCAGCCATCGATGACGGCACACCGACAATTACAACTCTGGGCTTCCGTTTACATGGCTCATCGATCGTAAGGTCAGAGTTTTTAAGCTGCATCGATTGCTTGAGCTTCTCAATGTCATCTTTAGTTTCAGTGCTTATTATTATTCCTCCGTGCCTTGTTTTTCGAGGGCCTCTTATGTGAAAATGTTTGTTCGTTTTGAGAAACACGGGTTTTTAATCAGACGATTAAAAACGGGAGCGAGAGGACGGATTGATCTTATCCTGATGAAGATCCAGCTAGATGAATCGAGAGGAAGTGTAGTTTTCGTCTTGCTAATGTTCATTTTAGGACCCACCTGTTGGGAGACGTTATTGAGGTCGCCGAGCATTGTGCCTAGGTCTTCCAGCGATTCTGCCGCGAGGACTATATCGTCGGCAAATCGAAGGTGAGTGACGCGTTCGCCATAGATGTTGATACCATGTCTGTGCCAGTACAAGAGCTTGAAAACATCCGATGCAGAGGTGAACGGTACGGAGAAGTAATATCTCCCTGCCTCATCCCTTTATGCGATAAGATTAGATTCATACTCTGGTCCTGGAGTCGGATAGACCCTGTACTGTACAGACATTTAAACACTTCGATATACCGATAGTCGATTTGGCACCGCTGGATTGACTGCAACACTGCCCAGGTTTCGACAGAATCAAAGGCTTTCTCATAAACCATAAACGCTAAACAAAGTGGCCGGTTATACTCTTCGGTCTTCTGTATAACCTGCCGGAGCGGATGGATGTGGTCTATGGTGTTAAAGCCCTTTCGAAGTCACAGACTTACTAACAAGTAATTAGTATTTTAGTTCACCACTTATGAGAATATATAGATCATATAAAAAAAATAGAAAAAAATATAAAAAAAATATTTATTACACACCACATATAACAAATGGATACAGTTTCATTAAAAATAAATGAGTTGTTGCTACCTATCGTCTTATTTCTATACATGGAGTGTCGAACTTACTCTAATTATTGACAGTGGTACCCACACTAGATATATAGACAACCTCTGTGGCGCAGTGGGCTAAGTTTCGGCCGAGATGCAGAAGGTTGCGGGTTCGATTCCCGCCGCGGGACAAATGTTTGTATGATCTGCCAGTATTTGTTTCGGGTCTTTCTATGTATAATATGTATGTATTTACAAAAAAAATAAGTATATAAGTAGTATATCAGTCATGTGGTACCCATAACACAAGCTCTGCTTACTTTGGTGCCAGATGATGCTGTGTGAAATGTCCGGGATTATTTATTTATTATTTATTTATATCTGTATTGCAGGTACCTTGATATACGATCATTATTACACGAGATAATTGTAGCTTCGGTTCATAGCTAACCATTGAATGAAAGTACAAAAATAATAATAATAATAATAATAATATTCTATACATATAGTTCTTATAAACATATAATATAGATATAATGTCATATACTATAATAAAATTATATAAATAGATCATCCTAACTAATTAGATACCTCTAATTAATCAGATTGATGGGACAATAAGAAGTTCTGTGCATTCATACGATAATGTTTTCAGCCAGGTAGTTATAAAGTGTTTGGCTTCTAACATTGAGCAGTGTTTGATTGAGCAGATTTTTGCAACCTTATTGTAGAGTAGGATTGAAAGAAAAGGACTAAATCTCCGGGCAAAAGAAGTTTTAACCGAGACGTTATTAAGTTAACGATTCTACGCTCAAGCATACTTTTATAGTCGTCAGAATTAAGGACGTATTTATGTACTTGAAGGGAAGTGTACAAGATGAATAGTTGCCGAACATTGAGAACTTTACTTTCCCTATACACGTCCTCTGTGTGATACCTAAATGGTTTTTTTAACATTGTTTTTAATACAGACCTTTGGGCAATCTCTAAGTCTATCATAAAGGTTTTGCAGGCGCCACCCCAATTAGTAATGCAGTAAGCCAGAATCGACTGACACAGACTGATATAGATGGATCTCAACAAGTCCAAGTCTGCGGAGTTTCTAAGAAGTCTCATTACATTTATGATTTTACGTGTTTTTGAAGCCAAGCTACTGATATGGCTTTTAAAGTTAAGGTTTTCATCTAATGGTATTCCAAGGTATTTTATGACTGTTGTTCTCTCAATTTGCTTGCAACTACATAAGTTATTTGAGGAAAAACTATTACAGGTATGAATTTTAAGTACGGAAAAAGAAGGGGAAGGCTTGGAGGCTTGAGTCTTGTGAAAGCATATGAATTTAGTTTTTTGTGTGTTTAATGTCAGCAGGTTTGATTGAAGCCAGCGATAAACAGTAGCCATACCCTGCTCGACATTAGCAAGAGCATCATGCCAATTGAGGCCATGAAATATAAGGGCTGTATCGTCAGCGTAACAAATTATCTCTGAGTTTGTGTCTAAGTTAAGTATGTTGTTGATGTAAACATTAAAAAGTGTAGGCCCAAGTATGCTCCCTTGGGGGACTCCGTAATTTATTAGTTGGGGAGAACTGGTGACGCCGTCTACTGAAAGACACTGTTTCCGCTCAGTTAAATAGCTACTGAACCACTGAAGTGCAATTCCTCTGATACCCAAGTTTTCAAGTTTTTTAAGTAGAATGGGAACGGAAACAGTGTCAAAAGCTTTGGCTAAATCCAGAAACACCCCCACGCAGCACTTGTTTTGATCCAAATTAGTAACTATGTTTTTAAGTAAAAGTGATAAGGAGTCATCCGTCGACTTACCTAGTCTAAAGCCAAACTGTCTATTGGAAATAATATTCCATTTTTCAAAGTATTGAACTAGTCTTCTATTTACAATTTTTTCAAGTAGCTTAGAAAAAACACCCAGCAGTGAGATTGTGCGATAATTATCAGGCAAGTCTCTAGGGCCGGTCTTATGAATTGGTTTAACCGCAGCCAGCTTCCAAGAATCAGGGAACATGCCGGTAATCAAGCTTCGATTAAATATAAGAGTTAAGGGTACTATAACATAATTTTTAATTTGTTTAATAAGTATATTTGAAAATCCATCTATGCCCGGAGCCTTATCATTACGAAGATTCATGATGAGATTTTCTATTTCAGATGTATCAGTAGGGTGCATGTAAAAAGAATGTACGAAGGAATTATCGGCATTAACTGCACTAGCAAGATTTTCTTGTGAAGTATGAAGTTCAGTTAATATAGAATTAGCAAATTGTTGGCCCACTGTCGAAAAATATAAATTGGAACGGTCTAGTGACTGCTTAGCGCTTATAGTACCTGGTGCTGATAATAGCTCAATAGGTTCACGTTTGGTCTTCGATGAGTAGCAGATGTTCTTAAAAGACTTCCATAACTTCTTTGGTTTGTTTTTATTACTTTCAAGTTCTTTCCTCTCAAAATCGTGCTTAAGTTTACGCAGTAAATTATTGCAAAAATTGCGATATCTAGTGTACACCGTTCTTAATACATTATCATTAGGGGTCCGTCTCGATCGAACATGTAGTCGGTCACGATGTCGCATACAGCGTAGAAGGCCAGGCGAAATCCATGGCTTTAGGATACGTTTATTACGGCTAACAAGACATTTTTTTGTGTGTTTACCAATTATTTTATTTAGTGTACTGGTAAATTCTTTAACTTATTCGTTAACATCATCCATATAAAGCAATGAAACCCAATCTATAGAACCTAAGTCTCTATTAATAGATTCCATATCTCTCTTGTAAGTAAAGTTCATAGGAATACATATATTGTTTTTGTTGACTCAATGAAAGCCCCGCCATCAACAACTCGTGATCAGTTATATCAGACTCACAAACAATACCCACAATACAAGAGGCTCTGGACTTAATAAAAATATGATCAAGACATGATAGACCTCTTGTAGGAATCGTGATAGCTGGGATTAAACCGTGTTCTGATAAAAGGCACAAATATCGAACATTCACTAGTTGTACATATATTTATGTTTAAGTCACCAGCCATCACAAGATTTTCTTTACTTACATTCATGGTCAGGATGTTGTCCAGCGAAGAAATAAATGGGTCAAGATTTCTATAGGTTGGAAAACGATATACACCTAGGAGTGTTATCACATTAGGAATTTCAATTTGCAGACATTCTGCATCGTCTATGGAGAGTTCCAAGACATTCGGTTGCCAGATATCTCGTACGTAAATTACTACACCCCCATTTTGATTTCTTATTTTAGTCGTATTAAAAACTGCATAGATTTGGATTAGAGGAATGATAGAAGTGTCGCTGAGCCAGCACTCAGTTAGAACAATTACATCGCAACTTATTTTAAGTCGATTGAAAGTTATTAGAAAATTATCGAAATTTTTGTTTATACTTTTGATATTTAACGTTAAAACTGTAAAATTAAAGTTGGAACTTATAATTGTGTTGACATCTTCGGGAACTGGGAGCGCATGACAAGCTATATTCATAGAATCTAATTCTGATATAATGTGATCTAAATCCATTAATCTAGATGATTGTTAGCACAGCTTATTACCGATGTTGGTAACATGAAAACGTATGTATAGCTGTCATCTATCTTTTGAATTGATTGAATCTTACGGTAAACGTTTGTTGTGTAAGCTCGTAACTTTTTAGTACAATTTATTTGTTTTAATTTGAATGTTGTAATGTATGTACGTTGTATATTATTGTTATATTAGACATATTGTCATAATCAAGCTATGTACTATTCAACTCCATTACTGCCTGATATACATGCCGGTCTGTTTTTTTTTTGTTTCCATTTTACTAGGTGTGGGTTAGGAATAAATGCCTAATTATTATAATTAATATTAATTAAGAGAGCTATGCCAACAGGGGTACTCACTTGGCAGTGGACACAAAGTCCGTAAGTTCGCCGTCATCTCTTTCCAGCTGGTCCAGAGTCCTGGCTTCGCCTGTGCTCTGCAGACCGATGACCACACATTTCCCGCACTTGACAGCTTCCCGAGCTGTCACAACAGCGTGGTTTACCTGCAGACAATCACAAACGAATACTCAATACAAATGAACAGAACACATTTTTACACCTTGAGATAAAAAAAAGAGCAAACCTAAAGGTCTGTCCAAACATCGAGCGGCAATCGAGCGCGGCCCACCGCGATATGATTGGACGACTACCGCGCGAACGCTTCTGGTAGCCAGGAGCGTTCTTGCAATACTTAATTGGCTTCGTCCTAACTAGAGCGCGGCAGAAATGTGTCCTGCAAACGCCGCGTGTTACTGCCGCGCTCTTGCCGCTCAATGTTTGGGCACGCCTTTACAGTAGTCGCATATGAAGTGTAACATCTGACATCTCAAATTGGTAATAAGCAACATTAGCATTCTCTCCTGAATTAGTTTATATGACAGCACACTTTATACACAACACTGTAGGTTAAGCGCACAGCTGATGCGCTCTCCTTCACTTTTTCGTCACACACACGCACGCACTGTTGGCTGACAGTACCAACCTGGAGGAAAATGGGTTGGTACCATCTCACGGCCAGATCTACCACAAGCGCGCTCATTGGTCAAATCGAATAGCGCGCTTACCCGGCCTCCTGTTACACACATCCGTCCCTTTTTACGAAATCCCTTCCACAGATTGCAGGAAAGATGTATCACATAGAAATCCTACTGGTGTAATACCGGGTTCGATTCTATGACCTTAGGAAGGCAAGGGTGCTATTACTACACCACCACACTAACAGAACTCTTGAAGAGGAAACTAGCCGATTATCTTTTCATATAAACATCAAAGAGGAAAGATGTTACACAACATAAAAATATTCTTGCCCCAAACTAGGCATAGCTTGTATTATGGTGACTGATAGAATACTCATATATCTTTAAATACATCCTAATAGTACTTTAAAACAGTCAGATATAATTTAGATATAATGGTATTGCTTACCTAAGCTGTCGGTCTCACCTTAGCCGCAATACACAGATACTTGAAGAACCGCTGGTGCGCCGACCAGAACTGTCCCCACATGGTCTTCTTCATGCGAGACTCCGCGTCTATTAGTTCCGCCGCTTCAGTGAACCTCTGCATGGCTTCTACCCACTGTCACAATATACTATAATTAGTGAAACTGCCACACGATTGGGTATACATTAAAAAGTCTGCCCTCTTTACATAAAAAGCCATTTGTTTAAAGTTTTTGTTTCGAAACTTGGCTGTTAACTGGTACTTGCGGTTTTTGTATGATCCTTCTTATAACCTTTTCTAGGAACATTATTTATTTATCGTAATCTAGGATTCAGTTATTGATTTAGTTTCATCTAGTAAAGTGTAGATATGCCGAACTTAAACCAATTTGAATCAACATTTTGTATTTAACTAGCTTATAACTTATGGGTGCATAGGTAGATAAATAAACATAAAAAAACATCAAACTAAGTACTACAGTAATGTCAGGACAAACCGTAGTGGTTTTAGATACTATATTTAATTTTAAGATATGTATCTATTGTTTAAATGTTAAATAATTGGAAAAATATATTATGTGTAAACTCTTTATAACGTTATCCTTTATAACGATAAACTCCCTATAACGTTGAAGTGAGCCCAACTTGGTTGGTTTGCGTTAAAACACACATATTGAAACACTCTTTATAGCGATACGCCATTCTCTATTACGAAGAAATGTGTTCATATTTTTAGACAGTAAATATTTATTATCGGTATTATTGTTTATGTTATGTTATCAGGTAATAAAAGACTTTGAAGCTCCGAAACATCCGAGGTCAGTCTAGCTTTTGTTATCCTTAATTGCCTTGAACACGTGCAGTATGACGCATTGTTTTCTCGGAAGTGATGGACTTCGACCAAGCATACTGGGTACCTATCGTATTATCAGTCGTAAACCTACTTTGAAACTGTTAACATGGCCAGTAAACGGAAAGCGCCACAATTAACAATCAACGCCAACAACAATCAACGCCAGAATAATGTACCCATCTCGGGGCCAATTGTAAAAGCTCCATATAACGATAACTCTCTATAACGACAAAAAATGCTCAGTCCCTTGAGTTTCGTTCGTTTCGTTAAGAGTTCACACGTATATTGAAAAAAATATACCAAAAGCAAAAATACTTTTTTAGCAAAACAATGTTTAAAAATATGTGGTGTCTATGTGAGAGGTGTGTGTAGTGCAGTGAGTATGTGATTAAAGTGACATAAGGAGACCATAACTCAACAAGTAGATAATTATACCTAGGTAAATAAATAGCATTAGAAACAATACGCTAGGACGAGGACTAGCACCTAAATTCACCTAGTATGTAAGACGTTTCAAAGCGATCCTTGTGATCGTATCGAATAAAAATATTTTAATTCGAAAACAGCTTGACCGGTGCATTTAAAGTTGAGCCATTAAACGAGCAGTCCCTGTAATGATGAGAGTACTGACCAGTGCGACGGACTTGTCGTAAGTCTCCCTGAAGGATTCACAGAGCGGCACCTCCTCGATCTTGAAGGTGACTCCGTGGAAGGAGAGCTGACGCGCGATGTACATGCCGCGGAGCTTCATGTCCATCGCCACTATCTCCATGGCGCCCACGCCTCTGCCAAACAACAATTGTATAACACAATAAGGCGCCATCTATGAATGTTGCTGGATCATTTCACACAACACCATCTAGCCCCAGCAGAGCTTGTATTATCGGAACGAGATGATTTAAGTGTTTTATTAGTGACTACTTCCAAGTGGGAAGGTCTTTTGTGGTGGGAAGTTCGCACCCTCCCTATGGTTACAACTGGAATGGAGTACCGCGGAATCACACGATTCCTGCGCCGGATATTCGGTTGCTGGATATTCGGCGCTCTAGCCGAGCCTACGCCGGATATCCGAAATCGGTCTGCGGCCAAACTACTATCCCTTGCCTCGCTAATACTTATATATACTTTTAAAACCTTTAGTCTAAATTTGTCCTTCCACTGAGAACTACTCGATTCCACTAAAATGGGGGTTTGACCACTGGTCAGGAATATACCTTTTCTCTACAGCGTTTATAAAGTCCATGAAGGTAGGGAATGGTGTGCCTTCCCCCCAAATTCCCAAACGCACCATATATGCCATATTCCTGAGGGAAAAAACGTATTAGTTAATATTAGCCATTTATATTCCACACTACATTTTGGCGTGAAAAATAAATAAACAATCTTCCACTAAGACTTCAGAGTTCGGACACAGAAAATATTTTTGATATGTATATCTTTCCTCAACAACAGTGTGTGTGTGTGTGTGTGTGTGTGTGTGTGTGACGAGAAAGAGAAAGGGAAATAGAGAAGGAGAATGCATGTCCGTCTATCTATCTGTTTCTTTGTCTGAGCTCTTGATGATACAAGCCAACATTATTGTAAGTTATTGGATATCAGTGGTCCATACAAATATTTATTAGGAATAGATTTGCGGAATAGTACTAAATATTTGTCTATAATAATAATCATAAATATTGGAGGACATTGCATACAACATCATCTAGCCCCAAAGTAAGCAACGCTTGTGTTATGGTGACCAGATGACTGATATAATACATATATATTGACCAGACCCAGACACAGAACATGCACCAATGTTCATCATACAAATGTTTATCCTGGGAGGGAATCGAGCCCTATGTTATATCTCTATGTTGTTTTTTATTAGTGGCAGTTTTTTCATAATATTTTGAAAAAACTGATTTTTAGGAGTGTAAAGAGGGGTTGGTTTTTTAATGTAATTTACTACTACTTTGGTACGCATATCATTCAAAAATACTACAAGGTTACAACAACAGTTTTTTGATAAAAAAAGAAAATAAAGTTCTTTTATTTTGTTAACTAGTTGGTGTTGAATTGTGCACTTGTCCAATTTATATTTTATTTAATACAATCAAAAGGATCACTTAGAAACGTCTTACATACTAGGTGAATTTAGGTGCAAATTCCTCGTAACCCAAGCCCTCGAAAAAGTATTGGTAACTAGTGTATAGTGTATAGTGTATAGTGTATAGTGTATAGTGTATAGTGTATAGTGTGGGTGGTACTAGGTACCTAGGTTCGGAGGCGCCCGTAGCGGAGGCGTAGACCACGCGCGCGTTGGGCAGCTTGGTCTGCAGCTCCAGCGCCGTCAGCCCCGTCTTGGTGGCCTTGCCCGACCCCACCGGACACAGGTTCTTGGCTTTGTGACACTCGTCAAACACGATCTGGGCTCGGTTCAGGACTTTATTCTTCACACACAAACTTATCTAATGGCAGCCAATGAGGGAACTGTAGAGGGACGGAGAAACTAACTAACAAACTCGTTTTCTATTTTTGATATCAAATGTTGGAGGAGCGTCCGAAGAACTGAAGTTCTAGTTTAGACGAGCTATACCTAACTTGAAAGAAAGAAAGAAGTTGTTCTTAACTACCCTCACTTGGTCTTCAGAAACCGAAATGTCCGCGATCACCTAACGACACACCACGCTAACAAAATCCACGCACTGAATAAAAACGTTAACCGTCACGCTGGGAATAAATTAATAGGCAATATACGATAACTACCCGTTAACTACTAATGGCCTTACTCATAAACAAAAGTTTAAAAAGTTGACATCCCTTTTGTAAGAAAGTGACAAATAGTAACAGGGCGAATCTTAAGCAGTGTTAAGGTAGCGTTCAAGTCGAAAGGCTTCTATAAGGCCGAAAAACTATATGACAGGAACGACGTAGTTAAGTGCTTCCTTCCATAATACCAATTCAAGATCCGTTTTTGAGTTTTGTTTTGTGTGGTCTAGACTGTCGTGTAAAAGGATACGCATCCGTCGAAATCGTCTCCACACCACTGCAAGAGCTGCTTGAGCCTGGTTCGGTACTTGGTGGTGGTGGACGACGTCTCCCCGATGAGTGCGGAGTACGTACTGAACACGACGCCTTTCTTAACGTTGCCGTTCACTCCGGACGAGATCTTCGCGTATTTGAACTGGGGAATGGAAATATTCATTAATAACCTATGGTATTCGGTGCAATTCTATATCTATTGGACGACCTCAGTGGCTTAGTGGACGAATGCCCGTCTGAGAAGCAGAAGGTTGTTCGTGACAAATGTTTGCATGGTCTGCATATGTTTGTCTCGAGTATGTGTTTTTTTATGTATAATATGTTTTTACAAAAAACAGTATGTAGGTTGTCTGGCAGAGATCGCTATCTAGCGATAAGACCGCCCATTGTACTACCGTGTAGCTAAACACTGTTTCTTATAATAGTCTAATGTATTTTGTAGTGTGCAATAAAGTATTTTCTATCTATCTATCTATGTACCTAAGTAGTATATCAGTTACGTGTTTCCCATAACACAAGCTCATGCTACTTTGAGGCTAGATGATGCTCTGTGAAATGTTCAGCAATATTTATCTACTAACTTTTTCCCGCGTGGTTCGAAGATAAGATGTGGTCAATACATTATTCCAGGTTCAAATCTATATGTTTCATGCAAATCGATTAAGACTTTATTGAATGATTGAGTAACATACAAACATTCAAATCTTACGAATATTATTGATGCGAAACTTTATATGATGTGATGTGTATGTTTGTGATGTAATCACATCACAACAGCTGGACAGCGTCTTAGCTTTGCCATTCAACGTAGGAATGCCGCCGCTGACCTCTGCCTGTGATCTGGATTAGTTTAGTCCACTACAGATCTTAGATAGCTTAACTGTTTGTTATGTATTTAAAACTACTTTATAGTAATAATTTACTACATATCAAGAATGCTAATCCCTGCAGTGGGTACAGAGTGAAGTATTGACTCTATGGTCTCAGCCTTACCTTATTAAGCGGGTAGACTTCAATCCTATCAGCTCCGATATCCTTCAGATCTCGTTCCGCGTCATACTTGAGGTCATTAGATACGGACACCCAAATAGCTCGCTTGCGTCCCTTCATCCAGTTCTCGAAGATAATGCCGGCGATAGTTCGCCCTTTGCCGACACCGGCGCCGTCGCCTACAATAAACGAGAGTTACAGCGACTAGAGCACAAGCACTGGTGACTGAGTTGAGTCAGTCTCAATCCTACGTTCGGCGAAGCAACAAGTCTGCAGAGCAGTGTTTTTTCGCAAAGTGCGGAGAATGAGTTGAAGTGTTCCTGAAGATGCTCGTGGAGAGACGTAACTTGAGACGAATGTTTTTTTTAAGATTGTATGTGTACTTCGTGCGCTAACTTTTGCGTGGCTTTCCAATTGTCGGCGGGGCAGACGTGCATGCCTCTGCATCGTATTTAACTCATTACGAATATATTGGCGGAATAGTACTAAATATTTGTTTATCTGTTTAATATTTTGGCATAGACATTCTTTCGATTCACCTTCATCACTGTGAGTTTACCCTTTTCATCTTCTTAATGAATTTTGGAAAAATCGTTCTTAGTGAGCGCCTACACCTCTTCAAGAATGCTCGTGACAAATTTCAAACCTGTAACCCTTGAAGTTTTGGAGATTTCGTCATGATTGAGTGAGACAGTGAGTGGACTTTTCCTTTATATATACACATAAAGCATTTTAAGACACAGGCATTACATTTATTTACTAACGTACTATTTTGTCGACGGAAACATCGCGATTGGCATGTTTCATCCAGAGAATCTTCATCAAACTCACCAGAGTTTGATCCGCGATTCGCACTCAATACACATGAATGTAGGTTACCTATAAGGAAGCCGGCTCTAGTTTTGTCCGGCAGCATGTTCTCGTGCGCCTGACAGGCGTACACGACGGCCTCCAGCTGCAAGGCGGAGATCATGCCGCCTTGCACCGTCTCGTGCGGAAGGCTCAGCTTGTACGTCACGTCGATCGGCTCCACTGACGAAAGGGACGCTGTCTCCACCACTGGATCCGGGTGTTTGCGTCCTAGTTTCACTGGGAAAAGAAAAAATATATTTTAAAAGCAGCTATATTGACAATCATCCTGTTGCGCCAACTACATAGCTCGACTTGTTGGCGGGCGGACGCAATAAAAAATCAACACAACGCCATCTAGTATCGAGTAGATACACTATAAAGTTCACGTATGTAATGTATAAAGGCGACTTAGATGGCTATATCTCTCTCTTATAAGCAAATAGACTAGGGTGCTCCGGTTCTTTTGGAACGTTTGAGTAACGCGTAGGTTTTACGCGACGCAATCGCCGCTCATATAAAAGCGGCGGTAGTGTGCGAAGGCAGTCATTCTATTCTCGGCTTAAAAAGTGATACAAGTGCGATAGTTTTGAAGTTTTATCAGTTGTGTTGTAGTGTTGTGACTTTTATTGTGTTATTGGAAAGTTTACTTGTAGCATCAGTGGATTTAGTTCTGTGTGTGGTAACTTTGAAATTAAAGTTGTAATTTAGTAAAATCGATCGGTTTCAATAATTTATCAGTACCGGCTCGTAACAATATATTAGAGTGGACTAGGGCATGTTATGAAAACTTGCGTTCAGTTTTTTTTTATCGTTTCAAGAAGTACCGTGCGAAGTCTATAGATGAACGAGTGTTGTCCTCTCAATACTTACGTTTAGCGGGCATGTAGTCGGCATATGTTTCCGCCACCCCCATTTCCTCATCATCCACTTCCTCCTCGTCTCCGGGCATCTGAGGAAATAACGCAAAGTCAAGCAATCTCCGAGCTATCACCGAAAACGATCACCTAGGATCCATGATGAAGTGCTTCTAAATAACATCGAAATATCAGAAAGGTTTATTAGTATTTATCGATAATTTATATTAGATTTAAATTGTATTTAATTATATTATGTGGTAAAAAATATTATTAAAAATATATAAATTCTGATCGCGAAAGTTAAAAAAATCTTATCGGTGTGATTTTTCGAAAACAAGTGGTAAAAGCCGTTGCAGAATATTTATTTTCCAAAACTGTTGACGTAGGCTTTTGGGCGTCCTACTACTTCCGTCACCAAATTTGAGCAATTTTTATCTTGTCACCTGTTAACTCGAACCAGTGCGCTGAACGGATTAAAGTGCACCTCTGAGGCTAATTTCATGCATTTGGCACCATCTTTTTAGGTTCCACGATATGCCAGGTTTACTGGTGATGTTTTCTTTCGTTTTCATAGATTTCTGGTAGACATTGATTGTAATTAGAGTTCCATAATCGCCCTACAGGTCATTCCGAATCAACTGTTTTCGGGTGAGATATTCATCTTACTTTCTGAGAATAAGCTCACATATAGAATCTCACCTGCTCGATAACAAACAGGCACTGCGGCAGATCGGGTGGTACGTTCTTGAGATTACTGGTTACACTAAACCATATACAGTTTCTCTCCAGAACCAGTAAACTGACTGAGAGAGACTCATACGGAGTAGTAGTAATACATTTTTGTTCCGAAGTCTACGAGGAACTCTTACAATTATGTCCATATGTCCGCCTGTCTGTCTGTCTGTTAGCCCCTAATCAGAGCTCTTGCTCGCAGTCTAATAGTCTTACAACGAATAAGCAAACAGTTTTTAGGGGCACCGCCACTACATGTACAGTTTTATTTTAGATTTTACTACCTCAACGTCTGGCATATTGTCTTTGAGGTTTCTTGAACAGTTTTTGATGTGAAACATCTATAAGCTAGGGTAAACCTAATTGTTGGCGTGGCGATACAGGCGGTGGCGACGCATCGCCGCGCTATATGATGGAATATAAAGAACGACTCTTGCGGCGACGCAACAAAGTTAAATTCAGCTCGCATATACTCTATACGTTCTTGAAATAATTACCTAAACATAGCCAAACGCTTCTTACATATAGCTTTACCACTGTCTGTGCCGGAGCGACGCATTTCGTAAGGCTTGTCAACTTGTCGCGTTCTGCAGCTTATTTATCTAATAATAAAAATTATTCGATCTGTGGTGTAATGTAGGTAAGTAAAGTTTTTGAACAATTTCATTTCAAGAGTAGGTGGTACAAAGGTAGGTGCAAATCTAGCAGTCATCATTAAAGTATGTAGGTATTACGTACCTACTATTTGGGAATAATTTATTATGCATGGGTTCTAGGCAAACTAAACAGCTAGTCTCACCTACGTAGGAAGATAGGAAGATAAAGTAGGTAGTCTTCTCGTAGGTACCTACCTAACCTTCCGACACTTGTTTAAGTTTTATTTACATACCTACCTAAACCATCATACAAATCGTGTTATTGTATTTTGTCATCATGCCATATTTAGTTCCTGTCTTAATCTGTACTTTTATGCCTTTTATTTATGCAAAATAATTTCGATGTTTCACATCTGCCAGCCGTCACGTGACGGCTCACATTTTTTCGATACAGATATTAATTTGATAAATATTAAGTTTTAATTTATATTTCTGATAGTATCCAGTTGCCAACTAGACGCGGTGTTGAATTAGTTTGGGACCTGACTAGTCATTCATACTCACTGACTTTAGAAGCCTTCACTGTGCGTGGTCACACGCGTTTGGCCAATTTTAATTGGATATATTACCTTGTCTTGTTGCCACATGCCCGGCTTCGCTTGCCCCCAGGGCGCCAGGTTCAGCATCCCGGCCAGAGGGCCCCCCATGCCGCTGGCTAACAGCTGGTTAAGGTTCTGCATTATGTACGAGTTCATGCCGGGCATACCCGCCATTTCCACTGCAAGCAAAGTAGGGACGTTAGCTAGTCTCATAAGACGCAACTTAGCTGCTATAATCCTGCTAAAGCTATTTCTATCAAATAAAATATAAAAAACATTAGTTAGAGGCATCCATACTTAATATCATGAATTCGAAAGTGTCTCTATCCAACTGATTGATTGTTATCTTTTCTCGCACCCACCCACCGGCCCAGCGCACACTGTAAATATTTTCGGGAGAAAATCATCGCAGCTATCGAATTCTTAGTAGCACACACTAGAGTGCGAGCTTTTTAGACCAAGAATTCGACAGAACCTCTATTCTCTCCGCCAACTACAGTTCACTTCCTTTTCGCCCGCGTTTTTTCAGTTAGCCGCGGAATTTTCCGCCGTTGCGTGCGCTTACGTCATACATAGCGATAAGACCTCCCATTGTACTACCGACTAGCAAAACATTGTTATTTTTTCTACTAGTCCAATGTATTTATGGTGTGCAATAAAGTATTTTCAATCTTATTTCAATCTATCTACGTCATCTTCAATGTTA
The DNA here is from genome assembly GCA_948098915.1 of Lampropteryx suffumata. Classification (NCBI taxonomy): domain Eukaryota; kingdom Metazoa; phylum Arthropoda; class Insecta; order Lepidoptera; family Geometridae; genus Lampropteryx; species Lampropteryx suffumata. The sequence continues at coordinate 17,514,073 of OX402562.1, read as the reverse complement.
CACAAAACGCAATGAAATTCTCCGCGCAGTGTGCGTTAGACCTAAATGGCTTAATGGATCTTGATGACAATTCTGCCTTGGGAAAGGACATCCGAGATCAAAAGCTAATCCTCTATAAAAATCAATACGCAGCGTTTCTATTCACATACGTATATAAACTGACGGATGCTACTAACGAATGTTTGCAATGTTTGCATAAAGACAACTAGAAACATGCAAAAAGAAATTGTAGCTATACAAGTATACTGGTTATGAATTTCTTGATACAATCAATGTCTATCAATTTCGATTAGCCATAGACTTTATTTATATCATTCAAAATAATCGTTTGATTTTAAGTGGAACCAGTTTTGACAAGATGGAATCGTATTACGTACGGTTTCTAATCATAACAGCATTGTGTTACAATCAACTTCAACCTTCCGTAATACCAATACATCAATAGTAACTGAAAGCTGTTAGTATCAACGATTTTATTGTATCAGAATTACATAATCGCAGGGCTGTACTAATAAGCTAAATAATGAAAAAAAAGATTTTCAACACCTTGAAAGATTTAAATATCTAGTGTTATCTTGCGATGTCCTCAAACCTCAGTGCACCAACACATCTACGGGTTACTGTAATTATTACTGAGATTGCTAGCATTATTATATTATATTATAGCGACTACTGTACAGCAGAAGTTGTTTACGACGGTATGGAGAAACACCGCTAATGAAGAAAGTGCCATAGCTCTTTTGTGCTTTTTTTTATATTTTTGGAACGAAATTCCTTATCGCATGGTAAAACTTGGCGGATGGGGAGGGGCTAGGCGAAAAAAAGTGTAAGATTTTTCCGTCACAACCTTTTCTTAAGTGTAGACGGTTATCCATACGAGTGAATTAATTAGATGAACGAATGAATCAGATGAATTGAATGATGTTGTACAATACAATGTTTATTTTGACAACTCGAAAATATATATTAATTACGAAATTACCTACCATTAGGAAATCCTGTCCGCCTACAAATTAACTAGTTATTTATGCGTTTCATTTAATTGTTCTTAGACGCTAGTAATTCATTCATTTGTATTTGTTAATCAATAATAATATACTACGATAGGAACGTCGTTCCAACCGAAAGCTCCACGACACTCACTTATTTTTAGTTAGTTTTTGATTTATTTTTGTTTGTGTCCAGTATTAAGCTGAACACAGACCCTTTATGACTTGGTGTACACAGTAAGTGCTACGTATGCAAACTCGTTTATTATTAACCACTACATAGTATATAACAAAGTCGCTTCCCGCTGTCTGTCTCTCTTAAACTACGCAACAGATTTTCATGTGGTTTTGTATAATAAATGCATAATATAGCAGAGCAACACTGATTACACTGATACGTTGAAAACGTAAAAAAGTTATATTTCAGTCATTTCGAAAAATGTTCGCGAGTTCTACAGCTCACTAGTTTATATATTTTATTTTATTAATATGTAAAACTGAAGTTCATTTTATGTATTTATGATATCTGTCACTGCTACTGAATAAATAAATATTATTCATATTCTGTTAAATAAATAATAAATAAATGTTAATCTTATTCTGTTAACAACCTTCCGAAGCAGTCGGTTTAAAAGTTACCGCTGGCTTTTAACCGTTCGGTTAACGCGGGGGACTTTAACCTTATTGGATTATGGTTAGGCTAATTGTTAAAACAAACAACATTAATACATGTAAAGTTATTCATTCCACTGTCCGCGAGCGTATCGTCTGTATTGCCAATCAATTAATGTGAATTTTGCAACCGTTTACAAGATTTCACGCAAGCATCTTATCAGCGCAACATGATGCTGTTTTAATTCAAAATAGACGAGAGAGCCTAGATTACTATCGATGTTACATTAAGAATGTTTCAAGTTATTAAGCTAACTTAGACGACCTCTGTGGCGCAGCCGGCCAAGATCCGGCTCAGACGCAGAAGGTTGCGTATGATCAAATGTTTGTATGATCTGCAAGTATTTCTGGTCTAAGTGTTTCTATGTATAATATGTATGTATTTACAAAAATAAGTATATAAGTGTGTATCAGTCATGCGTTACCCATAACACAAGCTCTCCTTACTTTAGACCCAGATGATGCTGTGTGAAATGTCATTTCCATTTAAGAAATAAAAAAAAACAAATAAGTGTATTCAAATAAGTCTTGTTTTGCATTTAATGAATGCCAATTTGAAAGATGTTATTGACTGAATTATGTTTTACTAGCTGGTGCTCGCGACTTCGTCTGCACAGGATTAGTACTTTGTGTAATTCTAACGGTTTTTGCAGCGCACGCAAGAATAGCTCGCAGACGGCAGATTTTTTCCTACTTACTTGACACTTATCTTTATATTTTGGTCATTTAACACAATATCTTTATAAATTATAGCGTATGTGTTATTCTGATGTATAAGCTATATTATTGTAAAGTTTCATTAAAATCCATTCAGTAGTTTTTGCGTGAAAAAGTAACAAACATACATACAAACTTTCGCGTTTATAATATTAGTAAGGAATTTTTCACGTTAACAGAACGGCAGGGATATTTATTTATTTACCTGTTAAATTCATAAAATAGGTCATCGTGTAAGAGACTTTACTACACAAAAGTAGTAGTAGAGACAGCAATAACTGCATAGTCGTGACAGAAACTCTTATTACGTAAGTTACCAGCTGCTTATTATCGTCTGTTGCCCACCTACAGGCTACAGTACGCTTTAGGCAGGGCGCAAACGTGGACACTTTTGTGTCTTGTGTCAGATACAAGCTATCGATGAATTTTGATTTCTATAGAAACAGTATGAAATCATCCACTCCCTGTGCATACGTAAACATTTTTTTGTGTCCAGTTGCTCCCACTTAACACACACTCATTGACGATCAAAAAGTATTCGGTGTCGGTAACTGGAAACTAAAGTCGTCAGTTGAAGACACAAGCAACATTAACAAATTTCCTTACAAATGTACTGAGCTGCGCAAACGAATTGATCACCGCTACAGGTCACAGCAACTACGGTTCTCTGTGATGGTGTGCCTTGTCGGCAACAAAAAGTGTCTACGTTTGCGAAGCGCCCTAAGCAGAGATCACGTAATTCACACCTATTGCTAGATAGAAGTCGCGAATTACGATAATCTGGGTTGTCGTTCCCATCGGGGTACGGGGAAGCAAACGTCTCACAATTTAGTTACACTGTTTATTTTGTGACAAAAATCCGGCTTCCGTGACAAAATAAGTAATCCTGGCTCTTCTCTGGTCGTAGCGGTTCTCCGTTCCACCGGGTCAAGGAGGGCGACGGATGAGAGGGTGCATCTGTGTATTGCGCGCACAATTATGCACTAAAATATATCCTGCGAAACTGACTTGGCTTTGTTAAATGAATCCCGAGATCCGAGATTCTATAATACATAGCCTTAGTAGGGCTAAACATCCAAGCCCCTGTCCAGCCCAAAATCTCACTGTGTGGATTATTATATTATTTTGTATAACCATTACATTGTTGTATACTAAGACTAGCGACCCGCCCCAGCTTCGCACGGGTGCAATGCTGATACTAAATCTACTACAAAATGGTTCAGCCAGCGTTTGCAATATAAGCGCAAAAATGTGTTTATTTACAACATCACATTAGAAACTTCTAAAATTATGTGTTTCTCTACTATATTATGCATGTATTATACATTAAACTTTCTTCTTGAATCACTCTATCTATTAAAAAAAAACGCATCAAAATCCGTTGCGTAGTTTTAAAGATCTAAGCGTACATAGGGACAGACAGACAGCGAGAAGCGACTTTGTTTTATAATTTGTAGTGATACAAAACACAAATTATAAAAATACACCTGCAATGGTTGAACTCTCAACGTGAGTTCTTTTAAAAGTTTTGCAATAATGTTGGTGAACTTCGTCGTAACTGTTTCAGAAGCCAAGAAAACATCCAATGAGTTTACAATAAAACAAAAATGTAAGTATTTTGAAATATTTTCTTTGATCGTTTAAACACGCTATCAACGATCAGCCTTTCAATATTATGTATTTATAGATAGATAAAGGCATTTATTTGTAGTTACAATCACACATGAAACAACAAAAGAAAAAGAAAGAATTTAAGTCGGTAGATAGTAAAAAAAAAAAATGTGTGTTGCAGCCAGACAAAAAGGTCTTACGCTAATACGCTTGGCGCATTTTGTTCAAAGAGCAAACACAGATTTTCAGCTAAAACCCTTCAGATGACAAGTTAATCTCTTTGATATTTAATCAAAGACATTCTTTTCTAATCATTCTAGAGACTCGTGGCACAGCTAACTTAGACGTTGTTAACAGATCTACGTCTCTCGACGACTTCTGTGGTGCAGTGGGCCAAGGGCCGGCAGATACGCAGATGGTCGCGGGATTCCCGCCGCGGGACCATATTTATATGATCTGCTAATATTTGTCTCGGGATGTTTTTATCCATAGTATGTATGTACATATTTACAAAAAAGTACCTATATCAATGTTTTAGGACACATCCGCCAGATTCCACAGATCATTTATTTCTTCCGCATTCGTCAGAATTTTTCAAACTCTGACCAACGATACTATTCATGATTCCTCATGACCTCTCACATTAAACTTGAACGCGCCTAACATTGTATTGGTGGACAGTACACCTCAGAAATGTATCAAATCGAAACTATTTAGTTAGGTTATGTTAGAATATAGAAATCAACGCGCAAGGTGAGCGAGCATAGCGAGCCCGACGCGGCAGCGGCCGCCGCAGCGCCAGAAGAATATAATTCGTCTGTGTAATGTGTCTTCATTCGTTTTCTTTATTCGTCATCAATGAACAAACTGAACTAAAATTAAAATATTTTTGATTTATGGTGAATGTGGAATCTGGCGGATGTGTCCTAAATCATATCAATCATGTGGTACCCATAACACAAGCTCTGCTAACTGCTTACTTTGGGGCCAGATGAAGTTGTGTGAAATGTCCGGCATTATTTATTTATTTACTATTTATTATCTGCTAGCAACGTTTAAGTTAACGTCTGGATGGGTGATCGTAGTGGCATTATCATATAGCTATCATATGTGGTGTGCTTCGAATTGCACATTAAGCTGACGGTCCCATTTACAAATATTGGGTTAGAAAGCCTTTCGAGTTGGCTGACTCATACGACAGCAGTAGTAAGTCTTCTTAGGTACCTATACAGAGATACTTCGTAGCACTGAACAAGACTATGCATGGCAACTAAACTGAACTTTTGACGTGATAACGTCTTATAAATCGATGAACGCCGGCTGCACGCACGATAAATTGTCTCGTTCCGCCTGAGCCGAGCGTGCAAGCGAGAGCTCTATGAAGCGATAGAGGCACGATCGGCCTAAGCGTTCAGCTTTTCATCAATGTTTTTTTAAGACGTTATCACATAAAATTATCGTCCGTAAACAGACTTTGCAGACAACCATTTTTTGGACTAACAAAAGTTACAATAAGAACCTTAATATCTACCAACCACACGAAAGGATTATTTAAAGTATTAAATAAGAAACTATGTTTTTAAGGTTGCCAGGAATAGATCGCTCTCAAGCGATATGGCCGCCTATTGTACCACTAGTATTCTTACCATGTTTAAATTGTTATTTTGTATTTTTATTTAATAAAGTGTACAATAAAGTTATATTCTATTCTATGTTATACAAGATTAAAAAAAGTATAGAACACCAAAGAAAAACTATCTACGAAGAAAGTGATTGTTGAATGCTCTAAAATTCAAGATAAATCTACAAGGAAATTCTAAACAGGCTGCACCAAGGAGTTGGATTAGATATGCAAATAATAACAGCAACAATCTCTACAGAAATATTATAAGCTTAACAACTTGTGGTAGGAATTACGGTGGTGATGATTCTGTTCTTACATTTTTTGAATCTATACATTAACTAAGACGATTCCATTATTTAAGTGCAATAAGGGTTCTAGCTAATGATCTGTTTAAATCTCTTGTTATCCCAGCATGACAAGGACAGGCCTCACTTAAACGTCACGCAAGCTAATTGAGAGAACGAGTCCTGATTATACGAGAGTAAAATAGAGGAGTGTTTTAATTAGTTTATCACTGTATCTTATCATCACATATTATGTATTTAGCTAGAGGTATGCTTTGTCCTTTTCGTTCTAATGTCAAAGAATAGAGATGAAAACAGATTTGAACAGTTCATTTGCTAGTGTGTTTATAAGATTGACGCTAATGGGCGTTAAGATCTGTTTGTAAAGACAAGAGCCCGTAGATATCAAACGCTTTCAAAATGACTAGAATAGAGGGTTTTTATATACAACAACAAAATCATCACCAGTATAAGGAAATTTCTATTTGGTACAGAGGACCAATGATAATTTATAAGGAAGGATCGCACTAAAAGATTTCAAATCTACGCAAGTAACGACGTCAACAAACTACAGCGGATCAATTTTCACGGTCCACACATCGATGTCTATTGAAGAATGATAGCGAAAATAACATCATTTTTGTAAATCCCACCGCAACTCGAAACAAAATAACGTCAGATCTAGTCCGCAGTATAATCTTAAATTATAGAACAATCTTTTTCACTTTCAAAACTTTCCTGAGTTATACTCGTTTATATAAATTTTGATAAATACGGGTTTTACTCATGTATTATTATGTCGATGAAGGCACCGAGACTGTTTAGATTCATCTAAGGCGGGGAACTCACCCTGATGAAGATTCTCTATCAGTGAGATCTCGAATGGAAAGATGTATTTTGAGGACCTCTGTGACGCAGTAGGCCAAGACCCGCAATAAATTGCGGGTTCAATTCCCGCTCCGGGGCAAATGTTTGTATGATCTTTAAGTATTTGTCTCGGGTCTGGGTGTTTCTATGTATAAGTATAATATGTATTTACAAAAAAAAAGTATATAATCAGTCATGTGACACCCATAACACACGCTTGCTTACTTTGGGGTCAGATGTCAGAAGACGCAAGAAAAAATGTCCTGCATTAATAGTATATAAAATCGTGAAAGTACTTCATTTCATTAAAAAGTTATGGGAAACAGATAATTAAATTGATATAATTGTCTTATTAATTTGATATCATATGTGTGTAGTAGACGAATCGAAAAAGTGTCGCTGCTTCCATCGACATAATAATACGCGAGTATATAAAACCCGTGTATGTAGGATGTACAATAAAAAAATCTAGCCAAATAAGCTAATTAGCATTTATGCTTTGACATTGTTTTAATAATAATATTAAAGAATGTGTTCAACAGCACATTTCTAAATCTCTACGCTGTGATAACTGACGATTTAGTTATAAAACGAGTTTGGTGGAATCGACCCTTGTGAAGCAAAATAGGCATCGATGTATTTAACGCGAGAGGACAAAGAGGACCAGGGCTATATTCAGGACGGGAGTGGAGTGGGGGCATGACTCATTAGAGGTGAACGCAACGGACAACCCAAAAACGACGCCTTCACATTTGACAAACTAAGGCGCAAGCATATAATCTTTCAGGCACTGGCAAAATAAGAATATGGCGCGGACATGGCGTGTCATACATTTCGGCAAATTGCGACTTTATTTCCATGAGTTTTGTACGAAATTTGAATGGAATGGAAAGACGCCAGTGTCAGAATCAATATGGCTTGCACCTTACGGCATATTGGTTGTCGCTGGCAAACACTCAAGTGGTTTCAATAACGAATCGAATCTTAATCGTCGGTTTAAAGCTCAACGGTGGATATCACTAGACAGTAATTTAGGATTAGTTTCATTATTGAAACGAGACATCTACTCGGCAAAGCGATTTCGATTAATCGAAACGATAACGTAGTTGAAAGGTTCGTCGAATTCAGTCGAATTGACATTTAAGTTGTTGGGTTGATAAATTCAGATTATCTTCTCGTCTATTGTGGTGTTTGAATAAGATTACGACGTCGCTGTCAAAAGTATATAGTTTATCTCGTGATCATGGCGCATGCAACTGTGCCGAAATATCGAGAAGCAGAAAAACTCATATATGATATATGAGTTTTTCAATAAATAAAATAAATATCCCGTTTTGAGTGAAAATTAAAAGTAATATAGGTTTTGCACGATTATTGTCCCTTCTTCTTCTTATCGTGTCACAGTTATGTCGTATGGTAAAAGAATTAAAGTGCGCCTCTGAGGGCTCCTTTCGAGCACTTGGTAGGTACACGTCTTAGAACTTTTTAGATCTTACAGCATACTGGTTGCCTCACGTTGTTTGAGTACTGATACATCGCAAGCAAATGTTTCAAGCAGAAAAATCTATTGATGCACGACCGAATTCGAAACCACGAATTATTGTCCCGATTAATCGTTTTACCGAGTAGACATGTTGTACTTGTATACGCATTTGTGTCTTTAACAGGAGAGTGACAGGGAGCAGGAATGTATAAAGGATGCGAGGATTGGGGGCTCGACTCACTCTGGGCGAACAGAGAGGCGGCGTTGTACGCGGCAGACGAGCTCGCCGCGTATTGCGAAGGCACAGCCGGCCCAGCGACCATCGCTAGAATAACACCCAGTGCACGTCAATACTATGTACCGTACATCTATTTTTGTTATTACCACGAATGTAATCATTCATGATTTTATTATTATCCTAAGTCGTACTTACTGCTAGATAATGGATTCAGGCTATTCAGAAACCCATTACAAAAAATAAAATATCCATACTAAACCGTTTTGTTTTGTTTTTATAAAGTATTATAAGTATTTAAAAATATAAAAGTATTCCATCAGTCATCTACTCACCATAATACTCGTACAAGCGATGCATAGTTTGGGGCTAGATGGTGTTGTGTACATTGTCCACCAATATTTATTTATTTAAATAGGTATCAATACATATAAAACTATCACGCCAATTAGGAGTAGACAAATAAATTCGACTCGTGTTTCGTCGTTGAAATGAGTAATTCCAGCGCTCGGCGTAGCAAAAAGTCAGCAGAGAAGCTCTTTTTGCTTGTTACGAGTGACAATGTTTGCGGTGTTGGTGTTTCTTGTTCTTGTTCTATATTGTTCTTGAGGATGCCTAATGGCGGCGAAACAGGTGTCGAATATATTTTGTGTCTAACTCATTAGAAAAGATTGGCGGGAAAATAAAATATACTTATTGCTATAATCATGTACAGTTTGGTTTGATATACATGATTTTACTTATTGTTTCCTATTTTCTAACAGTGGTCTGATTTGTGTGGCTTTTTATTTACTTTTTCATCACCTTCATCCGCAACCTGACTTGAACCACTGCTGGGTATATGCCTCTTTTTGTGTGTGCCCTATATTCCAGTACTGCGCCAGTCTTATCCAGGTTCGTCCCGCGATGTTAGCGATATCGCCTATCGCTTGCCCATCTCGTATTTTTTTACAAGGAATCATCTATTGTATCTTGTCAGCATATTCTGTGCTGGTGTGTACAACCAGCACAAAATATGCTGACATACACAATACTTGGTTAGCAAAACATGCGAACCATCAATTGCACCCCCCAAGGAACGTCTTAAGTACGCCCACCTCATGACTTTGAACTGACCTGACCTAATATCTATTTTGGTGACCTCTCCAACCCACGGCCTCTCAACTGTCTCAACTATTTAGAATAATAACAGATTCTCAAAACAACCCCGAAAGCATCAGAGACATTTTTTTTTGACCAAATCTAGCTATCTGCTCTTCCATTGCTCATGTCCAGAGCTCATGTTCCCCTAACATCCAGTATGTATACCTATACATTCAATAACATGTATTACAAACAAGTAAAAATTATATTTACCCTTACCTCCCCCCCTGGGCATAGGCATCCCACGTGCGAGACCAGCGAGGTTCCCGAAGTTGCCAATACTTAGCGGCTTGCTGAGTGAGGCTGATGATATCTTCACTGGCTTCACGTGACTAGCTTGCCCAAACGCCATTCCCGAAGCAGCTACAAGAAAGTTTTTAGTTCATGGGTGATCAGTGCCATTTTCTGAGCAGTTCCGTGCTTCAGAGGGCGCGGTAAGCTGTCAGTTCAGGCTTTAGGCCATGAATACTTTTAACTCCCTCACCAGAGTTGTCTTACACTACTTATATGGTAAATTCAAAAGGATATAAGATAACGTTTATTTGCGAAAATAAATTTCACAGACATGTTAATGGTGATCCCCGCATTAAGCCCGGCCTGTATCGTGGGAGATTGCTTAAGCAAAACGAACAAACAAACTAAACAAACTAAAGAAAACTAAAAAAATCAACAAATAGGGAGAATGTATACAAGGGATTTTCAAGGGTTGATAACTAACATTGAACAGTAAAAGTAATGTCAGGTTTGGATTTCCAGATTTGTTTATAACTTTGCAACTTGAACAATGCCCGTTGTAAAATCACTTCTTCTGCTCCTTCCTCCACTTACCCGCTCATATATGTTATATATCTTATATCATATACTTGTATAATCTATTACTAACAGTTCAATGACAACCCCTAAGAACTCTTAAATATGCATACAAAAAGCAGCTGATTTTGAACGAGTAACCTCAATAGATCAAAGAGATTTACTTATAGATTGAGAAACAGTCAAAAACTCAGCCTCTGTTGTAGAGTGTGTAGTAGTAGTATTTGGTTATGAGCGATAATCTCAGGAATTCCCAATCCCAATTATTTATATCAGTATTTGCAATGTCATGTTAACATTGCTGTCGACACAAGTTCCTGCTCAATTAATTCAATGAACTGCACTGTATGTGTTGCATAGGTGGGTTATTTATTAATTTACAGTTGCTTGTTTGATTCCAGTAGGTTAATTGTTTCCATGATTTGTAAATATTTGTTCCTGGTCTAGGTAGTGCTTTTTTAGAATTACAATATTACTTATATAAGGTTATAGATATGGATCTGTTGGGCTCTACAACAGTGAGATTTTTCCAATGAACATTTACAGTTTCAACTGTTTGTATGTCTGTCCGTCCTGGCTTTGGACCTCGGAACACATTAAAAAAAACCAGGATCAAATTAGCCTGAAAGTTAACAATTAATTTCAAATGGATTTCTATTAAGAAGATTCTAAATGACTATAATATTTACAGTAGACAGCTTAATAAAATATGTTACTTACCAGCGAGTGGGTTTGTGGTAGGTCTGACTATGGCATGCGCTGACGGTTTAGATGTAACTGTGACCTTCGGAGGTCCCAACTGTGCTGCTGCAGCCAGGGTTTTACCTCCACCTATCAATTAATAGACATCATGAACCAAATGAAATGCTCCTACAATTATTACTGCATATCAGTGAGTGACCAACCCTGATCATAGAATTAATAGGCCTCCCAAAAGTCTCTATCATTGCCTAACAACTTTACATGATCTTCAAAGCACTAAAGCACTCAGGTGAGAATTACAGTGGTCACTCGTCCATCTAGGTACTGACATTATAGAGCATAGCTTAACTCCATTAATCTCTTAGCCACTATGGCTAGAATAACTATGTTAGCTATAGTCTATAAGAGTGCTTCTCTTGTGGCATAGTTGTTGTAAAGTAACATTATGCATGACCAATAGTTCCAGTGGCTGTTAATCTATAGGCCTTGGTTACAAAAAGTTAAGAGACAATGATGGAGGCCTATCATCACCATAACCAGATTGTCACTGATTTCACATGGTACTAAGACCAAGGAAGTTACCTGGTACTTCCAGGTTATCAGGATCATCATCATCATCAAAATCAGAGCCAGATTCTGATGGTGGGTTGTCTTCATCATCACCATATACTCTTCTTTTAGACTGAAAAATAAATAATGGTTAAGAGTAGATCTATTTAACATAATGTCCTAAGGGTTCTACTAATTTGGTTTTACAGCATTGTCATTGAATAAGATGGAGAGATTAAACTAAACATGAACTTACTTGGGTTTGTAAAAACTTTGTGTATTTAGATTTTAGCCATAAACATGACTGAAGTTAACATTTACCAACAAACACCATAATTTCGAATTTTGGCATGAAATACATGAATTCTGATTTCATTTGCTAGACTTGGCAAACCCACCACAAAGCACATAAACTTATATAACCGATAACAAGGTTTTATATTGAATTTTATGGCATTTTTACACCCCTTGTGATAAATCGTGATGTGCCTTGAAGAAATGCACTTTGGCATAGAAGTCTAGATTTTGGAGTTTTCATTCCATTTTCTTGGCCATAGATCGTTTATTGGCGTGATCTTAAAAGGCTAAGGTCATAATTCGGAAAGAGCATCATGCATGATAGACAAAAACCGCATTGTAATACTATGTCTACAGTAAGCACACTGCACCAAGTTCAAGACGTATTCTAAGCCTATACCTAGAACCTTCCGAGAAAATCAATACAGCCACACCCTCCTTGCATAATTAACTCTTCGGCAGCACAAAGGAATAATGCCTATTGGGAAGAAACATTGCAATAATTTAACATGTGAGAATGATACCACATTACGACACTTTTTTTTTGGTTAGAAAACTTGAAAACAATGAAAAAAAACGAAAAAAAACACGTTTTTAAGTCCCTAGAATACTATCATACCGAAGCCCTACATGTTTTATGATGAACTATTAGAAATAACTGTAGAAATAGTAGAAAAACACACATTCAAAAGAAGTAAAGTTTGTAAAAATGTATCAAAACAAAAAACTATCATTACCATTTTTTTGCTGATTACGAGTGCTGCAAAATTTTCAAACTAAATATATTCTAACACACTAAGCTACACACAATGCAGTAATTACTTATTTACAACACTTTTAAAGATTTTTGTATCGCGGAAGAAACAATTTTACGACTAGCAAAAAAGGAGACGTCCGAACGGCGGTCAATGATTCCGCCATATTGAAAAAAAGCAGAGAGTAATGAAATTTCGTTTCGGATACAGCACACACAGAATTGAACCACAGAACTCTATTAAATTCTCCTAGTACAATTTAGTTGTGTACGAAATAAACTTACGTAGTATACCTCACATAAGAAGCTTGCGTGTATTTAAATTGAAGTTCCAAAATGATTTGTCGACAGCGTAATAAATTCTATTAAAATTCTAATTCAATATCCGAACATCAATGTAAGTTGGATTTTTTGAAATGGCAATTTTTTAGTTTTTAGTTTATTCTTTATTCTATGTTCTATTCTATTTGTCTATGATCAACACGCCATCTATCGTACGTAATTCAGACAGTGTAATTTAAAATTATATATCTCCCTCCCGCTGGAAACTACCAATGTCCGCCATTTGCTAACTTGATATCCAATTTTGTTATTGTTACTACTAAACTCAAGAAACTCAAGTTTCTTCTGTAATAATTCGTTATTTTTTTGGAGAACTGAAACCTCATTATTACCATGGATTCCCTGGTTGGGTATGGAAGCGAAGATGACGGCGAGGAAAGATATGGAAGCCATCATCAATCGTCGGTAAGTTGCTCATTATGTGCCCTTGAGATTGAAAATATCTCCTGAAACCCGTTAAATTAGATGAAGTTTCACACTTTTACAAGTACGGATATTAATCAGCATTCTTGCTTGACAATAGAATGATATTGTAGGGAGCTGGGGGCTACAGCGGGCATGGTGGGGGCTCCCGTCGTCGCGAAGATGACACCAATTACGACGATGTGAACATGGATATGAGTGAGGTAATTACCTTATACACTCGATAAAAACACATATTTCGCTCTCTGAACTGTTTCTTAACTTTTAAAAATAATTCTTCAACTTCAAAAATACCATATTTTCTGTATTCCAACAGTAATTGCAACAAACCTAAAATATTGTAACATTAAAAAATCAAAGTCCCATCCGTTGTGCTGCTTTCAACGATGATATTAACACTTTTATTTTATATGGTTACCCATTTATAAATTGACACAAAACAAAAGTCAAATACCCCCCGAGACCGAGCCGATGCCTACTCGAGACGACCCTGCAGATTCCACACTGCCCCTTCATAGGCTTCATTTTCATGTAAGTAGTAGATATAAGGTGGAATAATGGTAACGTGGTTGTCGTTGGTAACTAACTACAAATAAATCATAGTATACATACATTATTTTAAACATTGATGTTTTTTCTATGGATGTAATCCTATAATTTTGTCACAAACTTATTAATAATAATATAGGATTTTAAAATAAGTCTACTTGTGTATAGAAGTATGATTATGTTAGGTGTCATGTATTTGAGGCTTATAAATAGACTAGCCACAATCTAAGCAAATATTTTATTATGGGAACCAGATGTCTGATAGAATACATATACATATAAAAACTATATTGTTATGAAACTTTTTAATGCCCAGACACAGAACATGATGTCTGTGCGAAGCTACCAACTGAAAAGGCCTGTCAAATATTAGTTCAATTTGAAATTGGGTTCAATATAATTAGACTGACTTAACACTGATTCAATAAAAAAAGAGCTGTCAGTGACCAACCCAGCTGGATGATTATAGAAGTCTGATATTATCAAAACATTGATAGTAAAAGCTTTCAATTACTATTGATGAATTTGTATTACTGAAGGTTAATTTATTTAATTTATTGGTTGTATCAAAGTTTCATAATCGCAAAGTTGGTGAATAAGATATCTAAACAAACAATCCATTTTGGCAACTTTGAAAAGCTTTACATGCTGTTGGAAGTACAAAAACAAGTGCCACTGCGCCCATCTAGGTACAGACCTCACCCAATGTTACTTAAAATTGAACTGTTACGAACAACTGTGCATGAATATAATCAACACTTCTTATTTTATCTAACTAGACAAAATTCTAGTTAGACCACTTTAACTATAGTAGAATGTATAATTTCCAATCTGTGGCTAGACAAGTTCATGTCTTAGCAGGGAAAGATGAAACTGTGGAAATTACAGCAGTAACGCTTCGGACTTATCCATCACATGTTAAGAGGCCTATCACAAAATGCCACTGTACTGTACTGAGCTGCATCACATGTGGTTTATGCAGCATCTTGTACAGTTGTAATTACATTCATTTAATGTTTTATAACGAGTTACTTAACAATATTATGGTAGGTAAGGTGAAATTTGCAGATAATTCAGATTTTTTGTAATTTATTGTTTTGAATAGGATTTTTCTTGTATATATATATATTTCAAGAATATGGAGACCACTTTAAACTCGACCACGACTCAAAAGATTTCTGCTCATTTATTTGGCATTTTTCAGTAGTTCAATCCGCTTGAAAAAGTGCCAACGCGAATTCTTAAAAATCTTGCTTCCGAATTTTTTGCTTTATAGGTATGTATACCTAAAAAGCAACGACGCTATGAACTATACAAATAACTATTCTCCACTAAACAATAAATCTAAACTGTTGTGAAGAGTTTCAGTTTCTCAGAATAAGAACGTCAAAAATGGGCATTTAATAAAAAACACTTGTAATGTAATAGGCCTCTTAATGTTATTTCCAAACAATTGTATCTTGCAACAGGCGAGAACGCCAGCAAAAAGAAGATCTTTTCTAGTAGACCATCTGAATTTTGCTAAATCAATGATCAGATCGGATTCATGGACCAATATCAAATCAAATCAAAACAAAAATCAAAATACATATATCTGCAACTAAGAAAACATATAACAAAACATAGAATAAGAACATAAAACAGACATAAAAACAATATAATAGCATAAACGTTAGCTTAGTTGCAAAACATACCCTTAAGTTATTTTCGTCCATGAGTTTTAGCCTAATGCCCGAATACTGAAATGCTATTTAAGCGTTTGGTTATTCTTCTAAATTGTATGCGAAAAATGATGGAAACCTCTTTAAAGTAGCCTTCAACTTTAAGTGCAGGTTCAGAATTCGTTGATTTAAGATCGATTGAACATAAACTTCCGATCAGGCAACTACTGAACCGTGTTTGAAGTCAAAGTTTCTAATAGCAGCCAGCACATCTCACAGCGTCTCCCATTGATGCATGTATAATTTTGACGTAGTAGTGATGGTGTTTTGTCGCAGGACTCCCAGGGAGGCGGCGAGTCGGAGCCGGAACTGCCTCAGGCGGAGCCCGCACCCCCCAAGAACAGCTACAGAGATGACTATAGGAACACTGGTAAGTACAATACAAATACAAAACCCTCTTTATTCAATAAAATCACAAGGACCAGTTTGAATCGTCTTCTTACATGCTATTGAATCTAGGTGTCGGTTCCTCCTAATCCCAGTTCAAGAAGAATCCGGCAAGAAACTCGTCTGGTCTTAACACTTGTATGATCCTTGACCAGTACACTTAGCCCTATAAAAGACATATTAAGAGAACACACATTTTACTCTCAACTATAATGTTTGAAGCCTTAGTATCTTTGAAGCTTATGTGACATAACATAGTTGTTCTTTAGATCTTGGAAGTTAAACAACTTTATGCGTGGTCAGTATTTAGAATGAAAGAAAAGTTTATTTCGTGTCACATTCTGATATCATGTAAGTACGCCATGTAAGTATGAACTAGCCAAAATCAGTCTTAAGGCACATTTCAAATGTCGTTAAGCCATGAATGACGGATTGCGGAACTCGCCATAGTAAGCCGTGCTCAGTATGTAGCTGTATAAAAGTGGGTCTTTCCAAAGTACAAAGTGCTATTGATGCTACAGTTGATGGAAATTGGCCCAACCTCCACTTTGAAAGGACTCTGAGCATTATTGCATTGAAATTTACTAACTATAAGTAAATTCTTAGACCGTCTCCGAGGTCTGGTGATGATAAATAAATAAATAAATAATCCCGATATTTCACACAACATCATCTGGCCCCAAAGTAAGCAGAGCTTGTGTATATATATTTTTTTGTAAATACATACATATTATACATAGAAACACCCAGACCCGAGACAAATACTTGCAGGTCATACAAACATTTGTCCCGCGGCGGGAATCGAACCCGCAACCTTTTGCGTCACAGCCGGACCTAAAGCCCACTGCGCTACAGAGGTCGTCAATAAAAAAGGATGATCAGAAAGTAAAATCCTACTAAAATTAGAGCTTCACTGGTGGCAATTCGATTGGTTCATTTCTAAAATTAGAAATTGCCTAAAATATATTTATTTTGTCAGTTCGGTTGGTACCATCTAACTAAATTAGGAACGCTTAATTAAATTAGGATAAGTTGGTAGCAACAGAATACCAAAGTTTCATTTGACAGTTCAAAACCTAATTTTAGCTAAAATTAGTTAGGTTGGTGCCAACAGAATTGAGGCCACTGTCGAATATTCTCAGCCTTATCAGGAGGCCTACTTTTGAAATCAATAGACGATACCTAGGTATATTGGTTCAATAATCATGCAATAACCTACAATTACCTACCTACATCATTATTACTCGTTTTGAGCGATTGCACGATCGATACTACTTTTACGCTCGATGTCGTAATCCTCAAGAACAGACGATACGATATTTTGATTTTGACAACGAAAGAACTATCTAATCAACTGAATACGACGAACATTTAAACGACTTTATCGCTTTGATATATCGAAATATGTTCGTTAAGTAGTCGCCCTAAACTTATCTGACATGTATGTTTATTTCTGTATGCTTTATTTCTCTGTGTACAGAAAGCCGTAATCGCGATAGAGACCGCGACAACGGGAACGATCGTCGCCGCCGCGAGACGCCACCCAAGCCCCGGCACGATCGGGAGAAGGACAGGCGCTCGCCAAAACGCGATGAACGATACAGGTAAATACAATAAAATCCATTAGATTTCTGGCGTTTTCCCTGATTCTGAATTTTCGTCGGACTAACTAAAATTTCCTAAATCACAAACGATCTTATTTTGTTTATAAGATTATAATATTACATTTAAAATTTACTAATTAAAGTTTTTTATATGTTTTGCTATCTCATAACTCCGATTTATGATTTATGAACCGATTTGAAAAAATCTTTTTTAATATGAAAGGATATACTTTCCGATAGGTCCCATAGAAATTTCATCAAAGTCGGTTTAGTAGTTGGGTTTTTAATTCAAAATAGGTTGAAAAAAATTGTCATCCAAGTAAACGTAATTTCGTTTCGTTTCGCTTTCTTGTGACTTTCCAGTGGTGTTTACGAATTTCGAAAAATGATGAAAGTACTAAAAATTAAAACCTTATTTTACTGACATAAAAAACGGAGAAGGTTCTCATTTTGGTTGTATTTTTATGGGCTCAATGGGTTTAGGTAGATTGCGCTAATGTACTTGTAACTGCGTACCTAAAATGCGTATACTCCAGCCATATTCGAGACATAATATTTGTAAACAAACCACAACAGCTGATTTTTAGGGTTTTCACTTCAGAATATTTCACAATTTCACTCTTTCAATCGTTTTACCCTAAAAATCGATCAAACTATTTATAATACGTTTTGTAAAGTTATGTAAAAGATAAAAATTGATCAATAAACATTTCAAATCATATGTGAGTGGAAGTATTTTTCTTGATGTTTGGTTGATAATAGTCCCTAATGCTTTCTTGCTTCTTTGGAAGAAATCGTGAACATTTTTGCATATTTGTATTATGTCATTTAGTTGGTGAGCTCCACATGAGTGCGAGGTAAAAAATGAAATAAAAATAAATCAGCTACTGTTTTTTTTATTACATAACGTACAGTTTTATTTGTTAAAAACTCAATTATATACTCATAATCATTATAAATAGGGAATATGCATGTATTTTTTTTTGTTGTTTTGAATTCAATTATAAATATTTAAAACATCGCTTAAGTAAATGTGGTATGCTTAAACGCCGCTATTCGCAAACTTCAATTTCGCGCGCTTATTTTTACATTTTAATATCTTATGCAATTAATAAACAAACTAAATCAGAAAATAATGGTTTATAACAAAATCTGAACAAAAAAGGGAGGGAAAAGTCAAGTAAATTTGAACCACATGCGTATTACCTACTATCATACACTTTAGCTAGCATTTACAAAAATGAGCATTGATAAAAAATGTTTTTTACCCATGCCGTCACATGGTTGCCTAGCAACGCTTTGTTATTAAACATTATAGCTCGAATATGGCTGGTAATTTAACTTAATTATGGTATGACAATAATTTGTAGGCCAGAGCGATCAGCGACAGAGCGCAGCCGTGGTGGCAGCACTAACCGAGATGGCACGAGACGTGGCCTGCTGGGAGACCGGCCTGATGACATTGAAACCAAGGTAGTTATTTAAATACATTTTAATGATTCAACGATTCACTGACTAGAATAATCAGCTTGTTCTGATCAGGTTCCAACAGAAGACAAGGGGCTTGGTAGCTAATGAGTTGACCCAGACCCGAGACAAATACTTGCAGATCATACAAAAATTTGTCTTGCGGCGGGAATCGAACCCCCTTACTTCTGTGTCATCAGTCTCAGCCGGGCCCTAGCCCACTGCGCCACAGAGGTTGTCTGTATCTATCTGTTGTCTGTATTAAAATATAGTAATGCTAATCCAGGTTTTAATAATAATGAACAACACAATGATTATAAATTATGAACTATAATTAAATACATATACACACAAATATTTATTTATCTCCATAATACCATAGTAATAAGGTCCATAAGGTCACTATATTACATACTAGTGCTACATGGTGATCTAGCCCCAAACTAAGCATTGAGCTGAGGAGACTGTTGACTGATAGAATACTTATACTATTTTTAAATACATACATTGTAAAATAAAAAATTTAACTGGTACTCTTGTTCCTGTTGAGGAAGCCAAATGTAAAATAAAAATTTAATAACTACTCTGAGCATCATTTGTAATAAAAAAAAAATCTAATAAGGTCTCCTGTCACATAAAAAATGTTAAATTAAATTAAATAAAAAGTTCTCGGGCGCCAGACAGGAAGTATTCCAACTAAATTAAGTTAAACTCACCGCGAATAGACAGCCGTTGCACTAGAACCTTTAATCACATGGTCGGGAAACAAATGAAAGTCCAAATAGGTTATATATGGTATAATTTAGAATGTTTGAAGTCTGTTTGATAGCTTAGTTCTAATTATCCTAAATTACATCTTTTTATTTTTTCCTATGCATTTTTTGTAAAAGAATAAATGTGTAATTTAAATACCTGGGTGGTCCAGTCAAGAATTGAATTTAATATACCGGAGCCCTCCACAAGGGAACATCCTGGGACACCTCCACGTGGCATTGGGGTCTCGCTGTCGTGGTGTGTCCTGGAGCGCAGGTCCTCTTGGGATGGCCCGGTATCTCTCTAAGGTTAAGTCAAAGTCCAAAAGGTGATGTAGATGTGGAAGTCTTCACAATTCGCACATTCTCGTTGAAGAAACAAACGACGTTTTCAAAACCAAATAATAGGCGTGCTGGGTAACACAGCCATTTAAAGGTAGGAGGTCAAATCACTCCGCCTGTAACAAAATATTCACAATTTTCAATCTCGTGGCGTCATTATGAAGAAAACAAAACCACTCTATTTGAATGGAAACTCACCGAAATAATAATTGGTGGGATTACCCCGTGCCTTGATGGAAACTCAGCGTCCATTATAAGGCTCAAATAACAAAGGATCTTTGCGAATTTAAGAGATGTCGCAATATGTTGAACTACATTTCAACACTGTGGTCGGGAGAAAAGTGATCGGCCATCGAGTCCTGAGCTTCGGTCTCCGCTCCAAGCAATCAGTCTAGAGTTGCCATGAAAAATAGTTACAAAAAATCGGTAATAAAAAAAAACTCAAAAAAATCGAACAATATGAACGGATGTATCTGTCAAAGTCAAAATCTATTACACTGACAGGGGTAACAGAATAACTGGATGAATGCCAAAAGGCTGACGTAACAATAACCAACTCAAATCTAAAAGTAAACAAACCATTTTCGAGGTTAAATTCTCGAATTACATGTATGACGCAAATACGTCGTTACAACATATGATATGATATACATTATAACACCCACACACAGAACCAACACCATATCACATAAATGTTTATCCTGGAAGGGAATCAAACCCTCAACATACAACGCAGAAGACAGAGCTACTACCAACTGAGCTTAGAGGCCAGTGAATTATAAACGGCAGGCCCCAAGATGAGAGCTGATACGTTATTCAAGTTCACGTTTCGATTTCCATTTTCCATCCAAATCTGCTCCACAGTTACAGTATATTTGAACCACAAAGAAGCTTTCGCATTTATCATAGTAAGGTGTATACAACTTGCTCGCACTATACTGACTTTTATCAACAGCCTCCAGCACTGATGGATCTGAAACCCTTCGGCGGCGAGCTGCCTCCTTCACTCGAGCAGAGGAGATCACACGATGCCAGGGATGCTGTGTCACCGAGGTAAGGACATGTTTACTTTTAAACTTAAAGCTAATATCTTATATGAAGCTCACTCTTTTGTATGTCAAATTGATAAACTGATCACGCTTGTTCACGCTTACATTCGTTATGAATTTGTACTGGATTGACCTAAGTGATCTAAGTACACCAGAATTTAAGTTTTTACATGCATGAAGATGTCTTTAACGTTACTCAATCCATGGTAGGGAAACAGAACAACAGAATTTCGTACATTGGGTCTGGGTGTTTCTATGTATAATATGTATGTATTTACAAAAAAAATATATATAAGTAGTATATCAGTCACAGTAGCGGATTTACCCTAAGGCCCGGTAGGCCCGGGTCTAGGGCGGCCCCAATCGTGTCAAAAAAGTTATTATGGCGTATGGCGGGCGGGCTGCACTGCATGGTGCAATCTATACCGCATCCACTTTTCAGTCCCGGCGTTCAAAACTTCATAAAAAATGGAACACCACTAGCGCCTTAGACAAGATAGCGGCAAAAATACTGCATTGTACAAAATATGTAATAACTCTACTACCAAACCATATTTAATCATTCTGTAAACAACAATGTACTACTAGATATATTACCTATCTATCAGGCATCAAAATAAAATGTTTAGTCAAATACTAAATAATACAATTATTCCTGAAACCTCGTAAAATATTAGAAAATAGCAGCTATTATTATTATTATTTATTATAGTAAACTTATGGTTACTTTTACCCACACTACCCACCCGCACTTGCGATAACAAGTAGCTCCGTACAAATTAATTGTGTTTAACTAGATATTCAAATATTTAACTCGCAATTTTGAAAGTACACGGCCGTGTTGCCGTTTAACACGTGCCGTTTAACTTTTTTATATTTTGCCGTACCGTGTTGCCGTGGTGGTTCCGGCATTGAATAGGACCCCTCCATCTACTCCCGTGGATGTCGTAAAAGGCGACTAAGGGAACACACACCGGGGGATTGAGCAGCAGCACCCCCCGAGCACAAAATACTAAATCTGCGGTCACCAATCCGCCTGCCAAGCGTGGTGACTATGGCAAAACCTCCATATGATGAACACAACTAGAAGACCCCAGTCCAGCCCCCAGACCCCAGCCCCCAGTTCCCGGCAGTTCCGCTATTCCTGGCATAGGTGGCGGCCACGGTAACGGAGGAACAGGGGGTGCGAAGAATCTACGGCAGAGGTCCAGCTACCAATCCCAACGACCCCTGGCCCTGGCAACATACAACGCACGCACACTGAGGACCGACGAGAAGGTGATAGAGCTAGAAGAAGTAGTAAATAAGTTGCACTGGGATATTATAGGTTTATCAGAAGTCCGAAAAGAGGGAGAGGACACGATAACTCTAAATTCCGGCAACTTATTCTACTACCGGGAGGGCGCTCAACTTTCTCAGCACGGTGTCGATTTCTCGTCCACTAATCCCTCGTTAACAACATTGTAAAGATCGAAAGCGTGTCGAGCAGGGTGGTATACCTTATACTCGAAATAGCCAAACGGTATTCGCTTAAGGTCAGACAGGTGTACGCACCTCACTCGAAACGTCCAGACGATGAAGTGGAGGCTATGTATGATGAAATTTCAAATGCCATACAAGCCCAAAAAACACTTTACGGTTGTGATGGGGGACTTCAACGCGCGGCTAGGTGTGAGGAACGGCGATGAACTGAGAGTGGGGCAATTTGGATTTGGACAGCGGAACCAACGGGGTCAGCGATTGGCCGACTTCATGGAAAAGGAGGGACTCTTTAGGATGAACTCCTTTTTCAAGAAGCGGTCGTCCAGGAAATGGACGTGGCTTCATCCCGGTGGACACAAACGCGAGATAGATTTCATCATGACTACAAAAAAGCAAATATTTAATGATGTCTCAGTGATCAACTGTGGCGAAACCCGGGTTAACTCGCAACAAGGTGATGCTGTGTGTGTGGTGGGATTGGAAGAGCATTATTCATTATGAGCTGTTACCACCAGGCAGGACCATCGATTCTGAACTCTACTGCGAACAACTGATGAGATTAAAGCAAGAAGTTGAGAGAAAGCGGCCGGAATTAATCAACAGAAGGGGTGTGGTTTTTCATCATGATAACGCTAGACCTCACACATCTATAGCCACTCAGCAAAAATTAAGAGAGCTTGGCTGGGAGGTGTTAATGCATTCGCCGTATAGTCCTGACCTTGCACCTTCAGATTTCCACCTGTTTCAGTCTCTTCAGAATTCTTTAGGCAGTGTCAGGTTAACATCACGAGAGGACTGCCAAAACCACTTGTCGCGGTATTTTGATCAGAAGTCCCAAAATTTCTATAGCAATGGGATCATGTCCCTACCTACAAGATGGCAAAAAGTTATCCAACAAAATGGTACCTACATACTTTAGTTAAATGTAAATAAACTATATTTTTTTTTTTTTCATTTACTTAAAAAATGCGAAGAAACTTTGTCCCCAGCCTATCATAATCGACCGGCCATGATGATTTATGTAGAATAAATGTTTTAAACTCTTAATAAAATGACTTTTAATTTATCAGTGAAATGCAATAGAATTGACCACACGTAAACTACATAGTTCATAGATTTAAATAAGTGTTGAAATGTTTGTCAACAATGCGACTCCATGAATTCCATGTTCTATTTTTAGTCTTTCATGGTTTTATAAACGTCATTAGAATAGCGTATTGTGTTTTCAATTTTAAGCTTTAAACATATGAATTTTCTAAACGCTCACAATGCGCCCCGCCAACACTAATAAAAATTTTCGAGCTCTCGTCAGTACCGCAATGCAACAGGTCCTATGTTAAATGCGCGTTAGTCCAAACTAAACCATAATTGAAAGAGATAAGGTTGATTATTATTAAATACTTTTATGACGTTGCGATATTTTTGTATTTCTTTATAGATAGGTAAGCATAGTAAACTCGAGCCATTTTTCACGCTGTGTTCTATGAGGTCGAAGACGAGGGAGAACTATGAAGACACGAGGCTGACAGTGACCAGTATGGCAATTATGGAATTTTTGATACAATCAATGTCTCAGTTTCGATTAGCAATAGGCATTATTTAATAGATTGGTATTACGTACTTTCGGTTTCTACCTCAATTTCTATTCATAACAGCATGTGTTACAATCAACATCAAACTTCTGTAATACCAATTCATAAATAGTCACTGAAAGCTTTATGAAACAATGTTTTGATAGTATCAAGAGTTCCATAATCGCCCAGCTGTTCACACTCATTAGTGTTTCTTATCTTTTATCCAACATCTTATCTTATCAAGTATAATACAATACATCAATCTGAAAGACGCGTACTGTCCCATACAAATAGGTACAATATATTATATTCTATCAGTGATTTGTTTTCCATAGCTTTAATTAATTTGGGACTAAATGTATTGTATGAATTGTTGAATAATATTCATTTATTGTAGTTGAGAAGAACTAGCGCCATAGTTTAGATTGTTTTGTGTTATTGTATTGCAGATTTGCGGAACGCGATCGCCGCGAGAGAGACAGAGAGCGCGACCGCGATCGCGATCACAGAACGAGCCGGCACTCGGAAGAGAAAAGGTACTATGCAATACACCGAGCGACGCCTCATTTCAAAGTGTAGCCTAGCCAGTTAGCTCAGGTGGAAGTAGCTCTTCTGCGCTGTAGGCAGAGGGTTCGATTCCCTCTCAAGAAAAACATTAGTGTGATGAGCATAGAAAGAAAGTAGAAATAAGTATATTAATTTGTGACATTATTGACAAAACACATAAAAATAAACCCGTCACGAAAATGCACCAACTCGGCATTAGCTACCAACCGCTGGTCTTCCATAGATACATATGGTCTTGCATAAGTGTTTTGTTCTGTGTCTGAGTGTTATAAAGTATCATAAGTATTTCAAAATATCTAAAATATCTGTCATCTGGTCAGTCTAGTGTGCTTTGTCGAATTAGTGTATTTCTGTTTCAACCTAGAAACTATAAAATGTTATTGAGGCAAGTAATGGAACAACGTACACTCGTACTTACATTAGTATTTTTGTTTCAGATCTGGTCACAAGTACGGTGCAGAGAGACGAGAGCGGTCGCGATCGCGCGGAGCTCCTGTTGCTACTGCCTCCCACGCAGCCAGGTACGTTCATTATTAATCTTTAAGTTCTGATAATTCTTATAAAACTCTCACCTAAATTTATGACTAAAAATAATTGTTTTAGTTTTATGTACTAAAAATGGGGCATTTAGAATAATAATAAGTAAATAACACAACACCATCAGCTTACAACCTCCATAGCTAGAATATTTATATGTATTTTTAATATTTTTGAATACATTATGATACTTTATAACACCCAGACACAGAAGGAACACCTATGTTCATCACACAAATGTTTGTCCTGGGAGGGAATCGAACCCTCAACTGTAGGTTGAGAAGATTCTTGCCAGTTCTTCTTGGGCTTTGATAAGGAGGAATTGGCACCTAAATTCACCTAGCATATAAGACGTTAAGTTGAGTGATCCTCGTGATTATATTTATTTACTTCTTCTTTTCTTCGTTAATGGCCTGTGCCATACTAATGTCAATTCTGCCAATTGTTTATAGTTTATATTCAATATAAGTCTTAGTCGATGGTCAGTTGTCAATTCTAGACGACACGCGGAATGGCGTCTAGAATTTTCTTGGGACTCCTCGTCGTTCAAATCACACTGCACCACAATACACATGCAATCCAATTATCCATACCCGCCCCGCAGCAATATTTATTCATTGGAATTCCGCCAAGATTACTGAATAAAACGGGTTAAAAATATTAAATTAGCAGAGCCATGTTGCTCCATGAAATGACAGACGAAGAATCTATATTTATGTATATTTATGTATATTTATGTATATTTTAAATATTTTTGACTTTTGATTGTCAATCTGTTGTTGTCTAATTCCACCCAATCAAGTGCGATCTCGCGTCGCCGCCATGACAGGTTAGTAGAATAGGGATACTAGCTTCCGACACAATGCTTTTAGTATGGGTAATAAGAATGTACTGACATAACTAATTAAAATATAAACGCGATGACTGCATCGATAATATTACTGATAAATTCATAATTGAACTAAGAAATGACAGTAGCACATATTCCGATACGACAGATGATGATGACGTTTATGCAAGTGATAGTGATACGTCTGGAATCGTTCCTTTCACCGTTCCTTTAATTACTTACTGTCAGAAAAAAATAATCAATAATTAATTTGAAATTTAATTTGAGTCATCATTTACAACCTTACTAGTCTTATAACTATATTATTTAAAAATATGCAAGTAAAACATTTTAATCTGTGTAAAACATACAATTTTAGATTATGTTGCCGGCTACCACCAATTACCAAGTGGGGTAAATACTTCATATGGCAACACCGTAGGCAATGCAGCTAATTCCCAAGGCAGGGAACATCTTACGGTGAACGGTCTATACCAACGAACTGAATTAACAGATGCCAGTCATATTTCGCGTATTGCCTTTTATTTACGGTATTAAGCGATAAATACTAGATAACTATTAAAACAATGTGAATTCTGATTAAAGTTTAATAAATACTAACAATAACTTTTTATACAGCGGCTCAAACGACCGCCGTTCACCCACCTCAGACTACCGGCCGTCATACAAAGTGAACAAGAAGCTAGAGGTGATGGAGAAGATGGGCCTACAGATAAAGACTCCGGACGGGTCCATGGCGACGGCTCAGCAGCTTCGTGCCGCGGCCGCCGAGCCCGCTCTGCCGGCGCAAGGAGGCCGGACTTACTTCAACCACGGCAGTGTTAGCTCCAATAGAATACTCGACCAGGTGAATTTACATTTCACTGTCCAGTCCTATTTGTCCCAATGCCAGTAATCAAGCATAGCATGCTGTTCCATACTCAGTCAGTGCATTTGAATCCGAGAATGATGCAAATCTTGAGTTTTTACTTTTGCAGTTTCGTCAGTGACCATGTCTAAGCACCTTGTTTAAAACGGGCAAGATACAGATGTTGATAAGTTTACGCTTAAGTGTCAGAGAAAGGTCATTCTTCCATGGAAGTAAAGTCATATGTGCTTTCACGGACCAGTAGTTCTTCCAGATTCAGATAGGATATGATTTTTTATCATGTCTGTGTTGATGCTTGCTAACTGGCCCAATAAGATGTAGTCATCTACCAAATGAATCTCTTGCCCATCTACCTTGACCTTACGTTACATGCTACGGTCTTGGATCCAGTTCATTTCAAGAATAACCTCGAGAGATACCATGGTCAGTTGTTGAAGCATGATTTGTAGGTCATGTGCTGTCTGTGTAAAAAGTACAATATAATCTGTAAAACGCAAGTTTGATAGGCGTTAAAACAAGTAGTAGTTATTAAAATTCAAAAAAACCACAGATCCATATAAAGACATATAGCTATAATCTATTCAATGAGAACATACAAGATATGTCTGCTGTAAGTTGGTAAGGAATAAAGTGTCCTGCAAATTTAGGTCAAGGTTACCATGTTTTTGCAATTATATTGAAGTAACAGGATACCAATTTTTTTATCAATCAGACCTCTAGAAGTTGCTCACATTTCTTTGACTAGAAAAGAGCTGATGAGGGCCTTGGCCCACTGCGCCACTGAGGTTATCAAACTTACTTGGGGCTTACTTGGGGGTCAGATAAAGCTGCGTGAAATGTCCGGCATTATTTATTTATTCTACCTGGTGCTAGGACTCTTCACTAAAATTGCATCTTGGTGGGTACCAGCACAGTGCCAGATTAGATTGTTGCCATGGAGGATATGATGCCTGATATAATGGCTATTAATGAGTCCTGGCTGAGGGTGGGCAAGGAAGATTGCGCCCCTAATATGACAGGATACCGCTTACTTTTGGCTCCAAGGCCTGATCATATTAAGAAGGGAAGGGGTGGGGGGGTGGCATTCTATGTCAAAAAGAGCTTTAAATTTCAAGTTATTCCGCATTCTGCCGCTCCGAAAGTTGATCAGTTGTGGCTAAAGTTGAGTATCGGTGGCAAAATGATTATGATTGGAACTGAATATAGGCCACAATGGTTAATTGTTACTGAGTTTTTGAGACGCCCTCACCGAATCTATTTCTTCATTTTTAAATTGTGATCACATTATCCTTCTAGGGGACTTTAATATTAACATGCTGGAGCCAAATGATAGTAAGACTAAATTACTGGTCCAGTTTCTAGAATGCATGAACATTCGTCAACTAATCACCGAGCCAACCCATTTCACTTCACATAGTCAGACATTAATCGACATAGTTTGCATAGATGCTATGGTGAGCAATATTCGAATAAAGTACAGTCCGGATCTAGGAGCACATGCAATGCTATTGGTGGAATTACGTATAAAAAAAGATAAACACTGCCCTAAGCTTGTTACCTATAGACCGTTAAGAAACATCCTAATGGAATTGTTTGCCAAGGATTTGGATAAAGTGAATTGGGCCCATCTCGTGAGTATCCCTGATGTGAATGATAAAACTTTTGAATATTCTAGTATAATTATAAATCTTTTTGAACTTCATGCACCTCTTAGGACCCGAAGGTTTAAAAACCCTCCTCACCCATGGATCACTGGCACAGTGAAAACCATGATGCAAAATAGAAATGATTATCATGACAAGTATAAATTAACCAAAAGTAGTGATCATAAAAGTGACTATAAAAATATGAAACTGTTAGTCGTTAAGGCAATCCCATGTGAGAAAACTGCCTATTTTACCCTACATATAAATAGACATATAAAAAATTCTAAGAAATTATGGAAAAATCTGAATAGCAGCATTTTACCCAGTACAAAGCAGACATATGAGCTTCCCCCGCACTTTATGGATCCAGATATAATAAACACCCACTTTTTAGATGTCCCTGGTGCGAATTTCGTCAGCATTTCACTCCTAACTCGCTTTGAACACCTCAGACACATGTCAGAAACTTTCACTTTGAACAATGTCAGTGAATATACTGTGTTGAAAATTATACAAGGCCTTAAATCTAATGCTCAGGGTATAGATGGCATAAGTCTCGATATGGTTTTTATGACTTTGCCACATTCTCTTTCGACCATAACTTCTATAATTAACGAATCCATTGCTAGTGGTACCTTCCCTGTTTACTGGAAGTCGGCGGTCATAAAACCATTACCCAAAAATAGCAATCCAGTATTGGTTAATGATCTTAGGCCTATCAGTCTTCTTCCTTGTCTATCCAAAATACTAGAGAAGGTGGTAAGTCTGCAAATGGTCAAGTTTCTTGAGGATTCCTGTATTCTGCCACAGTTTCAGTCAGGTTTTCGTAGGAGTCATAGTACGTCAACTGCCCTCATAGATGTGGTCGACAACCTTTTACTAGCTCAAGATCAGGGGATGTGTAGCATTCTGGTGTTGCTGGATTTCTCGCGGGCGTTCGACAGCATAAATATTTTACTGCTTCTCTCAAAGCTTGCCTTTTATGGATTCCAAACACAATTAAATGGTTTGACAGTTACCTCAGTCACCGAAGGCAGTGTGGAACTAAGATTGCCAGATGGTTCCTCTCTCTGATCTGCCTTTCAGTCTGTTCCTCGTGGGGTTCCCCAGGGTTCGATTCTTGGTCCAATCCTCTTCATCCTCTATAGTGCAGACATCATCAAGGACATTACTCATTGTCAATTTCATCTTTACGCTGATGATCTGCAGCTGTACCATTATTTCTTGCCCAGCGACAGTATCAGAGTTGTTAATGATATCAACAATGATTTAAGCAAGGTTTTCTAGTGGTCTCTCAACAACTGCCTAGTCCTTAATCCAAAAAAGTCGAAATTCATGATAACTGGTTCCAGAGCAAGTTTGAGTAAAATTAGTCTTGAGACAATTAATATCATGGTTGGTGGTGGATCCGTGGAATTTGTGAGTGAGGCTAGAAATTTAGGAATAATATTTGATTCTCAGCTCAAGTTTGAAAGTCATATATCGGAAAGCTCAAAATGTTGTATAAAATCCGCCCACACCTGAGCGAAGAGGTTCGAATAGCCTAGTGCGAGTCAATTGTTCTATCAAAATTCAATTATTGTGACGTAGTTTTTGGGCCTTGTTTACTGGGCAGGACAGAGAAGCTCATCCAGCGCGTTCAAAATGCCTGTGCAAGATTCTGCTTTTGCATTCCTCCTCGGTCACATGTGACACCCTATTTGAATGCCTCTAACTTGCTAAAGATGAAGTCGCGTAGGAAATTACATTTGGCAAGCTTACTATTTGGCGTTATTCATAGTAAAACTCCCCCTTACCTTTATCACAAGTTAGAGTTTGCTCAGGTGAATCCTCGTTACCCCCGTAGGGCTTGCTCCTTTATATATGTGACGAAGAAGCATAGAACAGTCGCTTTTAGAGGTTCGTTTCGTTTTGCAGCCTCTTGCTGCTGGAATGGTCTGCCGCCGCCATTGAGAGACCTAAAAACGTCTTATACCTTTAAATCTAGGTTGAAACTTCATCTTCTGTTTACTCAAAAAAAACTCATAAGCCGAGATAGATCAGAAATGGGTCGTACTTACGTGCTGTCTGTAGTACAGGGGACTTTTGCCTTGGTTAGGCAGCTGTATCTTTGGATTGGGTTACTTTGGTCCCTTGTCCACTCCTCTGCGCCACTCACATCATTGCGCAATAGCGCCAGGATGGTAAATGGTAGCTTATTTGGATTGTTGCTGGGCAGTACTGGATAATCTAACAAGTTATGCCACGTCACGTACCCACGTAATGCCACATGGTGCCACGTTTGCCACTATTTGTTTTTATTTTGCAATAAAATAACCTTACTTTTTTTTATTGAATTTTTGTACTCTGTATTTCCTTTTATTTTCTGTTATTTTTTTTTGTTTTGTTTTTTTTAGTTACCTTCTTACCTCATTGTTCATAGATACTTTCCTAACTGCCTGTTTCTATTGTATTTTCAATTTCCGTGTGTGTATATGTACCAAATAAATATTTATTCTATTCTATTCTATTCTATTACTGCCTCGAAACTGTAGTGTGCAAGCATTACTGTGTTTGGAGAGCATTGCAGCAAGTGAACTGGGCAAACAGAGAAATCTGCCAATGTGCGTGATACCTCTTTGTATTAGGTTACGGTATCCACTTACCATTAGGTGGATCAAATGCTTATTTGCTGCTTCAATTGTATAAAAAAAACGATCAGCCATCTGATTTCCATGGGTTTGTTTAGGTTGGGAGTAGACTGTGTTTTGTGAAATATCCACTTGAGTAAGTATTATTTTATTGTTTCCAGGTACAAAAACGGAAGCTGCTCTGGTCCAGCAAGGCTAAGAACGAGACAGAAGAAGCTGCCAAATGGAGCGGGACTCGGTTCGCGCAAGACAACGACGGAAAGCAAGTCTCCAAGTTTATGAGGCTGATGGGCATAAAAGAACCTGGTGAGGAGACATAGTTATTTTTTATAAATTCCATGTCACGTACTAATCCTTTCTGCTGTTAAGGAGTAATTCAGAGACAAACTTGGATGTTAATAAAGTTTGTGGCTAAATCACAAAGCCTAGATGGCGCCACAGGATAAGTTCGAAAACTTTATTTTAAAATTCGCTACAAACATTTTTTCATGGCGCATGCAACTGTGCCGAAATATCGGAAAGCAGAAAAACTCATATTACAAGTTATAGATAGATAGATGCAACATTTAATTCAACAAGTTTGAGGCTATGTGGTGCTTCTGTGAATGGTTCACCAATATTTATTGTTTTGTTATTCTTCTCCAGCGGCAGTGAACCCAGAGCCAGCTGCGGAGACGGTAGACCCCATCAAGAAGCAGGAAGAACTGTTCCAAGCCATGCAAGCGCAGTACGAAGTCGCTCGCGCCACCACACACACCATGCGAGGAGTCGGGCTAGGCTTCCAGCGAGGACAGTTCTGAAATATCAATGCTAGCTACTTACATAGCACTTATTTATGTAATATAAAAATGTATTATAAAAGTGACCGACTATCACAGACAGACAAAACAAAACACCATAGGTCCCAGAAACGTAAGACGCATTTATAAGAGAATAATCGGAATCTGACCCTTCAGGTTTACAAATACGCGAATGCAATCGCTGGGATTTCCGCAACTCCTACATTAAACTGTACATCTATTCTAATATTATAAATGCGAAAGTAACTCTATGTGTCTGTTCGTTACGTTTTCATGCCTAAACCGCTCATACAATTTGGTGAATTTTGGTATAGAGAAAGATGGGACTGTGGAGAAGAACATAGGCTACTTTTTATGAAGGTAACACGAGTGCGAAGCTACGGGCAGCAGCTAGTATTTTATAACATGGTTACAACCTACAACACTTGTATATGAATAAATAGGCCAGTCAAAATAACATTTAACTTTGCACTAAATTTTAATCTTTTGTTTTTAGTAAACTTTTTTGTAAAACTTACCGTTTACGATTTATGGCCCATTTAATGAACCGGTTTTTCTAACGCGGCCGATAACTTTTGAAATATTAGATTAATCAATAAAATGCATCAATCCATTTTTAAAGATCAGTTTATTCTCTACAACTTTTATTTCAAACTTTTTTTTTCTAATGTCCATACTTTTTGAGTTAGGACGTTTAATGTTGGACAAACAAACTTTTGACATTTCAGTATTCCAACACTACTAGCAGAAAACAGAAACCCAACTCAAATTTTGAAGGATAGAGGGGTCTCCAACGATTCTGTATCAAATGTTTAGTGGCATTTTAGTTATCTACCGTCTTGGTTTAGGAAGATGGGTAAGAATTGAGTGGTGTGCTCTTTCTTGTAACCTTAACTTCATGAGCCTCTGTTTCCGAGTTGAATCATCAAGCAAGTGTGGGAGTGAAGCTTCTATCATCGGATATGTTGCTCGCACTGGTGTCGACAAGACAGCCGTCATCGCAGTACTCGCGCCTTCTTGCTCATGTCTTTCATATGTCTATTCTTGGCCGATCAACTGTAAAATGTAAATAAAATTCACAGCGGGTTTGTTGTTGTATAGTTTTAACTTACATTAAAAATGCCAAGGTTATATGTATTATATTATTTGTGTATTTACGTTCAAAACATACATAGAAGATAAAAAACTTGTTAACTATTTAAAAATAAGATCTTTATAAATGTATGAACATTGTAGGTATTTAATTTTTCAGTACTTCTCAGTATCAAGTAAACACTTAGGCGGAGAGGAATGTGGGTTCAACCAATGCAGTTGTGTTAAACTTGTGTAATGACGATGTCATGCTTTATTCTGAAACCAGTTATAACTTATATAACTGGTTTCAACAAAGAAACGTAAATAGCTGTTTTCGTAATGTCATCTCACTCGCACTAAACTAAAAACACTATTATGCGAGCGAGAGGACAGGTTATACTCTATTTTGTACACTCCCACTCTGCTTACTGTATAAAATATATATTATGGATGAATGAATTGTATGATAGTACTTCTAATAATTTTGTAAAATTATAATGTTAAGCTCTACTATAAGACGCGGGATAGTTTTGTTGTGGCACTAGTTTTTATTTTTATGATTAACCGATGGTTTTCCTAATGCAAACATCAGTGGTTTTTTCTATGAGAGCAGAAACTATTCCTTCGGATTATCAGTTCTACAGAGAAGTCAACTAAATGTTTGGTTGCTATTGTAATGTTTATTTAGATTTTTTTGTTATTATTAGGACATTTGGTGGCCAAAGACCACAGACACAGATGTCACAGACAGTCACTGTGTTAATTAATAGTATTTTTGTGTTAAGTAACCAAATGGTTTAAATCTGGGTTCACATTAGGACGAACATCTGCTTTAGTTAGTTCCGCGCCGATTGAAGAGACGTGTTTGTTGTGGTTTGTGCGTTATTGTGAACCCAGAGTAGTGTTAAGTTTCATAATCTGTAAAAATCTAAGTTAGTAGTACATAGTGTGATATAATAGTGCTAAATAAAATATTTGCAAATAATTTTTTGTTTTGTTTATGTAAGAGATCTATGGAGCGCAGTGTTTTGGGAAATTAAAAGAAACGATAGGGTACGAAAAACCGAAATACGATCGAAAACGGGCATAGCGGATGTAGGTACGAG
Source organism: Lampropteryx suffumata (assembly GCA_948098915.1). NCBI lineage: Eukaryota > Metazoa > Arthropoda > Insecta > Lepidoptera > Geometridae > Lampropteryx > Lampropteryx suffumata. The sequence continues at coordinate 17,479,566 of OX402562.1, read as the reverse complement.
GACTGCACGTTTGAGCTGGGACTCGTAATGCATTCAGAACGATGGGCGAATCTCGTCACTCAGTGGGTGCCCGATAGTCTGAGACGACGCGACAAACCCAGGAAAAGATGGCGTGGCGATCTAGATGCATTCGAGCCAAACTGGCAAACTGGCCTTGGAGCGCAGAGTGGAAGGCAAAGGGGGAAACTTTTGCCCAGGGACACTAAGGCTGGTTTTATAGTCACGTCTTGCCGCTGCCGCTGGGCAGCGCGTGCTTGAACAGCGGTGCATTGTGAAACGAGATTAGTACGTTTCGCTGCTGTGAGAATATGTTTAATAAGAACGTAAATGCGTTTAGAGTACCTACTGGCTAGTTACTTTTTATGAAAAAGAAGCGCGTCGTCACATTAAAACGCATATAGAGCGCGCTTCGACAGCGCCGGCGAACAGCGCGGCACTGATAAAGCGCACGACTTTGAAACGCAACGAATACCCCATAGGGTCAGTTCGCCGCCGACTACGTCCCTTTCTCGACCCTTCGTCGCACTACTACTAAACAATCGCAAAAAATAGCTTAGGTATATATAACACAAATACGCTGAGGGAGTGCATTTTGGCGCTATCTTGAATGTCCAAGCAAACACACGAACAAATTTCAATCCACCAGCGCAATCAAAACAAATATTAATAATATGATCAATATGTAGCCGGCCCTGAACTGGTAAAAATGCGTTGAGATCAGCGAAAAAAATAGTGGTGTGATGCAGCTTTCGCGGTAAGTTACTCAGAGATTTTTATGGGTTTTAGTATTCTGATTATTAGTATACCTACCATTATAATAGATCAAATAATACATTAATAAAGTATTTTAAGTCAAATATTATTTATAAAATATTAAAATTGCGTGGTCGAGAACTGTACCACGCTTTTAAACGAAAATCCACTTTTCGTCCACATGGTCGGAGATTGGCTATATCATAATTTTTACTCAAAACGGGATATTTACCATGATATATGAGTTTTTCTGCTTCTCGATATTTCGGCACAGTTGCATGCGCCATGATCACGAGATAAACTGAAGTCTTTGCGGGTGGATGTTATTGGCAGACAAAACGGTCTACCCTCTTCCGTTATCTTAAAAAACGGAAGCTAATGGATATGTGTATCCTCCACATATTAACTTATGAAGCACAAACTTGGTCTCTTTCAAACATCCAAAAGTCCGATTTCGAGATTTGTCAGCGGGCTATGGAGCGCAGCAATATCAGTGTTAAGCGTACAGACCGCATATGCAACACAACTCTGCGCTCCAAAACCCAAATTGCTAATGTAGCTCTAAACGTTGCGAAGCTTATGTGGAGCTGGGCTGGTCATGTCTGTCGCATGCCAGATGAGCTGTGGGCTAAAATCACCTAACTAGTGGATCTCTGAGACAGCGAGACGGCGCCATGTTAGACCCAAAAAGAGATAGCGAGATGATCTCGACACCTTTGACAGAGCTTGGGTCCAAATAGCTTAAAACAAAGATGACAGGAGAGATCAAGGGGAGGCTTTCACCCAGCAGTGGGACATAATGGGCAAGTCGTCATCGTAATCGTACTAAATATCAGAGTACCATACCTGTGCTTTATTATTATTTTATGGAAATTAAAATCCAAAGAGAGATCTCTTCTGAAGTTGGTATCTTGTGAGTAGATTGATTTACGATTATTTAAATAAATAAGTATGTAATATGTTTTAAGAATACGAATATTGAAAAATAAAAATATGTCTCGATAAATGAGTTTAGTTTATTACTACTATTACTATTCCGTTCTATTAGAATCTAGTGTTGCAAAACGTAAGAATGAGTTTAGTCTTAGCTATATTAACGAGGCTAGTATTGTAAAAGCATTCAGTTAATTAATATTAATATACAGAAGATCTTTGGGGAATGTCTACATAGGTGCTGGGTGTCATTATCTTAGATAAAGCACCATGTTTAGCTTATATTTTTAATAGATGTATCGACGAGGGAGTTTTTTCCGATCTCATGAAACACAGTAAACTCATTCCTATGTTTAAGTTTGGAAGTGAAAGTGATCTCGCTAATTATAGGCCGATATCGATATAACCTGCGTTAAGTAAAATCTTTGAAAAAATAATTCTGAATCAGTTATTATAACACTTTTTAACGTTAACGGCCTGCTACATACAATGCAGTTGGGGTATTCTGCGATCTATCTAAGGCCTTTGACTGTGTGAGTCATGCAACCCTAATCACAAAGTTAAAATACTAAGGCATTAAAAACCGGGCGATTGACCTCATACAGTCTTATCTATCCAATAGAGTCCAGAAAGTAGACGTGGGTGGTGAGAGGTCTTCAGGATCAATTATTGATATAGGGGTACCTCAGGTTTCCATACTAGGCCCTTTTTATTCCTAGTATACGTAAACGATTTACCTTTTTTTGTAAAAAATATTTGTGTTATAGTTTTATTTGCAGACGATTACGTCCTTACTTTTTAAAGTTGATAGAGGTAACACCAGTATTTGCGATAACGTAAATGAATCCTTATCGTTAGTTCTTAACTAGTTCACTGTAAATAATCTTTTGCTTAATTAAAAAAAAACTAAATGTATCAAATTCACTTTGCCAAATGTTATTCATAGCCCGACCAACATTGAAATGAATGGAGAGGCAATGAATCTTGTAGATTCCACGATCTTCCTAGGTCTTAATATTTATGCAAAACTACAGTTGGGACCACAAATTGAAACACTTGCTGGTAGGCATAGTTCCGCTGCATATGCAGTTCGTGCGATACGGTGGTTTACTGATGAAGCTACAGCTAGACTAGTTTATTTCAGTTACTTCCATAGTGTTATGCCATACGGCATCATTCTCTGGGGGAAAGCAGCTGATATTGGTAAAATATTTGGCAATACGTGCCATTTATAAAATGAAACCACGAGAGAAATATTCAAAGAAATTAATATTCTCACAATAGCTTCACCATATATATATGAAAATTTGTTATACACACATAAAATAGAGATGGGATTTATAGGATAAGGCAAGAAAAAAAAATGTAATGTCTACATCTTTGTCCATCTACATAGAGGAGCAAAAACCTTGATGTATGTTTTAAGCGTTTGTACCTTACTTCATGGATAAATAGTATATAAATTAATTAATAAATAATCCCGGACATTTCACACACTGATATACTACTATATTACTTTTTTTTTTTATAAATACATACATAATATACATAGAAACACCCAGACCCTACAAATACTTACAGTTCGTACAAACATTTGTCCCACGGCGGGAATTCAACCCGCAACCTTCTGCGTCTGAGCATAAGCCGGAACTTAGACGACTGCGCCACAGAGGTTTTCATATTTACAATATATTTGATCAATGTAGGTATTCCAAACTCGCGGGACGGGGTGGGCTTGCAAAATGCAAACCCACAGTGTGATGAGATTAAAGTAAAGCATAAGCCCCTTAAATGCATAACAAATGGGATTTAGTAGGTTTTTCAAAACTAGGGTCTGAAAATTTTGTTTATTATAACATGGTTTCGTATTCATTCAACCCGGTAATTGTACCTATACCTACACACGATTTTAAATAAGGAAAAAATATTATTAAATAATAATAAAAATATTCCTTGCGTTACATAACAAACAGAGACCTACAAGAAAATCAAAGCCCATGTTTAAAAGTGTGGATATCCCATTCAATGGTATGTACCTACTTTGTGTGTATTGTGCATAAATTCATTAAACTGACTTGCCCAAGTAAATATTCTAAATCTATGGTAGATGCAAATAGGCGGTCGGATACTTCGTGTTTGTTCGAATGCTTTGTCATCTACCTAACACTTACAATTTTAGGATTCCAAGGAACCCTTATAATTTCGCTTTCTCCGTCTGTCTGTCGGTTCCGCCCCTTATCAGAGCTTTTGATCCTGAAACACAGGTTTAATAATATAAATGACTAAGTATATCATAAATACAAATATTTTTTTCAAATAATTTAGATAATTATCTTGAGATTTAACAAAAAAAAACCCAGTTAGTAATAAATTTTTGAGAATCAACAAATCGACATATTATTTTATCCTTGCTACGTCTGTTAGCTACCACAATCGAGAGTTTTCGCTCAGGAAATTGTTGAGCGTCTCATCGAAATCTCATCGAATCGAAACGAAGCTATTCACGAAGATTCAGCTTGATAGTAATTATTTTTACATCAAGGATCTGTACCACAACTTTTGAGCGTAGGACCGGGATAACGTACCACGTCATTCGTAGGACAATATGACTGTTAAATTATCTAAATATTAACTAAGTAAAAAAATAATAATCATCTGGTTAGTAATCATTTAAGATGACCTCGTTATCGATACATGTTGGAAGGAGGGGACTCACTGATCAAACAATAGATTTTGTAGGACAAATATTTTTCCGAATAATTTAGATAATTATCTAGAGATTTTACAAAAAAAATTTGTTAATAATAAATACTTGAGAATCATCAAATTGTCATTTTTATCCTTGCTACCTCTGTTAGCTACCACAATCGAGAGTTTAGTACAGGAAATTGTTGGGCGTCTCATTAAAATAAAGCTACTCACGGAAAATTAGCTTGCTATTAATCAAGTCTAAAAATGGACCAGGGATCCTGGACTAATATGATTAACTCCGTGTTTTATTTTTTTCAGACGCTTGACTTAGTTTTTTTTATAATTTATGCCGGTGACGCTCTTTTGTTACATACTGTAAGCTCTCTTGTATCGTTTTTCGTAGGTAAGATGGATCATGTAAAAAAGCGCTAGGACCAGGACGAGTTTCTTGCCGGTTCTTTTCAGGCTTGGGTAAGGACGAATTGGAACCTAAATTCACCTAGTAAGTATGTAAGACGTTTCAAAGTGATCCCTGTAATTGTATTGAATAAAATATTTTTTGACTTTGACTTTGTCTTTTACAAGTTCGGAAGCCTATGGATTTATTATAGATCTATAACATTGTATTATGTCAATAATTTTTAAAGTGTACTCTAACTTTTTAAGTGAGGGTAAACCGCTTCGTTAGATACGTAACGCGTTACGGCGCCAGTCTGTCTGGCTTCCCTTTCTCTCACGCATGCGGCAGCGGTAGGCAGGCTCCTCCTCTCTCACTCTAACCCACAGCGCCAGTTAGATTAGTTTAAGTTATCACTTTTGTCAGGCGTCCCGAGACGCACACGTATTTTTTTTTTTTTTGTGTTTTGTTTTGTTTTTGCTCATCGTGATGAAATTTTGCACGGTAATACATTTAGAGGCCCCTACAAGGTAATGATTTAAAAAAAAAAATACTAAATAGTTTTAAGAATACCTCCTTTCTCTACAATACAGATCTTTCAAATACAATATGGTGTTACGATACAGATATTCGCTGCGTTATCTATATTTATATAGCTTTGAAGTGGCCATTAATCAAATCCTACAAAAAAAATGGCTGGCTGACGTGGCTCTTTGACAATAATAATCAGTGTAATTTTTTTGCTACAAATAATATAATACGAATAAAGTATTCTTCTTCTTCTTCGTTAATGTAATGTGATACAATAATAAAAATTTTACTTAAAAATTTTGTAAGTCACAAAGTCACATCTTGTCGTTCATCATTTGTTACCTATTTTATATAAAATGACTAGGTACAGATTACTATTGCTCGAATCACAGGAGAACACATATTTTTCCCCAATTGTCCACACCCGAGTCAATAAATCTAACTCTATCTATATAAAACCACCAAACAATACTAATAAAGCTGGAAATAACTCGAGAACAATAAAAAAAAATAGAGCGCAATTTTTGCTTCGCAAGACAGCCACAGATAATCCCCCAAAATACGTAATCCGAATAAAATAATTTTGAATTGTAACCTTACCTACTGACTTAGGAAGCCTGTGCGTGGTCCGACACTCGCTTGAACATTTTATTTGTCTGTACTTTCTGATCGAATAACAATTTCATTCATTCATTGTGTCCAATATTTTATTTATCTGTGGTCTGTTTTCTGTGGTTTTCTGGGATTCACCGAAAAATGATTACAATTTTTTGTTTTGTTACAAAATATCCCTTGTCGCCTATTGTAGGTAGATACCTAAATATTTTGTAAATAGAATTTGATACTGACTGTTGAACATTATCATCATTCAATGGCAGAAACAGAAGGAGACCGTCTACACTAATCTGCATTTTATTCTAATTTCTACGTGGGCTGGTCAAATATTCGCAATATCTTTCTGAGTTGAAAATTGTGTCGAGTTCGCTACTATGGATGAAGAAGAAACCAAGTCCTGCCCGAACTGGTAAGTTTACAGCGCACTGGGCGTGATTTGTGTCAATATTTGTTCTATTTTCGCTAAACACGTTTGCCGGCTATTTTTAGAATATTAGAACATTGCGAATAATATCAGCTGTTCAAATCAGTTCGGTTGTTTACCTCCGAGTATTATTTTGTGGAATAACTGTTAGTTTGAAATTGGCTCATTTAAGCTAAGAATTACAGAAAAATAGAATTTAATGAAATAAATACAAGACAGGCAAGCCATACATACATACATACAGATAATATATCAACTACCTACCACATTACTTTTAACTTTGTGAGGGGAACATTACAGATACTTATATTTGTCTGGAGGTACCTATTAGATCTTATATTTATATATATAATTCTACTGCATGTGTGTATGTCACTGAACTCCTTAATGGCTGGACCAATTTGAATGAATTTTTTTGTATGAGTTTGGGTGGCGCCCTGGATGGTTTAGATTCACTAATCAGCCTGGCAGATGGCGCTGCAGTAGGTACAATTAGATATATTTTTTTCTTTTTAAAACACGTGGGTGAAGTCGCAACCAGGACAGCTAGTGTACATATAAAAAAGTATGTAATTATTCCACCAGTTAACAGGTTTCTATAGAACAATCTATACATAATATATACCTATATACAATACTATATATAAATATATGATATTAACATATTACTTTATTATTTTTAATTTTAACCTCAGAAAGTCCATAAAATCTCTTCTTTACAACAGTAATCTGGTAAAGTTTGCTATGATTAATATGAAACATATTAATGATTATGTTTAATATGATTGTAATATACACAGTTTAATAATTTTATAGAGAATAACTGCCAGTGATGCCAGATTAGGTGACTTATCGCCCTTTAGGCTATCTCGACGGGTGGCGGGGTGACCAAAAAATGCGATCGGCGACTGGTCGCCGTTTAGGCTAGTGAAGTAATTAAAATTTATGATATATATATGATCATATTTTTTTACAATTACTATAATAAGTAGGTACAAAATGGATAAACCAGAATGTTTGTTTCATTCAGTCAATGTCAGTTGATGAGAGAGAATGTCATTTATTTTTTAATATAGTGAGAAGTAAATGAAATGGTAGTGGTAAGTTGGATGCATATTTCTCAGTATTTAATCAAATAGAGGAATCCTTGATGATGTTATTTTGTTAGCAGTCGACGAATGACATATATATTTTTTTTAAATAAAATCTTTAACCCTACATAATAAAACAATTACATTTTTATTTTCTATGGGCCCTTGTTATTGTATTTCTTACATTTAATGTTGTTGCCTGAAATAAAATTTAATTTAATTTAGTTATAATTAAACATTTAATATAATTTAATTAATGTTAAAACAATTAATAAGTCTAGCCGTTTTAACTATGTTGCTTTATTGTTGTTATTTTATTAATGAGACTCTACAGGAAAAATAACATTACATGCTTACAGTAATCACTTTCAATTTTTTTTTTATTTTTTTTTTTAACCATTTCGTTACATTAACATAACATTGGCATGTCAAATTGTACAATACATTGAGTTATTATTATTTCACTTTTATTCTAAACTAGTTTTATTGCTACTCACGTTTGCAAATCGGAGAACGAACAACTCATGTACTCATTTGTATGGTAGAATGTTTAATTATCAAATATATATATTATATAATATATATTCAATATTTTAATTATCAAGGATTAGTTATGTATGTTTTATTTCCTGTTGAGTCTAAGCAAAAAATAGGTTGTCATAGTATTATTAACCGCATTAGGCGTATATTACGTATCTTTGAATAAGGCAATGTTGGCTTATTTATGAAATAAACCTACATTTTGTTATAAAAAAAATTGGGCGATTTTAGGCTACTTTTTGTATTTTTTTTGGCGATTTGGACCGAGCTCCATCTGGCAACACTGCTAACTGCCTCTGGCTTTGCACTAGTGGCCTAGTGCCACTAGATACTATCTATTTCTTACTAAGTTTCATTGAGATCTGTGAAAACAAACAAACAGACAGAGACACATTTGGATTTATAATATTGCTATGGATTGACCGGCATTGTAGCTTAGTTGGTAGTAACTTTAAATGTAAGAATGTAACATACAAAATCTGTTTTAAAATGTCTAATAACACAACCTCAAACAGGCCCTCAACCAAGCTATCAAAAATCATAAAGATACAAGATTTTTTAAGAAATGCTAGACCCAAGAAGTACAGAAGGAGTCATGCACACTTTTGGAGCATCCCAGAACCCATTGGCTCACAGCTCCACATTATATGCTCAACACATAGATCACTCAGGTTCTATTGGCTGAAGGCTTTGACAGAACACCAGCCCCTAGCTATTCTCCAATGGTACATGACATGCTGTCTCTGTTTGTTTTGTATGTGCTTGAGTATTTAATTAACGTGTGTATGTATATATATGTTTATTCAGACATTTATTCAGACAGAATATGTTTATTCAGTCTCATAACTTTATTACAAACTGATTGCAGACTATATTCACACACACACACACACACACACACACACACACACACACACACACACACACACACACACACATCCACATCCACACTGTAGGTATTTCATCTTGTATAACAGCAAAGAGTAAAATCTGTGATAGCTCTAAATAAATCTTTACATAGTATAAAATGAAGTCGATTTCGCTGTCTGTTCGCTTAGATCTTTTAAACTTCTTAACGGATTTTAATTCAGTTTTCAGCTACAGATAGAGTGATTCAAGTTGAAGGTTTATATGTATAATTCATACATATTATAGTACAGAAAAGTTATCTCCTAAGGATAACCCACAGTAACCATTTTTATCTTTTACATATTACAAAAAAAATATGTATTATTTACAAAAGCTATTTTATACAATACAGTTCCTTATCCAATTAAATACATTACATACGTTGTACATTTAATGTAGATCAAAACTGCTCTTAACAGCATTTCATTAAAATGGATATCTTAGAAGATATCGGAGTCCGAGATTTTAAAAGCGGAGGCACAGCGGCTGATGGGCCGTACGTTTCGTCCCGGTTGGCAGCGGTCGGCGGGCGCGGGTTGCATCAACCCTAATTCTAGTCTTTTCTAATCTAACTATAATCCTATAATATTATAAATGTGAAAGTAACTCTGTCGGTCTGTCTGTCTGTTTGTCTGTCTATGAATTTTGGAATAGAGATAGATGGAACTTTGGTGAAGGACAGCAGCTAGTTCCTTGCATAGATGTCTATCTAACTAAAAAAATATTATCTAAAGAAACTTTACATTACAGCAAGCGAGAGATCCCGGCTGTAAACTTCACGATCCACTCGGTGCACTGCGCTAGGAACATCAAGATATGCCCGGTGTGCAAGGAACCCGTGCCAACCGCAGAGTTGGATGTCCATCATCAGAAGATGCACAAACTGTGTAAGAAAACCATATATAAGAGTAAACTCTTTGATAAAGATAAATCAATCATCAGTCATTTGATAAATCAGTTCAAAAACATACAAAACAGCCGATGAAAATGGGCATAAATGATACTGATCTTTCTCATCTATTTTTAGGGTACCATACCTTATAAATAAATGAATAAATATTGGTGGACAATGCATACAGGACCATCTAGCCCCAAACTAAACATAGCTTTTATTACGGTGAATAGATGACTGATAGAATACTCATCTTTTTAAATACATACTAGGTATATAACACCCAGATACCAAACAAACACCTTCCTTTATTACACAAATGTTTGTCCTGGGAGGGAATCGAACCATTAACCTAAAGCGCAGGAGACAAAGCAACTACGATCTGACAGGCCAGTCAATATTCAAATTCATTTTTCGTGTTTCTGTCTGTCTGCCTGTCGGAGCTTTGTCACAGACACTGCTCGTCAAGACATCTGAGTCTAAAAAGTTTATGCCTGTCTGACTGTAACCAATCGACGTTTTGCTGTGAGCAATACCAATAATATCAACGCGGGTTGCCGACCTTAGACAGATATTATGAGATACTAATCTCACATTTTCTAATGTGCTGATTATATTTGCATCTCTATTCATTGACATAAGAATGACAAGGATAGACCATACTTTAACGCCATGTTAATTATGGGATTATTAGATCCAAGGTTTGTCTATTCGCCTAGTAATTTCATTTGCACCAGTGCCCTTCTAACTAGCTCCTTCTTCTAGCTTAGACTATCGGAACCTCTTTCCAATACCGGTTTTTTTTCGCGTTGATTTATTAAATTTGGTATTTTATTTGGTATTAGAGATATCTATGAAAAACTGTGATTATAAATAAATACCGTTGGTTTACTTTGTAATACTCTCTTATTTCTTGAATTTTCATATTCTATTCCCTAATTAACATCATAAACGTATCTGTTTCAAAAAAATATCCAATACGTTTGTATCATGTTAATAAGGGAATAGAAAATTATTCTAGATAATTACGCTTTAAAAACTAAAAAGAAAACGGACTTCATTGAATAAAATTTTAGCCTATAATACATTTTTAGTGGAAAGTAGATGTATTTTTTATATATATTATATGGCTAGGCCAAATAAACGCACCGCTCCAATGAGACAGCGAGGTATCGAAGTACACGAAAACATCATCGATGTATACAATTTTTAGATTTTTTATGATAGTTTAAAAACCGCTCAACCGATTAAATTGAAATGGAAACCACCTGGGAAGTGTAACAAAACCCTTTCAAACAAAAAAAGAATTTTTCAAATCAGTTCAGGCGTTTAAGAGTAATCGGCGAATATACATAACAAAAAAAAATCCGACGAATTGAGAACCTCCTCCTTTTTGATGTCGGTTAAAAATAGATAATTAGTTTTCGGAAAATAATTGCCACCTCAACAAGTAATAACATCAAAAGATAAATGACACTGAAACATTTATTATTAAACAGATAGGCTTAGTAACTCGTCTGAAATTTAATGGAATATTCAATTCTATGGTGCATTAACATTTTTTAATCAAATATTGAAAAACCCGATATGATTCAAGTACAATACAATATGCGTAAGGTTCGGTCCGGTATTCCGGTATCTACAAAACGTGTGCATGCGTAAATATAAGGTTTGGACGTGCTTTTGACCACCACCAACATTCTACCATGAACTCCGTCGCCATTGACTTCTTAAAAAGCTGTGGTGACACAGCTTATGTAAACGTTCGCTTGTAAAGCACGATTAGCAATTCTGCATTTTAAATCATATTATTCCAGTCACCAATCCCACCCCCACCCCCACGCTCCAATCCCATCCCCGGTGACACATGCCTAGAAGGCATACGCGATAGGTACATTCACCGTCGAATTTATAAATGTAATTTGTACCTTTAACCAGTTATAACCAATACAAGTAATTAAAGTGATCGGTTGTTTATTACATTATCGCATTCTACCTAGCTAGCACCTTAAACAGATGAATATTCTACAACTATTACAACACGTACTAAAATGCTTTTCATTCCAACAGTGCCGTGCAAGCAATGCGGCGAGAGCGTCTGCGGAACAGACCTTGAGGATCACATCAGGGATTCCTGTTCCAATACTGTTAAATCGTGCAGGTAAGCATTAGAAACTGATATGGGAGTAATCTATACTCATCATTATCCACACCCCGACTTAACCCACTGCTGAGTATAAACCCCCATTTGTGCCAACCACCTTGATTGTGCGCTAGTCTCATTGATCCACAGCCCGTGACTTTAATAATGTTTTGATAGTTAACTGGTATTTATCGCGTATTACTTTTCAATTTATAAATAAATAAATACAAATATTGGTGTACAATGCACACAACACCATCTAGCCCTAAACAAAGCATAGCTTGTGTTATGGTGACCAGATGACTGATACTTATATATTTTTAAATACATACTTATGATACTTTATAACACCCAGACACAGAACGAACACAAATGTTTATCCTGGGAGGTAATTGAACCCTCAACCTACCCTCAAAGCGCAAAAAGCAAAGCTACTACCAACTGAGCTGACAAGACAGTCACCTAATGTCGTACTTAGGCCTTTAGTGCTTCATAGGTACTGCGAGTTGGAGCTCCCTCGACGCGAGCTGCCTTTTCACGAGGGCTACTGCGGCGTCCGCACGGAACAGTGTCCTGACTGCAAGGAGTACGTCATGATCAAGTATCAGCAACTGCATATCGACTCTAACCATGGCTTCATCAGACTCGACGATGGTAATTTTCTGACTGATAAAACCCACAGATAGTCAGGGGCCTATCTATAGATTTTGTCACACGAATTTAATGATATTCAGAGCTCCTTCTTGTCTTTTGCACAGGCGGCCACATTTTTGTGACCCCCTGTGACAAGCTGCTGTGACGTCACATAAATTAAAACTATAAAATAATATATATGTGCTAATATTTTAAAGATTTTCGGGAGTTCATATTTGGAGTTTTCATACTTTACATTTATACAAAAAGTTAAATGTTAATTATGAATGTGACGATCATATGACGACACGAATGACGTCACATGTACTCCTGCCTCTTGACTCTTGACCCTTATCTCCTATTTAACGTGTGACGTGGTTTATGATGTCCCCTGACCACAAGCCCCCAATTCTGCTAAACCTATCGTTATAAATTGACAATGGTTTTCCAATGGCGCCGTAGAAACTGCATCTCATTTAACCGTGGAACTCATTTAACTCATTTAAGCCATCCGTAGATTTCGTCACATGATTTTAGAGCTCAACTCCGTCCTTGTCACAAGTAGCCACACTTGTGTGACGTCACACAAATTTCATAAGTTGCTAATATTTTAATGATTTTCGAGAGTAAATTTTTGGAGCTTTACATTTATACATGTGACGTCACGAAGCTTTTAACTAGTTCCCGTCACTTGTCAGATTTTGTCACATTTAACCACCACCGTCTTCCATAACGTATGACAAACATGTGGCGTAATTATTGATGGATGATGACCATGACTTCATCACTCAATGGCAATTTACTGATAGAATAATGACCTCAGATAGTCATGGGCTGTGATTGTGTAATTCTGACACTAACAAAACATTGTCACTAACAGCTTTCAGTTATTGATGAATTGGTGGTTACGGAAGTTTGATGTTGATTGTAACACATGCTGTCATATGAATAGAAACCGAACGTAATACCAATCCACCCTTTCAAAACTGTTTTCGGTTGCAATTAAACGAATAGTCGAAACAATGACAAATCCGTTGTTGCAAAACTGATAGACATTGATTTTATTAGGAAATCCATAACCTACTGCCATCAGGCACCCAATTCTGCTTGAATCACTTCAAAATTAACAATAGTTTTCCAATGACGCCGTAAAAAAATTCGTCACGCACGCGAATTTCATGATTTTTAGGGTCCCTCCGTCCTTGCCACAGGTGGTAACATGACCCGTCCTCTGGTGTGACGTCACATAAATTTGAATCGGAAACGTGTGTTTACGATCATGTCGTAGTAATTATAGTTAATTTATAAATGTAACCTAACTAATTGTAGTTTAAGCAACATAAGAAAGTTCTAGCGTCAACAGTTAATCGCTTCCAAATTACAGTGGCCTTTCTTTTACGATTGTTGTTATTACGACGATGCTCAATTTTCGTATCTTTGGAGTGCATTTTTAAACCATTGTCATTTGAAGCGATGGTCAGCAGAATCGACACACATGTCCTACATCATGCAAACTTATTTACGGCTTATTCAGATTTCGAATGCAAATCTCGAGCCGTCTACACAAGTCATTATTCTGCTACATTTACGCTTCTGCAAGCTTTGCTTCCTCAACATCTGCTATCTCTGCTTCTGCTAATCACCCGCTTCTCGTCATTCTCTGCTACAATATCAGAAAAACCATAATCACAGCATAACAGTTTAAAGAATAACCTAGCCAGCTTATATATTCCATGCATCAGTTGCCACAAATTGCGACCTTGTGCATTAGTTTCTAAGCCCCATTATGCGCAGAGGATCATAAATCGAATACTCGAAACCTTTCAGATCCAGCGCCGCCTCAAAAGGAACCGTCAAAAGTCAATATAAACAGACCATTTGCAAAATCTTTAAACAAACCTAACTCGTCTCTTATCAATGCTCCTAAAGTAGATAATGTTGCTCAAAGACCTACGTCTATATTCGACGAGTTTTGCGGACAGCCGTCTGGTAATAGACGACCTACTTCGTCTAATTCTGGCATTGACAGTTCAAGTCCTAGCCACAACGTTACAAATAGACCGTCGTCTTCAAGTTCTGGTCTAACTCCGTCTACATTTGGCGCGTCACGCTCTAATGTTGGATCTACGACGAATTCAGGGCTATGTTCGTCAAATTCTGAATCTAGTTCGTCTGATTCTAGACAAAGTTCGTTTAACTCCAGACCAGACTCGTCTAATGATGGGTTGATTTCCTCCAATTCTGGAGCGTCTCCCAAGCATTCTGTAGCATCCAATTCCAGGCCGAATTCGTTTAATGATAGACTAGGTATATTCTCTAACCCTCTACCAATACCGTCTGCTTCTGGATCGGGTTTACCGAACTCCAGACCAGGTTCGTCTAACACAAGGCCAGACTCGTCGAATCCCGAACCGAGTTCGTCTAATGGCAGACCGGGTTCGTCTAAAACAAGACCGGACTCGTCGAATCCCGGACCGAGCTCGTCTATCAGGCCGGGTTCGGCTAACATCAGCTTGTCTAATGCCATTGCAGGCCATAGCAGGGTACCTAATAGCAGCAACTATATTCGAAACGTTACAAAGACTGATGTTAGGAATCAGGGGTCTAGTAATGTTGGTTGTGGAGGATCGTCGTCCAACATCAGCCCGCAAGAAGCATCGCCCAGTGTGATGAGAGCCGGTGGATTGAAGAAGAGGACCAATGATCAGCCTCAGATTAATATGGATACCTCGGCTATTAAGACTATTGATAAGGACTTGTGAGTATTTTTTTTAATACTTTGAAACTAATCAAATATTTATGTATACTAGCTTCTGTCTGTGGCTTTATCCGCGTGGTACGTCGATAACAAATTAAATGCAGATAAACGTTTTATAGCAATATTAAGACCGTACACAGCGCCAGCTCGAATCCGAATTTCACGGCCTGGCCAGTGTAGCCACCCGCCCCGCATACGCAACTATCTCACTCGCACGAGTCGCGTTCATCACGAGACGAGTTCATCACGCGTGACGTCAGAGGTCACGCGCTAACTGTAGGATAGAGTGGGAGCATTCGTACACTTTTTATTCTTAGCACTAAAATTATTATTTTTATTCTTGTATAGCATTGATTTTATTTTAAAATCAATGCTATACAATGCTATACTATTAGATAACCTATGTAGGTTATCTAGCTTATCTAGGTTCTCTAGCTTATTTTAAAAGCCACGTGAATTGGTGCTGACTTAAATTATGGAAAATGGTGGAAAATCAATTCAATTTAGAAAAAAAACAATATTAGCTTTTTTTTAAAAAATACTCTGTTATGTAGCATTGTATACTTATGACGTACTGAATTATTATGTATGTATGTAGATATATATATATATATAAAAATACAAAATTATATATATATATATATAATGAACTTTTTACGGTAACTGTTGATCCAGTATGAATTCTGAACTAATGTTGAACCCCCTATTTCATGTGTACATTCGACTCCAGACAGGAAAACAGATATACTTTGATCCGGAACTAAAGAGTACCCGCCGAAGCTGGAACTACGTGAATCGGCTTTCAAGATACTTGCTATCGAAATATCACTATTTTGTTGATCCACTAACGGTTAAAAACAAATACATAGATACGTCATTTTAACATCCATTACATACTTGCTATATACGCAACATTAGCGAACACAATGTTGATCCGAAGATTCTGGAGCCACAAATGACTGGTTCAACTGCTCGTTTCTATTTTCAAAGCGGCAACGTCGCACGCGATGATTGGGATAGTTTCACGGCTTGATTGAAGTTTGGCCGGCCGTCTTTAGTAGCGGCTCGTAAATCACCTCTTATTAATCAAACGCTACTTTTTCCTGATTAACTTGTCTTCTATAATCATTCTGTTGATGATAAACAGGATAAAAACGATTTCGACGTCTTTTGTTATGTACTAGATACAGTCATCATTTCTTTTTCTTATAGATATTGTTAACGTAAGTATTAAGTTGCATCCATGTCCTCTTTTGAAGAATAGGCTCTTTTTTAAAAACTTCCATACATACGCTCTTACCAGGGTTAATTTTTTTATTTATGTGGGCTTGTTTTTTGACTTTCTTAATCTCTTCTTCCGACAACTTTCTGTGTATAGTTTTGTTTCTTTTCTGAAGTGGTTTCTCTTCATCACCATCACTGTCGCTTAAACTTGGTACTCTATTATTCTTCTGTTTTGGTTAAATTTTATTCCGGTTCTTTGGTTTTATGATTTTCCGTATTGTTACTACTTTCACTTGAACAGCTAGAGTCATTGATTTTTGTTATATTTGTACTTGGTTTTACTTTGGTTTGTCTAGTTTTAGGTCTTCGTTTCACTAAATTCACTTGGTCATCATCATTTTCTTTGTTGGAGGATAATAATAATTTTTCAGGTCTTTTATGTTCTCTAAATCAAAATTTGTGATAGGAATTTCATCCAAATTTTCCTCATTATTTGAAAGAGAGCTGTTAAATATACTTGTTTCTATTTTATTCCGTTTAACAAATTTTGTACTTTTCTCTTCTTAGTAGTTATTTGTCTTGTGTTTTCGAATTTTTCTTGATGTTTCCCAGGCTCATTTCCAGCCCTAACGCAATATTTTTTCTTTTTGATCGGTAATTCTTCTATTTACATTCGCATTTTCAGGATCTTCATTTTTGTGTGTCAATTCGGGCTGTTGATTTTCATTTATATTTTTAGGTTCTTCATTTTCAAGTGTAATTTCGGGCTCTTTATTATCATTTATATCGTCTGGTTCTTCGTTTTCATTTGTATATTCTGGTTCTGCATTCTCATTATCAGGAATTATCTTTGAAGAGATTTTGATCTTTGCAGGGTCGCTACTACAAGATGTAGTTTCAGGGGCTTTGTTTGTTCTGTCAGGGTTTTGACTAAGGCTTTAGACTGAAAACACAGCTCTAAGTTCAAAATTATTCAGATCAAAGTTGCTTGACTTTTTATCTTGTCAAAATTGATTCTTGCAATCTGGTGCAAGCGAAAACCGACTTTAAGGTGATGAACCTTTTCATTAAGTGACTGTACATTATAAAAAAACGTCGAATTCGTTTTTATCCTGTTTGTCTACAACAGAATGATTATAGAAGTCAAGTTAATCAGGAAGAAGTAGATTTTGATTAATAAGAGGTGATTTTATTTGTTACGTTTAAATATAATAAAAAAAACAGGTTATTTCAGCTTTTGATTTTTCGATTTGATCTTCTTGTCGTGGTACTAGTTCTACCGAACGAGTGTGGTGAAAGGATATTAAGTGCGCCTCAAAGAGGCTCCTTCGTGCACTTGGATGCGCCATGTGCTTCGTGCAGGAGCCTCCTTTGGAACTTTTTAGGTTCTACGACATGCCGGTTCCCTCACGATGTTTTCTTTTACCGTTTGGGAATACTGGCGTAGTGCACATAATTTTTTTTGACAGTAAAACTTATTGGTGCACAACCGGATTTGAACCCACGACCTTAGGATCGGAAGGCGGGGCCGCTACCACTAGACCACCAGTGCTCTCTTTGATTTGATATTAAGTGAACATCTTAGTAAGACTGATTTAAAATAAACTAAGACAATTATTTTTTGTAAACGTTTTATTCCTTACCTACCTGCTAAACAAAATATAAGTAACATTAAGGTAGGAATGCGCCTTAAAAAACTTCTAATATAGTTAAAAGATCGCTGATCTGCCACCGTGCTGCGTTTGAATTGGTGTGCAGTTTCAGTATGGAACATCTGCACAGAGCGGCAACGTTGCAGTCACCATCGACCAATAAGACGTTTACTGCGTTCTCATTGGTTCATTTGAATCGGATAAACATTTTAAAGGTGGAATTGTATATTGGATCAACAAGCGATGATGTAATACCAGGGCTACGAGGGACCAAATGTTGATCCGGGTCGGAGCCACACTTGTTAGTGAAAATGCAAATTAGATCAACAAATGAAGCTGTGATCAACATGTGTTTTCGGATCAACAAAGTGCTCGCCTGAAGTCGTCATTGATCAACATTTACCGTAAAGCCATATTTATATATTTATATATATATATATTTACATACATATACATATCAACATACATAAATATATACATAATAATTGAGTACGTCAATATGTATACAATGCAACATATCCGAGTATCTTTTTTAAAAAACCTAATATGTTTTTTTTTTCTAAATTGATTTGATTTTCCACCATTTTCCGTAATTTAAGTCAGCACCAAATCACATGGCTTTTAAAATAACCTAAAGAACGTCGATCACACATCAGTTTAGTCAAATTAAGAACTGTCATTTAAAATGTTTACGCTAATTTAAAATCTTCATATCGGTCTTGGATTTGAACAAAATAAGATCGTAATAAGATAAGATAAGAAGTATTTCAGCATTTTTTTAGTTAATTCGAGAAAGAACAGTATTGTACTTTTATTACCTACCTACATTACATAGGTATCGAAACAAATAATTCAATTGAAGTAACAAACAGAATAACAACAGTAAAAAGGACTGTAATGACATAAAATACATTATTATATCTCTAATAGGCATGCTTGGAATATGTCTGGCATCGCACAGCTCAGGCAGCATGTATTTTACTCCAATAAACAATACTCCACCAAACCTTTTCCTAATGATAGCTGCTGCTCCAGATAGGGAAGAAAAAATTGTGTTGTAAGAGCGTTTACTCCAGGCACCATCGTCAGTGACGTCTATACAAGTAATGCCGTTTTTATTTACACGCCCTTGCGCAATTGCAGCACCACGTTCCCTAATTCCAGCCGCCACCTGTGCTTCGGCAAACATCGTATATCTGATTTTGAACTTTATCGTAATTTTTTTGAGTGAAAGATGGACAATCCATAGTCAAGACTAAATGTTACATTGCACATATTGCATATCAAAATGTATTTTGAAAGTAGTCCTTTTCTTTTTTCTTTAATAATGTGGACATTACTAAATGCACATCCAAACGCTTTGTTGTGATTACGTTTTAATTACATGTTTTCTATGTATAATATATATGTATATACAAAAAAAAAAAATTTAAGTAGTATATCAGTCATGTGGTACCCTTAACACTAGCTGTGCTTACTTTGGGGCCAGATGATGCTGTGTGAAATGTCCGGGATTATTTATTTATTTATTTATTGTTTGAAGGGATTTCAAAAATAATTTAAATCGATGATTCTTCGTCCATCCATAGAAAAAATGCTCTCTGCTTCGCGATCTTATTCCGTGCCTGAAATATTTCATTCATAATAAATACTTATGTTACTCAAACATCGTGGATACATGTACATAGCACATGTACATCACATAACATATATATATTAGAGATTACACCATATATTTCAAAAATACGTAAATGTTTGCAATTACCTAGTAGTATCGTCGTCAGAGTCATACTGTAGTGTAGATCAGCAGTTTATGTTTCTGAAGTCTGTAAAAAAATATGCTATACATATAAATTTAGAGTCAGTGCAATAATATATGTAAAGATATAAATAAATTTTGTATATATATATATATTATTATTTAAGATAAACATAAACTCACAATTCCATAGTTTGTAACTTCGTAAAATCATGAGGTTCGTTTGCATTTTTGGAATTCGATTCCGGCCGCGGGACAAATATTTGTATGATCTGCAAGTATTTGTCTCGAGTCTGGGTGTTTCTATGTATAATATGTATGTATTTACAAAAAAAGTATATAAGTAGTATATCAGTCATGTGGTACCCATAACACAAGCTCTGCTTACTTTGGGGCCAGATGATGTTGTGTGAAATGTCCGGAATTATTATTATTATTATCTGTGAAAACATTTAGTTAGGTGATACTTACGGGCACGGCTACACGTCCTGTTGAATTTTTTTATTGCAGTCAATATCGAGTAGGTAATATTTGTTTATTTCTGAAAATGAAAAATATATGAAGGACATAATATTTAGGTAGATACAAATGATTACATATCAGGTCTACTTAGATATTTAAAATAAGTAGGTACTTATTACAATAATACGACACGCAATCCGAACCGAATTAAAAGTAGGTACCTACCTACCTTTCAATCAACCTAGGTACCTATCAAACTAAACACATTTTATGACTCACATGTTTTCGTTCGCGGCTTTGCTCGGGAGCTAGATAGATAGACATGATAGATACCTACCCGCATAATATACTACACACTCACCACTCAGGGATATATACAATGGTATACAATATGTCCGCTCACCAGTGTCGGAGACTGAAGGAGGGTAAAATATGGTGTTTTTTATCGATACATCACTATCCCAATTTTTTCTTACCCCCTCCATAATAAAATGGCAGCCATTTTGTTTTTTTTACCTCGAAGCTCAGGCGCCTTTACTGATTTAATCATTGCTATCGATTTAGACGTCCTAGGAATACTAAAAGTTGTCTCATTTGAATGCTAACAATGCAGACAAAAATAAATAATACATTTTATTAAACATCTTTTTCATAAAAGAACAAAAAAAGGATTAAAAAAACAAAAATATTTTCTTTTATTGTATTTTTTTAGTTTTTTACCTTTTTTATGAAAACTAACCTGAATATTTCCTTAAAAATAAATCTTACACCAAAGCCCTAAGTAAGATAGTTTAAAAGTTGTGATGGTTTGAATATGACCCTTGAAAACTTGAATAAATAACACATGTAAAACAACAGACTCCAGATTTCGGGTAATTCCATGCACGTGTCTTAGGATGTCTGTTCTTTGCCGAGTTGTGTGCGGCGTGTGATTATTACTTTATATAGTCACACGCCGCCGAAACGCACCCGCGGTTGGCTTGCGAATGCCAGTCTAAGACTAGGGCCCAAATCAAAAACGTGTAAAAAGTACTCTGGTCATCTAAACCTTCTATATCTTGGGTTTAAATAAGGGCCTCGACATATTTCTCTATACCCTGGCTTCAATTCGCAAGGGCTGGGTCAGTGGGTCTTGTTGCGTTCTGTAACGGTACGCGAACGTTTTGGTATTAGTGTTGGCCTTCATAAGGGATTGTGCGCTTCCTGATTCCACGTTTGAGCAGTTAGAGGCGCCCAGGAGTTCCCTCGGTGTGGGCTGCCATGGAATTGGATGGTCTGAGGGGCGTGCGCACAGGGGGTCTAAGACATTCAGGTGGCGTGTTGGCAGTTGTCGGCGATGTTTATGATTCGACACCCCAACATCACCACGTGCTCTTCCACGTTCTTCATCATCACGTCGCGAGCGATCTCATCGTCTCAGACGTAGCGACCGGCTCCTGTGCACATCCGCAGGGCACTCTGCACGGTTTGCAGCATTTGTCGGTTGGTCGCAGAGTCGGGACTGGATGTGTCGGAGCTAGTCACGGGCAACGCGTGGTTTGCCTGTTGGCCCATCTTCAACGACGTGTTGATTTTAATTCCTAGATGACCGAACTGACTTCTTCCACTCTACATCCTGGCCCTGAAGTTGTAGCGGTTGCAGTGGCTTACGATGGCTTATCTTCCCCACGTTGACGGCCATACAAAACTTGTCTAGCCAGAGTGGGAGGATGATCATGAGGCGCTGCATGCGCCTATTGGCGATGATTGGGCTGCGCGAGGAGACGAAGTAGATGCTGTCGTCTGCGAATAGCGCCAACGTCACATCCCTTTCCCCGGAGATAAGGTGCCCCTCCAGCGGGCCTAGCACGGCACGAGGAGAAATAGTCTTTCCCCCGTTTTTATCCACCTGTGGTGGACAGGTGGTGGTGTATTTCCACTGACAGGTGGATAAAAAGGTGGAAAGACTATTTCTCCTCGTGCCGTGCTAGGCCCGCAGGGTCGGGATATCGTCGGTGAAGAGCTCGTCGAGCGCGGGCGATAGTCCACAGTCCGCAGTTTCCACAGATTCCACGGAGAGTTCTTATGTCAAGTGATATAGCACCCACGTCAGCAGAAGCATTGCGGAGTACTTAAGTGCTTCTGAATCCTAAGAGCGTGGAGGTTAGTTTCGTATTCCGAGGCTTAAACGATGGTGTTCTCTGGACTCTCCACGCCAAGCCTTTACGGCATCCGATGTCAGGGCCTTCGCGGTCAGGCCGTTCATGTCAGCTTTGAGACAAGGGCAGCGTGAGCGCGCTTATTCTCGGCGCAGTTCTCTATTCTGCTTCTTACACTCGTTTGATGTGCCCTTTCAGATTGTACTTATGCGGGCGTGTCGTTTCCGTAGAGGCCTTCTCTTTTTCTTCCAGGATTTTCGTGGTCAGTGACTTGTGTGAAGGCCTTCTAATCCGTTTTCACGCCTGTGGCCCGTGGTGCGGTGAAGTCCGCAGTCAATCCAAGCGTGATTCCAGCGTTAATCCAGAGTCGTTCAGAACATTGAGTTGGAGAAGGCAGCGGATGTTGTTAGTGAGGGCAATGTCGATCACGTCCGCGGAATAGAGCATGTTGGTGGGAATATCGGGTACGTTAGTTCAAATGTCGAGAAAATGTTGTGTGCTTAGGTACCCGAGAGAGACCAGAAAATGCATGACGATCCAATAGATTGACGATAGGTAGCTTCTGCCGATCCAGAATAACCAAAATAATGTGGATTTTCTATTCCATTAAAATAGTAAGAAAAATGTATTTACACACCCTTCTGCCCTTGTCTGCTTTACACTGTGCTTGACACAAACATGAGTGAGAGGGTTTTTAGGTACCTAGGTTATTAATTTCAATGAAAAGATCTTGCTTGAGCCCAATTACGATTAACAAAATTATATTCCTCCAATCGACAATTATAAACTTACAAATCTTTATAAATGAACCATTAGTTTAAACGAATCTATGTAAAGAATTTATGCATAATTCCATAATTAAATAATCCTAAAACTAAAAACAAAAACAAGCCACGCCGCCGGCGCCGCGCCGCCGCCGAGCCAAAATGTGCGGCGCGCCACTGCCGACATTTTGCAACGCGGCGCACACGTCTAATATATATCCCTACTATAGTACCTACTCAGGGATTGTGTAGCTTTCTACCAGTGAAATAATTTTCGAAATCTGTTCAGTAGTTTCAGAGATTACCCATAACATACAAACAAACAAACATACCAACTTTACCTCCTTATAATATTAGTATAGATTAGGTAGGTATGTTTCATGTCAACAAAACATAATCAGACTCAGAACAGGTGGGTGTAAAAAATGCAAAATGTCTACTTAGGTATAACACATTTATGACTTAGGTAGGTACTTACTTCAATATTTTATTCATGTGTTTAGAAGTTTCCTTTCTCCAATCCCGCCTCTTCTTTCTTGTTCCGGTATTTTCCCATTTTAAAAACCAAACACACTACACTTCTAATTTCTTCGGAACGTATCGAGGCAGACGTGAGAGCGAGCGACGCGGGTTCCCCGTTCAAATGCAGGAGCACGACTGAATCAGTGCGGCGCGGCTGGGGCGGCACACAACATATCAGAATTTAATTTGTTACAACGAAATAAACTAACATCATTTTAAATTAAATACACATAGTACACGTGTTGTACTAGGTTGAGTTTATATACAAAGTTTCTTTAGCTCAGGTAAAGTATTCATCGACTACTGCGGTTTATTTGTAATATTCGGAGGGATGTTTCTGATTTTTTTCCATCGAGTAAATTTTAGGAATCGTGTTTTCACATCACATAAGACTTAGTATATATCTTCAACTTTACTATACATTAATATCAAAATTATTGATACATTACTTTTATTGATACACTGGATCAAACGTGAGAGATTCAGCAGTTTTGAGGTAGGTCTTAAAACAATTATTTATTTATTTATTATCAGCCCACACTGTCCCGCTGCTGGGCAAAGGCCTTCCCCATTCTCTCCGTTTATCCCTACGGTTTAAGAAACTTATTCTCACAAAGAATTTACAATTCACTTAATATGAGAACTTAAAAAAACTAATTACATATAATATAAGTACTTAAAGATAGCTTGCGAGCATACATATAGTTTAACATGAATAATAATCAAAAAATATAAAAAACAATAAATTAAGGTAGTTTTACTTCATTCCCTAACAAAGTCAACACCACCGCTTCGATATCCGAGGCCTACCCGAGATATTTCGGTGCAAGTGCAGCAACTTAGAGAGTAGAGTTCTACTCATTTTTGTTCTGATAAATATTTTTTTAATAAGGTTTTGAATTTATGTAATGTATTAGCTTGTTTTATGTTATTCGGTAATTAATAAATATTTGCACTTTCAAAACTAATATTATTTTTGCCATATTTAGTTCTAGGTTTGCGTAATATTTGCCTGCATTCCTTAGTCGTCGTAGCTGATTACCCTCATGTTTAGTTTTAAAGGTTATATTTGTGTGTATGTATGTCGAAATAATTTTACGTATAAGGATGCGTGTATAATACTTATATGTTTTATTTAAATCCATTATTTTTGTTTCGTTGTACAGTTTTAAATAGGCGTTAAGTAGTCCTAGTGAACTAAAGTTTTAATTAATTTATTTTGTGATGTTTGTAATATTTTGAGGTTAGTTTTTGCTGCCGAGCCCCATAGTTCGATATGGTAGTCGATGTCTGGTTTCACCAGCGAATTATATACCGTACGTTTATTGGGAGACATCGAACTATGCCGCGGAGTGCGCCAGATAAACATGTCAGTTTGGTTATAATTGCCATTATTTGTGGCTTCCACGTTAATTTGTCGTCTAGTATAAGACCCAAATATTTTTCGTTGTTTGATCTGTTTATTGGTATATTATCTATTTTTAGGGCTTAAAGTCTGATATTTTCTTATTTTTTGCAGCAAATACTACGTAGTGTGTTTTTGTTACATTGATAGTTAACAGGTTAGATTTAAACCAGACATTCAAGAGATCAAGATCATTTTGAGCATCTTGGATAATTGATTCCATTTTGAGACCGTGGTCGCGCCAATTCAATTTATTTATTCTAAAATCTGATATTTTTCGTGGAACTAAATATTGGCTTAAGAACCTCCTTTCCCCCATCTCCTTCCCGCACATAACCTTCTCGCCCAAGTGCGAGCGAGAACGCGAATTCATAGCGTGCATTCATCTCGGAAATGCACGCCACCTGTGAAGAAAAGACTCGAAGAAAAAACATGGCCGATAGAAGGTCTTCGCGCTAACCGCTATCAAAATAAATCTGGATTTGTGATTGTGCTGTGAATTTCCACTGGATTATCGATCAGGGACGCTGTTCACACTCTCGGACACCGAAACAAGGTACTGTGCACCCCTCCTTATAAGGAACTGCTTCTTCCCACAGTGCCACGCAGTTCCAGCCGACATCCCTCGTCACAAACACTTTCTCAAGCCAAATTTAAATTCGCATCATCCCGCATTTCTCTTCTTTCTCCCTTCAAAAATACAGTCCACTTAACCGCACAACCATTTTATGGTCCTTATCGAGCGGATATTGAATTAGCGTGGCCATTCTAAATCCTACCTACCTATTATTTGTTTGTTCGTTCCATCCGCTTATGCTAAATTACGTTTCAATTGCACCAAAAAACTATTTTAGATCTATCGCGTCAGGATATAGAATCATCATAGCCATTCTAAACCGCATTTCATTTCGTTTAAATAAGTCGCATAATCCCTGACATTGCGTCAGTCGACACGTGTTTTCATTTCTACCTACTCACTTTTATTTGTTCGATTCTACCGCTTTTATAGATACCAAGTATCTAAATAAAAGTTCTATTGCACCTATTGCTCGCATTTATATCGTAAACCTCATTTACTTACCTACTTCTATCATTAACCGACTTCAAGAAAAGGAGGTTCTCAATTTGTCGTAATCTTATTTTCGTTCACCCGCATTAGGTAGGTAAATAGGTAACTATAATTCCGCTGTCGTTTAGCATTTATTATTTACTTACCTACTTCATTTTCGTTTCGCTCGCATTAGGTGGGTAAATAGTTATCTCTATTCCGCTGTCGTATAACTTATTTTTTCTACTTTCATTTTTCAAGGTAGGTTAAAATAAGTACCTAACTATTCTATCGTTTCGCACTAATTACCTACTTATCTACAAAATCGTTATTCGTTCACCCCGCTTTGAATAGGTAAGTTAAGGTGTTTCATTTATACCAGTAGTCTATCTACCTACTACGGTTTGCTAATCAGTTGATGCCTACTCCTGGCAACTGGTCGTTTAGACAAGTGACAATACTTGAGTTTAACGCTATCGTTTCAATACAGATACGTAACCGTACGTAGGTTGGGTATTATATAGGTATCATCTACCTATATTGTTCGTTAAATTGTATCGCACCGCATTATTCGCACAACATTATTACCGACTTGCCAAGTAAATAGGTACACATACCTATTTGACACACATCACACATATTTAAACATACTACACTACACATATATATTTGTATATATATAGTGCCTTTTACGGAAGTGTATGCTGTTCTCCAACGCTATTCGTGTCGTATCATTTCTGCTTGAGGTTTATCAATCGTCTTATTTTCGTTTTCGTTTGTCGTTTGTCGATAGTTCTTGCTTTCTAGCCAGTTCGCTGTTATAGCTACCTAGCATAATGCCGCCCGCTACAACTGATACCGATGCACAACAGTTGAAGTTATTATACTCTAAAAGAGATTTTCTCGAATGCAAACTATTTGCGATCGTGCGAAAGACCTTGATTCAAAAAAGGAGTCAAATAGAGAATCTTTTCTATGTGATTTAGAGACCGTAGACACTTTGCACGAAACCTTTGAAATGATATTAGACAAAATAGCTAATTTGCAGTTAAAAACAGATCCTGAATTCGTTATCGATTATCAGCCGCTCTCTTCATTCGAGGATTTGTTAGGTTGTATCAAACGAGTCGCCAAGAAATTGCAAACTGACGAAGCCGACGTTGTCAAGCCAGCTAGTCAGCACAGGTCACCTAGACTGCCACCGATCGAAATTCCTGAGTTCAATGGCGATATAAAAAATTGGCCGCTATTCTACGCTAGTTTTAAAAACTCTGTACACACCAATAAGTTGCTTACGGAGTCAGAAAAACTATATTATCTGATAGGTAGACTGACGGGCAAGGCTCGTTCCGTGATCGCTGGTATAACCCCAGACCCCGAAAATTACACATTAATTTTCGATTTAATCAAAAATAAATACGAAGACAAACGGTTGGTAGCTACTTCGTACTTAGATCAAATCTTCGATATTAAAGCAATGTCGTCCGCAAGCCCTAGTAGTCTAGAACAATTTCTAGATAAATTCGCATCTTCAGTCGCCGCTTTGAAAAATCTAAAGGTTGATGACCTCTCGGATTTTGTATTCTTGTACGTCGCGCTCAAGAAATTAGACCCTGAGACCGCACGTTCTTTTGAATCAGATCAACGCAAATGTGAAATACCGTCATTTGAAAATCTATCGTCATTTGTGCGCGATCACATAAAAATATTGCAACGCACATCGTCCGTGAAACATGAAACTTTGAAAAGGTATGGGGATCGTAAACTAGATACAGCTTCCAAGCAATCGAACTCGTCGATTACGCATTCTTATGTAAATGCCGCATCAAGTCCTCAGATAGTTTTATGCAGCTTATGCAATAGCAATCACGATTCTATATATAAATGTTCCGTGTTTCATAACTATAAACCGTATGATCGTTTTAAATTCGTCAAGTCGAATAATTTGTGCATTAATTGCTTAAGTAGTAAACATCGTGTCTCGGCATGTAGGTCAATGTCTGTGTGTAAAAAATGCAATTCAAAACACCATACTTTGTTGTGTTTTGGAACCACATGCAATGCTAGTAATTCGCAGGTCACTACCCCCTCTGCGCCCGCGCCGCATTCGGCGGCCGGGCCGGGTGAGTCGACCGTCGCATCCGCTCGCACTGATAACGTCACACTCTGTGCGTTATCAGATAGTAAACTCGTGTCTCGTAGCCCTACAACGGTATTGCTCGCGACCGCTCGTGTTATTATCGTAGATTCGCACGGTAATGAACACAGCGTGCGTGCTTTGTTGGATAGCGCCTCGCAAAGTAACTTTGTAACGCGCGATCTTTGTCAACGCTTAGGCTTGAATATGAATCGAAACCCCTCATGTTCAGCAGTTAGAGGAATAGGAGGTTCAACTAAACCTATTCAAGGGTCGGTAAACATTAGGTTCTACTCTCGTTTTGATCGTAACGTTAATTACGACATGGAATCGTTGGTCGTAGATAAAATAACTGAATGTTTACCAACAACTTCTGTCGACGTTTCTCGCTTACTGAACTTTAAAAACTTACCGTTGGCTGACGACACATACTCCGTCTCTGGCCCGATTCAGATTCTGGTCGGTGCTTCGATTTTCCCGCATCTACTGTTATCGCATAGGATTAAAGGTCAACATTCGCATCATTCTCCGCTCGCATTAGAAACTGTTCTTGGCTATGTAATCGTGGGTGACGCTCCGGTTCGTGTAGGCAATTACGAGGCCGTCTCGTATTGTTGTACCGCTGATCCTCTAGACACCGCTGTCCGCAGATTTTGGGAATTAGAGGAAGTGAACGTTCCACCTATCCTCAGCCCAGATGATAAAATCTGTGAAGAAATTTACACCCGCACCACCTCTCGTGAAAATGGACGTTACGTAGTAGCACTTCCCTTTCAGGGTGACATTTCGTCGCTCGGTGACTCTCGACAAGCTAGCGAGCGTCGTTTTCTTTGTTTGGAAAGGAAAATGCAGGCGTCTCCTGAGTTGAAGAACGCCTACGATAGTGTCATTACCGAATATTTAGATAAAGGTTATATTTCCCCTGCACCAGCAGTCACGGATATGGCAGAAACCGCATCGTACATTATACCGCATCATGGAGTGATTCGCGAGGACAAGGCTACGTCTAAATTACGCGTCGTACTAGATGGTAGTTGTAAGACTAGTACTCAAGTTTCGCTCAACGATATTCTTCACAGTGGACAAAATCTCCAAGGAAATTTGTTCAACATATTAGTTAATTTTCGTTTATTTTCGATCGCGCTTTCATCTGACATTCGTCAAATGTTCCTCTCCATAGGAGTACAAAACTCCGATCGTCGATTCCAACGAATCCTATATCGTTTCAACCCGCAAGAACCTCTAAAGGTTTATGAATTTAATAGAGTCGTTTTCGGACTTAAGTCAAGTCCATTCCATGCTCTTCGCACTATCAAGCAGCTCGCGATTGATGAAGGTGATTCTTATCCCAAAGCTAGAGATATCATTGACCTTGGATGGTATATGGACGATTTCGTCTACTCTGTTCCAACTAAGGATGATGGAATTACCACAGCTGCTGAAATGATAGGTCTCATGAAGTCTGGCCAGTTCGAACTGGTAAAATGGACAAGTAACTCGCAAACCGTTTTAAATTCAATCCCGCCGTCGCACCGCCTTTCATCAATCAAAGAGTTCGATGAATCTGATCAGCACAAGGTACTTGGACTGTGTTGGTCACCCGCTACAGACTTATTCAGTCTTAAAATTAGTACGCCTCCTCATAATTGCACAAAGCTCATTATACTATCATGTGTCGCAAAAATATGGGACGTGATGGGTTTCGTTGCTCCTGTTGTATTGTACGCCAAACTCCTAATCAAGCAGCTTTGGTTGTGTGCGTGTGATTGGGATGACGTACCGCCACAGGATATTATACTACTGTGGTCTCGCTTTAGAGAAGAGCTCCCTTTGCTCTCTAAAATAAAAATCCCACGTCATGTGGGTATCATCGCTGATAGTGTTGTTTCGTTACTAGGCTTCGCAGACGCTAGTGAAAGGGCATACGGGGGAGTGGTTTATTTTCACGTACAAAATAGTGATGGTATCACACTATCTCTAATAAGCGCTAAGTCAAAGGTTTCCCCTCAAAAGGTCATTTCACTTGCTCGACTTGAACTTTGCGCTATTTTGGTTCTTTCTCAGCTCATTAAGAGCATTCTCGTAGCCTGCCAAAGCCGTATCAACGTTCAGAACGTTTTCGCATTCTCTGACTCGACTGTTGCACTTTGTTGGACGCATTCATCGCCTCACAGATGGCAGACATTTGTGGCCAATAGAGTATCAAAGATACAAAGTGACTTATCACCGAAAAATTTGTATCATGTGTCCGGTATCGACAATCCCGCAGATTGTTTGTCTCGCGGACTCAAACCTTCGCAAATTATAGATCATCCGCTATGGTTCCATGGCCCTCCTTGGGCCCGCTCAGATATTTCGCAGTGGCCTATTGTTTCTTTCAACCCATCCACGGTATCAGAGGCGCCTGAGGAAAAGAAATATTCGCTGTTAATTGCTACATCGTCAGTAGAGTCGCCTTTAATCTCGTTAGCCAATCGCTTATCGTCATGGTCGAAGCTGCTGCGTTGCGTTGTCTACGTTTGTCGATTCACGAAACTTCTGCCGCTACGTGATCGTATATCAGCGACAGATTATGACTTCGCTGAGCTCTTAACCCTGCGTGAACTACAACGATTGTATTTTTCCGATGAAATCGCTAACCTACAAGCTGACAAGGTTTGTAGCCGCTCGTTTCAGCACCTCAAACCTTTTCTTCAAGATGGTATCGTTAGAGTTGGAGGTCGGTTGAAACACTCAAATCTAAACTATAATCAAAGGCACCCTATTGTGCTTCCTCGCAAACATCATATATTGGATTTACTGATAGATTACCATCATAAGGTTAATTGTCACGCCGGTCCTGACTTGTTAATGTCGCTCTTACGCCAAAGGTATTGGATACTTTCAGCGCGCAATCTTATTAGGAACAGGATACACAAATGTCTTCCTTGTTTTCGACTTCGTCCCAAGCCAACGTTCCCTGAAATGGCCGATCATCGCTCTTGTCGTGTCGTGCAATCGGCAAAACCTTTCATACACACGGGCACTGATTACGCCGGTCCTTTCAAGGTTACCATAACTCGGGGTCGAGGTATTCGGTCGACCAAGGCCTACGTGTGCCTTTTCGTCTGTATGACAACTCGCGCAGTTCACATAGAACTAGCTGGTGATTTGAGCACCGCAAGCTTCATGGGAGTTTTTAAACGATTCTTATCGCGTCGCGGCCCTGTAGGTCGAATTTATTCCGATAATGGGAGTAATTATATCGGTGCTAAGCGCACACTCTCGGAACTTCACGAGCTTTTGTGCTCAAAATATCATAAAACTGAATTTGGTAATATATTAGCTGAAAATCGCATAGATTGGTCACTCAATGTCCCTGCTGCCAGTCATTTTGGTGGAAACTGGGAGACTAATATCAAGAGTCTAAAGACTCACTTGTATCGTGTGATAGGTGAACAAATCCTATCATTTGAGGAGCTGAGTACTGTACTCACTCAAGTGGAATCGGTTATGAATACTCGTCCACTCTGTAGGACGCTTTCTAGTGATCCTTCAGAGCCTCTCGCTTTAACTCCAGCGCATTTTTAATGCCTCACTCCGCTAAAGTATCTACCCGCTAGGGAAATCGACGATAGCTTACATACTCTTTCGCGTCACGACTTGTTAGATAAATTAGTCCAGTCTTTCTGGAAGCGCTGGAGAACCGATTACCTTCATACATTACAGTCGCGTCGAAAATGGAATACACCTTCAGATCCCATTACAGTAGGGACTGTTGTGATTCTCCTAACTGAAAACTCTCCTCCCCTTCATTGGCCATTGGGTATTGTGGAGGAAGTTTTCCCCTGTTCAAATGGGGTTACGCGAATAGTTCGCGTTCGAACTGCAACTGGATCATACTTGCGTCCGGTTGTACGTCTCTGCCCTTTACCTAACCAATAATTAGATGTATTCTCGTGTAGGTTAGGTTAGTATCGTATTTTAGCATAATTTAGCATACATTTCATTTTTGAAGGCATCCCTTCAAGCCCGGGGGAATGGTCGCGCCAATTCAATTTATTTATTCTAAAATCTGATATTTTTCGTGGAACTAAATATTGGCTTAAGAACCTCCTTTCCCCCATCTCCTTCCCGCACATAACCTTCTCGCCCAAGTGCGAGCGAGAACGCGAATTCATAGCGTGCATTCATCTCGGAAATGCACGCCACCTGTGAAGAAAAGACTCTAAGAAAAAACATGGCCGATAGAAGGTCTTCGCGCTAACCGCTATCAAAATAAATCTGGATTTGTGATTGTGCTGTGAATTTCCACTGGATTATCGATCAGGGACGCTGTTCACACTCTCGGACACCGAAACAAGGTACTGTGCACCCCTCCTTATAAGGAACTGCTTCTTCCCACAGTTCCACGCAGTTCCAGCCGACATCCCTCGTCACAAACACTTTCTCAAGCCAAATTTAAATTCGCATCATCCCGCATTTCTCTTCTTTCTCCCTTCAAAAATACAGTCCACTTAACCGCACAACCAGACCGAAGTAAAATAAATTTGTATCGTCAGCGTAAAGCGATATCTCTCCTTTTAGTTGAAGCTTAGATATGTTATTAATATAAATAAGAAAAAGCAGAGTTCCCAGGATCGATCCTTGGGGTACTCCATATATTAGGGGCTTTGTGGAACTTTGGAATTCTGCCATCTTAACCACTTGACTGCGGTCTGTGAGATAAGAGTCAAATATTTTGTGTGCGTTTTCGGTTATACCTATGTCCATAAGTTTGTTCAAAAGAATTTTATGACTTATTGTATCGAACGCTTTTTTAAAGTCGATGAATATGCCAAGACCGATTGTTTTGTAACAAGGTCTACAGTTGCAGACAGAGAATAAGATTTTGGTCTAAAACCATAGTGTCTGTGATACAGAAAGTTAATTGAGTTTAGGTAAGGCTCAAGGCGATTGTAAATAATTCTTTCAAAAACTTTTGATATCACAGGAAGCACGGATATAGGACGGTAGTTACAAGGATCTGACTTATTTCCCGATTTATAGATTGGTGTTACTTTAGCTGTTTTTAAAATTTTTGGAAATATACCTTGTTCTAAGCAGCGGTTTATACAATTTGTTAGTTCGTCAGCAACTTCATGTTTGATGGATTTAATTGATTTTGTGTTTATGTCGACAATGCCTGAACTAGTATTTGAGTCTAAGTTGTTTATTATTTTTAAAATTTCATTATTTGTAGCTAGATTTAGAGTTGTGATGCCGAACCTAGTATGAGTATTGTCAAGTGCAGCAGAGTGGTATGAGCTTTGTTAGCATGATACTCTATAGGATTGGCTTTGGCCAGTGTTGAGCTGATAGTTGAAAAAAAGTCATTAAAGCATTGACAAATAGCGCTTCCATCTGTTAGATTAATACCATCAATTTCTATTTTGGTCGGTATTGCGACTTCCTTTATTTTGTTAAAGGTAAGACTGTTTATTAGGCTCCACTTTTTTCTTGATTTATTTCTACAAACTGAGAATAGATTTTTGTAGTAGCCACTTTTCATTTTCTGTGTTTCTTCAGCTACTATTTTCCTCTCGCTCAAGAAGCTATCTTTGATGGTTTCATCGCCTGGGTTATTTTTGTGCTGTTGGTTAGTATATTCTTCTGATTATTTTTTTCAAGTATTGTAGAATTTATCCAATCCTGTCTTGGAGGGTTTGAATTTTAATCTTGTTTTGTTTACATTGTTCAATACAATTAGCTAGTCTTTCTTGGAATTTGTTGAGGTCGTTAGTTTCGGTATTTGCCATGGCTTCTGCACATTTTTGTAGTTATTTGTAATCAATTGATTCGTACTGGGCTATTATTTTCGTTGGTGGTTGGTATTTATTTATTTCGAAAAACAACTGCTTATGGTCAGACATGGTCGATTCAATAGTGGCCAAATGAAACTTGTGCTCTGTAAAATTGTTGATATGTGGTCCAAGAGGGATTTTTTGAGTGATGTTTGGCGAGTACAGTGAGTGGGGTAGCTTTGTTTATAATTTTCAATCCGTTTTCTCGAAGTGTATCCTTATAATCTTTTATTGTACTACTTGGCTCAAGCAGGTTTAGATTGAAATCTCCAAAAACAACCATTCTATGCCTTTTATTCAGTTGTAATGAAAAAGTATCGAGGAATGTTTTTATATTGGTTCTACCAGGTTTGTATACGGCTCCGATATCTAAAGAAATCTTTTTTAGGTGTATCCAAAGGTATTGATTGTCATCTTGGGTCAATTCTTCACTGTGGTGATGTTGGAGAGTTTTATAGCAGTTTTATAGCATAAATCGAGACTC
The DNA here is from genome assembly GCA_948098915.1 of Lampropteryx suffumata. Taxonomy (NCBI): domain Eukaryota; kingdom Metazoa; phylum Arthropoda; class Insecta; order Lepidoptera; family Geometridae; genus Lampropteryx; species Lampropteryx suffumata. The sequence continues at coordinate 17,444,839 of OX402562.1, read as the reverse complement.
CTCCTACAGTCCCTCGCCTGAAGTTGTAATAGTGGATATACCCTGGTATTTACCCTGGTTTGCTTCTGCTTCCGATTTGAACCAACTTTCTACTAGAATTATGACATGTATTGCTGATTTCTTGGATTTGACTATACATTATAGTTCGTCAAACTTCCCATCTTTGACGATACTTCGAGCATTTGCGTACAGGAACTTTAGCGAACCTTTATTGCATTGAAGGTCTTTATAGTTGTTGAGGACTTGGTATGTTGTTTGTAAGTCATTTCGATGGTGAATATTTAAGCTGCGTAGTTTTTTGGCGACGCAGAAACGATTTGAGGTACACCTCTAACATATAGTGAGGTTTTGTTCACCATTCGTAATTCGAGAATTGAGTTCGTCTTTGATTTTCTTAAATTTAGCTTGTTGATAGAGCGTCTGGTCTGAAAAAAATGTTACTGCTGAGCTTTTAAGCTGCCTTATATTTTTAAGGATCTGTTTGACCGTTTCTTCAGAATCAAAGCTAACCTTTAAAGGACGGTTTTCTTCAGGCTTGTATTTTCCAACTCTGATAACTTTAACTGGTTCAGGACAAGTTTCCACGATCAGTTTGATTGTTTTCATAATTTCAGATCTGTCTGATTCACGCCGTCCTTGAAATCGCTTGAGTTGGGTTCTTGTATTCCAGCAACTAGAAAAATTTTTTTCCTCATGTTTTGGTCGCTAAGTTCAGCCAATACTTCCTCAAAATACGGTTTTTTATCAAATAAAGCTGGTTCCATTGAAGTTACTTGTAATTTTTGAATATAGGAGTCCAGTGATTTTATTTTAATATCCGTCGCTAGAAGAGATTTAGTAGTGACTTGTATTTCAGCTTTCATCTCGTTATATTCTGTAGCTAAGGTTGATACTTTATGCTCAGTTAAGCTGATACAGGCTTTTATGTCATGCATCTGGTCCTTAATATTCGCTATGTCATTTCTGATGCACTTTCAGTGCACTTTTAGCACTTTCAGTTTGCGCATTTATCGACGAGGTTAGTAATACCATCATGTAGCCATTTGTTTTTGTATGTCGGATAACTGTGATTGTACTATATCATCCCCGACACAATGTTTACGCTTGCCACGAAAAGCGGTGGATGGCGTCTCTAGCGGTACATTGTTTTGCGTATTTGGAGTAAATAAATTTGGATGTGATCCACTTCGTCCGAAATTAGTGCCGCTTCCAGTAGGTGAGCGTAATATGTTTTCATTATTCATGTTTTATTTGCGGTGGTATTGCAATGATGCGCGTGCTGCGTTGCGTGCGAGGCCGAGCGGGCCGAAAATAAGAAAATAAGAGTCCGTCTCGTTTCCCCGAGGTGGTGAGTGCATCGAGTCAGCGAAGTGTTAAGCTCCCCGCTTACCACTTCGCTGACTCGATGCACTCAGAATAAGACAGTAGTAAAAGACGACACACTAATTAATGCAATAACTAATTGTAAGTTTTTGACATATGGTTGAATGTAGGTCACAGTAATAATTTAAATTTAAAATAATATTTGGCGATACGTCTGCTTTGCATGCTCGCTCGCTCGGATCTTCTCCCTCCCACCTTATTAAATTAAAATTTTAAATATTTATTAAATATATCAATATTTAAATCAGAACAATTTAAACAATAATACATAGAAATTTCGTGGCACGACCTCCAATAAGTATATTTACTATAATTATATAATTAGTGAATTTTGATGACATTACGATGAATTGTTCACTGAATGCATTCCATTACCATGATATGACTTGACAGTAAGTACTATTGTTGTCCTTCTTCTTCTTCTTCTTTGTTAATGGCCTGTGATATACTAATGTCAATTTTGCCAATGTCAAATGATTATAGTTTATAGTCAGTTTGTTTGTTATTAGAGTCTTAGTCACGCGGAATCACGTCTAGCATTTTCTTGGGATTCTGCGTCGTTCAAACGCTCACGTGAATCACCTAGATCCACTAGCATGTAAGAAGACGATTTAAAGTGGTCCTTGTGATTGTAATGAATAAAGTTATTTTGAATTTTGATTTTGAAAAGCACCGCAATACACATATAATTATCCAAACCCGTCCTGTAGTCACAATTTATTCATTAAAATTCCGCTAAGATTACTGAATAAAACATGCAATAAAAAAAAATATTAAATTAGCAGAGCTATGTTGCTTCATGAAATGACAGACGAAGAATCAAAAGTACTATTGTTCTAACGTCAAAACTAGCAATCTAGAGGCGACATTACTGTTTCTGGCATTTTAACACACATCAAAACAATAATATTTTAAAAGATCATGGTACAATTTGAAGAATGGTGTTACAAGCTTGAAACAAAACGTTCCTGAAACATGATGGTCTTGATATACGTACATATATATATCTACCTAATTTCATCTAAATCGGTTCAGCAATTTTTGCGATTAAATAACAAATAAAACATCCAAAAATCTTTAAAATTTCGTATTTATACCATAATATATCTGTAGAAATCGAAAAATTAATTTAAATTTTCATGAAAAGCGGGATAGTAGTTCCCTAAAAACACAAGACGAATATAGAGCATTTTTAAAATTTCTGTGTATGTCTCTCTTCACACGACTGGCTTAAAAACTACTGGAACGATTTGAATGGGACTTTTATTGCTAGTTTATTTTCCAAATTACATGCTGCGGGATGTATCATCACGACCTCTCCCCTAAAAAGGGGTATAAAACTGGTCAACGTTTGTATAATGCGTGAACTTCAACCTTTGTTCATAGAGTGTCAGAAAAATATTGATAAATATTTCTAGTTCATTCATATAACACTATCTAGTCCCGATCTAAGCACAGCTTGTTATATGGGAACCAGATAAATGATAGAATCTATATAATATTATAAATGCGAAAGTGTCTCTGACTGTTTGTTAAGTTATCACGGCTATACGCCGTGAACGGATTATGATGAAATTTGGTAAGAAGATGTATTGCATTCGGGGGAAGAACATACTTTTATATAGGTACCACACGTGCGAAGGCGTGGACAGCAGTTAGTACTTATATATTTTTAAATACATACTTTTAATACCTTATAACACCTTACAACACCCAGACACAGAACAAACACATGTTCATCACACAAATGTTTTGCCTTGGGTGTCCGAATCCACAACTTACAGCGCAAAAGGCTACCAACTGAGCTATGAGGCTATTGATGTGTAACATATTTTTTCTCCCTTTCCTGCTATATGTGGGAGTGATTTCGTGTAAAGGGACGGAAGTGTGTAACCGGAAACCGAGGTTATGCGCGCTATTTGATTTGACCAAGCGAGCGCGTTTGTAGAGTTGTCTGTCAGACGGTACCAACACATTTTCCGAGGGGTTGGTACTGTCAGCTAACAGATATAAACCACGTTATATAATATAATTCAGGATATAATGTTAATGTTGCTTATTACCAAGGTGAGATTTCAGATGTTACACATCATATGCGACTACTGTAAGGCTCCATTGTTTATTTTTTTAAATTCTAATTGATTTTGGTATTAAAGTGTAATGTGATTTGCAACCTTAAGTCATCAATATACGATTCAAAATGACCAACGCATAGTTCCAAGTACAAGTGGTTCCTCAGGAGTGGTGTATCTCGAGGTGCGGTTAAGAAGCGTCCCGCCCCCCCTCCGCCCGCGCCCCCCGCGCCCCCGCGCTCTTCGCGCCGCGACCTGCCCTACTACAGCGCCATGCAACGACAACAAAACGAGGAGAGAGAGAGAAGAGAACAGAACGAGTATAATCTCGCACATGGTCAGTTACAAACACATTTATTTATTGAGTTCCGTAGGTCAGGTTTTATGTTTGCATTTAGTCATTTATTTATTCACACAATTTATAAAATACCAGTACACCAACCAACGCGTTATTAATACACTAGTCAAGATTATTTACATAACTTTATCAATTGTATAATGTCATAAAGTATTTAAAAGTCAGAAAATTATTTCAAATATCAAGAAAATATTAACGATATAATATAATTATAAATAATAAATACAAAGTAATGTGAATCTATGCTAGGTTAGAAACTTATACTAGGTTACCTATCCATGTGTTCTGTATGTACCAGGTTTTATGTTCCGTATGTACCTAGAAGATTTTGTGTTCCCAATGTATCTACCATACTTTGAGATCCGTATATGTCGTACCATAATTTGAGTTCCGTATGTGCCTAGAAAGATTAGTGTCCTGTATGTACTTACCTGGTTTTGAAATCCGTATGTATCGTACCTATCCGTTTGTGTGTCGTATGCTTAAATTGAGTTTAGATCATAAATAAATAAATATTGGTGGACAGTGCACACAACACCATCTATTCTCAAACAAAGCATAGCTTGTGACCAGGTGACTGATAGAATACTTATATATATATTTTTAAATACATACTTATGATACTTTATAACATTCAGACACAGAACAAACATGTACATTACACAAATTTATCCTGGGAGAGAATCGAACCCTCAACCTACAGCGAAAAAGAAATGTGAATAATATTGATATTAAAATTGTCCAGCAATGTGTATCTTTTTATCCAGGTCTTCCCGCAGTCCTGAACCCAGCTCAAAAAATAGAGAAGTTGCGGAAGTTGGATGCGCTACAGAACCGAGATTACGAGGAAGAATACCGCGCTCGGCAGCGGAGACCCTCGCCGGAGCCCGACTACGGACAGGGCTTTGAAGGACACAGGCTCGGAGGGTACCAGGATATGGATGAAGCCAGGCAGGAGTTCAAGGTATCTTCAACACAAGAATTCAAATTCAAAATAAAATACATATGTTTTTATTACAATCACAAGGATCACTATGAAACGTCTTACATACTAGGTGTATTTAGGTGCCAATTCATGCTAACCCAAGACCGAGAAGAATTTACAAGAAACTCGTCCAGGTCCTAGCGCTTTTTTGTATGATAAAACTAAAACTATTAAAGGTAATAGTAGGTTTTACATAGCAAATCTGTCGATTAAAATAGTGCCAACTCATTTTCCTCCAGGTTGGTACTGTCAGCCAACGGAAAGGGAAAAAAAGAAAGAGAATGCATCAGCTGTGCGTTTAACCTAGTGTTGTGTATCAAGTGATGTTATATAAACTAATTCAGTATATTATGTTAATGTTGCTTGCCAAGGCTTGCTCGTTTTTTTATTTATTAATGTATAAAGGTTTGTGTTGTAACTTTCCATTCCACGTTGCAGAACCTAAAGCCGATGTCTCCAACGCAGTTCATGCGTCGGTTCAGTTCACTGCAGGTCTCCCCTCCTTCGTCAGCGTCCGGGGATCGCTTCCCTCAGATCAAGTCCTCGTTGAGGGAACTGAGGCGAGGACTCAATGAGGTATCTTCTTCCTTCCGTATCTTATCATCTACTTCCTTTTTTAATACTGGCTACAAAACTGATTTGTCTGTCAGCTCAGTTTGGACTAGCTCTGCCCTCTGCGCTGTGAGTTCAGGGTTCGATTCCCTCCCAGGATAAACATTTGTGTGATGAACATAGGTGTTTGTTGTATGTCTGGGTGTTATAAAGTATCATAAGTATGTATTTAAAAATATATAAGTATTCTATTAGTCATTTGGTCACCATAATACAAGATATGCTTAGTTTGGGGCTAGATGGTGCTGTGTGAAAAAAAAAACAATTAAATTTTGTAATAAATTGATTTAAATCCTCCAAGTAACTCTGTCTGTCACGTTTTCACGCCTAAACCGCTAAACCGATTTTGATGAATTTTGGTATAGAGATAGATGGGACCTTGGAGAAGGACATAGGCTACTTTTTATGTAGGTACAACGCGGGCGAAGCGGCGGGCAGCACCTAGTAATAAATAATGCCGGATATTCACATCTAGCCCCAAAGTAAGCTGAGCTTGTGTTATGGAAACCACATGATTGATATTTACTTTTTATGAAATACATACATTTATAATATATTAGATATAGTACACCCAGACCAGAGACAAATACTTGCCGAACATACAAACATTTGTCCCAGGGCGGGAATCGGATCCGCAACCTTCTCCGTCTCAGCCGGGCCTTGTACTACTGCGTCTCAGAGGTCGTCAATAGTTAGATGTATAATGATATAACCTCGCGGATTTTTTTGTTGGTTTCTCAGTGCATCAATTGTTCTCGCAGTGCAAGCTATATAATGCTATATATGCTATAGCATTTATACGTATTTTTTTGATACCTTTTGTACATTATTACAATTATTATTTCCGTAGCGATCTCTATTTTATTTCAAATAAAATTTTAAAAACAACCCTAATTATTCTGATGTCTATTGCTAATATCCATCTATTGATGAAATAATTTTTAAATCGGGTATTTATTTTTTATTTTTATTATCAAACTAATTTAAAATCAAATATGTAAAATATATGTTAATTATATTGATGTGTTTGTTTAGATATGTGTATTATAATAATTGTGAGTATTTACAATAAGAAAAAAGTTTTATATATCATTAAATAGTGTATCAGTAATGTGTTACTTACAACACAACCTCTGCTTACTTTGGATCCAGTTGATGTTGTGTCAAATGTCCGGGATTATTATTATTATATTATATTGTGCTCTATTCCAGGTGACCGCGCCGTACAATGCTAACAATAACAACTTAGCTAATAACAAGTAAGTAATCTTACCACTTATCTTAGGCAGTGGCCAACTCTACTGAGCTGATATACCACTCAAAGACTTCCGTCTTGGCATAACAACTCCTGAAAAGCCTGGACCTATAGCTTAAATTTCCACAGCACAGAATCGCTCGAATAAAAACCTCCGCAGTCATATAAGGACGGGCCCCGCCGATGGTTTCTTCATCATCATCATCAGCCTGTATCAGTCCACTGCTGGACATAGGCCTCTCCCATGGCACGCCACTTAGCTCGATCTTTAGCTCTCCTCTATTCCTTGCCCGCTGCCTTACGAATACGATCGCCCCACCTAGCTGCAACGCGCCCTACACTAGGTTTGCCGACACGCGGCCTCCACTCAAGACCCAGTCTGCCCAACGGCCATCGGTTCTGCGGCATATGTGACCTGCCCACTGCCACTTCAGCTTGCTAATTCGCTGAACTATGTCAGTGACCTTAGTTCTCGGAGGTTTCTTATCTTTGTCGATCTGATAAGGACAACTAAGCTATACTTATGTAATATAACAACAAAATAATACGTGAGCAAAGCCCGTGTTATCAAAATGCGCAAATTTGTGTGGATGTTTGTTTGTTAATCACATGATAATGGCTCAACCTATTTAAATTAAACATGGTATATATAATGTGTGCTGTATAATAAATAAATAATAAAAATATCAACATGTAAGAAATGATTCGTTGTTTATTCGTAACAAGTTGATAGTGTAATAAAAGTTGATAAAAATGACGACCAAAATCGGAATACCATTATTATCCCAAAATATTTAAAAAATAAATGTCCACCCGTGCGAGTATATAAAAAACGATTCTGTATCTAAAAACTGTTCAAGAAACCTCTTTATATCATTGAAAATCCTATCTAATGATATGTCTATAACACGATGGGGAGGTCAAATAATATGAATCAAACCCATTCAACATGTAAGGCAGTGCCCCTTAAAAACCACTTCTTATTTGTTGAGGCCACTAACACGTAGGTATTACGTGCCAAATTTTATAACTATGAGAATAGTCTGCAAGCTCTATTAAAGCTCTAATTAAAAACGGACATACAAACCGACAGACAGACAGACGAACGGACAAAGAGAAACCGTAAGGATTCCTTGTCGACTTTGGAATCCTTCTAGAATAGAATAGAATAAGTTTTTATTTGCAACAACACATTATAATAGACAAAAATACAATACACCTATATATATACTAACATAATTAACGGTTGCCGCAAAATGGACCCTAACTCAGCATATACGGATTGCAGTGTCTACAATTCGCGCTGCTCTTTCGTTAGGACCTAAACATAGTTAAAAAAATCCGGCTCCATTCAATAGGTTTGGCCTCGGATGAACAAAGTTTTCCCATCACTGATCTAGATCTAGAGAAGCATAGTTTACTTATTATGTACCCTGTGAACATAGGCGCGACCAGAGGATAGTGTATAATCATCATCATTATCATATCAGCCTTAAGAAGTCCACTGCTGAACATAGGCCTCCCAAATTGATTTCCAGGATGGACTGATAACATTGTTTCTTTACAATGTCGTCAGTCCATCGGGCGGGGGGTCCTACACTTCGTTTTCCTGTCCTTGGTCGCCATTCGACAACTTTTATTCCCCAACGGTTATCAGTTCTCCGAGCTATATTGCCTGTCCATTGCCACTTCAACTTGCAAATTTTGAGTGCTATGTCGGTGACTTTGGTTCTTCCGCGTTGCGGAATCTAGTGAAACACCCAACATAGCTCTCTCCATAGCACGTTGCGTGACTCTGAGCTTGTGTATGAGGCCAATAGTTAGCAATAGAGAAGGAAAACTTGAAACAAGCCCGGCTCGGTGCCAGCCGTTATGCTGCAACCGAACCGACACCGCATTTACTGATTCGTCTCTCCTGCGGGTCCTGTCGGCAAGGTCGAGAGCTTACATTAAGGCTTACCGAAGTGCACGAAAGGAGCCTCTGAGGCGCACTTTAATCCTTTCACCACACTGGTTAGAAATAACTAGTGACACGATAAGAAGAAGAGCGACCAAGTCTCAGTTCCATAGGTCATCACTGGCAACACGCACCGATTATATAGAGATTGTAGTGTGTTATAAACTAACAATGCCTGTTTATTGTCAGTGACAGAGTGCGGTCTCCCAGTCCACTGCTTCCCAACGATGAAGTAAAGCTGCCTTGTGAGTTCTGTAACGTGTTGGTGCCAGCTGACGACCTGGTGCAGCATCAGGTAACTATATATTGGTAGATAATTCACACGTCATCTAGCCCCAAACTAAGCATAGCTTGTTTTATGGTGACCAGATGAGAGACCAGAACTGGTCATCCTAATACATAATATGATAGTTAGACCCAGACACAGAACAAACACCTATGTTCATCACATAAATGTTTATCCTGGGAGGGAATCGAACCCTCAACCTACAGCGCAGAAGGCAGAGCTACTACCAACTGAGCTGACAGGCCAGTTAAATAATTTAAGTATAAAATAATAAATAAATAAATAAGTAATGGCGGACATTTCACACAGCATCTGGCCCCAAAGTAAACAAAGCTTATGTTATGGGTACCACATGACTCATATACTACTAACACCCAGACCCGAGATAAATACTTGCAGCTCATACAAACATTTGTCCCGCGGAAGGAATCGAACCCGCAACCTTCTGCGTCTCAGCCGGACCTTAGTCTACTTCACCACAGAGGACGTCGTATACATTTTTAATTTACGTAGGGTGCATAAGATGTGTCGAAAGTTCTCACAAAAGCCTCGTGCTATGATCTCCAGACAGGATGTCGTCCAGACCTGGCGCGGTTGGTGCGGGATGCCCCCCTCCCCCTGCCCCTGCCCCGGCCCCCCTCGCCCCTTGGGGCTGCCCCCCTCGCACCCCCCGCCCCCGCGGTGCCCGTCATCCCGTGCGAGTTCTGTATGCAATCCCTGCCGGTCTACCTCATCACTGAACACCAGGTGAGGGAATGAGTTAGTTGTAATACAATATATTGACAACACATGACAGAAAGTAATCAAATATATTTTTCAACACACTTGCTCATAAAGTGGCTCTATGGTCACCGCAATTAGGGACAGAATGACACCCATAATCAAACTGTGACTTTGCTATAGCTATAACTCACTAGTGAGTTATAGTTTTTTTTTTAATTTTATTGGTTGAGGTGCTTGTTCTTAAAAAAAGTTTTTATTCAAAAAAAGATCGTGTTTAATAGAACAAATAAATTAATGTTCCTATTGCTCGCTCATTTCATGCAACTTCTTATTTAAATAGATAATTTTAACTCGTACGTGTTTAATAAATAAAACTTTCACTCGAATATAAATTTTGTTTTCTCTGTAATAAAAGAAAACGTTAAATTCCCCATTTTGTACGTGGCAGAATAGGCACAAACCCTATGCGCGGAAAATAAAAAAAAACCCTAACTGCACATTTACTAATTTTTTCTTTAAATAAACTTTTTATCTACTAAATAAAATGAGTTTTTATTGTTATTTTATTCACAAGTGTGTTGAAAAACGTCGTATGATACACGTGTGTATTGATGATTACCGTCCTCGGCTCTTTTAAGACCTAACCTAACGACCTAACTTAACGGCTCGGGTCTCAATGGCGCCTCAGCGGTAATCACCAACATTACACACTAGTACCATAATGTACTATTATTCAATAATACCATATGGATCATATTGAAGCTTATAAAATATCACATTTTTTAAATGACATAAAAGCTTTTAATGAATCTGTTAAATTCTTAAGATCCTTGATACAAAAATCGTTTCCTTCTAGGGTTCGGATTACCTAAAGTTCCATCTTTTGACACAATCAATGTCGATCGGTTTCGTCGAAGAATTTACTTGCATTTTTTGCTGAAGAAAACCAGAAATTATAATTATAATAAAATAGCACAAAAATACAATAAATTGCCAACTACCTTAATTAAAGATCCAGGCGTGACTTTGTGGAAATTCATTACATAATATTGAATTAGTAGATAAATATGTGGTATTATCCCGCCAATCTATTCTAATTAGTTGGCATAACAGATTTATTTTTTATTTAATACTTACTGCAGCGCCCGGCTTCGCACGCGTGGTACCTACATAAAAAATAGCAAAAAATTATTATAAAATATTATAAAAAATTTGATCTAGGTACAAATATGTCAATTTTTTTATATAATCTGACTAATATTATAAACGCGAAAGTTTTTATGTATGTTTGTTACTCTTTCACGCAAAAACTACTCAGTGTATTCTAATGAAACTTTACAATAATATAAATATAAATAAATATAATATAAATAAATAATACATCAGAATAACTCATCGGCTATGATTTATAAAGATATTGTGTGAATGGTCCAAAATATAACGATAAGTGTCAAGTAAATAGGGAAAAAATCTGCCATCTGCAAACTATTCTGGCGTGCGCTGCAAAACCGTTAAAACTACACGAAGTACTAACGCAGACGAAGTCGCGGGCACCAGCTAGTAATATATATTTTTTTGTGCCCGCGACTTCGTCTGCGCAGGATATGTACTTCGTGTAATTCTAACAGTTTTTGCAGCGCACGCCAGAATACTTCGTAGATGGCAGATTTTTTTCCTGCTTACCTGACAGTTATCGTTATATTTTGGACAGTTCACACAATGGTGGCAATTCTGTTGGCACCAACCTAACTAATTTTAGCTAAAATTAGGTTTAGACTGTCAAATTAAACATTGTTATTCTGCTGTTAACAACGTATCCTAATTTAATTTTATCTAATTTAATTAAGTGTTCCTTATTTAGTTAGATGGTACCAACCGAATAGGTTTTACAAATGATATGACTAACTAAAATATATTTTAGACATTCCTAAATTTAGAAATGAACCAACCGAATTGCCACCAATATCTTTATAAATTATAGCCTATGTCTTATTCTGATGTATAAGCTATATTATTATAAAGTTTCATTAAAACCCATTCAGTAGTTTTAGCGTGAAAGAGTAACAAACATACATACAAAATATTAGTAAGGATTTGTACACATCCTGTAAATAATGTTTTTTCTATTGTTTTCAGGAACGATGTGTTCAGGAGAACATGTCAGTATAAATATTCAAGAAGTTATATCATATTATTGTAAGTTCTTTAATCATCACATTAAATTGAATAAGATGATAACTATGGGTCTATGTCATAATCACGTTAGCTATTGTGGTGTTAAATTAGTTCTTCTTCTCTTCCTCAAATGACGTATGTATTGACAATTTCGTTAATGTCAAGTGAGTAAATTGTTTATTAAACGTCAGAAGATTCTTCGTCTGTCATTTCATGAAGTACATAGCACTTCTAAATTAATTGTTTTTCTCGTGTTATTGCATGTTTTATTCAATAATCTTAGCGGAATTTTAATCAAGTAATTGTGACTTCATAGCACATCATATCAGCCTTTAGGAAGTCCACTGCTGAACATAGGCCTCCCCAATAGATTTCCAGGAAGAACGATTTTGAGCCCTCTCCATCCACCGACTTCCTGCGATCTTTACAATGTTGTCAGTCCATCGGGTGGGGGGTCCTACGCTTCGTTTTCCTGTCCTTGGTCCCATTCGAGAACTTTTATTCCCCAACGGTTATCAGTTCTGTGAGCTATATGGTCTGCCCATTGCCACTTCAACTTGCAAATTTTGAGTGCTATGTCGGTGACTTTGGTTTTTCTACGGATTCCCTTGTTGCGGATTTTATCACGTAGTGAAACACCCAACATAGCTCTCTCCATAGCTCGTTGCGCGACTTCATAGCACAAGTATGGACAAATTATTTACAAATAATAATATACAATAATATAAAATACAAGTGAAGCAGTTGAGTTAAAGGACCGTTAAAAACGATCTATAGATAGCTCAACTGATCCAGATCACTGCCTGAGGGCAGCGTTCCCAAGTCACTGCGGCATTGCCACGTTGAATGGCAATACTTAATATGCTGAGCCAGGAGCCAACTCTTGAGTCACGGTATCTTCCATGTATCAATGGACAATTGAATTATAAGTGATATATGTTGCAATGTGATTTGAATGACGAAGAATCCTGAGCAAGTTCTAGACGGCACATTAGTTAAAAGTGATTATTAGATACACCATGTATGTAGTAATTTAAAAATATTGTAATTTGTTGGGACATTATAATGATTAGTTTAATAGCGATGATTTTATGAATTGAACGCTCAATTTTATACTATGAGTAGTTTCCTAAACAATTCCTTACCATCTGTTGGGGAATAGAATAACTCTAGATGTAATCGTGAAACTACACGTCTGCGAGCTAGAGCTCAAATTAAAGACAGACAGACGGACATGAGAAAACGACAAAGCTACCATGTTAAACTTCAGAACCCGAAATATCTGTTTAATGTATCCGATATTAGACATTTTGTAAGTGTTTTAAATATCAACAAGTAGGGCAATCGCGAGATTGTTATTATTTGTCGCATATTTATACAACGTGGAGCTATCAAGGCGATATTAAAAAACGATAGAATATTTTTCCGGTAATCAAATAAAAAATCGAATAATTAATAATAAAAAATAAATAATGCCGGACATTTCACACAACATCATCTGGCCCCAATGTAAGCTGTTGAGTTATGACCACATGACTGATATACTACTTACGGTTTTGACGACCTCTGGGGTGCAGTGGGGCAAGACTCGGCTGAGACGCGGTTGGGGGTTTGATACCCGCCGTAGTACAAATGTTTGTATAATCTGCAAGTGTTTGTCTCTGGTCTGGGTGGTCCTATGTTTAATATGCCTGTATGTATTTACAAAAGAAAAAAAACGTATGTAAGTAATGTATGTAAGTAAGTATCAGTCATGTGGTACCCATAACACAAGCTCTGCTTACCTTCGGACTAGATGATCACGTGTGAAATGTCATATATTATACATCGAAATAAAACAATTTTCTTTATTATTATTATTTGAAAAAAACCTGTAGCAATTTGGTAGTTTTTTTTTAAATCTATATTTGAATTATGTTTCGGGTTTGGGTGTTTCTATGTATAAAATGTATGTATTACTATGTATGTATGTATGTATGTATTAATATGTATAACGTATATAAGTAGTATATTAGTCATGAGGTACCCATAACACGAGCTCTGCTTACTTTGGGGCCAGATGATGCTGTGTGAAATGTCCGGCATTATTTATTTATTTATTTACACAATATTTCACCTACCTCGTTTTAAAATCGATAAATTTTATGAAATACACGTGAAACAGTTGAGCCATCTAAAGACCGTTTAAAACGATAAACGAGCTTAAGTGATCCAGATCACTACCAGAGGGCAGCGTTCCCAAGACACTGGCGGCATTGCCACGTTGAATGGCAATGCTAATACGCTGAGCCAGATAGAAGCCAGTTCTTGGGTCACGCAATGACGATTATTTCATAATTAAAATGACAATGGTGGCAATTCGGTTGGTTCATTTCTAAAATTAGGATTGTCCAAAATATAATTTAGTTATCATAGCATTTGTAAAACCTATTCGGTTGGTACCATCTAACTAAATAGGGAACGCTTAATTAAATTAGATAAAATTAAATTAGGATATGGTGGTAACAGCAGAATAACAAAGTTTTATTTGACAGTCTTAACCAAATTTTAGACAATTCCTAATTTTAGAAATGATCCAACCGAATTGCCACCATTGTTTATTAAAATATTATAAATTATTGAACCATTGAAATATTATTGAACTTTCAGTACACTAAACCAAGAGACATTAATTTGATTTATCTCTCAACTTAGTTGGTAGTATAGCTCTGCCTTGTGTGTGTAGGCTGTGGCTTTTGGGCTCGATTCACTGGACAAAAATTTGTGCGATGAACATAGATGTTTGTTTTGTGTCTGGGTGTTATAAAGTATCAGGTATTTACAAATATATATAAGTATTCAATCAGTCATCTGGTACCATAGTAAAATGCTTATTTTAGGGCTAGATAGTGTCGCCTGAAAATTTTTCACTAATATTTTTGATGCGTAACATCTATCCTCTTGTTTTCTTGCAATCTGTAGGAGTGATTTCGTGAAAGGGGATGGAAGTGCTAGCCGGGGAAGCGCGCGGTGGTAGAGTTGACCGACAGATGGTACCAACCCATTTTCCTCCAGATTGGTATTGTCAGTCAACAGTGTGTGCGTGTGTGTGACGTGTGTAAAGGGAAATAGAGAAGGAGAACGCATCAGCTGCGCGTTTAACCTACAGTGTTGTGTATAATGTGTGCTGTTATATAAACTAATTCAGGATATACTGTTCTTCGTCTTCTTTTCTTCCTATAATGGCATCTGCCTTGTCGACAATTTTGCCAGTGTCAAGTGATTGTTTGATAATAAAGTCTTAGTCAATGGTCATTTGTCAATTCTAAACGCCATCACGAAATGGATGTCTAGAGCTTTCTCGGGATTTCTTGTCGTTCAAATCACATTGACCATACTTGTCCTATGTAGTCACAATTTATTCATTAAAATTCCGCTAAGATTACTCAATAAAACATGCAATAAAAGGAGAAAAAAAACTTTTGAAGTTCTATGTTACTTCATGAAATCGGATATAATGATATAGTTACTTACTCCCTAGTAAGCAACATTAACAATGGCCTCAATTCAGTTGTTTCGCTAGAGTAACTAAAATTTCCTAAAATAAAAACGATCTTATTTTGTTTGTATTAAAGTCTGATTTAGAATAACATTTTTTTGTGACACTTCCAAAATTAACATATAACTGAAGTGTTTTAGCTCAATTTAGTCATCATGTAAGGAGGTGTTAATTAAAACTGCGGTTATTTTTCGCAGTTTTTATCAACACCTCTATACATTTTCAATAAGGGAATTAATTGGAATAAAATAATTTTAACTTATTTTAGAACTGTGATTTAAAATGGATACTTAATTTGAACTTTATCGGTAGCAAAATAAAATCGCCCATATTTTAGAAAATTTTAGCTATTCCGGCGAAACAACAGAATTGCCAGCATTATATCCGATTTATCATTGTAGATAAGGTAGTTGCACATGATGTGCATTCAATAAAAAACGAGCGAGCCTTACGGTAGTAAGGCTCGCTCGTTTTTTATTGAATGTCGCCCTTATAGCTCCATTTTGTATAATTATTTTATGGAATGTGTAGGTATTATATTTTAATGTATTTATGAATGTATGTGCCAATAAATATATGAAATAATATGGTATGTTAAGTAGTTATAACTAAAACTTATTTTCTACTAGCTTCTGCCCGTGGCTTGGCCTGGGTAGTAAGTACATTAAATTAACCTACATGGTATTACAGGTTAAAATCTGTATCTATACTTACAAGGTGTTATCCAAATCAGTTCAGCTTTTATTGTGTGGTTGAGTCTCAAATACATTTATTATCTTAGTAGTGTACATTTATTTGATTATATTATATTATCCAATTTTTTTACATGTATCAATTTATTAAAAGTTACGATTCAAAATGATTTTCCAAAGAATTGACACATGTAGGTATTTAAAACATTGTTTCTTATTGCATCCATCACAATAGCTCTGAATTATTTTTGTTTATTATTTTATAAAATATTTAGTTTGTAAGATTGATAACTGTGTGGCTAGACCATTATTAAATGAAAGATTTATGTTGAAATAAAATTTAGTGAAAACATGTCACGTGTCAACGCTTTTAATATGCGTTATTCCATGTAAAATGTCTTCTCATGTAACTAATGTATTGGTGTAGGTTGTTGTATATCGTTATCTAAGTGAAATAATATTAATGTATCAGCTGATTATATAAGCGATAAAAACGCTCAGTGTGTATGGGACCTTAGTAAAATGTCCAGTTATTATAAGACTATTTTTTTTTCATGACAATATATATTCGTTTCAATGGTTTTGCATTTTTCATTCTAATAATTCTAAAGTGTTTACATTTAAACAGTGTTGTAAAGTCGGGTTTACATTTAAACAGTGTTGTATCCAGCGTCAGATTGCAGAGCTGGATCGGCACTGTATCAATATAAACACGTTTCAATTCAGTACAGTGTGATACTGCGTAATAGTAATAAATAATAAAGTCTGACCGCGTGTAAAAGGACAATGCTAATCCAGCTCTTTTATTATGTAAATCCGTCTATTAGACCTAGCGCGCATTGCGGGTAAATCAACGGCGAATATTTGCGTAATTCTGTAGAAAATTAAATAAGACGTAGGCGCACGCACTAGCAGAAATAAACGCGCTGAAAATTACATTCTATTATTAATAGACATTTAGAATAGCGCGGATTAAACTTATGGATTATTTTTGACCAACATTGCGCTTTTATATTATTTATATTTCCAGAGTTATCGGTTTTTATTTGTAATTTTAGTGATTTAACCCATTATGGGCTGAATTAATTTATGGTCCTTTTATTAATGAGCTTTACATATGTTGTAAATATGGACCCCCTGAATATAAAATAGTTGAAAATAAAAAAAAATATCTTAGTTTTTGGAAAAAATGATGATGCCGTATAGCACCGCTAGCCACTTATGTGGTACTTTTGCATTTCTTAACAAAATCAGGTTTCTCAATACAAAGTGTTTTAAAACATTAATATTAGAGATATTCTATCAATAAAACACAAAAATTACGAAATAGGTACCAATGTTATTTTATTATTTTATATACCTATATGTGGAATTGGTAGTTGCAAGTAACACATAGGCACTTACTTACATTCCTTTTGGAACACTCCGTTCTGGTTTGGCTCTTGCATGACTCCAAGGCACATCTCCGGCGTATTACATCCTGTGTAGGTAACAACAGGTTCAAGCCGTCAAATCGATTGTCGTCTGAGAGTCTGTGTTGAGACACAGACGATCTGGAGAATCCTGGACGTACTCCACCACGAGTTATCGTTTGGTATCTCATAACTTGGTACGTCTGCACTATTTGTCTCCGAAAATCCAATTGGCAGATACTGACTCTGATACTTGAGTGGTTTGCTTTGCTCCTCTGCCCCTACTGCAAGAACTGCGACCAACACGGAGACTACCACGAGTACAATGTACACGAGTTTGATCACGGCTACGTATATTTATGACATTGACTGGATGAGGGGCAATGACTCTGCTAGATATCCAGTAAGTATCCTTGGCTATGCCATCTTGCTGTGAAGATCATGGAGCCAATCAGCATAAAGCTGTCGACCAGTGAGGTTATTGACAAGACCTCCTACGTCTTCATCTGCCGAGTATTCTTCGGTAAGGATCGTTGGCTCCCGGGGGTTCAATAAACACCGACAGCGATTCCAAACTTTCATCATCTTCGAGAACTGCTAATGCTACGTGAATCGTATTATCCCTAAGTCGAAAAGAAAAACAAAATTTTTATGAAAATCAATGTCGATTATTACTTAAACGTATTTTGAGAACGACTGCAGTACATTTCGAAAAGACATGATTTTGGGCTAGCGATGCCGTTTGGCACTGTCATAGCTTAGCACTAAAATTCATATAACCCAAAAAAATATTTACGCGATTTGAATTACCTAACCATTATGGTGTCTTTTGAGATTATTATTACACAAATAACCACCATGTGACACAATTAAATAAATAAATATGAATTACTTACCTACTTGAAGCGCACGTCCATTTTGCCGCGAATATTTTCACCCTGAACTTCAAATCGTTCAAGCTAATAATTATTCGATGATAAATTGCTAACTTCAGTTGAGATCAAAGAATATAATCTGTCTAGCTTCGAAACAGCAATTGGTTGGTTACCTAAATTGCACACTTAGCAAAATAAACGCGAAAATACAAACTACGCTAAGGCGTTGCCGTACGGCACCTCTAGCTCATAATGAGTTAATACAAATAAAGCTAGAGTTATTGACATGAGTGAATAATTGAAATAAAAGTTTTGTGTCTCTGTGATTCGAGCAAAATTGAATCCGTACCTAATAATTATTTTATAAAAGACCATTTTTCATAAAATATAAAATGACGATCGACAGATTTTTTTATTCGTAGTTTTAAGTTTGTATCCGTCTGTTTTTGTCCGCTGTCCGCCTCCAATCAGAGCTTTTGCTCGCAGGCTCTAGTCTGATCGTGATGATAATTATAGCACGGTAATAAGTAGGTACGTACCTACTAGTGCCCCTATAAAGTAATAAAATAAATGGTTTGTGACGTGACCACTAGGCATTTTATTTTCGAAACTATCCGAGAGGTTTAACCAATACGATATGGGTGTCGGGCGGGGCGGGCTGGATCAAATTTGTGCGCGGGCTGTACTTTGCCCATCTCTGATCTAAACACTTGACATTGGCAAAATTGGCATCATTATGACACATGCCATTAACGAAGAAGAAACTACGTGGGTAAATTCGCTAGTGCGTGCTAGGCCTTAGAGCTAGCATACTTTTTGCGGTGATGCAATACCTACAATGCCGAGATCCACTAGTTAAAGGGAAGTATTCGTATAGGTACATAGAGATAGTATTTTTAATGAAAAACGAAACCCTTTAAACTATTTATTCCACTTAAATCTAGACATAGCCAGGTTCAAGCTGGTTTAGACTGTTCTAGAATTGATAAAAGCAATATTTCTTTTGATAATTGAATCATAAAGGCGAGCTTGAATGTGATTCTACGAACAATCTAAACCAAGGCTACAAAATTATGTAAAAAATGATATTATTAAATAAATAATTAACTTAAATTATTCCCTAAAATTAATAAACTCAGGCTATCGCTTGAGGTAGAAAATTAGTGTCTCTAAGGGCAAACCGTACTATGACGTTTTTATTAAAAGCTAGCGTTTTTCACGCATGTGCCCTTAAACTTTATTATACAAAATTCACTTCTTCTTATCGTATTTCGAACCAGTGTAGTAAAAGGATTAAAGTGCGCCTCAGGCTCCTTTTGTGCACAAAATTCACTAATAATAATGAGTCTTTAGAAACAGCACAAGAAATATTCGTTTGGACACCGAGGAACACTAATTTGTAACTTGGGACAGTTCCATATTTTCTCACACCTGCAGTGCGAACGGAACCGTCTCTTCGCCGACTTTTCTATAGAATTCGTCGGATAACTAACAAAAACTTTCGGTTTTTGGAAATAGCTGAGTTTCGGGACGAATCTCGGAGTCGGTTTCGTACGAGGCACTAAGACTTCCGGTATTTGCGTCACATCCTCATATTTTATTGTTGCTTCTTCGAAGATGTCAGTTGTTTCGCGTGATTCGTACGTTCGAGCTTGCCGCTCCGACTGAAAGGTTTCTAAAGGGATGGTATCGGCTAAGTCAGATCCGTGGGCTTCCAATAGCTCGTCCTTTTCTGCCAAGTCACTTATTTCTGGCAATGTTTCATCTGACCTTGCTATCTCTGCGCTTTCAATTCTTTCTGGCAAGGAAGTTTCTTCTACAACAGTTCGTTCTGTCACGTCAGTTTGCTGTGGTAATTCTGTTGGCTTTATTGTTCCTTGTGTCTTTGGAGCACTTTCTGGTAACACCGTTATTTCTGACAAATTACTGCTCTCAGCCAAATTAGCATCATCAGACTCAGGAGTGTTTTCGAGTGTGAGGTTCCTATCAATGTCGCGAGAGACATATCCTGGGATAGTGAGGGGTAGGTTTTCTATTCTGGACTCTCTGGAATGGCTGGCAGCTGTGGGGGCTTCCACCGGAGGTTGTAACATGACATATGTGATGTCACTGTCGCTCAGAGACTGTGGCGCGGGTGCTACCGACTGGCAGACCAGCAGAACGAGCAGATATCTGGAAGTTTGGAGAAATTGGATTAGAATTAATAACTTTATAGAAACGTATTAATTACTTTTGCCCGCGGTTTCGCACTCGTAGTATATAAAAAGTAGCTTTAGGATATACCTGATCAAAGAGTCTGTAACCATATTTATTCATTGAAATTACAATGACAAGGACACACATAGGTACTTAAGGATACACAAGTCAGCGGCACAAACTCGTTAGTGGGCGCAGCTAAAATGCATGCTATTTCACCTAGCTTAGTGTGAGAAAAGGATAGACGTGCACCAAGGATAGAGATGAGCAGTAAGGAGATAGCGTGATAATATAATATAATTTCGAGTCATATGATCAGATTAATCTATGATTTCTAAATAAAACGATTGCGTAAAAATAATGAATAGACCTTTGGTTCAAGGGTTCTCATGAAAAAACTAGTGAATGTATTTATTAAAAAAAAGTTATTTGAGCTCTTGAATAAATAATCTATGCTTGTATCGGAACAATTTTTTAGTTTGCGTACTCCGTTTGTTATTTATTCACACCTAAAGTTGCGCTAAAATCAGTGATGAAAAACGAATGTTTTTGAGTCTTGTATCTTTCAAACCCATATTATTTTTACAATTCTGTATTGATACAAGCATAGATTATGACAAGACAAATTTATATCACTTTTAGTTTTGGTTGTTCATCATCAGACGGTGGTGTGATCACCCTTCGACGTTTCTATGGAAAGATAATCGACTTGTTCACTCTAAAGCGCCACGATTATAATTATAGGCTGTGTTGTCTAAATCCATTAGCCGTCACGGAGTGATTGAGTGATTTATTGATTGATATAAACATACAAACATCCACATAAACTTTCGCATTTATAATATTAGTAAGAAATGGTATAATCAATGTATACAGTAACCTAGGTATAATACAATCAATTATTAAAACCTATAGTCTATTTTCTAGTTATGGAATTCAGGGCCAAAAGGCATGTAATCGGCTGCATTCCCAAATAAGGATTATGGTCGTAACTCAACGGTAGCCACCGAGTGGGTTAGGTTATGGTAGATTAAGAAAACAACGTAAGGCGAGCGAGCAAAGCGAGCGTGCCGCGGCAGAGCCGCCAAAGCGCCAGTAAAATGTAATTCATGGTCCAGATACCTACTCCGCATGGAAAATATAGTACATGGACTGTACGAATGTTGTCCAGCTGCTAACCTGTCCAGATGATCCGAAGGCATTGATTGCTATCGAGAAATCTTTAAGGCTGTTAAAATCAATGAGCTGTTAGAGCGGTTCTCACTTTATGTACCTACCTAACTTCCATGTAATTTTCCCTGCGGACCAATCTTCAAAATATTTAACACACATCAATCAAGAAAACTAATATGGGCCTACAAGTACCTTCCACGCGAATATGTAATGAATCGGTACAATGACGTTAATGCAAGAACCCTGATTTAGATGTTTTCGGCGACGCTCTGCGTCCTTTAAAAGTAAATTTGGTTTAACCCCGATACCCATTCTATGATTAAGTATGTAGTTAAGATTAGATAGGTACCTCACTTTATTTTTAATCCTTAGGTTTAGTATCTGTTTATCATTGAGTCCATTCTGGTGAATGTTGGCACACCGTAATTATCATGCATGTAAGTATAATGTTAATATGATGTGTGTGTGCTTAAATAAATAAATGGCAACTCCCTTGTTAAAATGATCTTGTCGCGTATTCACGGCGCACAAACCGCCATTTTTAGGATCCCGTACCTCGAAAGGAAAAACGGAACCCTTATAGGATCACTTTGTTGTCCGTCCGTCCGTCTGTCTGTCTGTCAAGACCCTTTTTCTCAGGAACGCGTGGAGGTATCAATTACTCCACGCGCAATTTATATCAAATACTCGGGTCTACTGTCCCTTAAATCTGAGAAAAAAACAAACTTCTAAGCCAGCGCAATCAAAAGATACAGCCGTTTATGCCACAAATTTCCGCAAATTTTCGGCACGGAATCATAATCGGAATCATAACCTACAGGGTACTTCCCGTGAACTCAGAATCTTGAAATTTGGTACAAAGCAACGTCTTACAGCACAGTTAACGGAAAAATTGAAAAACCGTAAATTTTTAGTTACATCATCCAATAATGGCTCGATTGTCGTGATGGTTGTACAGGTTGGTACGGAACCCTCGGTGCGCAAGTTCGACTCGCACTTGGCCGGTTTTTTTATCATAAAACATTCAAATAAGGAAAGAAAAGTCTGTAACAATTTAAAGAGCGCTTTCGTGCGTCGGAGAGCACATAAAAAGTCAGATTATCAATTACGCTTACGCGTTTGTTTTTTGACGTTTTGGTTAATTGTACTAGATACTTGTTTTAATACAAAAGTATTTATAAACTTATGGCCTACTAGCTTCTGCCTATGGCTTCACACTCGCAGTGTTTCATTTCATTTTAAGAAGTCTGGCCTTTCCCAAGATATAATCTATCTACATATATTCATTCAAAGTAACGCTTTAAACAAAAACTGTTTAATGCTCAAAAGAACTCATGAAAGGTGACTAAAAGCGACTTTTATCATAGTATGACATTTCTATTCATATTTAATCGTAGTAATATGTAATAAGTTTAATATTTATATATCTAGGTAAACTTACCTTAGGTTTATGCACGTCTTCAACGCAACCATTTGAGCTCTTGTTTATTTGCTCGTATTTTTATTTTATTTTTTATGTTACCGTGTTAGTTTTTTAGGAATATTATTAATGACCTATTTTATTTTATAAAATTTTATTGAGTTTTATATTTATTATCTTGATTTAGTGTATATGTATTATTTATAAAACCATTATTAAAGTTTTAATATTAATATAATGTATAATATTATTTTTATTTAAGTTTATAGTTGAGTCTCGTCCGTGATGCCACTAGCCCCGAAGTTCAGCCTGAAAACCAGCGCTGCTTTCATACTTTGTATGGGAGTGGCATAAAGCTGAGGCTGGACCTATTTGGGCACACACAGGGAGGGACTGTTGTTCGTGAGTGTATGTTAGTTGTAAATAGGTAAAGTGTTTGGGTACCCATCTGCCTAGGGGGGTGCCTATACTTATACTATTTTGTTTTATTTTATTTTTACTGTCTTTACTTTCTTTTCTTTGTGTGTGTACCAAATAAATGTCTATTCTATTCTATTCTATTCTATTCTATTCTATTATATTCTATTCTATTCTATTCTATTCTATTCTATTCTATTCTATTCTATTCTATTCTATTCTATTCTATTCTATTCTATTCTATTCTATTCTATTCTATTCTATTCTATTCTATTCTATTCTATTCTATTCTATTCTATTCTATTCTATTCTATTCTATTCTATTCTATTCTATTCTATTCTATTCTATTCTATTCTATTCTATTCTATTCTATTCTATTATATTCTATTCTATTCTATTCTATTCTATTCTATTCTATTCTATTCTATTCTATTCTATTCTATTCTATTCTATTCTATTCTATTCTATTCTATTATATTCTATTATATTCTATTCTATTCTATTCTATTCTATTCTATTCTATTCTATTCTATTCTATTCTATTCTATTCTATTCTATATCTATAACCGCGGGACAAATGTTGGTATTATTTGTAAGAATTTGTCTCAGTATTTGTAATATGTATGTATTTCCATGTAGGTACACTAGCTCTGCTTACTTTGGGGCTAGATGATGCGGTGTAAGATGTCCGTCAATATTATTGTCAAATTTCATCAAAATCCGTTCAGCTGTTTTGTTGTTAAATGTAGATAACAAACAGACATTTCCGAATTTATAATATTACTAGCTGCTGCTCGCGGCGTTACACGCATAGGTTCTACATAAAAACTATATGTCCTTCCCCAATATACTTACAAGCAAACAATTTTTTTCATTTAAATTTTCTCAATTTCATTCGCAACTTTCAATAGTTTAGTATATAATAACTAGGTAAGTTTGTTAATTGAATGTACCCACATGTAAGCTTGTTAAATAATATTAGATACAATCTATGCATATACTTATCAAATTTTATCAAGATCTGTGCCGTCGTAAAAAGGTAACAATCAAAATTAAAAAAAAAACGAAATTGTTTATTTCTTTAGCTAACAATTACAATTTATAACCATTGTAGGAACCTTCTTTTAAGTACGAAGTACCTACTTGTGCCAGATTATGGGAACCATTCATACATTTTAGTGGCTGTATAAAAAACTTATTGTAGGTACTTAATTATACATATCTATAAATTAGTCTAAATTAAACAAATAAAACCAGACACTAATACTAAACTATTCGTTTTAACACTTAAAAATCTCTTATGTGTATTAGAGTCGAGACTGTGTATTTGTGTGTGTGTGTGGGGAGTGTGTGTATTTGTGTGTCTATATAAATGTGTGTGTTTGAGTGTGTGTGTGTGTATGTATGTTGGTGCTCCTGAGTACAACAGTCTCTGTTGTATATATTTTATTGTATATACATGTTGAGCATGGCTAACAGAAGACGTATTGAGTTGTGTGAGGATCTGTACGTAGTGTGTAACTTAACCTAACAATCAGACAAACAGAAACTTTGGTATTTATATTATTACGAATAGCATTCAACTTATTTAAGTATAAATACCAACATCCAGTTCTTATAAATTATTCCCGAACAGGTTTTCGTTTATTGGCGTGTTTAATATTATGTAAATATCTCAATTTCCGTTTATCGCTAATGCGATGTTAATTTAAGAGGAATGGCCTAAGGATTTATTGTTATTGGTGTGTACCGTGCGGCCATGCTATCACGAATAGGCACTCTTATAACTACATAGCTGCCTGTCCCGCGGTTTCATCCGAATTACTAACCCTCTAACTGCTGACTGATTGGTTATCACTGTAAAAAGTTGTTTGTTGGTATGTATGTTATCTTTCTTTGTCTAATTTTTGCTTCGTATTTTACTATTGTTATTATCATATTTTGTATTTTTATAATAATAATAAAAGTTTATTGGGATAAATTTTAAATATTTGTGAATGAAGTTAATTTTTACTCAAAACGGGATATTTACCATGATAGGTATATAAGTTTCTTTGCTTCCCAAAAATGTGGAACGCTTCACGCTTTAATTCTAATATTATCTGTCCATATATATTTATGTCAAAGAATAGAGATTGCAACAGAATTAAACAATTCAATAGGTAGTGTTTACAAGGGTTGAAGATATTATAGGACCTGTCTATCCTTCAGCGAAATATATCAGTAATTATTACTAAGTATAAGAGAATAATTAATTATTATCGTGTTTGTATGTTTATTGTAATCTTGACAAAATTTATATAGTTTAAAAAAAACATAACACTTTCACTTTAAAAACAAAATTCAATAATTTTATAAATTTATTTAAAGATAATATCTATCTAATGTATGTTATGTTTGACTTTCTTCCTTTTTTGTATAGTTTTAACTAGTGTAAATGGTGTATGTACCGTTCTAGTTTTATAAATAAATAAATAAGGTAGATCCTAACCTAGAATTATTTAGAATCGCATATTTAGTTAACGTGCAGTACCTATTGTGTGAATCTCTTTAGTCAAAGTCTAATGATACTTTATTCAATACAATTACAAGGATCACTTTGAAACGTCTTACATACTAAGCGAATTTAGGTGCCGATTCCTCCTAACCCAAGCCCGAGAAGAACTGGCAAGAAACTCGTCCTGGTCCTAGCGCTTTTTGCATGATCCATCTTATAACTACCTTAACTACGAAAAACGAATACAAGAGAGTTTATTCTTTTCAAATGTATGGGTTACTGTCTGAGGGCAGAGCAACTTGAGGTCATGCATTTTTATTAGAAATATAGTCATTTATATTATAATACGCTTTCTTCGGCGTAAGGCGTAGTTAATGTGCAGTTTTAATAAGTTGCCATCTCTATTCATTGATAATAATAATAAAACCAGACATTTCACACAGCATCATCTGGCCCAAAGTAAGCAGAGCTTGTGTTAAGGGTACCAAATGACTGAAATACTACTTAAATACTTTTTTTTTGTAAATACGTACATATTATACTAGAAAGACCCAGATCCGAGACAAATACTTGCAGATCATACACACATTTGTCCCGCGGCGGGAATCGAACCCGCAACCTTTTGCGTCTCAGCCGGAACTAAGCCCACTGCGCCACAGAGGTCGTCAAATTGACATTAAAATGATTAAGTCAAAGACAATAAATCTAATAAATGGAGCTTGTTAATTGATTCAATGAGGTTGGTTAAACGATTATGATAAAATTCTCGAGCTCCCGCAAAACTTTAGGTTTCAAACGTTAAATTACAAACAATAGTTTCACAAAAACTATCCATTGTACGAAACAATACAACGGGAACCTAATTAGTTACAAATTATACAGCAATTACTGATTAGTAGATACGGCACTACTTCTGGGGTTTTTATATGGTGTTGACTGACCTCTTTACGAATACTAAGTAATATTTGTAGTAGTAGTACTACAAGTCAGTGGCCAAAGTCAAGTCAAAAGTCAAAAATAATAATAGTCAAAGGATCACTTTGAAACGTCTTTAACGTGAATTTAGGTACAATTCCTCCTAACCAAAGCCCGATGAGAACTGGCATTATTTCATAATGGGCTTCTGATTTCTAGATTTATTTACAGAATAATATAAAATATACGAAACAGTTAAGCTATCTAAGGCCCGTTTAAAACGATCTATAGATAGCTCAACTGATCCAGATCACTGCCAGGGGGCAGCGTTCCCAAGATACTGGCGGCATTGCCACGTTGAATGGCAATGCTAATACGGTGAGGCAGATAGGAGCCAGCTCTTGGGTCACGCAATGTATTTACCAGACGCTTATTGTGTTATTTAAATCTATTGCCGTCTTTGTTCATTGACATTAAAATGACAAGGACAAAATGACAAGCATAGGTAAACGCCTCGGAAATGTATGTGTTTGTGCTAAAGTGTATGTTTTAATGTCTAAACATTGCTCTAAAATTCCATCACACATCATAACTTCAAGTAGACGTTGCCAAGAGCTACGAACCGCAATGTACAGTCATCTGCGCTAAAAATTACCATTTCATAACATTACAAATGGTGCCTCAACATTAAAACAAAATTTACAGGACAAACACTCAAATATCTTAACTAGAGACAATAAGAAAAGTGGCTCTGTAAGCTGGAGACCTCGCGAACATTTTATGAAATGACTGAAATATAACTTAATTTTCGTTTAAGTTAGATTTTTTTTATTTTATTTCCAAAAACTGAATCGACAACTAAGTTCTATATAGTTATAGAACCTGCTCACAAAATTTCACGAGAATCGGTTGAGAAATGCGACCTGTAGAGGAGAACATCCGGACAGACAGACATACGAAAGCATTTTCGCCTAAGCTGAAACGGAGACACGCGCTTCACTCAATCAAAAAGAAAAACTTACTTTCACGGAAGTTTTTGTATATGAAAATATACAAAAACTTGCCATTTTTGGCAGTAATTTCAATGTTTTGAAATGTAATACATGTTGGTGCAGCCGACTGGATCTACGTTGAGTGTAATCAGTTAATCTACAAGCGTCGACAATGCAAGGCCCGCGCACCATAACGTGTATGTGACACATGGGCCAATTAGACATGGAATAAGTACGGCTGCGTAATACTTGCCTATTGTGTATTGTTTCGTTTAGTATGTACTTAATTAACTTACATTAAACTGTGCCAAAGACATTGAGGTTTATTAGTATTCTTACACGTATCTAGGAGGTAACAAATACAAATACCTACATTTTATCGATGGCCTACGTCTCACTTATTACGTAACTCACGATAGCAATAGGCCTATCGCGATGAATGCTGTCAAACACACTTTTTATACGTGATGATTCTGATTTTTCGCCAAACTAGCTAAAATTTCTTAAAATGGAAACGATGTTATTTTGTCGCAAGAGCTGGGTCCTATCTAGATAAGTGTTTTAGCAATATTGGCAATGCCGCCAGTGTCTTGGGAACGCTGCCCTCTGGCAGTGATCTGGATCAGTTGAGCTATTGATCGTTTTAAACGGACCTTAGATAGCTCAACAGTTTCACATGTATTTTATATATTCTTGTACATATCTGAATTATTTCTTATTTTGCTTACAACAATGTCCAAATTAGAGAAACAAATTAGAATAATAGTAAAAAAATACTCTTTGGTTCCATGTAAAATTGATTTAGTATTTTGCAATTGTTTTTTTTACTAAATTACACATCGCGTCATCAACGTCAAGTTAGTAAATTTAAAAATATGACTCTAACTCAGTCTTTGGTGTTACCTAATAAAATAATATATCTTTCGTATTTTACGATAAGTTATTCCAGCAAAGCAACAGAAATATATCCGGTCTAAACGTATTTTCGACTCGTAAGGCAGGGCGCAAACGTGGACACTTTTGTGTCTTGTGTCAGATACAAGCTACCGATGAATATTTGATTTATATAGAACCAGTATGAAATCATCCACTCCCTGCGCATATGTAAACATTTTTTGTGTCCAGTTGCTCCCACTTAACACTTACTCATTTACGATCGAAAAGTGTTCGGTGTCGGTAACTGCAAACTAAAAGTCGTCAGTTGAAGACAAGCAACATTAACAAATTTCCTTACAATTGTACTGAGTTTCTTCATCGACGTCCATCGTGAAACTGACGGAAAACAAGCAACGAATTGTACCAGTAGTAGCAACGGACGACTGAGTCCGATCACCACCACAAGACAAAGCAACTACGGTTCCCTGTGATGGTGTGCCGTATCGGCAACAAAAAGTGTCTACGTTTGCGCAGCGTCTAAGCGAGCTACAGTCGAATAACAGGCAGTGGCTCTGAAATAAGATTTTTTTACGACATACGATAGATCTCGCAGACTCTTGCGTTGCTATTGTTGTCGCTACTTTTACGTAATAACCCTACGGGATGGAACAGAACTTTGACGGACGATTTGAAATATATAGCTCGATCTAGAAGCGGTTTTATATTAATTATATCTTACAAGAATCACAAAAGTCAAGAGTTAATAAGGCATATTATTAACTACCTACGACTTTTCTCTAAGACAATAACCGATTATCAAATAGTTACCGTCTGTTTCTGTTGAACTTCAACATAAGGCAGGTAATGTTTGGCTTTACGTTTTACGCCATTGTTAATATTTGTTTCCGTGGGTGGGTGTGCAGGGATCGGTAGAAATCTTAATTAGCATGAAATAGATAAGTACCTATGTACCTACATATCTATGGATTGAGGCAAATATTTTTGCTATTTCAAAAGACGCATTTTAAACCAGTCTCGAGTGTGGGTGTATGGTAAACAAATATATAATATTTTTATGTTTTTTAGGTGAGGTAAAAATACGATCGGTACGGTAGACAAGGTCTTATAATTACGTAATTAGCTTGTGTGGTAAAAATCAGTTCTGTTGCCATTTTGATTTATTGATATTAGAATGACAATGAACCATACATTAACTCCACATTAGGTCATTATAAGGATTATTTTTGGTCGTCTTGCGAAGCAAACATTGCGCTCTTTTTTCATTTTCTCGAGTTATTTCTGGTTTTATTAATAATTTTGGTGTTTTTATTTAAATTCAATTAAATTATTGACTTGGTGTGAATAATTGGAATAAAGGCTTTGTTTTTTTGTGATTGTCCATAGTTATTTTATATCAAAGGCACCATTTTATATAAAATAACAAATGACGAACGACATAACAATAAAAACACTTGACATTGGCAAAATTTACATTATTATGACACATGCCATTAACGAAGAAGAAGAAGGTAATTATGAGTTAGACGGAAGTATAAACATTGACTAACTAACACAAACTTGGCCAAATTATTTTATAAATACTATGGGCTACTATGGCTAGGGGTTATAGCTATGTTTTTAATAAGAGTTTGTAATACGTAGATACCTACTAAGACATGCCAGTCATAAAACTATAGCCTGCCCAAAAGGGCGAATAATGTATCATCATCACCCTGGTGACGGGCTTTTTAACTGTCGATCTCCGCCTCCGTCTTGGAATACTGACAAAATTGCCGACAGACGGTGGCGGCAGGAACAAAATGTGTCAAATTTAAACATTCGATCATACTATTTTGAGTGCTTTTTTCACTCACGCAAAAGCATTCAACATTTAATGAAACAGCAGCGATGGGCTTGCAATCTCTCACATATGGAATACTAATTTTATATACTAATAGATAGGTACATAAATAAATAATGCCGGACACTTAACACAACGCAACGACATCTAGCTCTAAAGTAAGCTTGTGTTATAGGTACCTACCACATAACTGATATACTACTTATATACTTTTATTTTTGTAAATACCCAGACCAGAGACCAATACTTGCAGATGATACAAACATTTGTCCTACGGCGGGAATCGAACCCGCAACCTTCTGCGTCTCAGACAGGCCTTCGCTCACTGTATATGTGGGATGTGGGCACGGGTCAAATATCAACTTTTCGCGTGCTTTTGACTTCCTCCATAGATATTCTCAAAAATATCTAAGAACCGAGTTAACAACTGCCTGTCAGCTCAGTTGGTAGTAGCTCTGCCTTCTGCACTGTAGGTTGAGGGTTCGATTCCCTCCCAGGATAAACATTATTGTGAAGAACATAGGTGTTTGTTCTGTGCCTGGGTGTTATAAAGTATCATAAAGATGTATTTAAAATTATATAAGTACTAGCTGTCCCGTTCACGACTTCGTCCACGCGTTTTAAAAAGAAAAAAATATATCTAATTGTACCGACTGCAGCGCCATCTGCCGGGCTGATTTGTGAATCTAAACCATCCAGGGCGCCACCCAAACGCATACAAAAACTAAATCAAATCAGTCCAGCCGTTTAGGAGGAGTTCAGTGACATACACACTTACAACAGCATTATTTATATAAAGAGGTGACATACACACTTACAGTAGAATTATTTATATAAAGATTCTATCAGTCATCTAGTCACCAAACAAGCTATGCTTAGTTTGGGACTAAATGGAGTTATGTGCATTGTCTAGCAATATTTATTATTATTATTAATTTATTTGAGGAGTCTTCCAAGGCTGGGGATTAGGTACAGTCGGGAGCATATTTTTCTTCATAAATTTAGAAACATATCAATTACAACGGTCCATTAATTTTATCGTTATTGTTACGGTTTGAAGGACAATGAAAGTCAGCGAAAGTAGATAATGTACGTGAAGAGAGAAAGAGTTTTACTGTTTGGGGGCATCCACTAGAAAATAACGTGAGGCAATTTTGGCGATCTCCCCTTGGTGACATGTCGTGAGATTTTGCCGAACCCTGTCCCCTATTCTCTAGTGAGATTTTTTAAAATGCTATACCTATATAGGTACTTTTATAACTTCTTATGGGAGGGTAAACCGCTTCGTTACGTAACGCGTTACCGCGCCAGTCTGGCTGGCTTCCCTTTCTCTCACGCATACGGCAGCGGTAGGCAGGCTCCTCCTCTCTCACTTTAATCCACAGCGCTAGTTAGATTAGTTTAGTTTAAGTTATCACTTCTGCGCTGCACACGTTTTTTTTAATAAGTATATGTAAATAAGTTAATTTGTGATAATGTAATCATTAGATTTATAGAAATTAAAATAAAATTCTTTAATAAATATTTATTAACATTTATTATTTGATAAATGAATGCATTGTTTCCAAATAAATGAATTTATTAAAAGTTAATAAATTCTTCTATGTGTGTATAATTAAACCGCGTAAATATTATTATATATACTCAGTTTTCTTGCAATTTTATTATATTATTAATATACTCTCTCCTCCACGTGAGATTGGGTGAATTGGCTCGACCTCCTCCCCCCTTAAATGCCTCAATGGATGACCCCTTTATTTATTTCTAAACAAGTGTTTGCATAAGTATCTACCTATCTACGTCATAGTCTTAGAGTATATTGGTATTATACTATTTCGTTATTGACTTAATATAAATAAATAAATATAAATATGAAAATTGGTAGAAAATGCACACAACACCATCTAGCCCGAAACTAAGCATACCTTCTATTATGGTGACTAGAAGACTGATAGAATACTTATATATTTTTAAATACATACTTATGATACTTTAAAACACCCAGACACAGAACTAACTCCTATGTTAATCACACAAATATTTGTCCTGGGCGAACCCTCAACCTACAGCGCAGAAGGCAGAGCTACTACCAACTAAGCTGACATGCCAAAATAAAGCTTAGTTTCAGAAACTTACGGCAAGCTCGCATTTTCTTTAGTCAAAATAAGAAAATACTCAAAATTATTTGAGGAATGTGACGAAAACGTGTAATTTTTATTGCCATCAAATTTGAGGCTGCGATATATATATCTATCGTTAACATGGGTACCTACCTAGATTATAAGGCAAATGCTACTTACGTTAATGAAAGTATAAATAATTTAAAATAATTTAAATGTTCACTCATGCAACACACACATCGCGACTACCAAATAAACTTTTTAATGTATAACCACAAAAACTAGTCACAGAATGAACCTCCATACAACCATTCGCGATATTTTTTATAAAGAAAAATGCCACTAACCGGTACATGGTGTTCGCTCGGTGTTTCTCAGGAAACAGCCTCGGGACGCCTCATCCACTACTTATAGAGCCTTTTTATACAAAACGACGATTTCGAACATCCGTTGGTTGCAAGGGTTAAACTTGTACCTACATGGTTTTATATGTAATCAGGCTGTAAAATCTAATAATGAGTTTAAGATACACCATGCTCATGTTGACTTTCGCATAGCTTTAAGTTTTTGTAAACAGAACAGCTGTTTACTAAACTTTTGACTACCTACGTATTTGTTAAGGTAATAGATATCCCCATAACTAAGGTAAGGTGTTCACAAGTTTTTGGAGTAAACCTGCAAATTTTATTAAACCTTGTAAAAAAGGAAATAAATTAAACCCTATATACAACGAATTTTCACCGTTTTCCCGCCGGTCGATCGATGGTAGGTATGTTTTTTTCGCGCCAAACTGCAGGCAACTGATGCGAGTCGCATACAGCCAGCGCAGCACCGAAATGGAGGGGCATGCGACTTTCATTGTTTTGTTGATCTTGAATTTATTTTTCACATAATGTAATGTGGGAATATTTTACGTAAATTATGATAACGCCGGAAATAAGCATAAAACTAAAATATACTTAGGTAGGTACAATTAGCAGTCTCAACCACACTTAGATCGAATACCTACTAAAAATGTATTACCTACTATTTGTTTCTGTACAGACGTTCTATAAAAACGAATATATTAAATTTATTGTCTACCTACCTACTATTTTAATGTAAACTAACTTATTTCCTAAATATACAACATATAATAAAACATATTCTGTGTCTGGGACACATAACAAACATCTATGATCGTCACACAAATGTGTGTCCTGGGAGGGAATAGAATCCTCAACCTACAGCGCAGAAGGCAGAGCAACTACCAACTGAACTGACAATGACAGCTAGTCTTAATAAATATGTAATAAATACATACACAATTACTTATAGATAAAAAATAGGTACAATTCAGTTCACTGACCGCAGGTAGAGTGCCCAAAAGGCTGGCAACGTTACCTCGTAGAATAACCATACTAATCCTTTGTCCGAGGTAAGCACCAGCCCTAAATAACTAATGAAAAAATTGTACAAATAATTCTGAACACTGGCAACATTGCCCTGTAGTATGTCAATCCTAGCTACCAGTCATACATAGATTTATCCAGAAACTAAGAAATTACGTGAGAGCTTATATCTAGTCAAATTCAGTTCATTATGTCAACATACGGAAACGTTTAGCTTAAGTTTTCGTCTCTGAGTCTTAGCTTATGTACCTAAGTACCCACTTCAGAACAAAATTATAAAAGCAAGCTAGCAAAAAAATACGGCCACGTTGATGTCTTTCGTATGAGGGTTTATTTATCCTACGCCATTTGCAAATCCCATTTGGTATGCTTTTGTTAAAAACTTGGAAAGGAGTTCTAACTTAGATATACCTACTTACTTAGGTTCCTACGTATTTACACCTTATTTGTGTACCAACAACAAAGTCATATTGTAACAAATTCCGTGAATTCTTACAATTTCCTGCTTGCAATAAAACTTAATAATAAATGTAATTAAAATATTTTTACACAATTACGTAGAGGTCTAAGCAGTAAGTAATTACAAATATTTTATAACCATGCCGTCGATGGAAATAAGTGTGAGAGGTGCTGGTTCGATTACTGCAACGGCCGACGAAACGATGGTGTTGTTGGGTGTAGGTAGGTTCTTATCTAAATATCTTCTTGTTAAATTTATTTCGATAGCAGTTGGAAAAGATCCAGAAAGCTGACACAGAAACACACTAACCTCGCCAGGACCTAACGGAGTCCGTTAGATGTATTGTCTATGATGCATTTACTATGCGTACGAAAACTTATTCGATCAATCCAAAGAGATTGAACGTAAAAAGTTCTTAAAACAGTTTGTACCAGTTTTTAATACAACTGGACAATCTTCAGGGTATAATACTCGTAGTTGGCAAATAAGAAAAACACGTCTTTGTTTACAGTGGAAAACTTAAAATACTTACTTAATTTACTTGTTTCTAGTAATAGTTACACAATAATAATTACAGAAATGTACAACATAATATAGAATAATATAAAATACACGCGAAACAGTTGAGCTATCTAAGGACCGTTTAAAACGATCTATAGATAACTCAACTGATCCAGATCACTGCCAGAGGGCAGCGTTCCAAAGATACTGGCGGCATTACCACGTTGAATGGCAATGCTACGCAACGTATCGACCAGACGCCGTGAAATAATTTTGAAAACGCGGTCTCGACTCCAAAAGGTTCAAATATGTAGGCCTTATCCAAACCAGTATATTTGCGGTTTTTGAGGTCCTCGACACATTCAGCCGCCGCACCAGCCCTAACGGAAGTCCCCGATAGATGGGATGCGGCCAGGGTGTCTACGAAAGTAGCATCCCACACTAATGGCCTACCCATCTCCCAAGGGACAAGAGTCATTACCATCAGGCTTACCATCATCACGTATCAGACCGTTGGGTTCGAGAACAGCTGGTATTTTGACGCTGGTGAGTGCCCGACGAATGATATCGTTAAGACTGGCGTGGCCGGCAATCCTACCGGCGCGGCGGCCCTATAAAACGATAACCCATGGAGACCAAGCTGGTCGACCGCTGTACCACACTGGCACTGATGAGGGGCTTAGATGACAAATTGCAACTCGAAATGTTGTAGGATCTAATAATGTTCCAATGTTAGATGATGGTAGTGCTTGTAGCCAATGTCCTGACTCCCATTTCGAAACGGCTAGGAGACGGGCGCGATCTACGGAGCTTGAGCATGTTTCGAACAGATAATTCCATGTAAGCTCACATAGAGGCCCGTTTTTTATTGTTTTATGTTGCATAATTTTATATTTTATTACCTATTGCCTATGTATCGTAACGTTCTCTTAACAAAATAAACTAATTCATCAATCCAAAATTACTGTTGGATTGATTAGTTTTGCTTACTTTGGGGCCAGATGATGCTGTGTGAAATAATGATCCGGTATGATTATTATTTGTATAAATACTTGTTCTACTCAGTACAATTTTATTATTTTTATTATTAGTATTATAAAATAATTTTATTGATTAATAAAATTATAATACAGGGTGTTCCGGAACTAGTATGTTATCCTGAGGGGGGAACCATTTCTCGACACTTGAGAACAACAAATGTTCTACAAATTTTATGAATTCAATATT
This sequence comes from Lampropteryx suffumata, assembly GCA_948098915.1. Taxonomy (NCBI): domain Eukaryota; kingdom Metazoa; phylum Arthropoda; class Insecta; order Lepidoptera; family Geometridae; genus Lampropteryx; species Lampropteryx suffumata. The sequence goes on along the minus strand of OX402562.1, from coordinate 17,408,469 downwards.
TTTCATTGAAGAAATGTGCAGCAAAGTTTGCTTTAAAATTGGTAGAAGTATGTATCCATGCCTACCTATCTTAGTATACCAATAAATTTGTACTTGCACAAACTTATTTAGGTAGGTAACGTGCTTGGAAACACTGTAAACTAACGAGGATTATCAATATTAATAATTGGAATACACTTAAAAGTTTATGTATGGAAATTTGAAAATAGGAATTCAAAAAAAAATCATCCCCATATCCCATATCTGTCAGGCTTAAAATACTAGTTCCGGGACACCTGTATAGAGGAGAAGGCGGTAACGTGGCGCCTGCAGATATATTGCCCCCCCTTGATATTTCATGTAAGTATTGAAAATCGACATCTAACGAAACTTTGCGGTAACAGACAGTACGAGTGACCTGTCTTATTTAATTATTAATTATTCGAACAAGTAGTATGAGCGCGTCGGTAAAGTTTTTGTCAGTGCGCTTCATTTTATTGTATTTTTTTAAATACGGACTTTTAGCTTTGGTGATTTACACGTTGTGTTTAATATACATTTTCCCACAGGAATTTGAAGGTAAATTGATAAAACATTTGTATTTTAGTATATACTTGGGTTGTTTTTAGATTGTGTAGTATTTGTAATTTGGCCTCCTCACGGTGTTTTAATTATGGCTCCGGGGGCCATATAACATGTAAGAGAAATATTTATTAACTGAAATATTGTTTTTAATCGTTTTAGATGCCTTCACAAAGAGTATTGTCTCCACCTGCAAAGAAAAGGAAAACTAGGGAACGAAAAAAGCTGTTGAAGCCATGAGATTTAAGGTAATGGGCTATAAAAGCATTTTCAAAAAGGGTCAGTGTGTACTCTTGTATGTTGCATGAGTGCATCGGGTTCTTTGGTGCCACAAGAAATATATTCATTATTTCTTCGAAAAACGTTACACAACAAAAAAAAATCCCGAAGGGATGTTAACTCCAGTAGTAGCTCCGAAAGTGTCTAGAAGAAGAATATCTAGAAAATTACTCTGATAATGAAGAAATTTTCAGCTCGGATACCTGATACCTCAGACACGCCCTGCTGACCCTGTTAGAAAAGCTAGATCTTGGGCTAGGGAAACTAATTTTATGTGCTTTCCCTTACTCAAAATCATTGCGTGTTAAAGACAATGACATTCAATTTGAATTTAATACTTTACAATTTGACATGTCGTCATAGTGACATTTTATATACACTAATAATTTTATTAGTAATTTTTATTTGACAAAAGGTAATGTATACCCTAGTAGACGTAGTAAGTTAATTATTGCTAAATTGTTAGCATTTAATATTTCTGATTCTGTTATTAGAACTATAACACAGAGTAATAATAACCCCATATTTAGTAATAGTACTGGGGGAAAAAATGTAGTAGGGCCAACTGATCAGCATTTAAACTGACCAAGTCGACAATGGGAAAAACAGGCAGTTTACTTGTAGTTCACCAAAATATGCAAGGTCTGCCCAGCAAAGTATTAGAATGTGAATCACTGAACATTGGATGGTACAATCTGAGGTACTTCCTTTCTACGAAAATTACAATATTGTCAGCAGCTATAAACGCAAGAGCGCAATACGTGGTGGCTCGTTAATTATTGTAAAAAACAACTTAAAATGCAAGGAGCGTAAGGATATTAGAAATCTTTCTATTGAAAGAATTATTGAGGTGTCGTGTGTCGAGCTGGAGCGGCATGTCGTCGTGAGCGTTTACCGTCCTCCCAATGCTGATTTTGGGTTATATGAATGCACTATGGAAGAAGTATTGCAAAAAATAGCTTGTGATAAGATCATAATAGTTTGTGGTGATTTTAATATAAATATTCCGATTGATCCATTATCTGAAAGACTTTTAAACTTATTTAAGTGTTTCAATTTAAGTCCTCTTTTTGATGAACCTACAAGAGTGACACTAACAACAGCCACTTGTCTAGATAACATTTATTGCAGTTGCACACCAGTTCATAAGTGTGTACTAAAACATTTTAGTTCTGACCATTACGGTCACTGCGCCACCTTTTCTTGTGATCGTATAGTTGAAGCTCAGAACTTTACTCACCGACCTATTACAGAGAGCCGCATCAAAACATTTCAAAGTAGAATTGAACACAAAGTTTCCCTTGTACCATGCATCGATGATCCAAATGATCTTTTCACCACATTGTCTAATTTAATAATTAAAGAACATGCTGATATATTTACAGTAAAAACATGCAACAAAAAATTGTGCTAGATTTGTCGACTGGGCTACACCGGGTATTTATAGAAGTAGGAATACATTGTATGAATTATATGCTACCAGAGAGACAAATTTTTTTGAGAAAAATAATAGAAAATTCAACAAATAAAATAAAAGCAACTTGGAAATAAATTAATAATGAGACAGGTAAATCAAGGGCTCGCAATATACAGTTCAAATTAAATATAAATGGTAAAATTTTAACTAAAGAACAGGATGTTGCGAATGCATTTGATAGTTTTTTCTCAGATATACCAAAAATAGTGACCAAATCGTTAAACTCTTCAGCCTCCAGAGCTTCCGTTCTATTAGAATCTAGTGTTGCAAAATGTAAGAATGAGTTTAGTTTTAGCTACATTAACGAGGCTAGTATTGTAAAAGCATTCAAGTTAATTAATATAAAAAATACAGAAGATCTTTGGGGAATGTCTACAAAGGTGCTGGGTGTCATTATCTTAGATATTGCACCATGTTTTGCTTATATTTTTAATAGATGTATCGACGAGGGAGTTTTTCCCGATCTCATGAAACACAGTAAACTTATTCCTATGTTTAAGTCTGGAAGTGAAAGTGATCTCGCTAATTATAGACCGATATCGATATTACCTGCTTTAAGTACAATCTTTGAAAAAAAAATTCTTAATCAGTTATTATACCACTTTAACGTTAACGGCCTGCTACATAGTAATCAATACGGATTTACTAAAGGTCGATCAACAGCTGATGCAGGTATAGCGCTCTTAAAGCATATATTTGAGGCCTGGGAGAACTCACAGGATGCAGTTGGGGTATTCTGCGATCTATCTAAGGCCTTTGACTGTGTGAGTCATGCAACCCTAATCACAAAGTTAAAATATTATGGTATTAAAAACCGGGCGATTGACCTCATACAGTCTTATCTATCCAATAGAGTCCAGAAAGTAGACGTGGGTGGTGAGAGGTCTTTGGGATCAATTATTGATATAGGGGTACCTCAGGGATCGATACTAGGCCCTTTTTTATTCCTAGTATACGTTAATGATTTACCTTTTTTTGTAAAAAATATTTGTGATATTGTTTTATTTGCAGACGATACGTCTTTAATTTTTAAAGTTGATAGAGGTAAAACCAGTATATGCGATAACGTAAATGAATCCTTATCGTTAGTTCTTAACTGGTTCACTGTAAATAATCTTTTGCTTAATTCCAAAAAAACTAAATGTATCAAATTCACTTAGCCAAATGTTACTCATTGCCCGTCCAACATTGAAATAAATGGAGAGGCAATGAATCTTGTAAATTCCACGATCTTCCTAGGTCTTAATATTGATGCAAAACTACAGTGGGGACCACAAATTGAAACGCTTGCTGGTAGGCTTAGTTCCGCTGCATATGCAGTTCGTGCGATACGGTGGCTTACTGATGAAGCTACAGCTAGACTAGTTTATTTCAGTTACTTCCATAGTGTTATGTCATACGGCATCATTCTCTGGGGGAAAGCAGCTGATATTGGTAAAATATTTGTAATTCAAAAAAGGGCAATACGTGCCATTTTTAAAATGAAACCACGAGAATCTTTGAGAGAAATATTCAAAGAAATTAATATTCTCACAATAGCTTCACAATATATATATGAAAATTTGTTATATGCACATAAAAATACAGATGGGATTCAGCAAAATAGTGACCTTCATAAAATCAACACTAGGAATAAACATAAATTATACATCCCTAGGTTTCGACTAGAAAAAGTTTCCTGAAAATGCTACTAAACTACATATTAAGAAATTTAAAGCATACATTAAAGGTAGTCTTTTGAAGATAGTTTATTATAATATAGATGACTATATTATTTATAAGAATGCATGGCCTCATGTCGCTCTGCCGTCAGGCAGTTAACCGACACACTAGAAATGTATAAACTCTCTTGTATTAGTATTTCGTAATTAAGGTAGTTATAAGATGGATCATATAAAAAAGCGCTAGGACCAAGACGAGTTTCTTGCCAATTCTTCTCGAGCTTGGGTTAGGATGAATTGGCACCTAAATTCACCTAGTATGTAAGACGTATCAAAGTGATCCTTGTGATTGTATTGAATAAAGTAGTCTTTTGACTTTTGACTTGACTTGCATATTTTGTGACTCGTGACTCGTCTAGCATTCCCCACTTACACAAATCATATCTGCATCTACCCACTTGTGCTCGCAGTCTGTTAAGGGATTTCCAGATTGCGTAAGGTTGATCATTTCCTGGTGGTAGTCGCTCATCAGGGGCTTAAAAAATCAAGAGGAGGAGATAACCCTTTTTGCCAGGGGTCTAGTCTATTATATGGAGGGCTGCCCTGTAATGCAGACGTACAACGGAGGAAACTCTTTCGGCTTTTGAGTCGTCCGTGCACCTTATTGTAGCCGTACGAGAGATGTCGCGAGTCCGATTCCTGTTTAGTTTTCTCGAGTGAACAGGCGACATCCCTTCTAACACTAGGAGGGGCTATACCCGTTAAAGGGTAGAGTGCATTAAGTGGCGTTGGTTTCAGGCAGCCTGTGATAATCCTGCAGGTATCATTTAGAGCAATGTCCACTGCTTTAGCATGCGCACTACGGTTCCAAACTGGGCAATCGAATTCGCCAGCCGAGTAACTAAGTGCTAGGCCAGTAGTGCGCAATACATGCGGAGAGGCTGCCCAGTGTGTTGAGATAAGACGACGTAGGAGATTATTTCTTGTATTCACTTTCATTCTTGTTCTATGGCAGTGCTCTTTTAGGCTCGGTCCAGGGTTACACCCAGGTACTTCGGTGTATCCGAGTGCTTGATCGGAACACTTCTGTCAATAAGTTCAATACACTTAATATGGCCCCCGATGGGCCATTTAACCCTCACTTAATCTCAAGATGGCAATTTTGCATTTTTTAAGACTACATAGTTTATTTATGAATTTATGGTAGTTAAATTTATTTCACCTTATATTATGTGTAGGGAGATGAATAAGGAACGCTATGAGGTATTAATTTGATTTCTCATGCAAGTATATATTTTTTTAAGTGTCAAAAACAAAGTGGGGTCCACGTTACCACCTTCTCTAATTTTATTAAAATTTATAAAATAATTTTATTAAAAAAAACAATTGTTAACATTTTTGGCATACCTAAAATAAGCATCTAGGTATTTATGTGACACGTACAGATCATCGTTTGTATTGGTTAACCTAACTACAAGTCCTAAGTACTTCATGGGGAGCACTTCTATAATAAGCTTCCTGAAAATGCAACTGAACTACCTATTAAAATGTAAAGCTTACATAAAGGGTAGTCTTCTGAAGAAAGCGTATTATAATAAATTACAGTTAATATACACATAACATATTTATAATAAGATAATAACATAACATATAACAGACAGTTAACTGACAGATTTAAAATGTATAACAGTTAATTTTGTGTTAGTTTGTCGTAGTTACTAGTGGCTCTGTGAGCTGTAGACCTCGCGAACATTTTTCGAAATTACTGAAATATAACTTTTTTTACGTTTTCAACCCCCATATCTCCACCATATTAAAAAAAATCCAAAAACTAAAAACAAATCTATATAGTTATAGTTATTATACCTGCTGACAAAATTTCACGAGAATCGGTTGAGAAATGCGACCTGTAGAGGAGAACATCCGGACAGGCGCCGGCCGAACAGACAAATACGAAAGAATTTTTGCCTAACGGAGACACACGTTCGCGCTTCGCGCTCGCACTGTCAACAAGATTGTTCATACAAAAAAGCACTAGGACCATACCAAGTTTCTTACCAGTTCTTCTCGGACTCGGGTTAAGAGGATTTGGCACCTTAATTCACCTACTTCGTATGTAAGACTTCGTACTTCGTAACTTCGTAGTTTGTAATAGTGGAAACAGCATAAAGGTAGGCAACTTTATAATGCAAGTATCACGCGTGCGAAGCCGTGAACAGAATCTAGTATAGATACAAGAATGTTAAGGAATTTCTGGTTAGGTTAAGTTAGCCATTACCATTGCCGCGAACTTACTGGTATAAAATGGGTCGGCCCTATCGAGACCGGCATATTTACGCCTTTTGAGGTCCTCGGCACAATCATGTACCTATCTACTTAATGGACACAATAGGTACATAACCTACTTTTGCCTCGTGATTAATAAAATAAGAAGCTTACGCGCTGAGTGCGTTATTATTTTTAGCTCATCTTTGCTCGTGGTCATAAACCTTTGTTTTTTTGCTGAACGCAAGGCCGAGTCGGCAATAACTTACTGTGGTCAATGACCATAAGAAATTACTACTCCGGCTAGGTAATTACTTGATATTCTATGGGTCGATTTATCAATAATTTGATACCAACATGTTTTTCCACATAAAATGGATATTTATGTAAAAGTATGTATATTCAAATAATTACGTTTAAAAACTGACAAAAACTTAAAAAGACTACCGACTTCATGTATATATATGTATAACAAGCCAAAATACTTATCAAAATTTCGTTTCATCCAAATGGATGCCATATTTTTTAAATTTATTTGATATAAAACCTAACTAATAAACCGATTTTTTTTTAATTAATATGGAACCAATCGAGAAGTATATCCTTTCGGAGATTTGAAATCAGATTATTTAAAATCGGGTCATAAATGACGGATTATTATAAATACTTACGGGTATTTATCGCGTTTATTTACCTATTTTTCCCGACGTTTCGACAGGTTTACACTCTTTCGTGGTCACGGGATGACGGGATGATTTATAATAATGTGTTCTGATCGCGTAAGTTTCAAAAACTTTATAAATGACGGAGTTATGAGGTGACAAACATAAAAAAAAAAAATACAGTCGCGTTTAGAACCTCCTTCTTTTTTGAAGTCGGTCAAAAATAGTCACGTTGCTTCGCCAAGTCTGCAGAGCAGAATGTCGTTTTTTACAGTGCGGAGTGAGTCTATTGTTCCTTAGGATTCCTCGTGGCGAGGCGAAACACGTGTCGAATATCTTTTTGAGGAATAGATTGACGGAATAGTACTAAAAGTTAATTTTTTACTGTAGGTTAGGTACTGTGCTATTCACTAGTCGACACAAGAACCCGTGTTTGCTGATAAAATCCTCTTTCAGTCAAAACTAATTGCAAAAGCGCATGTGACTCAATGCATGTATTAAATGCGCTTCTGGCCTGGCATCAACACCCACGTGTGATCTGTTTGCTGACCGATGGACGAATGTGTGCAGAGAATGTCTGAGTTATTGTGAGACGATTGATAGTAGTAGAATTCGTTCAATCTGTAAATTTTGAGAATTTGTATTTACATATTTTTATTATTAATTATTTAGTAAAAATATTTAATTATGTGAAATTTTGGATTATTGCTTTTTTTATTGTAATATTATTATTTTTTCTAAAATGACTATATCATAGAGCATTGATGTACTGCAATGCTATGTTATTACTGTGTAAATAAATAAATAAATGTCACTCATTGATTTACATAATCCATTGTTTTACGTTCTCTTCAAGTAAGCAATTCTTGTCTACGCTAATTAGGCCCTTTTTACATATATTGGCTAGGTGCAAGTAGGCCGCGCGCACTGCTGGTTCCGTGGTCATAATATCCATTAATGTATTACTGCCATGGCCTGTATGGAAGTCGCTTAATCGACTTCGCACTCAGGTTGGCCGCTGTAGATTTAACATGTGCGAATGTATTTAGGGACCCCAGCCTAGCGCATTGAAACTGTGGTGCTCCAACACAATATATGGCGCATCTATTCGTGTGCACTCTCTGTCCAAATAATTCATATAATAATAATAATGCCGGATATTTCACACAGCATCATCTGGCCCCAAAGTAAGCAGAGCTTGTGATATGGGTACTACATGACTGATATACTAATTATATAGGAACTTTTTTTTTTGTAAATACATACATATGATACATAGAAACACCCAGACCCGAGACAAATACTTTGCAGATCATAAAAACATTTGTCTCGCGGCGGGATCGAACCCGCAAACTTTTGCGTCTCAGCCGGACCTAAGCCCACTGCGCCACAGAGGTCGTCTGTGGCACAAGGGTGGACCTTATCGCGGTCACAGTGAGATAATACAGTGAGACAGTGAAATATTCGATTCAAATAGGGAAGTCTAATAATATAATAATAAGTCTAAATAATAATCTAATCTAAATATTTCTTATAATACACTCGAGAGCATTGATTTTGAGTCACTTAAAGAAACCTATAAATCTCGGAAACTAAGAATGCTAGATTCATGAAATAAATTGGGTTTAATAGACAATTAAATATTCCTTAAAAAACTCCTTACTCCATATTAAAACTTCTTAGTTATTGTAAAGTTATGTCATAAAAAAGTAAAGTATCCTACGGTAGTGGGTCTGTACTTGTGTGGGCCGGAATTTCATCTGAGAGTTGCACAGAATTGGTGTTTATAGAAAACGGCTCTTTAACTAGCGTAAGACGTGTAAAAGAAATCCTTAATTAAAAATACGTTGGACCATTTATGGTCAATTTGGGTGAGGATGCTATATTTATGCATGACAATGTCTAATAATTTTTACTTTGTATTGCCTCCTCGTGCTTCCATTACTGCGTTTACGCGGTTTGGCATGCTGGTCTCCAAGTTCCTCATACGATTTTGGCGAATATTGTCCCATTCCTCTGTGAGAGCAATTTTGAGGTCAAGTGTGATTGGAGGAGGGTTTCGTTGTTTTACACATATCCCTAGCTCGTCCCAAGCATGCTCGATCGGGTTGTAGCCGGGCTGCGTGCTGGCTACTCTATACGAGTAATGTTTATCTCTTGAAGGTAGTCATTCACAATTAAACCTGTCATGTCATGCATAAATATAGCATCGTCACCCAAATTGACCATAAATGGTCCAACGTGTTAATTAAGGATTTCTTCCACACATCTTACGCTAGTTAAAGAGCCGTTTTCTATGAACACCAATTCTGTGCAAATCTCAGATGAAATTCCGGCCCACACAGGTACAGACCCACCACCGTAGACTACTTTACCTTTTTATGACATAACTTTACAATAACTAAGAAGTTTTAATAAGGAGTAAGGAGTTTTTAAAGGAATATTTAATTGTCTATTAAACCCAATTTATTTTAATAAGCTAGCATTCTTAGTTTCCGAGATTTATAGGTTTCTTTAAGTGACCCGGATTCATTGCTCACGAGTATACACTCGAAAAGAAAATAAACTGAACGTGTGAACTATGAGCGAACGGATCAGAATTTTCTAAAGGTTTGTTATATCCTATTCCCATACTCGAACCTATCAGAAAGATACAACTAGGTATATATAAATAAATAAATAATGTATTTTACACAGCAACATCTAGCCCCAATGTAAGCATAGCAGACTTATATATATATTTAGTAAATACATACATAATATACGTAGAAAAACACCAAGAACCGATGCAAATCATACAAACACTTGTCCCGCGGCGAGAATCACACCCACAACCTTCAGCGTCTCAAGCGGGCTTCGTCCACTGCGAAACAGATCGATATTTACCTAGGTACCTATTTATTTTTTGCTTATATTTACATGACCAGGCTAGCTATGACGCTATGACTTGGACGAGTTTCTTGTGCCTCCGTGTCCGGAGTTGTACTACTAAGAAGTACAACTGGTAGTACAAATGACACACCTTTGTATACCTAGTATAAAAAAAAAACAGAAAACTTGTATCTTCAGTATAAAAAAAAACAACAAAAAACTTGTATCTCTAGTATAAAAAAAAACAACAAAAAACTTGTATCTCTAGTATATAAAAAAACAGTAAATTTGTATCTTTAGTATAAAAAAAAGGATAAAAAAATACGAAACGGAATTTGAACAAAATTGACAGTTTATGCAAGGTGTTGCCGCTTCTCCCAGAAGCACAAATTGAAGAAGGGTTTAATTATATACTGAAGGAAAGTGAAATTATAGGAGGTAACAAAAACCTACAACTGTTTTTATTTTACATAAAAAATACTGGATGCTGAAAAAAGCTTTATGGTGTAGTTTCGGTGAGCGACACCGGACGAATAATGTCTGTGAGGATAGGAATAGTCAATTTTATAAACTTTTTAAAAGAAGACCAATAATTATACATGTTTTGAAAATTATGAAGGAGGATGCAGAATTTAATGCTGTGAACTCTTTAACATTAGAACCAGCAAAAAAGCGTTCAAGGAATGTTGTAGAACGGGATACTTATATTCTTCACATTTAAATGCAGCTTGTCGATGGGGAAATTAACGTACGTACGGCGTGCTCACACCATTTTCATGGTTGTTTACATTCTATTGTTTTTTTATACTAGAGATACAAGTTTTCTATTGTTTTTTTAATAATAGAGGTACAAGTTTTTTTTTTTTTTTTTGTGCTAAAGATACAAGTTTTCTGATTTTTTTATACTACAGATACAAAGGTGTGTCATTTGTACTACCAGTTGAACTTACGTTTCAATTAAAATTCCAAAAGTCGGGTGAATTTACTTGTATGTTTTGTAGTAGTACTAGAGATACAAAGGTGTGTCATTTGTACCATCAGTTGTGCTTCTTAGTAGTACTACTGACACGGAGGCTTTCTTGTCAGTTCTTCTCGGGCTTGGGTTAGGAGGAATTGGCACCTAAATTCTCCTAGTATGTGTAAGACAATTCAAAGTGATCCTTGTGATTGTATTGAACAAAAATATTTTATTTTGACGTTACTTTCCCTTCGACGGAACCCTAAAATAGTTATTTAGGTACTTACAAGAAAGACTATTACTTATTTATTCATCACATCAACCTTCGAGACCTTCGTCAACCTTCGTTCAGTCCGAGACTGAACCTGCTCTTCCAGTTATTTATCCCGTGTAATTTTACAACCTATTGAAGCTATTGTACAACATCGTAAAGAAGCGAGGAGTAGAGTTATTACGTTAAGGGACAACAGCAATATCAGCAAGTCGCCGAAAAATGTTATTACGGAACATAACCGCTGCTGTCTATTTACTCGCCTATCCTCTACCTACAAGCGCAAATACGCTCACAGCAAAAGTTATAAAGTTTCATACATTCGTTTTCACCCCTTTACCCCTCTTAGGGATTGAATTTCAAAAAATCGCGCCTTAGTAGCTGTAAAAGGAAGCTACCTTCCAAATTTCAGCTTTCTAGCTTCAGCGGTTTCGGCTCGGCGATGATGAATCAGTTTTATAGGTATAGATTTCATCCACACTGAGACGTCTTTTTGGCACTCACACTATAGATAGGTGCTTAGTTATCCTATTATTAACTAATTCTGGTTTTTGTATGTGCCATATAAACGAGTAACTCATTCATTAATTCAATTCACGCCCATTGTTAGTTGCCGCGAGTTCCGTAATAACTCTTTATTGTGATGGGGAATTTAGGTATGTAGTCGTTTATACCTGGAATGACAACAATTTGCACCTGAGTGGAAACTCGTGTAAGTTTTGAGCGTTATTCATACTCGCTTCACGTTGACTAAGACCTTTGTAGAGATCCTTAAAGATTGTATTGTATAGAAAAGCTACTTACTTCGAATTTCAAAACATGATATTAAAAGTGAAAACCTCTTTAGGCGCGTTGGGTGAACAAAAATCATGGAGCTCGGCGTCATGCTTCCTATAAGCTATGGATGAAAGTTGATTTTTCTGTAGTGTAAACTTTTTATGTTAAATAATTGTAATAATTCTGAAGTGTAATCTTTTTTATGTAATTGTGTACGATAGCGCAATAAATGAACATTGTTTTTAACCATATAGGTATATGATTGTACTTCCTACTGATAAATAAAACAATTCATGCGAAATTATTCCTTAAACATATTTGGGGACTGCCGATAGAAGTGAAAATTAAGTAGGTACGTAACTTGTGAATTGTACCTATCGTCGAGCTATTAGATTATTATTTTTGGTTTATAAAGAAGTGTTAATGACCAATTTAAACATTAACCCTTGATCATAAACACCTCTTTATAAACCAAAATTTATTCGAAAATAATAATATAATAATTAAATAACAGTTCATAAGTTACTTAGTTTTCGCTTCTATCGGCAGTCGCCAAAGACAGCCCCGCATTATTTTAACTAAATAAAAACACACAAGTCGTTTTGTATCGATTCTTAATTAGTATCTTCTTATGTTACTAGCACAGAATAATTATAATACAAGTACGAGTAGAAGATGATACTTGTACCAACTGTTTTCGTGGAGTCCCCAAGAAATCATTGATATACTTAAATAAAGACTCAGTACGACGCAACAAAGTGCAATTCATCGCTTAGTGATTAACAAATAGATACTTAGATATATAGCCTCTCTTTATATCGCGTAACTCTATATCGTCTGGCGCGGCACTTCAATGTACGTTTCTGCTCCTACCTACTGACATTGCTTCCGTTCCTAACCTATCGGCCTCCGGTATTACGGTACCATTAGTTTAAAGTTTTTTTTTAAATGTAAATGGTCTACTGTGCACAAAGGTCGCAATCCAAAAAGTTGTATCTATAACCGTTGGCAGGTTGCAATATTTTCTTCTCGAATCTTCTTTACCAGCATTCTTCTAAAACTGTAGAAAAACTCAGTCATTTGTTGCCCTTCGCTAGGCAGCTGGCATAACTACACAGCAAACTGCCATACGATGAGCCGCAACCGACAAGAGCCACTTCTTTCATCTTCTTTTCTTCTGTTCTCTTCTTTGCTCCAATTGTTTTTTAATTTTCAGCTGTACCTACTAACCTATCTCATTGGTTCAAGCAAAGTTGAATGAAAACTTCTTTGAAAAACGTTCTAATTTCAAATTACTTAACTCGATTGTAAGTAAGTAGGTATTTATATTATTATTTTTATAGGTTCCATATTCAAATATGTATTTGTATTCGTATATATTCGATCAATATCGATCCCTACCTATAAATAACAGTTATTTATAGGTAGGGATCGATATCGAGTCTCTAATAAAAGTACCTACTTCATTCATAAAATGGCGTTCTATTACAAGTACCTAGGTAAATGTATACAACTACAAAGGGTTGCTAGTCTAAACTAAATAAACATGTTGCAACTAATATTAGTACATATTTAGTATATTCAAGTTGCATATTTCAACATATTTTATCAGTCTTATCGGCGTTTTGCTGTTAACAGAGACCACGCACCACATCACATCCTAACAAACTAAATCAATTAATTTACATTAATTTAATTACATCATTTACAGATATGTACAAAACAAATAATAAAAAAATACACACGAAACAGTTGAGCTATAGAAAGACCGTTTATTCGATCTATAAATAGCTCAACTGATCCAAATCACTGCCAGAGGTATACTAGATACTGGAACTATAGACGACTCTTAAAAAACTTACTATATTACCTATTATATACTATTAGGTATGTGTACTTGTAAATTTGACTGGCCTGTCAGCTCAGTTGGTAGTAGCTCTGTCTTCTGCGCTGTAGGTTGAGGGTTCGATTCCAGGATTTATCTGTGTTTAAACATTTGTGCGATGAACACAGTTGTTTGTTCTGTGTCTGGGTGTTATAAAGTATCATATGTATGTATTTAAAAATATAAGTGTCAGTCATCTGGTCACAATGATACCAAGCTATGGTTAGTTTGAGGCTAGATTGTGTTGTGTGCATTTTACACTAATAATTATTTTTTTAAATACATACATAATGTACTTTTATGTAAAAAAAACAGATAAAGAACAAAACATTATGTTCATCACTCAAATGTTTGTTCTGGGTGAGGATCGAACCAACATCCTACAGCGCAGAAGGCATAGTTACCAAAAGCTGACCTGTAAAACCAGTCTACAGTGTATCGTCATTTGTCGCAAGTCACTAATCCGATTACTGATAATCTGGATTATAAAGTCAATACATAAGTACGCAAAGCAACCCCAGGCTCAAAGGAACTTTAAAACAACTGTAAGAAACAAAAAAAATGTCTATGACTAAGATTCCGAGACAGACACAAACATTACGCTCACGCTTTCGAAATTCAAAGCGATTTGAATTTAGACAAACTGGATCTTACAAAAGTAGTCTATGGCTAAGATAACAGATACGAAAGCATTAATGCTTATGCTTGAGCACGCGTGAGCTTTCGCATGTCAAACTTAATTCTAAATTTTAGCCTAAAACCTATCTACTAAGATTTCGATTTAGATTTTATCTAACAATTTCTTCACAGTAACATTACATTGGCATGTCAATTTGTACAATATTAATAAAACACTCTTAATATAAACTAGCTTTTTTCCACACTTACGTTTGCTAATCAGATAACTCATACTCATTTGTATGGTAGAATGGGTGGCATTCAAAAATATTTTATTGTTCTGACCGAACCTATTTAGCGGGAGCCTTGATTTCTAAGGGTGGTTTTATGACGATCTATAATCCCTAACCCACACTTTCACTTAAAACCCTGCCCTAGCTCCTAATTGAATCCCACATCCAGGCTCTCTAAACCCGAAATATCCCCGGTTCTAAACTAAAACACTTTAACAAAAAGGCATACTCACCTGCAAGCTCCACTAGCCCACTGCTGGGGTATCCGGTATCCACTGGCGACCCAATGCAGCGAGCAGTCAGTTAAATACAACTTATCATGAGGAAAGCCGCGACTACTGCTAATTAGGGACTGGTGGTCGCGGGATTTTTACTGTGTGATAGGGAGTAGTGATGGGACAGTCCGGGATTTATGCGGGACTTGAAGTGTACTGTAGCAATTACTCGGTTATCGTCCTCCTATAGACGATAATACGCTTGATAGCAGAGATATTAGCGCATAAAAAATGTATTAGCGCATAAAAAATGTATTTGACAGCAATTCTTCCGATCTCAGGATACCAGGGCTCTGTGACAGAGCCCTGGTATCCTCACACTGCCTGAGCACATGCTGAGTAGTGGCCGTTTTGGCGGCCATTTTAAATTCTTTGATTTTGTTAGGGTTAAGTTATTAAATTGTAATGTAAAATAAAAGCATTTTATTATTCATTTCACGCGTATAGCTTGAGTTGTCACGAGTTTCAGGCCGTTTTAACTTAAGCCTAGCAATGTAGCTAATAGCCACACTCGGAGGTATTATAAACTGACAGAAGCGAAAGGTTGTACTTAAAAACGCTATAAGAACGCCAAAGATGGGCATTTAATTTAAAAAAACGATCGTAATGTAATAGGCCACAAAAGTCTTGAGAACAGGTATAAGGGTCGTATTCTAAAACTACATATGCTCAAACTCAAATCCAAACGTTCATGCATATGTAGGTTTTTGATGTGGAACATATTTCCTCTCACTTTCCTGCAATCTGGGAGTGATTTCGTTGTACGTTGTACGTGCTATTTGATTTGAACAATGATGGCGCGCGGTGATAGAGTTGGTCGTCAGATAGTACCAACCCATTTTCCAGAGATGTCAGATGTTACACATCATGTGAGACTACTACAGTAACATTACAATGTTCGCTCGTTTTTTTTTTCAAAACTGTGCCATGTAAATCTCTGGTTGTAGGTCTCTTGCAGTACCAATGTATTATGGCGTCTTTTGGTTCGTGGTTGCATTCGAGACTTAGGGAGCCTTGAGTCTGCAATTTTACTGAACTTTCTCTATTTCTCGCGACGTTAATGTTGTCTAACGCGAAATTAGAATTGAGTTTTTAGATACTAAATATCGGCTGGCTATTTTTTTGCGAGGATGATGACTTTTTAGTTATTTTAAAATAAAAAGTAAAAATATTTTCCTTTCTGATATTGGAGCTAATTCTGTAGTTTCGCCAAAATAGCTAAAATATCTTACAATAGAAATGACCTTATTTTACTTTAACTAAAGTCCAAATTAGAGTAACAGTTTTTAATTAAGTTACAATTTACATTTTGTTCCAATATATCTTAGGATATTCGGCAGTTTGAATCAACACAAAATTACGTGGCGCCAACTATGAGCATTTAGTAAGATTTACAAGTGTCATTACTTTTTTAACATTAATAAATGTTACTCTAAATCAAACTTTGGTTGAAACAAAATAAGGTCGTTCGTACTTTACGAAATTTCTGGCAAAATTACAAAAACTAGAGGACCCTGCATTGCCAATGGGTTCAAATAAGATTTAACAATGTCAACTTCTTTAGACATGGGTCCCGTAAGCCGTAACCCGGGATTATTTTCCCATCTCTATTGAGTACGAAATAAAATTCGTTATCATTTGTAACAGGAAATGGCACAGGAAGACCAGGAGAGGCTAGCTACCGATACGAGTCTACAGTTTGAAATAATTAATATTTTGTTACGTCATGGAAACGAGGCGATTCTTTATCATCACTGTAGGTTGGGGGTTTGATTCCCATGCAGGAGAAACCTTTGTGTGATGAACATAGGGTCTGTTCTGTCTGGGTGTTATAAAGCATCATTATGTATATATTTAAATTTATATAAGAACTAGCTGACCCGTGCCCACTTCGTTGAGCGGTTACAACTTCACAAAAAAAGTACCTACTAATATCGCCATTTAAAAAAAGTTACCTTTCAAATTATTGTAATAATTACAGAGATTAACAAAACTACGGATAAATATTGATAGGTGCCGCTAGCAGCCACCCGCGGCTTCGCCCGCCACGTTCCCGTTCCCGTTGTTTTTTCGGGATAAAAAATAGCCTATATCCTAATCCAAGTTACTAACTATATTTATTTTAAGTTTTATCCAAATCGGTCCAGCGGTTCTCGAGTTATAAGTGGTGTAACTAACACGACTTTATTCATTATCATTACATAGTATAAAACATCTCTTAGGATAACATTGTATATAAAGACATTCTGTAGTACATAGTATCAGCATTGCAACCCTGCGAAGCCGGGGCGGGTCGCTAGTTTATGTATATAGATATAAATATCAGTCATCTGGTTTCCATGATAAAAGGTAAGTATACTTAGTTTGGGGCTAGATGGTGCATTGTTCACCAATATTTATCATCATCCACAGCCCGACTTCACCTACTGGGTAGGAAGGTAAGTATTTACAATAACCTTGTAGGTATGTACCGTCCCTACTAATAGATACTTTTGTCTTCTTTTTCCATAGACAAAAGAGGTATGGGCAAAAATTTTATCATATTAACCCGTTGACTCTTTACTGGTACAATTTACCCGGTAGTGAAAACTTCGTTGACTCGCAACTGGCCCGAAAGTTCTAGCGCGGGAATTATATTTAAAAGTCGAAATATAGGCTCGCCAATCAAGGGGTTAATAAAAAAATACGCTTTTTTTAATCACTGGTCAAGCAACTAAATGATTTAAGCTACATAAAAGCGTAATTTACAAGTGTACCTACATTTTTTATAAGTTGATGCAATTTAAACGATTTGGCGATCGATTGACCATATTGTTTATTGGGTTTAAATTGTCACGAAAACATCAGTAGATAAGTTAAGTACCTACTAGGTAGATAGTTGGTAACTTGCAACATGGAAGAGCGCAATGAACAGTAGGTAGGTAGGTACCTATTCAATTCAAGTACGTGTACAAACCTACTTCGTATTTACCAATTAATATTATCAAGGAAAACCGCAACTAAACCGAAATAGGGCCATTAGGTAAGGTTTTGTTAACTGGCATAACATCCTATTAATTATATTTCAAAGCTGGTCCTTTACCAAGCTAGATAAGTATGAACCTATCTAACTCTAAATTACTACGACAGTCTACAGTCTACAGACAGACAGACAGTCTTCGTAGACAGTACGACAGTCTACGAAGAAAACTACGAAAAAATTACGCTACGAACATAAACACACAACTTACCATCGAAGTACCTACATAAATTAATTTAGAAAATCCATCACACTAAACGTCTTCGGTATATACCTATCTGTAACAAATCAATATCTGAATTTCTCTACCAGAAATTACGCTCAAGAAAAAAATGAATGCTTTTAGAAACTTTAATAAATAACATTGTTTGAAAATGGAATAGTCTAGTTTTATTTATTGAAATCAAAATGCGGCTGTTGTATTACCCATTTACTTATCTCTTCTGTCTCGTGCACTGTTTTTTTTTTCAAACACAAATAAGAAATGACTCAAGTCATTACTCAGGGGCTCTGAGAAAGTTGAACTTTGTCACATCACAGTAAATTTTACACATTTTTGTTCGTGATTTGATTACGTTATAGGAAATACAGATTTCGAGGCCACGATGTCAATGTCAAGTTCTAGGCCAAGGTCAAAGTCTGACCCTGCGCGGTACGGACGAGGGTGAAGGACATTGTTGCCAAACGAAAGCTCTCCTTTTGCTCAGAGAATGTAAATAACTAGCAACATTGAACCCTCAAGTTTGTTAGGCGATTTTTTTTTAATAATATAGTCATTTATATTATAATAAGCTTTCTTCAAAAGACTACCTCTTATGTATGCTTTAAATTAGTCATCAGTCAGTCATCAGGTTCCCATAGTACATGCTATGCTTATTTTGAGGTTAGATGGTATTGGCCCTGATTCTATAGTTTTGCCGGACTAAAATAATTTAAAACACGAACCAAAGTCTGATCATTTTGAAATGACAATGCTATAATTTACAAAATTGACGTGATCTAGCTTATTTTAGACACCATGTAATTTTGTGTTGATTAATACTGCAAAAATCTATTCAATAATGGAACAAACTGTAATTTTCCAATTTTAATTTTCTAACAAACGATTTAAAAAAAAATAGTTTGAAAACTGATTATAAATATTATTGTATAAAGTTTTCATTCAATATATTCCGTCACGCTAGATTGATTGATGTGAGGTCTCGCCATTCACTGATAAGAACCCCGCAATTACTAATTTACATTCATTTTATATCTTTAAGCAGCTATATGTTTTTAAAATATAGATACCTACATAATAAATTTTACTATTAGTCATCAGTAGGACGATTATGGAACTCTAATTACCTACAATTATCATCAGTCTATCAGTTTTCAAACGAATGATTGAAATTAAGATAGACATTGATTGTAATTAGAGTTCCATAATCGCCCTACTGGTCACCATAATACAAGCTTGCTTAGTTTGGGGCTAGATTGTGTCGAGTCCTCCAATAGGTATTTATTTATTTTAAAATCGCGCGACTACCTATCTGTGGAGACTGGTTCTTTTTTGGCCCACCACAGCGCAGACCTCCTTGCACCTACCTAGTTTCTTAGATACTTTGTGTGTTAATTGTATCTCGTGTCTTTACTTGTTTTATGTAATACTAGCTGTTTCCCACAACTTTGCCCGTGTGGTAGATAAACAGTAGCAAGATAATAATTGAACGAATGATTGTTTCGGAAAAATTACAAAACATAATCGCGGTTTTCGCGGTTTGACCATGATCCCGAGTGAATTTTTTGAAAACTGTTTTTAGCGAGCCCTAGAGGAAGCTGCTTACTAAATTTCATTCCAATCCCGGTGGTTTCTGAGATTTCGTGATGAAAGAGTGAGTAGGTATTTGACAACTTATAGTACCTAGATCGTTTTTTTTTAGTGTTAGTAGGTAATTATATTTATCATTTAATTGTTTTACCTTATTGTGTGTCTGTGTAATGTTGTGTCAAATAAAGCTTTTTATCTATCAATCTACTTAAACATTGAGAATACATTTATTTCAATCGAACCTAAAGTTAGAACGTGTGAACGTGAACGATTTGGTAATCAATCTGAAAATAATTTTCCAGAAAAGTCACAAGGAGGTTCTAAATAAACACAGGTTCATATACAATATAATATTTAATGCTATATTTATATTAACATACAAATAAAATAAAATATAACATATAACGGAGGTCACAAATAAACAATTATGTTATGGTATGATCATATCTTCTGTTTATTATTAAATAAAGGAAGGTGTTGACTATATAGTCTATATTGTAATGTACACTGAAGTGTAGTATCCACCAAAGCGAACAGGAGAGGCTATTGGTCTATCTCATAATATTAGCTACACATAATTTGTAAATGAGTCTGCAGCCATCTTTATTCTTTGACATTAGAATGATACCTAATGACAATACTTAACGCGACATTAGTTTAGACCACAATTTCGCCAATGTCACGTTTTTTGTAGAAGTGGCCGGTTATCAGAAATTTTGTGACTACAAATCTATACCATCTGAAAAGAAAATGGTTGCCTGTATAATCGGTTTACGGACGATAATTTTACGTGTTAACGTCATAAGAAAACATTGATGAAAAATTGCATACTTTTAACCTATTAAGATGCGTCACAAGCCGAACGCTTAGGCCGAACGTGACAATTTTTCGTGCGTGCAGACGGCGTTCATCGATTTATTAAGACGTTATCACGTCAAAAAACCACTCTTTAACTAACTACATAAATATAATAATAAATAAGATTAATAATAATACATTCTTAGTAAAAATACAGTGAATTAGATATTATAGTTTTATTTTCGTCTATCTCTTCTTCTTTGTTAATGGCATGTGCTACTAGCTAACTATGCTCTATCCTTGTCATTCTAATGTCAAAGAAAAGAGATGGCAACATATTTAAACAACACATTTAGTGCGTGTTTTTAAGATAGACCCGTAGACATTGTGACATATTTAATGAAGATACAATCACCCAAAAGCTGCCTTCACTAAAATAACGTAATATCTAATACATAGGCCATGTACATAGCATTTGATTTACAGACGCCGAACTAAATACAATCCTAATAAGTAGAGAATAAAACTAAAGCATTACGGGATACGTTTACCCTGCTACCCACAGTCAGCATGATTAGGTATAACCCTTTTCAGAAATCTGTAGAAATCCACTGGTTTTCTACAGGTTAAGGAAAT
The DNA here is from genome assembly GCA_948098915.1 of Lampropteryx suffumata. NCBI lineage: Eukaryota > Metazoa > Arthropoda > Insecta > Lepidoptera > Geometridae > Lampropteryx > Lampropteryx suffumata. The sequence continues at coordinate 17,387,353 of OX402562.1, read as the reverse complement.
AAATCTTAAATTTCGGCTTTACTCATGATCTTACTCGCACAATACAATGACTCACACAGCACAATCTAGCCCCGAACTAAACATAGCTTCTACGAGAACCAGATGACAGAATTCTGTTGTTTCGCCGGACAAGCTAAAATTATGTAAAATATGATCGACCTTATTTTGCTACAAATAAAGTTCAAATTAGAGTACCCATTTTAAATCACAGTTCAAGTTAAAATTATTTTTTGTTTATTGCTATAATTTTTATTCCAATTAATTCCTTTATTGCAAATAATGTATAGAGATGTTGATAAAAATTGCGGTAAATAACCGCAGTTTTAATCTACGCCTCCTTACTTGATGACTAAATTGAGCTACGCGTCAGTTATACGTTAATTTAGGAAGTGTCACTAAAACATGTTATTCTAATTCAGACTTTAATGCAAAAAAAATAAGATAGTTTTTGTTTTAGGAAATTTTAGTTACTCTAGCGAAACAACTGAATTTGAGGCCAAATTATACTTTATGGACACAGAACAAACAGCTTATGATCTCCATCATGACATCCTCTGTGGCGTAGTGTAGAGACGCAGAAGGTCGCGGATTCAATTCCCGCCGCTAGACAAATGTTTGTATGATCTGCAAGTATTAGTCTCGGGTCTGGGTGTTTCTATGTATAATAATATTATACTTTTTTTAAAACTCATACGTATTATGTATATGTTTACAATATGTAGTATACCAGTCATGTGGTACCCATAACACAAGCTCTGCTTACTTTGGGGCCAGATGATGCTGTGTGAATGTCCGGGATTATTTATTTACACAAATGTTTGTTGTAAGAACCCACGAAAGCAGAATTACTGCCAATTGAGCTGAGAAGGATGTCAAAATATTAATAGCAGTATTTTGTGAAGACATGACCAAGACGCCATTTCAAATTCGTGTCCTTATTCACAACAGGTTGTAAAAAAAGGGTCTGTTTCACGCCGGTTATAAGCCTCCGAACAAGTTAATCGTAACTACGATTAACTTGTTCGAAATCTCGTCCGAAAACTCGTAAATTTTCATTGACCAGACTCTTGAAGTTTAGATTTTTTGAACGAAGTTCCTTATCGCACGGTACGTACTTGACGGATGGGGGCTAGGCGTAAAAAAGTGTAAGATTTTTCCGTCACGAATTTCCGTCACGACCCTTTCTTTAGTGTAGACGGTTATCAATAGGGTGACGCGAATGAATTAATTAGATGAACGAATTAACGAATGAGTAAGATGAGATAGAATAGAAAATACTTTATGCACACCACAAATACATTGGACTGTTAAGAAACAATGTTTACCTACACGGTAGTACACAGTACATGAATTGAATGACAATACAATCTATCTCCTGAACAAATTTCATCAAGATCCGTTCAGCCATTTAGCCGTGAAAAGGCTAAACAAACAGACAGACAGACACTTTTTCTAATTTTATAATTCACATCTTACGTGAAACAGTCCCTTTGTTTTTAACGCATTAAATGAAACCTCAAAACTAAGATTAAAAGCTACGAAGCGCTTAGATTATTCCTGAGGTGTAACCTCTATGGTGCGAACCACATAAAAACTCATTCAGTACTCTTTTTACAGTGATGGCAAAGGCGCAGATATGTGCCGTAAAAAATCTTAAAATCCTACGCCGTATATAAAATGGCTTTTGTCTGATATTTGCCGTTTTTATAACAATTTAACAGTCAATCTACGATATAAAACCTTATTAATACGTGATTATGATATTCAACAATGGAAATTCCAAGTGTATGTTCAAATTTCCTGGTTTATAAAAGGTGTAAAAGCATTTTCCAAACTGATCGCGCTAGAAAAAGGTTTCATGTTTTTTTTTAGCGAGCCAGTGTTTATGCTCTTTTGTCTATGGTATGTAGAAGATTGACACAAAGAATAACATTTGAATTTCATCGTACAAAGTTTTTTTTCTTTTTGTATTGTTTTATCAAATCAAATTTCGTGCAGTAATAGATTAAGACTAAGATTAACCGACGAAATTAAGCGAAAATATACGCTCGCATATTATCGTGAATAATACGTGTATTTTCATCTCGTAAATCTTAGATACGCACTGGGATTCTAAACTACAGCTGTTTCGTGGCTTACTTTGCTCAATTTATCAATTTAGTAATGTGTCATCAACTTCTAAATATGTAACTTTTAAAACTATCATGGTTTTGCACATAATGTTCACTCAAAACGGGATATTTACCATGATATATGAGTTTTTCTGCTTCTCGATATTTCGGCACAGTTGCATGCGCCACGATCAACAGTATATCTCGTAATCATGGCGCATGCAACTGTGCCGAAATATCGAGAAGCAGAAAAACTCATATATCATGGTAAATATCCCGTTTTGAGTGAAAATTATGTTCTAAATATGTATCAACTATTTCGGTATTTCCGAAATTATGAGCATTGTTATATTAAAATAGAAACAATGTACAAAAACGTGCGGTTTCAAACCGCAGCGTGCTAAAGTCGTATACACGGGGAGTTTTTACCCCGTACACGATTCAAATTTTCACAATAAAATTATTCATCCACGTAAACGCGTCCTAAATCAATTTTTATTTAAACACCGTAAATTTAATCCAGTACATCATCTATCAGACTTCCCCGCATTTAAATGATTAGGAGCATCAGCGAAGGCAAACTTCAACCTATAGGCCTCAGCGACCAACAAGCTTATATTCGAGTCCGTCCAGTTCTGCGTCGGCACATTCTGAAGCAGTATCATCAGACCTTGGAAGTCTCTCTCTAACAACAGCCTCTCTCTCCAATGTAGCAGAAACGCTGCACAGACGTACAGTTGGAAGGTTGCAAAACCATCAGACTCTGCTAGATAGGTATCCCAAAGACGGATGGTGCAAGCCAGGGGGATTTCTCTGGTGAGCAGATTGTTCATCCAACGGAATGAGAACTGGAGGTAGTCGACCCCGTGAGTTTGGAGGTGCTCGTGTAGGGGCAAGTCGATTCGACGAATCAGCTCCTTCAGCTGGTTTACCTGAAACAATAAATAGATAAATACGGTAGAAAATACTATTATACCACACCTACTGAGAAACTTGCCCATTCCTTTTGCAAATATAACTTAGAAAGAACATCATGCCGCCAGGCCTACTAAAATGCAGGACGGAAAAGTCTATGGAATTTCATTTCTAACGCGTTTAGCGGGAGAGAAAAGTGTATGGAAATCCATTTCTAACATGTTATTTTTTTGAATTTCTTCATAGATTAGCCGGTAACTATGGTTATTTTCATTATAGGTCAAATGATTTATTCCTCTTCCGATTTCCGAACAATATTTTGAAAAAAGAAGCCAAGTAATAAAGGCATGCGTAGGAATTTCTTCGAAACTTGTATTGGGGTTTGGTAATTTTATTTCAATTAAAAAATTAATTCTCATTATTTTTCTCGTAGGTAGTATTAAGCACTATGTATCACTCGGGAGAAAGTACGATTCCTACCTCGTGTATTTTAAGGCCTCAAATGACATATTCTATAGGAATTGGGCACTTTCTCGCTTAGGTTAGGTTAGCTTAGGTACAATGTACTATTGTAATGTATATTGCACACCATAAATATATTGGACTGATAGATAAATACCTGCATAGTGTGTGAAACGTGCACGAAAGATAGTGATGAGCAGTAAGGAGATATAATATTAAGATTTCTAAGCATATGATAAGATTATCTGTTTTCTAGATAAAACGACCGCGTAAAAATCATGAACAGACTTTTGGCTTACCCAAAGAGTTCTCAAGGAAAATGTACTGAATGTAACTATTCAAAATAAAGTTATTTGAACTCTGGAATATACGAACTATGCTTCTATTTGAATTATTTTGAAGTTTGCGGAATGCGTAAGTTATTAATTTACGCCTAAGGTTGCACTAAAATCTGTGTTGAAAATACGATTTGAGGCTTGTGTCTATCAAACCCATATTTTTATTTAAATAATAAATAATCCCGGACATTTCACACAACATCATCTGGCCCCAATGGAAGCAGAGCTTGTGTTATGGGTACCACATGACTGATACACTACTTATATACTTTTTTTTTTAAATACATACATATCTCACTTTCAAAACTTTCGTGAGTTGTACTATACATATAGATAAACACGAGCTTTACTCACGTATTATTTTGTCGATGGAGGCACCGACATTGTTTCGATTCATCTAAAGAATCTTCATCAGGGTGAGTTTGATCCGCGCTCCGCTTCGTTGCCGCTCGAGTGTACGTTTCGCACTCGAGCGGCAAGAAGCGGACCGCGTGAGTAAAGCCCGTGTTTATTAAAATTTATACATACATATCATACATAGACACACCCAGAACCGAGTCAAATACTTGCAGATCATACAAACATTTGTCCCGAAGCGGGAATCGAACCCGCAACTTTCTGCGTCTCAGCCGGATCTTAGCCCACTGCGCCAGAGAGGTCGTCAAAATATAAACAATAAATGTATGTTATTTATATACCAAAATTAGCTAAAATCAATTTTGAAATACGTTTTTTGAGGCTTGTATCTTTCTAACGATCTTTTTTTTAAGATTCTGTTGCGATACAAGCATATATTACGACGAGACAAATTGATACCACTTTTAGTTTTGGTTATTGGTGAGATCTTCCTTTGACGTTTGTAAGGAAAGATGATCGGCTAGGTTACTCATAACTCATAAGGTATAAAAATATAATGAGAAACTTAACTAATGCTACCTAAGAGAAACATAAACCCATGTAACCCAAGCTCGAGAAGAACCGGCAAGAAACTCATCCTGGTCCTAGCGCTTTTTTACATGATCCATCTTATAACTACCTTAACTACGAAAACCGAATACAAGAGAGTTTATACATTTCAAATGTGTCGGTGAACTGTCTGAGGGCAAGAGTCTTGATTAGGGGCGGACAGACAGACAGAAACCCTAAACTCTAATAATTACGTTTTAAAAACTAAAAAGACAACCGACTTCATGGATATACACAAGGTAGCTACTGTAAAACGTTGAGAAGTTCCCTTGACTGTCCTTCGTCTTCATCATCAGACCCCTAATGACAGTCATAACCCATATATGTGTAAAGTTCTCATAAATACAAATTCATCAAGCCCAAACACCAGGTAATTGCGGTAAATCGTTGAGGAGTTCCCTCGACTGTCTTTCGGCTCCATCATCAGATCAACTCCAGACCTTCATTAAATAGTACCTAGTGCTTTAAAATATTTAATGAAAAAAAATAGCAAACGCACTACGATACGCACTAGTCGTCACTACGATTTTCGAAGGTTCCTCTCGATTTCTCTGGTATGCGATAATCAGATCCTGGTTTCCTTATCATAAGGTACAAACCTTGGAATATCTCTTTTCCATCAAAATCGGTTCATAAACGACGAAGTTACCCACGAACACACATAAAAAATATATATACGTCGTCGTCGTCGTATACGTCGTATACGTATACGATTCAAGAGGAAGGTTTATATGTATCAAACACGCATAATATAGTAGAGAAACAATGATAATTTTAGAGGTTTCTAATGTGATGTCGTAAATAAACACCTTTTTGCGCTTACATTGCAAACACTGGCTGAACCCTACGAGATAGATCTAAATAATGTACTACAGTATTGTACACTTTAAAAAGGTTTACAAAAAAGGCCGCAATGGTATAAATCTATCTCTTAGGGATAACCCACAATGTCTAATGACAAAAAAGCTGTGAACGTTGTATATAAAAACATTTTGTAGTATATTTAGTATCAGTTTTGCACCCGTGCGAAGCCGGGGCGGGTCGCTAGTTTATATTATAATACGTTTCCTTTACAAGACTACCATTTATGTAAGCTTTAAATTTAAAATACATTGAAATAGTCATTTCCTCTTTCAGACCATCCATCTTTTCTTTGGCCTCTGTAATCATTACATAGTATAAAACAAAGTTGCCTCCCGCTGTCTGTCTGTCCCGGTGTATGCTTAGATCTTTAAAACTATGCAACGGATTTTGATGCTGTTTTTTTTAATAGATAGAGTAATTCAAGAGGAACGTTTATATGTATAAAACATGCCTAACATAGTAGAGAAACACTGAAAATTTTAGAGGTTTCTTATGTGGTGTCGTAAATAAACACATTTTTTGCGCTTACATTGCAAACGCTGGCTGAACCCTACGAGATAGATATAAATAGTGTACTACATTTCACTCATAAGTCTTCAAAAAAGTTTGTCATGCGGCTAAGTCACTGTTTTTGAGAAAAATAATAGAAAATTCAACAAATAAAATAAAAGCAACTTGGAAATTAATTAATAATGAAACAGGTAAATCAAGGGCTCGCAATATACAGTTCAAATTAAATAAATATTGTACACCCTCAAAAGGTTTACAAAAAAGTCCGGGATGGTACTCTTAGGGATAACCATTCTGTAGTATAATTAGTATCAGCATTGCACCCGTGCGAAGCCGGGGCGGGCAGCTAGTTTCTACATAAAACATATTTCGTACAAAAGCAAGAATATTATCTAGAAATTACACGGGTAATTTATTATACAATACGTATAACCCAATTGTTATTATGTAGGTACTTCTATTTCCAATAATGAACACATCATTTGCGGTCACCGATAATTATTTTTTCCTTAAAAGAGGCGATTGTATTATAAGGATAAAAACAGGGATATTTCCTGTTAGCTAACAATGTGGAAAATTATTATGATATATTTTTAAACGTGATGCCGTAGGTATAAAGTTCGTAGGCAAGTTTGTAATTTTGAGCCAAAAACAAGAAGATATACATATAAACATTTACATTAACTTTCGCATCCTAGTAATTATAAGAAGGATCATACATAGCGCTAGGACCAGGAGGAGTTCTTCTCGGACTTGGGTTAGGAGGAATTGGCACCTAATTTCACCTAGTATGTAAGACATTGGCCTCAATTCTGTTGGCACCAACCTAACAAATTTTAGCTAAAATTAGGTTTTGAACTGTCATATTAACCTTTGGTATTCTGCTGCTACCAACATATCCTAATTTAATTTTATCTAATTTAATCAGCCTATACGAGATCCGAACGGCTCTCAAGCAGCTTAAGAACAACAAGGCACCGGGGGAAGACGGAATAGCGACAGAGCTAATGAGAGCGGGTGGAACACCGGTACTTTATAATAATAATAATAACACTTAAAGAATTACAGGCCCATCTCGCTGTTGAGCCATGTCTTTAAGCTGTTTTCGAGAGTAGTTACAAATCGTCTAGCTCGTAGGTTTGACGACTTCCAGCCTCCCGAACAAGCCGGGTTCCGAAAAGGCTTTAACACCATAGACCACATCCATACGCTCCGGCAGGTTATACAGAAGACCGAAGAGTATAACCGGCTACTTTGTTTAGCGTTTGTGGACTATGAGAAAGCCTTTGATTCTGTCGAAACCTGAGCAGTTTTGAGGTCACTCCAGCGGTGCCAAATCGACTATCGGTATATCGAAGTGTTGAAATGTTTGTACAGTAACGCCACCATATCTACCCGACTCCAGGACCAGTGCACGAATACAATCCCATTGCATAAAGGGGTGAGACAGGGAGATGTTATTTCTCCGAAACTGTTCACCTCTGCATTGGAGGATGTTTTCAAGCTCTTGTACTGGCATAGACATGGTATCAACATCAATGGCGAACGCCTCACTCACCTTCGATTTGCAGACGATATAGTCCTCATGGCAGAATCGCTGGAAGACCTAGGCACAATCCTCAGCGACCTCAATATCGTCTCCCAACAGGAAGGTCTTAAAATGAACATGAGCAAGACAAAAATCATGTCAAATGCTCATGTTGCACCCGTACGAAAAATGAAATAAAAGTTGATAATACTTCGATAGAATTCGTCACCTCATACATCTATCTAGGCAAACAACTCTCTTTCAAAAATAAAAGTAACGACCAGGAAATTGAAAGAAGGATAAAAGGGTCATGGAAAAAATTTTGGAGCCTAAAAGAAATTTTCAAAAGTCAAATGCCAATCAAAATTAAGCGTAATACCTGTCTCCTACCGTCACTTACCTACATACGCTTGCCAAACGTGGAAATTCACACGCAATGTTAAAAACAGAATAAACTCATGCCAACGGAGCATGGAAAGAAGCATGATGAAAATTCGAAAAATTCAAAAAATTCGCAACACTACTATAAGAGAAACAACAGGAGTGATAGACGCACTAAACTATGCTATGATATTGAAATGGCGATGGGCGGGCCACCGGGGAAATAGAAAAAGAGGAAGACCTAGAAGCAGATGGGCTGACGACATTGAAGGGACGGCTGGTAAACTGTGGAAAGAAAACGCCACAGATAGAGACTACTGGGTATCTTTGGAGGAGGCCTTTACCCTCTAATAGAGGGGTTCACGCTGATAAAAAAAAAACAATTCAAAGTAACTCAATAACTATAATACAATAATAATAATTTATAAATAAAATATATATTTTTTTTTTATTTATAATACAATGTATGATTATTTTTCATTTCCACATTTAAGGAAATATATTGATTGATTAATTATAATTATTTGTATACCATAACTTCAAAAAAAATGAATATGTAAAAAAAAGAAAAAAAAGGAAATAGTCAATTATTAGGTGTGAAATAAAAGGCTTTTTTATATTTTTTTTATAATTTATTTATTTATGTCCAGCAGTGGACTTCATAAAGGCTGATATGATGAATTTAGTTAGATGGTACCAACCGAATAGGTTTTATAAATGCTATAACTAACCAAATATGTTTTAGACAATTCCTAATTTTAAAAATGAACTAACCGAATTGCCACCATTGTATGGAAATACATTTATAACGTGTTATTTTTTTGACGTGACAACGTCTAATAAATCGATGAACGCCGGCTGCACGCACGAAAAAGGATGACTCATTGTCTCGTTACGCTCATTGTAACGTTACGATCGGAGCGAGAGCGCGTTATGACGTTGTCACGTTAAACTATCATCCGTAAACCGACTTTACAGACAACATTTTTTTTATTTCTTCATACATCAGCCAGTAGCCATGGTTATTTCCATTATAGGTCAAACGATAAAAAGTTTTTACTCCAAGTCCGCCACATGATTTATTCCTCTTCCGATTTCCGAACAATATTTTGAAAAAAGAACCCAAGTATTAAAGGCATGCGCTGGAATTTCTTCGAAATTTGAATTTGGGTTTGGTAATTTTATATAAATTACAATTAAAAAATAATTATCCTTTTTATTTACCTCGTATTAAATGTACACCTAGTAAACCTAGTATTGAAAGCACTATGTATCACTCGGGGGAAAGTGCGATTCTTACCTCGTGTATTTTAAGGTAAAGTCTCAAATGACACCCTCGATAGGAATTGGGCACATTCTCGCCTAGGTGTACAATGTACTATTGTTTCTGGCTCAATCACACCGTAACGGCTGAACGGAGTTGAATGAAACATAATGAAACTTGTTGACCTCTGTGGGGCAGTGGACCAGGGCCTCGCTGCAGCGCACAAGGTTGCTGGTTCGATTCCCACCTCGGAAGAAATGTATGATCTGCGAGTCTTGGGTCTGGGTGTTTCTATGTATAATACATATGAATGTATTTACAACAAAAAGTATATAAGTAGTACATCAGTCATGTGGTACCCTTAACACAAGCTCTGATTACTTTGCGGCGAGATTATGCTGTGTCAAATATCCGGCATTATTGATTATTTCATTTAGCACATTTTAGAAGTGTCATTTAAAAATGTTATCCTAATTCAGACTTACGTACAAACAAAATAAGATCGTTATAAGATCGTATTTTACGAAAACTTAGCTAGCTCGGCGAAACAACAGAATTAGCACCTTTATCCACAAATATTTCGCGATTTAATTAAAAGCACTGCTGGTCTAGTAGTAATGTAAGTAACTAAGTAGGTATAGTTTGTATTATGGTGACCAGCGGGGCGATTATGGACTTCTGATAACTATCAAAACTTTGATACTAATCACTTTCAGTTACTATTGATGAATTGGTATTATGGAAGGTTGATGTTGATTGTCATACATGCTGTCATATGAATAAAATCCTCAGATCAAATAAATATGAAGACGGAGCGCCGCAATCAACCAAAATAAACCGTCTCAAAACCGTGCTCCTGTGTGTAGATACGCGCACCCACGCACACACATACACCGAAATCGTGCTTCTTGCTTCTATATATATATTAAATGAATGGTGTTATTTTTTTATATGTTTTATTGACCACGACATGACCTAATACTTAATAGTATAAGTATGTTTGCGTATACTAAGAGCAATGAGCACGGTTTGGGTAGATGTGTGTGCGTGGGTGCGTGTATTTACACAGAGGAGCATGGTTTTGAGACTTCACTTTAGTTATTCATGGCAGTCTCCGTCTATATATTTATTTGATCTGAGATAGATATAGAACGTACGTAATAGTAATCCATCTTGTCAAAACTGGTTCCAATTACAATCAAATTTTTGATTGAAATTATGACGATTGCTAATCTGAACTAATATACATTGATTCTGTCAAAAGTTCCATAATCGCCATACTGATGACTGATAAAATATTTATGTATTTTTTTATACATGCATATGATACATTATTAGAAGGCTCCCAGAAGGCAGAAGGAAGGAAGAGCTACTACCAACAGAGCTGAGAGGCCAGTCAGTATGGTCGTGGGTTTGAATCTGCTCGTGCTTTAATAGACTCTACTGTGCAATAATTACGTTTTAAAAACTAAAAAGAAACCGACTTCATTGAATGAAATTTGAGCCTATAATACATTTTTAGTGGAAAGTAGATGTATTTTGTATACATATATAATATAAGTAAGCCAAATAAACGCACCGCTCCAATGAGACAGCGAGGTATCGAAGTACATGAAAACATCATCGATGTATACAATTTTTAGATTTTCGTTGAATTTTCAGCTCGACCGATTTTGATAAAATTTATATGGGACCACCTGTGAAGTATACCCTTTCAAACAAAAAAATAATATTCTAAATCGGTCCAGCCGTTTTCGAGTAATCGGTGAACATACATAAAAAAAATGATTCCGTCGAATTGAGAACCTCCTCCTTTTTGATAAAGTCGAAGATGGATCATACAAAAAAGCGTTAGGACCAGCCGGGCGATTATGGAACTCTGATACTATCAAAACATTGATACTAAAAGCTTTCAGTGACTATTTATGAATTGGTATTCTGTAATACCAATAGTAATTTGATGTTGATTGTAACACATGCCCACATATGAAAAGAAACTAAGATAGAAACCGAACGTACGTAATAACAATCCATTATATAATGCCTATTGCTAATCGAAACTGATACACAATGATTGCATCAAAAGTTCCGTAATCGCCATACAGGACGAGTTCCTTGCCGTTTCTTCTCAGGCTTGGGTTAGAAGAAATTGGCACCGAAATTCACCTAGTATGTGGGACGTTGCAAAGTGATCCTTGTGATTGTATTCAATAAAAATATTGTTCACTTTGACTTGACATTCATTTATTTACCTTGTACTGTATTCCGAGCTGAGCGAAGATGTAGTTATCTTGGATGCTGTCGAGGAACTTGGAGAGGCACCAGAAGGAATCAGCTTCTATGATGTCTCGCTGTTCCTCGGTCAGCTTGTCCAGGGGAAAGTTATCCAACTCCTGGCCCGGGATTGATTCCTGTAGAAAATATTAGTTTTAAAAACCTTAAAAAATAATATTGATACTTATTGGTGGACAATGCACACAACACCATCTAGCCCCAAACTAAGCATAGCTTGTATTATGGTGACCAGCATGGCGATTATGGGACTTTTGATACAACCAATGTCTATCTGTTTCGATTAGCAATCGGCATAATTTCAATCATTAGTTTAATTGTAACTGGAACCAATTTTGACAAGATGGATTATTGGATGGAATGTATTACGTAGTATTCGGTTCGGTTTCTATCTCAGACCAAATAAACACAAAGATGGAGTGCCGCGAATAATCAAAGCCTCAAAACAGTGCTCCACTATCTAAACACACGCTCCCATGCTCACACATACACAAACCATTCTCCTTGCTCTTAGTACATGCACACATAAATATACTTGATAAGTATTCTGTGGGACATGTAATATGGTCACCTTATAAACATTTATAAAAAAACATGATTTCCTCCTGGTGATTCAGTGACAAAACAAGTGTCACAGAACCTCTTAAACAACATGAAGCAACACACATATTTTAAATATAAATCTTAGTTTATAGGCTATTTTAAACACGGAACGTTATCGACATACTTGACCTAAAGGTCATGTACAATGTTTTAGGATGGGTTAGGAGGAATTGTTAGGGATTGTAGTATGAAGACGTTTCAAAGTGATCCTTGTGATTGATTGTATTCAATAATATATCTTTTGACTTTGACTTGTTTACTGGACGACGACGTGACATGTACCAAGAGCAAGTAGCATGATTTTTTGAGGCTTCATTTTAGTTAATCGCGACGCTCAGTCTTGATATTTATTTGGTCTGAGGTTTCTATTTTTATGACATTATGTGTTACAATCAACATCAACATTCCGTAATACCAATATATAAATAGTAATTGATAGCTATTGGTATTAATATTTTGATGATAATAGTGTCAGAATTCCATAATCGCCCGGCTGATGACTGATAGAATACTTACATATTTTTAAATACCTACATACAGACAGCACAAACACCTATGTCCACCATACAATTGTTTTATCATGAGAGGGAATCGAACCCTTCTGCGCTAGATTTAGCGCAGAAGGCAGCTACCAACTGAGCTGATGGGCCAGGAATAAAATAGTCTTAGCGATAGAAAAAGGTCTGTACCTGTAGGAAGACCATGAAGAATGGAGTGACCAGGTCGTTGATCCCTTGCACGTAGCCTGACGCAGGATGCCTTATCGCCCAGATGTAAAGGATTCTTTCGAACATTACCTGAAAGATATCATTACTCTTATTTATGGGTAACTAACTAACTCCATATCTAATTTAATTAAGATCTGCTCCCTATTACATAACTCGAAACAAATAGCAATAGGCATGACTGATATACTACTTAAATACTTTTTTTTGTAAATACATACATATTATACATAGAAACACCCAGACCCGAGACAAATACTTGCAGATTATACAAACATTTGTCCCGCAGCGGGAATCGAACCCGCAACCTTCCGCGTCTCAGCCAAACCTTAGCCCACTGCGCCACAGAGGTTGTCATCAATGGTTGGTGAAATGCGCGATCGTTACTGTTAAAAACAATGTTTATGCACTTCTTATCCTGTTACTAGTTATTTCGAAACAGTGTGGTGAAGGGATTTAAGTGGGCCTCACAAATCTTCCAACGTTTTAAGTTCTACATGTTGTTTTCCGTCACCGTTTCAGAGTACTGATATAGCGCATATAAATTTTTCTAACAAAAAAAACGATTGGTGCACGACCGGGATCGAAACTAAAAATTTTAACGTGGCATTTGGCGCTAATGTGTGTCTAGTCAACAGCTAATGAAGATACCTTACCTGAACAACGACTTTCTTTGTGTCTAGTCCACAGCTAATGATTATATCTGACCGCTGTCGCTCTGCCGTCAGACAGTTAACCGACACACTTGAAATGTATAAACTCTCTTGAATTAGTATTTCGTAGTTAAGGTAGTTAAAAGATGGATCATATAAAAAAGCGCTAGGACCAAGACGAGTCTCTTGCCAATTCTTCTCGAGCTTGGGTTAGGATGAATTGGCACCTAAATTCACCTAGTATGTAAGACGTTTCAAAGTGATCCTTGTGATTGTATTGAATAAATCATCTTTTGACTTTGACTTTGACTTTGACCTGAACACACAGCTTTCTTTGTGTCTAGTCAACAGCTAATGAAGATACCTTACCTGAACAACGACTTTCTTTGTGTCTATTCCACAGCTAATGATTATATCTGACCTGAACACACAGCTTTTTTAGTGGCTAGTCCACAACTGATTATGCCTTACCTGAACACAGCTTTATTAGTGTCTAGCCCACAGCTGATTATACCTTACCTGAACACACAGCTTTATTAGTGGCTAGTCCACAGCTGATTATGCCTTACCTGAACACACAGCTTTATTAGTGGCTAGTCAATAGCTGATTATGCCTTACCTGAACACACAACTTTATTAGTGGCTAGTCCACAGCTGATTATGCCTTACCTGAACACACAGCTTTATTAGTGGCTAGTCCACAGCTGATTTTGCCTTACCTGAACACACAGCTTTATTAGTGGCTAGTCCACAGCTGATTATGCCTTACCTGAACACACAGCTTTAATAGTTACTAGTCCACAGCTGATTATGCCTTACCTGAACACACAGCTTTATTAGTGGCTAGTCCACAGCTGATTATGCCTTACCTGAACACACAGCTTTATTAGTGGCTAGTCAATAGCTGATTATGCCTTACCTGAACACACAACTTTATTAGTGGCTAGTCCACAGCTGATTATGCCTTACCTGAACACACAACTTTATTAGTGGCTAGTCCACAGCTGATTATGCCTTACCTGAACACACAGCTTTATTAGTGGCTAGTCCACAGCTGATTATGCCTTACCTGAACACACAGCTTTAATAGTTACTAGTCCACAGCTGATTATGCCTCACCTGACTTTCTGTGTCTAGTCCACAGCTGATGATAATACCTTACATGAACACACAGGTTTCTTTGTGTCTAGTCCACAGCTGATTATGCCTTACCTGAACACACAGTTTTTTAATGGCTAGTCCATAGCTGTAATCTTACCTGAACAGTGAGCTGTTGAAACAGAGCCACCAGCGGACTCATCCGCGGTATGTCTATATGTATCTGACGGTAAGTGTCGTCGTCGCGTTCTGCGTCGTAGTACTGACGCACGAGGTGTTTGTAGTCCGCTCGCTTCCTCTCCAGCGTCTCCGCTCTCCGCTCCGAGTTCGCCGGGAGGTAGCCGGCTAGGAGACGCCAGGTTATAGCCCGGGCCTGGGGGTGATGGAGAAGATATAGAGTTTTTCCTATTATAGTTGTTTTTGTTTACCTATGATGTGCTGTGTTACAAGGATCATACAAAAAAGTGCTGGGACCAAAACGAGTTTCCTTGTCAATTATCCTCTGATTTGGGTAAGAATTGGCACCTAAATTCAACTAGTATGTAAGACTTCAAAGTGATTACAACCTCTGAGGCGCAGTGGGCTAAGGTCTGGCTGAGACGCAGAAGGTCACGGGTTCGATTCCCGCCGTGGGACAAATGTTTGTATTATCGGCAAGTATTTGTCTCGGATCTGGGTGTTTCTATGTATGATATGTATGCATTTACATAACAAAAAGGATATAAGTAGTATATCAGTCATGTGGTACCCATAACATAAGCTCTGCTTACTTTGGGGCCAGATGATGCTGGGTGAAATGTCCGGCATTATTTATTTATTTATTTTCTATACATATTAGTATAGAAAATAAATAAATAAATAATGCCGGACATTTCACACAGCAGCACACAGCACACGGACAGATTTGATTGTTTGTAAGTTGTTTGTAATAGAATAATTCAAAAACTACTAGACCGATTTAAAAAAAAAATTACCTATGGAAAGCTACAGCTACTCCGGTGTACATGAGCTATATTGTCATTTATAAATATATTGTAATGTTTAAAAAATTAAGAAAAAAATTAAATTGACGACCTCAGTGGCGCAGTGGGCCAAGGCCTGGCTGAAACGCAGGTTGCGGTTTCAATTCGAAAAATGTTTGTATGATCTGCATCTTTGATCTTGCATCTTTGTGTAACAAACAAACTACCAGACAAACATTTACATTATAGTATTAGTAGGATAACATTTGTGTGAAGAACATAGGTGTTTGTTCTGTGTCTGGGTGTTATAAAGTATCATAAGTATGTATTTAAAAATTCATAAGTATTCTAGCAGTCATCTAGTCACCATAACACAAGCTATTCTTAGTTAGGGGCTAGATGGTGTTGTGTGCATTGTCCAACCATATTGATTATTTATTATTTTTCTGATGGAACTGGTAACTTTGTTTGCATAAGGTTATTTAACTCTCCCCTGCATATTTTAGGTCGAATTTTCTTCTTAGGACATCTCTAAGAAGTCAATTTTCGTTTAGACTGCCGAGCAAGTCTAGGGCCTACGGTTTAGCTAAGTAGGCGATTGTAAAGACCCAGACCAAGATCTAGATACGAAACTAATCGTGAGCTTAGTGTGTAATCTGTGTTAATGTCTCTGAATACAAGCCTAAGTATTTAATTGATTGATTGGAAAACGGAAACTGAAGTAGTACTGGTCAGGGCACGTCTGCCGCATGCCGGACAAACTGTGGGCCAAAGCTACCACTGAGTGGATCCTTGAGACAGTGAGACGAGCTGAACCCGAACATACCTATTTTGTTGCGGAGTAATTTTAAAATTATGATATCTCCTAAGATGTTGATTAAAATCAAGTGATGTCAAGGACCATTTCGTACACAATTCAATACTTGAGATTAATATCATATTTATTTGGATAAGTATTAATATTATATTGATAAAACTTTACTTTACTACAGTTGGGCAGAAGTTGGCTGGTACAATTTTGTCGAGCATTGACATGAACGAGAGCGACCTTGCGAAGACCGTCAGACTTGGGCATTCTTCAGCCAATTCTTTCTACACCCCACCGATACTTCGGAGGTGAAGAAACTAATTGAAGGTTTAAATAACGCCAAGTCTCCAGGTGCTGACGGTTTAGGTAACTGTCTGTTAAAACACATTAAGGACGCCATTGCTGAGCCATTGGCATTCATATTTAATCTGAGTTTGGCTAGTGGATGCTTCCCTCATCAATGGAAAATTGCCTCAGTTTGTCCAGTTCATAAGGGTGGTCCTAAAGACTCTATAAACAACTATAGGCTAATATCTCTTCTTTGAGCTTTCTCTAAGTTATTAGAAAAGACGGTCAATCAGCGTCTTACTGTGTTTCTCGAGTCCTCGAGTCCTACAATCTCATCTCAAATAGACAGTACGGGTTTCGAAAGGGTAGGTGCACGGAAGATGCAGTGTCTCTGTTAACATGTTAACGTGTCTATGATTGCGTGTAATAAATAAGTGGTTATCATCTCTTTCTTATGATACTACTGAAGATATGTTAAAAACAATAATTTGAGCCAATTATAATACCTATACCCTACCAACAAACATGTACCCTTATGTGTTTCCTACACTATTATTTATTATATCTATGAAATCTTAGAAATGATTGTATATATTAATTTTATTATTAAATATATATTATATTTATGCAATTTTGTTTATACATCATCACATTTTTGATATTTAATTTATGTAACAATGTTTTTACTTTCTTATATTCTTTTTGGCGCACCTTTTCTAAAATAAAATATAGCTTTGTATAACATATGTATGTAAATCGCACGACCGTGATCTCTATATTGATATAGTTTAACCTGCTGCTTACAGGTCTTCACGATACAGGCTTGCCTAGTGTGAAGACCGCTGGATAGTTTATAAGCATCTACCTTAGCATTAAGCAAATATTATTTATCGTCAAAGCTAAACCTGTAAATTTTAAATTTGTTATATTAATAAATATTTTTTTTATTTCATTTCATTTAAAAAAAAACTCCTTCGCAAATAATGCATTAATTTCGAACAAATTTGAATACCATAAAAAAGGTATAGTGAGCCAATCTTAAAAGATGTATGCGAACTTTTAAAGAGGAACAATGCCACCATACGTGATTTATGTGTAACTTAAACCGTTTACGCCGCGCACGCAACGGAAGCTCTCAAAACGGAATAATTTTCCCGTTTCTGCAACATTTTCCAATGATGCTTCGCTCCTCTTGGTCGCAGTGTGATATTGTAAAGCCTAAAGCCTACCTCGATAAATGAACTATCCAACACAAAATAAAATAATAATTCAAACCAGTAGTTCCTGAGATTAGCGCGTTCAACCGGACAAACAAACAAACTTTTCAGCTTTATAATATTAGTTTAGATATACTCTTCTCGTCACATGACATTCACCCTACTTAGATTTGAATCCTTCCAAGAATTAAGACCCCGTTCACCAACCTACTTATTCCTCTTATTAGTATCTTAGTCATTGGGTTGGTGGTCAGTTCCTTGAACCAGATGGTTACACTCACATCGTACGTTTAAAGAGAAAACTGACTTCATTGAAATTTGAGCCCATAAGAATACAACCGAATTGAAAAACCACCCTTTTTTGAAGTTAGTACTTTATCATTTGTCAGTTTGACAGTTTTAAATTACATTTTAAAAAAGTCAAGTCAAGTCAAATATGTAGTAGATTGTTGCACCGAGCGCAAAGTGAGTTATTAATGCACGAGTGTTATGTTGGTGCCCGAGCGCAACCGAGGGCACTGAATTAACACGAGTGCATTAATTACTCTAAAGAGAGTAATTACGCACCTTGCTAAAGAGAGTAATTAATGCACTCCTGTTAATTCAGTGCCCTCGCTTGCGCTCGGGCACCAACATAAAACTCGTGCATTAATAACTCACTTTGCGCTCGGTGCAACAATCTACTATTATTCAATCACAAGGATCACTTTGAAACGTCTTACATACTAGGTGAATTTAGGTGCCAATTCCTAATATCCTAACCCAAGCCCGAGAAGAACTGGCAAGAAACTCGCCCTGGTCTGGTAGCCTAAAATAAGTCTGAATTGTCATTTTCTCAAGTGCACGTACTTACATTATAACTATGTAGTCACATGCTTAATGCTTAATGTTGGTAAATAACAATAATACAAGTAGTTACATGTTATTGTCAACACATTACAGATTACCTAATTAAAATGCTGAATCATTTAGGACAAACAACAAGTAAATTATTTTCCTTTTTAATATCGAGGAAACAGACTTGTTATTCCCAATAACAGTAAATAAATAATATAACTGCGCATTAACAGGGAATAAATAGCGCATCACTATGAATCGTTAGTCAGTTTGCCGTCAGATTTTGTACGTTACAGTTTTTGCCGCCAAAATGAAATCCCAACGCGCCGTGTCCAGGATGGAAAGGGTCCGTTCAGAGAAAGTAATGAAGAAAGCGAAGATCGTGAAGAGGAAGACGGGCAAGGCAACCACAAGATGGCAGAACAATGTCGTCCGCGTGCTCGTCGAAAGGGTCTAGAAGGGTCTAGATGTTTCTAGAAGATTCGAGATGAATCCAACCACCATTTTGTATTTAGTTTATTCTAGTATCATTAATTACTAACTATTAACACTAGTGGTAATTACTAACAGACTTCTTTAATTTATTTTGTAATACATGGATCATTAAGAAACAATTATTTTTATTTTTTAATCTTGCAAATCTTCTTGACTAATAAGGTCTTCCAAGAGAATTAGTAATAGTGTAACTTACTGTTTATGTATGTAACGTAATGTTTAGTATAATTCATGCTCATTACAAACTTCAGACTGATACTTGTTGTTTTATTTTGTCATATAAAATGGTAAGTATATTTTTGCAGTTCGACAACTGTAAGACTTGGTAGGCATCTCCTCAGCTCTTTTCAGGATGTTAAAGTCAGAGGAACGTCAAAATGACCACTTCTTGCCATAAGTTAGTTAGTAGATGTTTGCAAGCCAATCACCACATAAGACGGTGCCCAACGCAAATTAACTTTTGTATGGAAAAATATAGTCTTTTTTCCCGATATTTAGTGGTTATCTGCTCGGTAATTGAAGGAATAATATTTATAAATGACTAGCTGCTGCCCGCGGATTCGCACGCATGGTATCTACATAAAAATTAGCCTACGTCCTTCTCCAAGGTCCCATCTATCTCTATACCAAAATTTATCGTAATCGGTTCAGCGGTTTAGGCGTGAAAACGTGACAAACAGACAGAGTTACATTCACATTTATTATATTAGTATGGTATAGGGATTTTACGGTATGTATTTTCAATATGTTGCCTCCTATTTCAAATTGCTGTTAGTTTTATAATTTAATTATGATATAAGTAATAGCCTCAATTCTGTTGGCACTAACCTAACTAATTTTAGCTAAAATTAGGTTTAGAACTGTCAAATGAAACTTTGGTATTCTGCTGTTTCTAAGTTATCCTAAAATTTAAGAATTTTTAGATGACATGTCTAATTTACTCAATTTAGTAAAAATTGGCCAAGTTGGCCAAATTTGAAAGAAAAACATACTCCACAGACTACATCAATATTATGGGTATTGGGCCATCTAGCGTCATATATAGCGGATCAAATAAGTAAAAAAAATGTTATCTGTTAATTCAATTAAGAAATGTCAAAATCGAATTAGAGTTGTCATTAGAGCATTCCTAATTTAATTAGATGGTACCAACCGAATAGGTTTTACAAATGTGTATGACCAACTAAAATATATTTTAGACAATTCCTGATTTTAGAAATGAACCAACCGATTTGCCACCATTGTCTCAAATATTTAATAAACATCATCTATTTCTAAAGTTGATGTCGTTTTAACATTACCCGTTAAGCTTTTTATAAAACTCCTTATTTTCATGTTTTCTTATAAAAAAAAACATAATTTGAGCGCCGTCAATTCGTGTCAAGATCATTTGATCCGAGAGTCGCCTTTATCGATGACTCACCCTCCAATAATAGGTTCTAGAGCTGAAGGTTAGACGCCTGTTTCCTCACAATGCTCGCAATTCTGTTCGCCGGACTAGCTAAAATTTCCTAGATTTTTTAAAAGATCCACAAGTGTTTACGCCAGCGGAAATATCAAATTGTATGGTTATGACACAAGCATGTGATATGTCACATGATTGAAGCGTGACTTGGATTCTTCGTTTGTATCTATATATCAAATTTATATTATGTTCATCACCCCATATTCAGCTTAATTGATTTCTAACCATCCTAAGGTTGTCTGGCAGAGATCGCTATCTCACGATAAGACCGCCCATTGTACTACCGTGTAGCTAAACACTGTTTCTTATAATAGTCTAATGTATTTTGTGGTGTGCAATAAAGGATTTTCTATCTATTTATCTATCATATTTGTTCTGCATTTCATAGCACTTCTAAATTAATTATTAACAGTAATCCTAACGGAATTTTAATCAATAAATTGTGATTCTAAGCCCAATTATGGACAATTTTATTATAAGTATATTATGTTGCAATGTGATTTGAACGACGAGGCATCCCGCGGCCATTGCGCGATGACTTTTAGAATAGACAAATGACGATCGACTAAGACTTTATAACCAAACAATCACTTGACACTGGTTAAATTGTCAACAAGATAGATGCCATTATAGGAAAAAATAAGAATCGTGACAGTTACTGTCATGCTGCTGCAACATTGATCTTAACGCTTGCCAACAGTAAATGGATTTCATTTAGGCCGCCAAGATTTAACCCACGACCTTGGGGTCAGACGAGTTTCTTGCCGGATTCTTCTTCAACTGGGGTTAGGAGGAACCGGCACCTAGATTCACTAGCATGTAAGAAGACGATTCAAAGTGGTCCTTGTGATTTTATTGAATAAAGATATATTGAATTGAATTAAGGTAAGGGTGGTCATACATAGAGTGGTACCACCGTGGTACCACTCATGTATGTGCACGAAAGGAGACTCTAGAGGCACACTTTAATCCATTCACCACACTGGTTAGAAATAACTAGTGACACGATAAGAAGAATAAATGTATTTTCTTTCTTTCTATACTATAACCTAGTCAAGTCAACAGTTAATAAACAAATAAATAAAACCAGACATTTCACACAGCATCAGCTGGCCTAAAAGTAAGCAGAGCTTGTGTTATAGGTACCACATGACTGACATAGCTACTTATAAACATTTTTTGTCTTTTGTAAAGATATGAATATTATACATAGAAAAACACCCGTTTAAGGGTTTTTCTATGTATAATACCCATGGGTTGTTTTTTGACAAACATTTGTTTTGCAGCAAGAATCAAGCCCACACCCTTCTGCGACATAGGTGGGCCTTGGCCCAGTGCGCCACAAAGGTCATTAAATTAATATATACATATTGGTGGACAATTTGACACAGCACCATCTATGCCAAATTAAACAAAGCTTGTACTATGGGAAAGATGGCTGATAGAATACTTGTATCAGACACCAGGTTCTATAGTTTAAGGGTAGATGGTGCTGTGTCCAATCTCGGCCCATAACTAGTTATTATAATACCTTCTGAGCTGTAGGTTGTGGGATCAATTCCCTCCCAGAAAGAACAAACATTGTAGGTACCTATATATTTAAATGTTATTTGTATGTACCTATTGTATCAGTCACCTGGTTACGGCATCATTCTCTGAGGGAAAGCAGCTGATATTGGTAAATTATTTGTTATTCAAAAAAGGGCAATACGTGCCATTTAAAGAAAGAAACCTAAAGAAGAGATAAAGAAATATTCAAAGAAATTAATATTCAATTATTAATATTAATATAATAATTAATATATATTAAAATTTGTTATACACACATAAAAATAGAGATGGGATTCAGTAAAATAGTGACCTTCATAGAATCAATACTAGGAATAGACATAAATTATACATCCCTAGGTTTCGACAAGAAAAAGTAAATAAGTCCTTTATGGGGAACACGGTGCGCTTCTATAATAAGCTTCCTGAAAATGCTACTAAACTAACTATTAAGAAATTTAAAGCATAGATAAAAGGTAGTCTTTTGAAGAAAGCTTATTATAATATAAATGTTTTTTTGGGATTGAGAGGCAGTAGTTATAAGATGGATCATATAAAAAAGCGCTAGGACCAAGACGAGTTTCTTGCCAATTCTTGGCTTGGGTTAGGATAAATTGGCACCTAAATTCACCTAGTATGTAAGACGTTTCAAAGTGATCCTTGTGATTGTATTGAATAAAGTATCTTTTGACTTTTTGACTTTTGGTTCCCATGGTGATGTTGTGTAGATTGTCAAATTGTATTGATTGTTCTTTTTCATTCAATACCTCTATGGCGCGGTAGGCCAAGGTCCGACTGAAACACAGAAGGTTACGGGTTCGATTCCCGCCACGGGACAAATGTTTGTATGAGCTACAAGTATTTATCTCAGGTCCGGGCATTTCTATGTATAATAGGTATGAATTTACAAAAAAAACAATATTTTAAGTAGTATAACAGTCATGTGGTACCCAAACCATAAGCTCTACCAACTTTGAGGCCAGATGGTGCTGTGTGAAATGTCCGGCATTATTTATCTGTTATTTATTACTAACTGATCCGGCCACACATTGCTGTAGCTCTGTAGTTTTATGTTGCCATAAACGCTAACCTCTAAAATTATCAGTGTTTCTCTACTATATTATGTATGTATTATACATATAAACCTTCCTCTTTAATCTATTAAAAAAACCGCATCAAAATCCGTTGTGTAGTTTTGAAGATCTAAGCATACATAGGGTACATACACAGACAGCGGGAAGCAACTTTGTTTTATACTCTGTAGTGATGGCCTGACCTGTCAGCTTAGTTGATAGTAACTCTGCTTTCTGCACTGTAGGTTGAGCGTTTGATTCCCCCACAGGATTAACCTTTGTTTGATGAACATAGGTGTTTGTTCTGTGTCTGGGTGTTATAAAATATCTTTTGTATATTGTATATTTAAAAATTCTATCCACCATCTGGTTCTCATAGTACAAGCTATGCTTAGTTTGGGGCTAGATCTATAAACATAGTACATGTACAAATCTGTGTTCATAAAATATCTGTCCCAGATCGGAACACACAACATTCAGTATAGAAGGTAGAGCTACTACTGAGCCATGAGGTCAACCACCTATAAAATAAGTCAAAAATTCAACAATGAGAAACATCATTGACTAATTCTATAAACTCTTTGTATCTTGTAAGTGTTATTAAATAGTATTTCTTTGTCTCATTATAAAAGCATTAAATCTTTTGTCTAATTAACTAAATGACTAATGCACACAAACAAGGAATCTAGACATGCTGGTTCCGTTACACACAGATTTATCAACTTTACCTTTGCATGTATGTGTTAGGATAGCTGATCTATTAATGTTATGAAGATGGTATGTCCCTGCG
Organism: Lampropteryx suffumata; assembly: GCA_948098915.1. Taxonomy (NCBI): domain Eukaryota; kingdom Metazoa; phylum Arthropoda; class Insecta; order Lepidoptera; family Geometridae; genus Lampropteryx; species Lampropteryx suffumata. The sequence continues at coordinate 17,363,160 of OX402562.1, read as the reverse complement.
ACTGACGTTAATTACTGTGTACCTACATACTATTGTCTAGTTTGCCTTTTATGAATATTATTTTTATTTAAAATCTACGACAAATATGAGTGCCTAGTCAAACCTTTTCAGGTTTAAAGGTACAATTACCTACCAGTCTTTTTATCGTTTTAGTGATTTAAATAAATAAAAAAATATATACAATGTTTAGTGTTATGTATGAAAAACTAGCAGCAGGCTTTGCTGTACCAACTTATATAAAAAAAAGCCTATACTATGTTGTTTCAGGCCTACATTTATATCATTACAAAGTTTCAACTGTATCCAGCCAGCCATTTGAGTGTGAAGAAGTATCAAATTTTAACACACAATTTCGCATTTATATTATCGGGGTGATTATTGATGTGCAAACTCACCTTAACTGGTATTCCAGACCAGCTGTGCTGCTTTAGCTCGTTCAAGTCGATCACAGCGCTCTCATGGAGCTGCTGAAACCGTTCCAACTTAGACTCACTGCTCTCCTCTCTTGAGGCCAAAGCCGACAATTTCACTGGCCTAGGCCGCCCTGGATAGTGCCGCATGGGCACGGAACTACCAGGCCCCGCTTTCCTGACTTCCAACTTCTTCGGAACATCTTCTTTTTTAGCGATATCTGTGTTTACGTCACCTTTGTTTACTGCCTTTTTTCTATGCGAGTTTATGACGTTCAAAGCCGCCGTCTGCGATATAGTCTTCGATATCCTAGTCTCCGCAATACCAGACACGATGTCATCGTCTCCCAAGTCCCAAGCGTCGTTCACTGACGCCTGGAACTGCTGGTACGAAGAGCCAGACATAACCTCGTTAGTCCCGACCCTCTGACAAGGTCTGCCCGGGATTGCGCGGTGCTGTGTCTTCCAGAATGATTCAGGTAATACAACGCCCTTGTCATGTTCGGGCTGAATACTTTCCATAATAATATATCGTTGGGAACATTCTAAAAAACTTTATTGAACAACAAAAATATAATACTGAAAAAATGATATGACATATCAGTCTCCAGTCATCTGTCAAACCAAACGAACGTCACACATCCTATAGTTTGTGGAACGTCACTAATTCATAGATTATTGCACCACTTTTTTTTTTAACACGCTCCGTTATACGTAATAATATATATTATTGTGGTTTTTTTTATATTCTGTTTAAAAAGTCTTGAGACGAGGCTTACAGAAAGTTAACAAAACTAATCACCACGTTACATTACAGGACATTTTGTAATAACAATTTATCGTCATCAAAAGAAGAAGACTGTATTAATACTTACATTCACCGGAACGTAGCTTATAAACAAGAATCATGATATTTTTGCGATGAACCCAAATTCAGTTTTCTCGCAAGCTTAAGTTATCCCTCTAAATGCTGTTCTAACATAATAAATGAGTGTGTTCAGTGCACATTTCATAAAATAATGTGGTTAATTTTCATGTTCAACTCTTTTCAAATGACCAAGCGCTTCAGGCTCTATGGACTTATTAACTAGCCTCGATAAAAGTCTTGTCAAGAAAAGTCAAAATAAATGCATAACTAGATAACTGATAAAAATTCTTAGAGTCTGTACAATAAGGATGTCTTTTTTTATTTTGTAATACATTATTTTTCTGTAGTACAGGCAAAACTTTCAGGCAATTCCGTAGGTTATATAAGTAGGTACCTATATAACTTAAAGGTACTGTTTCGGTTTCGAAAGTCATAAATCTCCAAACGACGTTGTTTCTAGGTGGCTCGGCTTGTTTGATCGATGATGGTAGTGTTGAAATTCAGGTTGACCAAAAGGTAGTTCGAAATCTCGTGTGTATAATGGCAAGCCCTAATCCAGAAAATGAATCTTCTTCCATGTTCATGGAAAATGGCGATGGTAACAGAAACAAAAGTCCCAGTAAAGAAACTTCGCCGTCAAGAAGGAGTTCTGCAATGAAAACCGAAATGCCCGCCGAAGTCATCACTGTTAAAGACTTTTTCGACTTTATGAAGACTGCTTACCAAGTCTACGAGCATTTAGAAGGTGACGAAGAAGAAGGATCTAAAATAAATTGGGAAGAACTGACGAAATTGACTGTAATCAACCACGTAATAGAGCAAAAAGAGAGGGACCTTCTATATCAAACCGCGTTTGCTGAACCGAAGCCTTTTATAAGTAAAAGCGAAACGGCTTTGGAGAAGAGTGTATTAGAAGAACGTACTGTAAAGAGGTTTAGTTGCAGTGAACTTGAAGGTAAGAAAGTAAGCAAAGTACACCATGACTAGAAATGTAAACCTCTTCATGTATTGAAAACTGTTAACAACATAGTTTTAAACAACGCTATCTATTAGAATGCTTGTGAACTAAAGTGGTGTCGTTTCAGGAAAAGACCGTAGATTGTCTCTCCCGCCTGAAGCTAGAGTTGAAATGCTCGGCATTTGGACAGAAGCCAATTTAAATGGCAAATTAAATGATGTGAGTGTGATGCTACCTTATCCAACAGATTTAATTAACTTTCATTCCTCAAAATTCTTCATTCACTAGATATAATTTCGTTAAAATTATTATAGTATAAAATATGATTATAGATGGCGCTGTAAATAAATAACTTTCAGGTTATAAACGAAGGCATTTTGGACTCAATTTTGCCGTATTTAGTGGGATACAAGAAACCATCGAAAACAAGCAGCGTTTACGTGCCAATAATCAAGAAGGTTCCTTCAATGACTTCACCTGAACTAAAGAAACCTGCTAGTTTTGGGGGTAACTATACCATGGTACCAAAGTTCAGTTCAGTTCAGTTACCTACTACTTCTGTGGACTATCTCTGTGGTACAGAACAGACTACAGTGGGCCAAGGCACGGCTGAGATGCAAAAGGTTGCGGGTTCGATTCTCGCCGCGGGACAAATTTTGTATGATCTACAAGTATTTTCTCAGGTCTGGGTGTAGGTATAATATATGTATGAATATACAAAATAAAAAAGTATTTATGTAGTATATCAGTCATATTGTACACATAACCCAAGCTCTGCTTACTTTGGGGCAAAATGATGTTGTGTGAAATGTCCGTCATTATATAAACTTGATTTACTCACCTTCTCGTCTTTTCCAAAGGATTTGTAAATGAAAAAGAATCAAGAGATCGCCTGGGGAGACGTAAATCATCTGTAATAGCTTTGCAAGAACGAAATAATCAAAAACAAGAGTAAGTTATTGTTACCCATTAAACTGTTGATTATTTTCGCTTCTTTTATCAATATCCGATATGGTCTAGTGGCTAGGATACCTGGCTCTCACCCAGGAGGCTCGGGTTCGATTCCCGGTATCGGAATAACTTTTTGCATTTATTTTAGCGGTGATGTTGAAATCCACGTTTGTGACGAAGTGAAGGGCATGAAGAAAGACTTCAGGTGTCCACAGAAGCTTCTGGTGTCGAAGATGGGTTACTTCGCTGATGTGACGGCGGGACAGAGACTTGAAGATATGGATATCTCTGTTCACTGTGATATTCAGGTTTGTGTAATTAATTACACATTATCCGAATATCGCTGTGAATAAAACCCCGGCCTTAGTCTAAAGGTCGTTTCACACGCTTCGGTTTCCGATTAGCCATGAATGTATTGACTACGGAGTACCCACCAACTGGAGTATGAGAATTTAAGGCGGGGGCCCACCGCGGCACACGGAGAGGCTACGCACGTGTATTAAGCTTCGTTTTGTAAGAAAATGTATGTGGTTGTGTCCACTGCAACCCACGGACAGGCTACGCATGAATTGACGTCATTGATACATGCGTGGCTTGTTCGAATAGGCGGTTACATAGCTCAACGCTGTCGACGTGGGTCTACGTTTCCACTGGAGTACACTAATATGACCCACGACCATGTACAGGTCGCTTATCGTACCGCAGGTTTCAGTCGTTTCAGTTGAAAACGCATCCGCGTTTCATGTTTCTCGTAAACCTATATGGGCGCCGTGCCACGCTATACATAGTCGTGGGTCTTCGTGTACTCCAGTGGAAACGTAGACCCACGTTGTCAAACAAATTTAATACACGCAGCTAAAATGCGACGCGTGCCCGTGGACAGCATGCACCGCGGTGGGCCCGCACCTTTATGCTCGGCCGATTGGCCAATACCTACACTCAATTCTATCTCATAAATACATCATTCGCTAATTTAGCGTTAAAGTAATGTCTGGGAAGCAAGGTAGGAATATATTTTAAGGCCACATTAGCATGTATGTTGTTATGAGATATGGCTACCCAGTAACCGAAGCTTGTGAACTCTTAGTTAAATATATTTTTATTCAAACAATCACAAGGATCACTTTGAAAGGTTAAGTAGTTAAGTCTTTGAGTATGTTGAGTTAACAAAGGTGAAAAATTATTTAAAGAGTTTCGGTACCGAAAAATAAGATACGGTACGGTATTACCGTTGGATACCTTAAATATCTTATTTTCATATATACCTATAATCAATTCCTACAAAAATTATAATCATCTGTTATTAGGTAGGAATTCCTAACACTTCTAGATAATTCCATCTTTGATTTTTCCAAGAGAATGGTGACGTAGTTCCAAGAGATTTTCATAGAATTATGACCGATGGTTCGGTTCGGTAGACTTGCTAGTTAGCTCAGTTGGTAGTAGCCTCTCCTTCTGCGCTCTAGGTTGAGGGTTCGTTTCCCAGGACAAATATTTGTGCGATGAACATAGTTTTTTCTGGTGTTATACAGTATCTTATGTATGTCTATAAGTATTCTATCAGTCACCTGTAGGGCGATTATGGAACTCCAATTACAATCAATGTCTATCAGTTTTCGGCGTAATTCATTACTGATAGACATTGATTCTAATTAGAGTTCCATAATCGCCCTAATGGTTACCATTATACAAACTATTGGTGTAGTGTGCATTGTCTACCGATGTAAAAAAAACATCTCTTCTGTCTGGCTTGCACTTTTATATTTTAACATCAAACTTATAGTGTTTTATTGCCTAACTATATTTAAGTGACGTTCAGATCTTTGACTGGCTGATGCGGTGGGTTAAAAGAGACAGCATCCTAGTCGCGGAGTGGCCGCTACTCGACCCGCACAATGTCGTGCCTATTCTCGTCTCTGCCTCTTTTCTTCAGGCAAGTTCCTAGACGTAAGCTGGTGTGTATGAAAAGAAGGAGAAAGAAGAAAATAATTAATGAGGAATTTAAATAGAGTGAATGAAGAAAACAAGTGTGTCAGGATCGTAACAGAAATAGACCGTAGTAGAAGTAATTGATTTGCAAGAAATATGGTAAAAGATAGGTATAGATACGTCTAGGTCATAGGTACAGTAAGTTCACATAATGCACCAAAGAACAGGTAAATGTTAATGTTTTACAAAAACATTAAATCATATTTATAGTATTCTATTTTAGCATTAATCAATAATATTAGTTTCCAAGAAATTCTTTAACAGGGTAAAAAGTTCTTTAAAAAAGCCACAATTTTAATAACTATTTCAGGGTAATCTCAGGGTTTCTTACACATCTATGATATAATGTTACGAGCTCTTCTAAAGAAATTCGGATATTCTTTAAAACACTTAGCTGCCTCTAAAATATACAAGCTATAAGCAATATTGTCAATTTTAGCTAACGAAAGATCGGCTTACATGATTCCAACGGAGGTATCCCAACAATTGCTCATAGTAATTAGAAAGGTGTTATAAGTTAAAACGTGTGTATCTGTGTGTCATTACAACAATGCCACATATTGCGGTATGTGGCATTGTAGCATTTAACTTAGTTTCGATTTAGTTTTATTATTTGAAAGGTATTATGAGTGTTCTAGTATATAATTGATGATAATTTATTGATCTTTTTAAAAATGTTCAGTTCTTGTCTAGTTTATGGAGAGATCTGAGGTTCTACTGATCGATCTTAAGTTAATATCCTATACAATTGTTTATTTACAGAAATAATTACAGAAATTTACAAAATAATACATATACAATAACATAAAATACACGTGAAACAGTTGAGCTATCTAAGGACCGTTTAAAACGATCTTTAGATAGCTCAACTGATCCAGATCACTGCCAGAGGGCAGCGTTCCCAAGATACTGGCGGCATTACCACGTTGAATGGCAATGCTAATACGCTGAGCCAGATAGGAGCCAGCTCTTGGGTCATGCAACGTATCTACCAGACGCCGTGAAATAATTTTGAAAACCCGGTGGGCTCCTGTTCCCCATGGGCCCAGGGTCTCGACTCCAAAAGGCTCAAATATGTAGGCCTTATCCAAACCAGCATATTTACGGTTTTTGAGGTCCTCGGCACATTCAGCCGCCGCACCAGCCCTAACGGAAGTCCCCGACAGATATCCTATTACTTCAATGATATTGTAAGACATGCTGTAACCTTGATGCTATAGAATCAGCTGGAATCTGTACCCAACTACTCTCCAACATACAGCAGTGCAATTTTATTTGGGTTCATTGGAATAGTCTCAATCAATAAGTTATAAATAGTTATTAGACAGTTGTTTTTTTTTGACGGGAGGTTTTTAATTTTTAATATTATACTTGTCTTCTTTTTGTTGGTATACTAAAATCTAATAAAAATGGCAAATGCAGAGTAGTGCAACCGCTGCTTTCTGCATTTGCAATTTTTATTCGATTACTTTTGAAGTTCGGCATGTTTCGACATTGACATCGAAGCCGTGAACTCGGACTATCTAAATGTGTATGTAGATGGAGCCACTGCTGCACGACTGCCTGATGTACTGTCACGCGCACATGAGCGAGATAGTGAAGACTTCCACGAACCTAGCTTGCCTTAGTGACGCGCTCTTGACCAGGTAGCTTAGTACATTTCATAACTTATGTCCAAATTTCAAAATGTTTTTTACATTACGACTGAATCTGAATCTGAAAATCTAAGGTGGGTAGGGATAGGGTAGGGTAGTTTGATAAACTGATTGCTACTTGGCGGTAACTCTTTATGCTCTAGTATGCCGGCGACCACGATTGTTGTAAAACAGCCGAAACACCGGGAGCAATTAAAGAGTATAAGCGATAATTACCCAAATATTACTAAAGTATTTTAAAAATAAATTAAATAAAAATGACGGTAGTTTGGTAATCTGTCATTGCTCCTTGGCGGTACATAACTCAGGCGTTTTTTACACAGTCCTAAGATGTCCCGTGAAATATGCTATTTTGTATCACATTCTTAAACTCACTACGAAGTCGCATTGTCTAACTCGTGACTTCGCCGACGCGTTTTAAAAAGAATTAAGATTGGTCGTGCGCATTTCGGGACCACACACAGTTAAAGCTTCCGAAGCCAGTAAGAATGGCTACTGGTTAAGGCCTAGACAAGATTCATTTTATGATGGCGTTTACGCGTACAGAAAGATCAAACTGTGTGGAGACGACAGCAGCAGTACGCTTCTGCGTTCACGTCTTATCTAGGACCTCAGATCCCAAAGCAGATCAACACAATCTAGTTTAAAAGCTCATAGTATTGTTGCGCCCGCTACATAGCTCGATCTATTGTCCGTCGGACGCATTAAATATTCAGCACAGTGCCATCTAGTATCGAGTAGAAGGACTACAAAGTACGCGTCGCGTATCAAATGCCTAACAGTATTATCCTGATTTTTGATGTGTAACATCTTTCCTCTCGTTTTACTGCAATCTGTGGGAGTGATTTCGTAAAAAGGGACGGCTGTGTGTAACAGGAGGCCGATGAAGCGCGCTATTTGATTTGCTCAATGAGCGCGCGCGGTGGTAAAGTTGGGCGTTAGATTAGAAACCCATTTTCCGAGGTGTCAGATGTTACACATCTTATGCGAATGCTGTAAGGCTCACTGGTTTTTTTAAGGTTTACAAGCCTACTCATAAAGTCCTCACTCATCACAATAAAACTTAGTATCAGCCAGTCAGTATTTGTGTCTTTATTTCACAGATTATCAGCAATGTACACGAACGCAGAACTCGAGTCTGTCCGAGACCGCAAAGACAAGATCCAGTCTCGTCTCTACTGCAAGCTTATCTTGTCTCTAGCGGAGCCAGTGCCGGAGACATTAAGAGGACACTACTCGACGCTGGCAACACTGTTCAAATGCAGCAAGTAATTATATAGTCTCTTCTCTCCTGCAAACTAATCTATCTTTAGCAATGCCAGTGCCGGAGGCGCTTACAGGACACTACTCGACGCTGGCAACACTGTTCAAATGCAGCAAGTAATTATATACTCTCTTCTCTACTGCAAAATAAAATATCTTTAGCAATGCCAGTGCCGGAGACGCTTAGAGGACACTACTCGACGCTGGCAACAATGTTCAAATTCAGCAAGTAATTATATAGTCTCTTCTCTACTGCAAACTAATCTATCTTTAGCAATGCCAGTGCCGGTGACGCTTAGAGGACACTACTCGACGCTGACAACACTGTTCAAATGCAGCAAGTAATTATATAGTCTCTTCTCTACTGCAAAATAATCTATCTTTAGCAATGCCAGTGCCAGACACGCTTAGAGGACACTACTCGACGCTGGCAACACTGTTTAAATGCAGCAAGTAATTATATAGTCTCTTCTCTACTGCAAAATAATCTATCTTTAGCAATGCCAGTGACGGATGCGCTTAAAGGACACTACTCGACGCTGGCAACACTGTTCAAATGCAGCAAGTAATTATATAGTCTGTTCTCTACTGCAAGTTAATCTGTCTTTAGCGATGCGAGTGCCGGAAGGAGAGAAGCCGCTGGCCGGGGCATAATTAATAAATTGGCCAAGTGTGTGTCGCACCACGCATAGCTATTCAAATACAGTAGAATATGGTTTATGAATGATAAATTTATTAGAATTTTTGTAATTTCTCAAACGAATATCTGTATCTAAAAACTGTTCAAGAAACCTTATTATATCTTAAAAAGACTTATCCAAGAAAAACAATTTTTAAAATGTTTTATTCCATCGACTAATAGTTATCGATATAGGCAGACAGATATATCGCTATATGGGTTCCTTGTGGACTTCGGAACATTATATATTTAATTCAGGAGGATGTCTATACATTTTGAGAAACATGGGTTCTTACTCACGTATTATTTAGTGGATGGAGGCACCGACTCTTTCGATTCATCTAGCTAGAGAATCTTAATCCGGTTAAATTTTACCCGCGGCTCGCCCCCGCTCGATCGAGATTCACACCCAGTGTCGATGCCCTCATCGACAAAATAATACGTGAATGACGCCCGTGTTTCCAAGAATGTACAGCACAATTCACGAAAGTTTTAAAAGGATATCTGTTATATAACTGCATGAAATCGAAGGCTAGGAGCTGGTGTGTCGGTTGCAGATGCAACAAGCTGCTGGGACGGCACGTGGCGGAGCAGGTTCCGTGCCAGCCGGCCAGCATGCGCATCGACCGCCGCGGGAATGTCGTCTCCGCACACACCAAGTTAGTACAATAAACACAAGTGATATAGATAATTGATTCAGGCGTGACCTTGTGAAAATACATTACAAAACATTAAACAGATAGACAAATATTTAGCACTATTCCTAATGAGTTGGACACGATGCAGACTCACCAAGTGAGTGCAATTCACACATCAAGTTACACCAAACAATACATGCCCGTATCCTCTTACGCTTAACCACAGATTTCTTTCTGATAATAAGCATTAAATAGATATGTATATGATAAGGAGCAATACACACAAAGCCACACACAATGTTCTAGAGACCTGTCATGGAGTCTGAACGAATACATAAGCTGGTTGTACGGAGAACTGCGCTCGTGGCGCCGCGTCTACTGGCGACTCTGGGCCGACTGCCACTTCCTTCGATGCCAGCTGTGCGATACTTTCTTCCCTGCTTATCAGGTAAGCTTACTATTATACCTAGTACTTGAATGTAGTATTACTAACAACCCTTTATAATATAAACATGACATCAACTTTCATCGTGTTGTGAGCAGGACCGCAGACCCAAATCAGTCGCGGCTAGCTATCCAGATCAAATTTATTTATTTATTTAATACAGTTATGATAGAAAGTCCAAGTCCTATCTACTCGTATCTTAAATTAAATCTTAAATAAATTCTTAAGGAGTTGAAAATAGCGGAAAGACTCATAAAAAATATCTATATGTTGAACCGTGTGTACATAACATCATATCAGCCTTTAAGAACTTTCCACTGCTGAACATAGGCAATTAATTGGGGAGTAATTAATTTCCAGGAAAAACAATTTTGAGCCCTCTTCATCCACCGACTTCCTGCGATCTTTACAATGTCGTCAGTCCATCGGGTGGGGGGTCGTCCTACGCTTCGTTTTCCTGTCCTTGGTCGCCATTCGAAAACTTTTACTCCACGTAGACCCCCCTCGTGTATGCATTAAGTAAAATAAGCGCCCTCAGGGTTGGTGCGTTGTTCGCGTGATGGGTACGCGGTGTTGGCAAGCAGAGGATGTCGACGTCTGCCACACAACAACGCACGTAGTTAGCATAGAGTTGGGAGCATAAAGTGGCACCATCAAATGGTTGTTTTTGGGTTACCTCTATTCCAGTTTAAAGTCCTTCCGGGTTATCCTTAAGAGGCCTTGATCCTTATTACATACGACTGTGATTTTTTTACGACTTTCGTTACGGATTCGGAGTCGAGTTGAAGCAGATTTGTGCCGTGCTTTTTTGTCATCTAAATCTAGTTTTTAAGTAGCCGCGTCATATTCTGTAGCTGTAGCCATTATGTAGGAGCGTCGTTGGCTACGACTCATAGCTTATCCATAGGTGCCTATCCATAGTCGCGTGCCGTAGTCTGCCGTAGCTAGTTCGTAGACTGCTACGTACCTGTCTACGCGTCCCGTAGCTTCGTAGCGCCTCGTACACTTCGTATCAATACATCCCGTACCTATTTTGTCTGGCCTATCAGCTCAGTTGATAGTAGCTCTGCCTTCGGCGCTGTAGGTTGAAGGTTCGTTTCCCTTCCAAGGCCGTGTCCGATTGTGGCGATGCCAATCTTGTTAAGTTCAGCGCATCCAAAACGCAAGCTTGTCTCCTTTCAAAAAAAGTGATTTTCTCCAATTTCCCGTTTTCAGAAATGTACCAGTAACTATAAAAGATCATCTTGAACTTGGTAGTTTAGCTTACACGAACTCTCAATTTCGGCTCCTATATCGAATCTAAGGCCAAGACTGCTGCCATGAATCTTGGCATCCTCAACAAGGTGAGGCGATACATCACACCTGGACAGCTTTCCAATTTATATAAAGCTCAAGTCCGGTATGGAGATGGAGTATTGCTGCCACCTTTGGGATGGTTCAGCCAAATATCAGATGGCTGCGATTGAGTCGATCGAGCGTAGAGCATTGAGGCTGATGGGTGAGCACTTCAACGTTGAAAGTAAGTTCCAGAGACTCGAGTACCGCCATAAAGTTGCTTACATTTCGATATTTTCGTCGAATGTGCCCAGGAATTGCATGACCTAATCCCACCATCTCCTTTTCACAACAGGACAAGCAGACGTACCGCTTAGTAGGTACCTTGTAAGTCTACCACCCTTACGAACAAAGCGCTTTGCTTCCACATTTATAATACGTACAGCCAAAGATTGGAATACCTTGCCGTCGTCTGTCTTTTCTGAAAACTACAATCTGGGTCTCTTAAAGTCAAGAGTGAGTAGGTCTAGACGAGCGAGCCATACAGTCGCCGCATATGATGTGTAACATCTGACATCTTACATTAGGTAATAGCAACATTAACATTATATCCTGAATTAGTTTATAAAACAGCACATTTTAAATACAACACTGTAGGTTAAGCGCACAGCTGATGCGTTCTTCTGCTCTATTTCCCTTTCTCTTTCGTCACACACATGCACACACGGTTGGCTAACAGTACCAACCTCTCGAAAAATGGGTTGGTACCATCTGACGGTCAACTCTACCACCGCGCGCGCTCGTTGCTCAAATCACTTAGCGCACGCTTCCCCGGCTTCCTGTTCCACTTCCGTCCCTTTTCACGAATTCACTCCCACATATTGCAGGATAAGTAGTCATGTAATAAATCAATTCAATGTTTAATGTCAGATGGAGTGGTGCTCCCACCACGAGCAGCCTCCGCACATGCTGTGTGTGGAGGGCCGGGCTCCGCTGGCGGCCGGGCGCTACCCGTGCTGCGGCGAGCGTGCCTACCGCTTTGAGACTGTTACTAGGAACACGGTTAGTAACGGCACCGCGGGTGCTACCCGTGCTGCGGCGAGTGCGCCTACCGCTTCGAGACTGTTACTAGGAACACGGTTAGTAACGTCACCGCGGGTGCTACCCGTGCTGCGGCGAGTGCGCCTACCGCTTCGAAACTGTTACTAGGAACACGGTTAGTAACGTCTCCGCGGGTGCTACCAGTGCTGCGGCGAGTGCGCCTACCGCTTCGAGACTGTTACTAGGAACACGGTTAGTAACGTCTCCGCGGGTGCTACCAGTGCTGCGGCGAGTGCGCCTACCGCTTCGAGACTGTTACTAGGAACACGGTTAGTAACGTCACCGCGGGCGCTACCAGTGCTGTGGCGAGCGCGCCTACCGCTTCGAGACTGTTATACGGTTAGTAACGTCACCGCGGACGCTACCCGTGCTGTGGCGAGCGCGCCTCGAAGCGGTCTTCGAGACTGTTACTAGGGACACGGTTAGTAACTAACCTACCTGGATACCATTACTAGGAACATGGTTAGTAACGTTAATGCGGGCGCTACCCGTGCTGCGGCGAACGCGCCTACCGCTTCGAGACTGTTTCTAGGAACACGGTTAGTAACTAACCTACCTGGATACCATTACCAGGAACATGGTGAGTAACGTAGCTAATAAGTACGTAGTAAGCTATTTCGAGACTGTCGCTAGATACACGGTTAATAACATAACTACTTGGAGACTGTCACTTGCATATAAACATATAAAACGATTGTAGTTATGGTGGCTAGTAATTTCCAGGGTTGCCAGTTCCGCGAGCACGTGCCGGACGAGAGGATGACGACAGATGGCGCTGTTCTGGAAGTTTACAACAAGTTTCGGGACATTATCGCGATGCGTCCGCCTCAGTTGATGTTCCCTGAGCGTTTGACGAAGTTGGTGGGGCGAGGTTCGTACATAAAAAAAACGTTCCGTTTAGAACTTTTTATAATATTAATTATTATATAACTTTTGAAACTATCACGGTTTAGAACTCAGTCGTTTATTAGTTTATCTCGTGATCATGGCACATGCAATTGTGCCGAAATATCGGGTAGCAGAAAAACTTATATCATGGTAAATAATGTTATGTGAAAATTATGAATTATTATAATTTGAATTGAAAACGAAACAACTGTTAATATTTCACTTTCAAAACATTCGCAAGTTATACTATACAGTTTGATAAAGACGGGTTTTACTGACGTATGATTATGTCGATGGAGGCGTCGAAACTCATTTGATTAATTTAGGGAATCTTCATCAGGGTGAGTATTTGATGACCTGAAAGTATAAAAAATGCTTCTTCCTTACCATAAAATGCTATTTATTTTTTGATGGTATTTTTGACCAGAGCGATCTATTCCATATCAATCAAAAAAAAGCGGCCAAGTGCGAGTCGGACTGTCGCACCGAGAAAATTCAATATTTATTTATTCAATAAAATCACAAGGACCACTTTGAATCGTCTTCTTACATGCTAGTGAATCTAGGTGCCGGTTTCTCCTAACCCCAGTTCAAGAAGAACTGGCAAGAAACTTGTCTGGTCTTAACACTTTTTTGTATGATCCTTGACAATTTTGTTACGGATGCCGAGTCGAGTTGGAGCAGATTCATCCCAAGCTTTTTTGTCATCTAAAAATAATCAGATATTTTATAATATGCTTTAATAGACAGTTTCTGTTTAATTACGTTTTTAAATTTGCACATCGACAAATCTAACACGTCGTCGCTTGGGACCTTGTTATAGAAGCGTACACATTGCCCTATAAAAGACTTATTAACTTTAGCGAGCCTAACAGTGGGAACAGCGAGTTTATCTTTATTTCTATTGTTAATACTATGATTATCGCAATTTATTTTAAATAAATGAACATTCTTGTGCACATACATTAAATGTTCTGAGGGTTCAGAGGGTTCTGAAAAACCTATAGGTATATAAGTAAAAGTTCACCCATCACGACAATCGAGTCATAGTTATGGTATTTTTATTGCAAAATGAAATCCATCTAAAAATTTACGGTTTTCGCAATTTTTCCTTTATCTGTGCTATAAGACGTTGCTTCGTACCAAATTTCAAGATTCTGAGTTCACGGGAAGTACCCTGTAGGTTTTGATTCCCTTGCGAATATCGAAAATTTGCGGAAATTTACGGCATAAACGGCTGTATCTTTTGATTGCGTTGGCTTAGAAGTTTGTTTTTTTTTCACAGCTTTAAGGGACAGTAGACTTGAGTATTTGATATAAATATCAGCTTAATACCTCCACGCGTTCTTGGGAAAAAGGGTCTTGACAGACAGACGGACGGACAACAAAGTGATCCTATAAGGGTTTCGTTTTTTCCTTTCGAGGTACGGAACCCTAAAAAGTAACTAATTCAAAGATTCTGCAGGGCTTTGCACGATAATTTTTTTGCTTAGTATCTCACAGGGTTTTCTGGCTGAAGGCTTCGACAGGATAGCCTAGTACCAGTGTGAAGCTCAATATATAAAACCATCTATAGTGAACTTTGGAGTTCTCATTTTGTCTCCACACCAAATACCAACCACCAATAAATAAGAGGCTTAGGACTCCCACCATAAAGAGTCCTAACACCTTATACAAGACAAAAATGCATAATTGCTGTATTCGGTGTAAGCCCGAACAGAAACAAACAAACATTAAAGAGCCATACAAACAATTATATTATAATCTAAGGACCAGGAGTGGTTTAAAGATAAAAAAAATACAAATCAAAAACTTAACTTTATTTTACACACAATAATAATCTTTAAAATCAACTCAAATTAACCAAAAAGAAACAAGGCAACTTCACCACAATTTTACACAAAACACATATTGAAAATAACAAGACTACGACAAGAAAAATGGCTCACGTGTCACTTATCACTATCTACCACGAAAACTAGTTCCCCTTGATGTTCTCGCATCGAACGCCAACGAGCAAATGACCCCCGTCGCCCGCTTGAGCTTGCTTTTATAGGCGTGCCATTCGTTGTTATTCATCGCTGGAGGACTCGGCTAACACGGCCTCTCCTGACAAAGGGCAGTCCACGGCCCCAGGATATGGTGGTGAACATGAGCCGGCGCTAGCTGCAATCGACGGATCGGCCTCAGGATAGGCTTCTAACAGAGGCATGGATGGCTGAATGCTTGGCCCCGTGCCACGGGATCTGATGAGTTATCCTCGATCTCATCAGGTTCATCATCTGTAAAGACACAACGTATAATAGGGGTTCGATATCTTCAAAAGTGCCACCTACTTGTTCATTCTTCGTTCATACTATCTCTCTCACTTAATTCATACATCACACAACATTCATCATCTACTCACAACTCAATCTCACAGACTGAAGTCTGTATGACCTTAGAGACGTCTCAAAATAATAAAAATAGGGCCCTGTTACTATTTTCCACCATGACACGATGAGACGTCTGCGTTTTCATATGGCCGCTCTGCTTCGCTGCCCGTTGCAGAGATCAGCCAACATGAATACGCGTCTACCCAGCCCAGGGTCTGCCGTCCACTCACAAGGACCTCAAATCCTCGCTGCCGACGATGGTATCGTCTACCTGGCTAGTGTTTCACACTAGCTACAGGTCTGCCGGCCGACAAAGCGGGACCAAGGGCTGCCGCCCTATACGCATCGAAAGATACGTCTGCCGACCAAACCATTAACCTCAATCTGCTCATTACATACGTCACCGTCAATAACCATCCACTATAACAATCAACCTATATGATAAGCCATACGATTTGAGAAGTAATGAAAATCGAAATAGAAAAGCTTGCTACCTAAGTACTTCTGAATCTTACTACTGCTATTTAAAAAAAAAAACCCCAAACTAATAAGAAAATTAGATAGCTAGCAACAGAGACGTAAGCAATGTTTCAGTCAGACTAAGATAAATGTGATCAAGTACTCACTATCGAAGAGTGCGGCACACGACTCGGGACACCACTCGCCTCGCCACGGCACCATGTACTGCGCAGCAGCCTGAGTCGTTTTCCCATAGTCTCCGCTCAACAGCTTTAGCTCGTAACGACCGCCTTGTAGTATATTCGTCACCTTGTAGGGGCCGCGCATTCCCGAGTCCAGCTTTCCTGTTGACTGAGAATAATTAATAACGAAAACAAGATCGTTTAACTGGTATTCACGAGGAGAGCGTCTCAGTTGGTTTGAATATACGTCTTGTTTAGCTTGGTTTTCTTTAAGCAGCCGTCGGGCCCTGCTCCGAGTGATTTCACGCAAACCCTCACGATTAGGCCTCGAGTTCTGAGCAGTGACGTCACGGACTAGCGCGCGGATCACAGGCGTCGTTCCTTCTGTACCTATTAGCAGATTCATTGCAGAAGTTTGCGTGGTTTTTTGTTTAGTAATATTCATCATCAACTGGAGCTTCCAAAGCACTTCAGACCACAACGAGCCCTTGTGATTTACCTCGATTCTAAGCATATTTAAGACGGTGCGCACATACCGTTCAACTTGGCCATTAGCGTGGTGCATCTCTGGTGTAATGTAATGCATCTCACAGCCAAGGTTATCCACGTGACGAATTCGGTAGACTCGAACATTCGACCCTTATCTGCGATCAGTAACTTTGGTACACCGAACAACGAAATTGCTTGTGAAACGATTCTCTTCAGTTCGGTCATGTCTTGGCGTTGCATATGGAACAATAAGGAGTATTTCGTGAACGAATCAATCATAACCAGGACGAACTTGAAGTCCTTTGAAGGCGGTAAAGGACCTAAGGCGTCTATGTGCAATGTATGAAAAGGCAAATCAGGTTTTCCCATGACGTAATGTTTTGTAACGGTGCTCGTGGAACACGTTTTTTCGAGATGCGTATAAGACAGTGGGCTACATACTTACATACAAATTGCCTTAGCCCTGGGAACCAAAAGTGTTTTAGCATAAGATCCGTAGTCTTATCGGCTCCTACGTGTTCGTGCTCGTCATGGAAGATCCTGAGAAGGCTTAGCCGATGGCCTTTTGGAATAAAACAAAGTAACCGCGGCTCTTCACCTACAGGGGTGTAACGATAGTACAAGAGATCATTTTGTACTACGTACCGGCTAGAGTCCAAATTACCTTCCTGCAGCTTTTGTATGAGGTCATGAGTTTCATCATCAGCTGCTTGTGCGATTTGAGCCCAGTTTCGTGGCCTTGTTACCTGATTTATCTCGGTTGATGGAGGTGGATTGCGACTTAAGTAGTCGGCGTGTGGCATCATTACCCCATTGCGGTACTCAATTGTGAATTCAAAATCCTGGAGGTAAATCCACCAACGCGCGACTCTAGGAATTAAATCTTTCTTTTGTTCTGTTGATTTTAGCGCATTGCAATCAGTGACGATAACAAATTTTACTCCTACGAGGTAATGCCGAAAGTTCTGTAAAGCTTTGACAACTGCAAGTGTTTCAAGCTCGTAAGAGTGATATCTGCTCTCCGCACCTTGCGTTACTTTGCTAAAGTAAACAACTACATGTTTCTTACCATCTACGGGCGTCTGTAAAAGAATTGCTCCATAGCCTATGCTACTAGCATCTGTGTGTACCTCAGTAGGAAGCTTGGGATCAAAAATAGCGAGAACTGGCTAGCTAGTCAATGTTTTTATTAGGTCTTGACGAACAGCTTCCTGCTCGGTACTCCAGTGGAAAGAGACGCTCTTTCTTGTTAAAAAAGCAATACATGCAGTTTTTGTTGCGTAATTTGGTATGTATCGGCGAAAATAGCCAGCGAGACCTAAAAATTGTCTAACCTGCTTGACAGTGTTAGGTGCGGAAGTGTTTACCAAAGCTTCGACCTTTCGTGGGCTCGGCTTCACCTGACCCTGACTCACTACTCTGCCCAGATATTCGACTTCCATAGCGAGAAAAGTGCACTTGCGAAGGTTGATCGAAAACCCCGCTTGCGTGAGTGTGAGTAAAACTCGATGCAACAGATCGATGCCTTCAGCAACCGTGTGACTCAAAAGGAGTACATCGTCGATATAGACGAGAACATTACCTGCACTGATGAAGTCGCGTAGTGTATTATTTATAACTCGTTGGTACACAATTGGGGAATTAGCAAGGCCGTATGGCATCTTAAGATATTCGAAGTGATCCTCGGGTGTTACAAAGCCTGTAAGGTGGATACACTCTTCCTTTATTGGTATTTGGTGAAAACCTGTTGCCATATCAAGACGTGAGAAGAACATGAAGCTTCCCAAGCTATCGATGTGGTCATCGATCAAAGGAAGAGGGTATCGATCTTTTACAGTGATTCTATTGAGGGCTCGGAAGTCGACACAAAGTCTATCTGAACCATCACGTTTCTTGACCAAAATAATAGGACTGGCATATTCGGACTGAGATCGCCTAATTATCCCCTTGCCTAACAAATCCAAAGTTATGTCACGAACCTTTAGTTTTTCTTGGTACGATAACTTATACGGTCTATAGACCACAGGCGTGGAGCTGGTGAGTTTGATTTCCATTTTACCTGTTTTTACCGTGGTTCCAGCCGTTCCAGCAATTAAAAACTCGGAGAACCTATCAATCACAGTCATGAACTCTTCACGTTCCTTACCTTGAAGTGGAGTGTTTACCTCGGGACAGTTGCTAGATCTGACTGTGTTGACCTCGGTGGTTATTACCTTAGAATGAGTGAGGTACTGTCTTTCTTTGGTGCGCACATATGTCACTCCATCCCGGTTGAGAACGTCGGTGCCGATTATGATTGGAGTGTTCATGCAAGACGATGGCACCACCACCAAGTCAACCTCGATAGAAATGTTGTTAAACTCCAATGTTACCGTTATGTATGACGTGGATAAAACCTCCTTATCACTTATACGCTTCAGCACGCTATGTCTCGGTGTCGGCTGGCACGGGAGATACCTTAATACATCAGACGAGACAAGCGATATATTCAAGGCACCACTATCGATCAGGACATCTACGGGAATACCTTCAACAACGGCCGCTACCACATCATTATTACCCCTCGAATATTTGGACAAATCGGAACACAAGTTAACTTTGTTTTGGTTTCGCGATTCAGATCGTGATTTGCTAAAACAAGTTACTTCAGTGTGACCTCGTTTTTTACAAAACGTACAAACTGTATTCGAAGATGATTTCGAGGTACCTGCGGTGTCTGAAGATGCTTGGGTTTGTTTGGTTTTTTGGGGCATTGGTTTCGAAGGTGATCTTTTTGTCCGCAAATAAAGCAAGATCGCCCTTCACTACTACCTGGCTTATTCTGATAGGAACGTTTCTGAGGAGCAGCTTGAGAACGCTTATCTTGGTTAAACCTACTAGGTTTTGTATAAATTGATAAGAAGGATACAATTTTGTCCGATGTTAACTCTGCATTAGCGGCGGCTGCACGTACTTAGGGGTTATCAATACCACGTATCACAATAAGCGTTCTTAGCTCCTCACTCAGTCCTGTCACTACCCTAAGACGTAGCAAGGTACGGCGTGCATATTCGGCGTACGTTGTGTACCTATCGGTTGTTGCTTTCATTGCCTCGAATAGTATATTGGCAAAGTCTAGTTTGCTAGGACAAAGCGTCGTAAATTCACGTTTAAAGTTAGACCACGTTCGATCATTTGTGACCCACTCGGCCAACCAAACTTTCGCATCCCCTTTGAGGCATAATGCTACGCGCGATAAGCATTCATGGTCACCCCAGCTGTTTGTGTTTTTGGCGCGTTCTACCTCCTCACACCACGCCACGAGTCAATGTTGTGAAATGAAGGGTCAAAATTAGAGACAAAATAGTTGTGAGACTTATTTGTATGTACCGTTTTAATTGCCTCAATAAGAGCTTGTGCGAAAGTAGATGCTTCAGAATGTTGAACTGACCTAACAGATTGACTACAAACCTCCTGTGCCACCGGGTGAGGTGTCAGGTTAGTAGTAGGTGGGGTATGCGACGTGTCAAGCAAACGTGATTCGTTTACATTGGCAAAAGATTGCTCCGCGGTATGGTTAATTGCAACGTGCCTAGGAGATGGCGTTTGACTATGACGACGCTGTCGTGAAATAGGGGAACGTTGAATACGACGGTCTACCCTATGCCTCCTGCCACTATGCGACTCGCGAGAACGGGACCGTCGCGTATCTCGCGAACGCGCCCTATTTCTATAACTATGTCGTGGCGTTCGATCCCTAGATGAGCTCCGCGATCGAGATCTTAATCGAACGCGAGCTACCCCGCGAGCTTCTGCGCGACAAACTACGCGAGTGATGTCGCGTCCGGACACGCGAGCCATCTCTAGAGCGGCGTCTTGGTCGACCACGCGATATACTTCGTGGCATAGTAGTATAGAACAAAAATAAAAACTAAAAATGTACTTACGTGATTTTAGACAACACAAAAACAAAAAGTGTAGGTAGACTTGTTTCTTTTTGGCGTACGCTTTGTGGGCCTATTTCTTGGCTCTTTATCCCACTTCTGATCTAAGGACCAGAAGTGGTTTAAAGATAAAAAAAATACAAATCAAAAACTTAACTTTATTTTACACACAATAATAATCTTTAAAACCAACTCAAATTAACCAAAAAGAAACAAGGCAACTTCACCACAATTTTACACAAAACACATATTGAAAATAACAAGACTACGACAAGAAAAATGGCCCACGTGTCACTAATCACTATTTACCACGAAAACTAGTTCCCCTTGATGTTCTCGCATCGAACGCCAACGAGCAAATGACCCCGCTTGAGCTTGCTTTTATAAGCGTGCCATTCGTTGTTATACATCGCTGGAGGACTCGGCTAACAATAATATAAATAGGATAGGATAGGATTTAAAAAAATAATTGGCAACTAGCTAATCAGAATTTCGATACAAACCCATACAATGATAGACAAATAAACGGTAAGTGATCCTCAGACGCTGGTGAGGAAGCCGGCCGGCTGCAATGCAAGGAGGTGTTCTGGTGGGAGGGCATCCAGCTCTCGCCACCGCGGCCGCCGCTCGGCCTGCTCGGGAAACTCTACACTAGCAACAACAAGTTCAACCGTGAGATCTTTGTATATACCACTGATATAAAGATCACTGGGCCCACCCTAGAACCCTCAAACACGCCCACGTTTTATGTATGTAAATATATACTTGTCAAAATAGGATATCTGAGCTAACCCAGCTCAACCCATTATTTTGTCGTCTCTTTATCTCGCACTCTTACAGCAGACGAAACGAAGTAACAACACGAGAAATTGTATCGCGGCTGTCATGTTAGCTCGGCAAGACGCTCAGGAACACCCGTAAGAGTAAATATTACTCGGTGGCTTTTTCTGTGTTAAAATGGTGGGTGTTTTTGTGGGTAAAAATCACTGGGTATCAGTATCAGTATGTCACTATGTGAGGTTCTGTATAGGGGGCGTTTATGTAAGATAAAATCACTGGGTGGGTATTTAGTGTGAGTGAAAGTCACCACGTGGGTTTTTTTGTGTAAGTTAAGATTGTGGGGTATAGTTAGCTGGGTGGAAGTTTTTATGTGAGTAAAAATCACTGGGTGACTCAGGATGACGAGAGCAGTGCTGTTATGTAACACAAACAGTGCCATAGTGAATAAATATCTTAATTGTAGTGGATATATAAATTGCACTAATTGTGTTTAAGATTAGATCTCCAATAACCAAATAGCAAAACGCTGTACATAAGCTACATAATTGGCAATACATGTAGCAACCATGTCATCAGCTTTAAACGCAATTGGCAACTTAGATTATTATGTAAATACACTGTCATAAACCGATTTCAAAATAACGCTGCTTTTATATGGTAATCGTCTACGAGGATTTTGGTTTTTTATTTTACAGAGTTTTTTATTGTGAGCTGTCATAGCTAGGTTTTGAGTGAGTTAAGATCTCCGGTGGATATTTCTGAGTGTGTTATGATCACTGAGTGCTTATTTTTGTATGCGTAAATCACTGGGTGGGTATTTTTGTGTGAGTTTTGATCACTGTGTGGATATTTCTGTGTGAGTTATGATAACGGTGGGTACTTCTGTAGGAGTTAATAGTAAGATGTATAAGTATATTTTTATCTATAAATTCACCCAATTTTGAGATCGGTTGTATCACGACATGACACGACACAACACGACACGACACGACACAAGCGGCACTCCATAAGGCAAGGCATTGCACACGTACAGCGAGCGTGCGGCCCGCGTCCCCCGCGCCCCCCGCGTCCCCCGCCCCCGCGCCCCCCGGCCCCGCCAGCCTCGCCGCATCCAGCGAGCCCGACAGAGAGAAGAGACCTCTCAAGGAGAAGGAATATAAGTTGAAGGTAAGGATGCAAACATGCAGAACCGGAATTATAGTGGTTAAGTCCACTTGACACTACCAAAATGATACCACCGATGGTCTCAATTGAAATCTCTATTCTATTTGACACCACCGACTATTGACGACCTCTGTAACGCAGAAGCTCTGCTTACTTTGGGGCTAGATAATGCTGTGTGAAATGTCCATTATTAGTGATGTGATGGTACATACTAAAACATAGTTATACTGAACCATTTAAACCAGTTGGTTATATTACACATAAAGAGTATAGAAAACAACATGTAAGATGAGCGAGCAAAGCGAGCGTGCCTCTGCAGCGGCCTCCAAAGCGCCAGTAAAATGTAGTTCATCCAGATACTCCGTATTATTTAAACTACATGGTATGTCATGGATTGTACAAATTCTGTGGTCATTAATATTGAACGTTTTACTTAATAATTAAAATATAATTTAAAACAAATATGACATTATAGGGGTGGTGTCACATTGAATAGTGATTTCAATCGACACCACCGGTGGTGTCGTTTTAGTGGTGTCAAGTGGAATTGACGCTTATGGTTTGCTTGTTGCGTTTTATCACGGAAATTAGGAGGTAAATATAATAGATAATTATTTTGTAATACCTATGCTATGTTTTATTAAGTAATTTGTTCGGTAGGATTTCATTTGTTTGGTGAATATTGAATTTAAATAGACTATACGTAGATATAATTGTAATCACTAAATTAGTAAGTAGGTAAATTTTTCACGATTGACAATACTAGCACTATCACACATACTTAGGTATTTTTTTTTATAAATAATGGTTTTTTAGCTCGGTATGACATTTGTGCACCAAGTAGTATCATGTCTAGACTTTTAAATATAACACTACGCAATTTAGAAACTCATTTGTTTTCAGAATTCGTACAATACAATACATCTGTATTACCTACTAGGTATCTAGATCTAATCAACTCTATGCATGTAAGTAGGTACCTAGTGATGTAAATGTAACATACCTAATGGATGCTATAATAGGTACTTTGTCTTTATTAGCAGTTAAGGTTTAGCCTGTGCTCGACCGCTACAGTGTCCGCAAAAGAAATTGTATTAGGTTTACTTAGACGTCATCAATATCTTGATCGATCGTCGACTCTCGATCGTTCGTCGACACCGATCACCGTGGGTTGAACGAGTACAGTTTTCAGATTTTAGTCACGGTTTGAAACGCCTTTAGATAATTCTGTAAGCTATCAGCAGGCTATTACAGGCAGGTAGCCTTTTGTTTAGTTTCCTACCTAGGGTATGGTACCTCCCCTGCTTTACATGTACCTAAACCATTAAAACCATTTTATCAAAATTTTTATTTTAAACTCATGTATAACCGTACAACATTTAATTACATGACTAATAGTTTGCGAGCAAGAATTAAGGGAGTACAGAAAAACAAATAGACATGACGAAACTATACAAGTTTCCTGTAGACTTCAAGATCCTAAAAAATATATTAAATAACACGTGTCTGGTATACGAAGAAAGGCGTTGGCGGCGCGGGCGCTGGCGACTCTGCCGACGACTGCGGAGAACAGTCCAGCTCCTCCGACAGCGAACGTAGCTCAGCCAGCGTACGCAGCGACGAGGATACCGCACCGCGGCGTCGCCAACAGCGGCGGGCCAGGCAGAACTCTACCCAGGGGAACAAGTTAGTGGACGAATCAATTAGGTAATAGGGGTATTAGTCGGTATTTTTTTTTAAATACTTTGTTATGATTTATGATTCTTTAGAATACCCAAACAAAAAACACACACAAATGGTCATCACACAAATGTTGGTCCTGGGAGGGAATCGAACCCTCATTTTAGAGTACAGAAGACAGAGCTACTACCAACTGTGATGTGAGGTCAGTCTGAACAGACTGGCCTACACTAGTACAAGATAGAACAAAATAGAGGAAGAAAACAGTCAAAAAACCTATAATAATTTAATCTACAGGTATAATCTAATTTAATCACCCATAGGTAGGTAGGTACACCTCACATAATATTTTCTCTCGATATCCACAAACTCGCTTTCGTTTAACTCCAAAAAGTCCTAAACACATGTCACATTGTCCGCAACATTATCTATAAGTAAACCAATAAAATCGTCAACGATTTTTCGTTTCACCAAAAGCAGGCGAATAAGCGTATATTCTTCGCCTTGCGAGGAATATATATTTAAAAAATTAAAAAATTTAATTCTTTACCTGTCAATAAAGTTAACACTACCATTACGAAAACGATCTACTTTTTTTTATATATGAAGGACCTTATAACAGACCTTTTCAGAATACATTTCTTTAAGCCTAAATCTAAAAGCATAATTTATTTATACCCAGACGCACTAGAGTGGTGGGTCGTCAGTGGGTGGCATGTGTGTCTGCTCGGTCGAACCAGGACCAGCAGCGACGGTACGAGGAGCGCGCCGCGAGACAGATGCGAGCCGCCCTCGCACGCCGAGCCAACCTGCACCAGGCCAAGTCCAAGGCCCCTCCTGGTAATAACAGCGGCAATACTCGATTCTCGTGTTTAGGTAAACGTTCGTTTGACGCGTAACATTTTAGATGCATCTCTTTGGCCACACCCGACGTTATAAGTAATGTGAGCAGGATTTATTCTACTCTGAGATGGGTTAATTACTGGCTTCAACCTATCTGACTTGTGTTAAAAACATAAATATTTCGATCTGTTAAAGAGAGTAGGTATATCTCAGTGATGTCAGTTTGCTTTCGGATACGTGCAAATATCTTACAGCGTTAAAACTATTGTAAGATGCTTGAAGCTCCGGTAAACTACTTGTCTATGCGGCCAGCTATGCTCATTATTATGCGCAAGGCTTTCTATCATACCTATCTAGGAAAACCTAGGCGCTTAGCTACCCCACCTATCTAGACGGCCCCGCTTCTTATCTCTGGGCTTTTCTTCGACTTAACTACCCACTTATCTAGACACCTAGCTACCCATATGCACCTGTTGCTGTGCGGCTGTGGCCTTATAGTACCTACCATACGTTTGTTAATATCCATTGCTCTGAATAAGTTCCTCTGTATAATGTACCCTCTCTTCCAGGTTCTTCTCTCATAGTTATATAGATAATCATAGGTTTGTAAATGTCCTTTGCCTCACACTTTCACCATGTGATGTGATGTCTCAGGCGGCGTGTATGCGCGACTGGAGGCGGAGTGGCGGGAACGTCACGCGGCAAGTGGGGCTCGCGCTCGCTCGGCGGCCGCTCCGCGAGCTCGACCAGTTCCTCAGCACAAATACAAGCCGCAACAATAAACACATACAACACTTTTTTTCCTTTTTTTATTAAGTAGGTACTAACTTTCCTGTCTTTATGTTCTCTATAGAAAGAAAGAAATACTTACCTTTATTTGTGACGTTATGATTGATGAAAATACATAAAAAAAAGCCCGTCACAAAAAGGCTCGTATCTGTACCCGTGTTTGTAATTAAACTCCTTAACGGCTGGACCGATTTTGATTAATTTTTTTGTGTTTTTAAATTTTTAGAGGATTTGAGAATGGTTTAGATTTACAATAAGATATATTATGTATTTTAATTCTTTCGTGTAGGTAGTTTGGCCACCCGGACTATGGAAAATTTGTTTTTTCGATTGTTGGAAACACAAATTTTCCGTAGTCCGGAATTATATTTTCCGGACTATACAACCGTACCACGGTTAAGTACCGGAATCTGATGTAAGTTTATTTTAATTACTCCGCAAAAAAAACCTTTTAGCTAGCATTTCCGAAAGTATACCAGCGCCTAGCCATAGCCAGCTCCAGTGATGAAGCATATGCAGAGTAGGCCCTTATGTTATTGTACCACACAGATACATGACATTATCCTGTATATGTCTGCTTGTGTGGGCTTGAGTAACAAACAACAACATAAAAGTTGTGTTTATAAAAACACGGACACGGATAGTTCTGTTCACAGAACAAACGGGAAAAATAATTCCCAGTAGTTCTGTTCACGAATCTTGTGACATGAAATTTTGATCGAAACCAGTTGGTTAGGTTATGTTAGAGTATAGAAAACAACGCGCAAGACGAGCGAGCGAAGCGAGTGTGCCGCGGTAGCGGCCGCCGAAGCGCCAGAAGAATATAGTTCGTCTGTCGATGAGATTGAAGCCAGATGTAAAGCATAGTCTTATAAGTCACAGAACTAATGGTAAAAAAATCTCAATAGTTCTGCCAACAGAACTACTCAACAGAACAGGTGGGAGTAGACGGTATAACCGGCCACTTTGTTTAGCGTTTATGGACTATGAGAAAGCCTTTGATTCTGTCGAAACCTGTGTTGCGGTCACTCCAGCGGTGCCATATCGACTATCGGTATATCGAAGTGTTGAAATGTCTGTACAGTAACGCCACCATGTCTATCCGACTCCAGGACCAGAGCACCAGAGTCCAATCCCATTGCATAAAGGGGTGAGACAGGGAGATGTTATTTCTCCGAAACTGTTCACCTCTGCATTGGAGGATATTTTCAAGCTCTTGTACTGGCATAGACATGGTATCAATGGCGAACACATCACTCACCTTCGATATAGTTCTCATGGCAGAATCTCTGGAAGACCTTGGCACAATGCTCAGCGACCTTAAAATCGTGTCCCAACAGGTGGGTCTTAAAATGAACATGAGCAAGACAAAAATCATGTCAAATGCTCATGTTGCACCCGTACCGGTAAATTGGGAGCAATATAATCGAAGTTGTAGACCATTGTCTATTTGGGTCAGACGATTCAACTAGGCAAGTCCAACTTCGACAAAGAGGTAACGAACGGAGAGGTAACGGAGCCGACGAATCCAACTCGAACGCTGCCCGTTCGGGAAATTAAGGCACATCTTCTCGTCACAGATACCGCAGAGCCTCAAGACGAAAGTCTATAATCAGTGCGTGTTGCCAGTGATGACATATGGTACTGCGACTTGGTCGCTAACTATTGGCCTCATACACAAGCTCAGAGTCGCGCAACGTGCTATGGAGAGAGCTATGTTGGGTGTTTCACTACGTGATAAAATCCGCAACGAGGAAATTCGTAGAAGAACCAAAGTCACCGACATAGCACTCAAAATTTTTGTTGTATTGTATTATATGTATTGAAAGTTGAAGTGGCAATGGGCAGGCTATATAGCTCGCAGAACTGATAACCGTTGGGGAATAAAAGTTCTCGAATGGGACCAAGGACAGGAAAACGAAGCGTAGGACGACCGACCACCCATTCCCCAAATAAAAGGAGTAAATTTTGTCATAGATGTTTATTGACTCTTAGAGCTAGATTAGAATGCCATCCTGTGCGGGAACTGGCTGGATCTGAGTCCGAAAGCAGCCTTGAGGTAACCGCGTAGAACCTTCTTGTCTGAACGCTTGCCGATAGCCTTTATGACCGCCTCGTCGACTAGCTTCTGGTCAGATTTGCGCTGTTCTGAGGGCACGTATTTCTGGAAACAAAGTCACAATTGTAATCATTTGCATACTGATAATATATTTAAGCTCATAAATCCACTTTAGCTTTAAAATAAGCTAAAGTGGCTAAGAAAAACGAATACGAAAAGGCCAAATGGACAAATATCCATTAAAAACTATTTTATGTCACGATTTTAGGTCACTTTGAATAGTTTTACATAATGCTGGGTGAATTAAGGTCTCTTTCCTCCTAACCAATCAGTGGCCTTAACAGAGACAGACTCTGTTAAGGTATTATTATAGTTTGACATATGGAAATGTGAGATCCGTGTAAGTTATTATCTCTTGAAACTAAGATTCAGAAAACATCGAAGATACTTTCGGTATCTCAAATAGTAATGAATTTTGACACATGTAAGTTCACATTTGCTTTATCTCTGAATCTTAGCCTTAGGTTTTTAAGAATGTCTGGGGCTAGGGACAAGTGCAAGACAAGTGCAGTTTCTCCAGTATAACTTTATCCTACTTTAACCATGAGAGAATCCTGCTTTTACAAATGAACAAGGACGATTTGGATCTTACCAAGCGAGTCAAAGCTTAGTTTATTAGTGGAAATAATCCAAGTGTTAGCATTCAGCTTTGAAGGGTATTGGAGCAAGTGAAATTACTGGGTGAATAGACAAAATAACTACATCTTTGTCTAAAGTTGGTAATGCCATAAGTATGAGAACCATAAGTATGCTAGGTGGCTTGATTAAACAAAAATTGAATGCCTATATTTAAAAGGAAAGATACATGTAGACTTATTGAAGCACATGATAATAATTAAAGAATGATGGTTCCATTTCTGCTCAAATTATCTTTGGTCTGGGTACCATGTACTGTTACTGTGGAACCATGTTACTAAAATACTACAATAATACACATTTCCCTCATCCAAGATCATGACCCTACCTCTTTTTTGCTGGCGAAGATATCTTCTCCAGCCTTGCGCTTGACAGAGCGCTTGGTGCTCTTCTTGTTCTTCTTGAAGAACTCATCATTGAGGGTCTCGGGGAGCTTGAAGTCTCCGAGGTCTACCTTGGTGGACGTACCAATCACATAGCGCTGGGGTACGCGACGGAGTGGGCAGGAGTTGAACTACAAATGAGAATTACATGTCAATCAAACCTCTGTGGTAAATATATGTTCACATGACTAGTCATGTTAATAGTAAGTCATGTAAGTAGTATGAGAGCACTGGTGTATTAGTATTATCCCTTACTTTAATTCTATTTATTTGACATCTAACAATGTTAAAATTAAGCCTGATTAGAAATTTGGTACACTTTTTTATGCACTGTAATTACTTTGTAGCCAGTTGTTGAACTTGTTTTTGAATGTGTTAACATAGATTACTGTTACAATAACTTCTGGTAGTATGTTCCAATTATAAACAACTTGATTGCTGAAGAAGCGATGTGCAGCAAAGGCTTAATCCAGTAATCTCAATATAAAATAATCAAATAATAATCAGATAATCAGAAATAAGATATTTTCTTACAAAGAATGATGTGCAACGATGAATATTGCATGCTGTGCAATGATGAGTATTGCTAAACATTTCACATAATACTATCTATTCCCTGACTGCACAGTTTAGACTATGTGAAACAGATGACTGACAGACTAATTTCATACTTGTAAACATACAATACTTTGTATCATTCAGACAGAAAACAAACATGTACATCACACAAATGTTGAACCTGATCAAAGAAACTACAAAGCTGAAGGAACAGCTACTTCCAACAAGAGAGGCTAGTTGTGCAGCTGCTTTCATGCAATGATGGACAATGGCGAAACCCTATCTATGTATATTCAGTCCTACACTTATTGACCACATATTCACTGTGGCTGACAAGATCGTATTATACTAGGCTGGGAGGTGCCAAGTTAAACCTTACATTTTTGTAACATGGAATAGAGCTTTCGATCTCAGCTTTCCTATAGTTGATTAAAGACTACCAATATTAACTCATGTTGTAGATATTCTATATAGCCCTCCAAAACAGACCATCCAGTGTTAGTCTAATAGGCTCAAGAAAGCAATGTCTCAAGCGTTATAGATATTGCAATAGGATATACTGACAGCAAAGGGTCCAGTCACAAGCAAGAGCCCGCTGGGCAGGATTCCGACGAGCACAACTCGCTTGCCGGCGTGTCTGCCAGCGAGGAGGATGAGCACTGTGCCAGGAGTCAGGGTAGGCCTGATCCTGCGGATATGTTTGCTGAAGGTCTTGTGGTGTGCTATTTGACGGATCCTGAAATTAACAATATGAATTAGTAATATACAAATAATAGTGGCAAACTTGAACTGTTAGAGAGCCTCACCATTTACAAATCTACAAATACTGGTCTTCATAAGGACAAACATAAAACGCAACAATGGTGAAATTGTGGTCCTTTCCAACCAAAAATTTAATTGAATATTCCAGAGCCTCCAGAATTAACTAAAAACATTTGAAAAGCCAAGACTATTTAACCATGCCCCTGTGATCTGCAACCAAACACTGACCTTGCAGGTTGTTCATTTATCTGTTAGGATCAAATAAGTGATGAAAGAATTATTATAACCACTTACTTGTCCTGTGTGGGGTAGAAAGACTTTCTGCGGTTGAGGAGCACTTTACGTGTTCCTCCATTCTTTTCCCCACCGATGGTCTTCACAACAACTGTAGGCTGCTTGGGCTTCTCAGCCTTGGGGTTCTTCTTACCAATGAACTTGTACAAAGCCTGGAATGAAGGTTTATAATAATTTGTTACTAGTTAATAATGGCTATCACATCATAACCTAAACGTCAGGAAGAGCTAAAAGGTACTAAACAACAAATACCTGTCAAATACAACAAATTTATTCTCAAGGTAAACATCACACTGCTCCATTAAACAACATGATTCTTTGTTAAGTTATCGAAAGATTCATTGACTAAGCAACATAACAATATTGACATGAAACTGTAAACAACTTTACATGAAAAAATCCACGAGATGTTTACATGTTTACGCTCAGGAGAGAACAGCAAAACTACTTACCTTCTTGTGGAACATCTTGGTCTTCGAGAAACGGACAACACCATTTCCCAAATCATAATTCCTCGGTTTGCCAACTTTCTTGGTCTTGGCGACGCCACCAGCGGGCGCCGCGGCGGGCTTAGCCGCCGCCTTAGGTTGTGGGGGCGCCATCACAATCTGCAACCGTCAGAACAACCTCAAAAACAATCCACCACCTGACTTGGGAGGTTATGTCTCGATTGTTTTGGAATAAATTCTTCCAACAAGTGATCCAGGCGTTTCTTTTTATCACGGCTCTGTACGAGATTTTCACATAAATAAGGTGTCACATATAATTTTGTAGATACACTGGATATACACAATCACTTCAGCGAAAGTCAAACTTTATCCTGACAAAAAATGTTTTGGAGGACGAGTTTTATTGAAATATTGCACAGTTTCACTTGTTAGAAGAATGTATTTTGGTAATTGTACGGAATAATGTAAAAATTTGGCGAGCTTTCAGGTATTATTTTGGATTTATTTTCTACAAAAATACAGCTCTCCAACTCACATTCAAACCGGGTTCAAGAAAAAGAAATTGTTGTAGACGTTTTTGTCTATGGTTATGTTCGTCAAAAAATCAGCCAATGACGTGTGACAGCTTGATCAGTTTGACTCCTTTTATTTCAGACATGAAACAGATAATAAAATAACACATTTGCAATGAAACTATGAAAATAATTTAACTACAACAAACGAAGGTTTTTTACGTACGGGACGGGTCCGATTACAGATGGTGGTGGCAATTCGGTTGGTTCATTTCTAAAAATTAGGAATTGTCTAAAATACATTTTAGTTAGTCATAGCATTTGTAAAACCTAATCGGTTGGTACCATCTAACTAAATTAAGAACGCTTAATTAAATCAGGATAAGTTAGTAACAGCAGAATACCAAGTTTCATTTGACACTTCTAAACCTAATTTTAGCTAAAATTTGTTATGTTGGTGCCAACAGAATTGAGGCCATTATCTATGTCAACTGATGTATTGTATTGTATGCGTTAGCATCCTATAGTTTGTGTATTGTATCAACCAAGTTTTCATCGATATATTTTTATTATATTCCCCGCAGGCACGCACTGTTAAAATTTGTCTATGGTTGAAATTTCTGCACGAACAAAACTCTGCCAAAATTGACAATATGAAAAAAAGGGTCAGTCACGTCAAGTCAAGTCAAATGAAAAAACATTCAGCAGTATTGAAAAATGGCTTCTCTGAGGAGCCCGTCTTCGCCGTCCGACGGCTATAAAAGGTTCAGTGATGATTTTGCAAACACCAGCATCAACAATTACGGCTCAAACGTCACAAGTAAACGAAAAGCTATGATTTTTATAACGCACTGTAGCCGCTCAATTTTCTGTACGCTTTAATTGTCTAACAATACATTTTTGTGTTCCATATAACATTTTGTTTTAATTTCTCACCTGTTATATTGCATTATTGCTCTTCTCATAGTCTTCTGAGCTGCTAGATCAATTAATTGTCCCACATGTTATAATTTGGCGGAATGACGCAGGCTATGAGTCATAGTTCTCGTAAACTAACCAGCCAGCATACATAACCGCCTACATGTATATAATAAACATTCAGATCGCTCATCCCTATCCAGTAGTAGTCAGCCTAAGCTTTATTAGAAATACCTACTGCAAAATTTGTTTTGCATGTTTATAGCTTGCATGGTAACCAAAAATAGCACCATTTTATTGTATTTTCCAATGTTCAATGATTTTATAGGAAGGTATCTACAACTAATGTTTAGTAAATAGTGATAAGACTATTAAGAATGAGTCCTTGATTCCCCCCGTCTCTTATCTAGTTTGATCTAGTTAGTGTCACACATGCGGTCACCCTATAATCAGTTTGATGCAGCCTATACATTAATAATCTATAACAAGACCTATCTCAAAGTCTGGTTCCTGAATGATTCTTAGGTTATTGGTTGGGATACAAAAAACCTGTGTACAATAATAGTAATAAATACTTATTTTACCTACTTATAACAACTCAATAGAACCTAGAGTGTAATATTTAGAATCTTATAAGAATCTTGTTAGGTTCTTTTTTTTAATACCTAACAATAATATTGCCTTGGTGCCTCCTTTGTTAAAAGTCTGTCCAGAAGACCTTTGGCCTATAAATTACTTCTATCACTTGATTGGCCAAAAACTTTTTTTATTATAGATGTGAACTTGCTTATTTATTACTAAAGCAAGGTACATTGTAAATTCACTTCTAGATAAATAGATAAGTACTTTACAAGATCCTCACACTGCTATCAGTGTTATCTTGACAGATTGGCTATCAGACAGGGGTACTCAACGCTTGGATCAAAGTAATGTTAACAGTAAGAACAGAATTAGCCTTATTTATTTTTCAATTGAGAGCAGCTTGGTTTTTCACATTCCTAGTGCATCCGTTAGGAACTAGGAAACTGTTTTACAATCACCTAGGTAGAAGCTACCTTAACTTATTAATGCAACTAATTTCAACTTACCTGTTTATATTATATTTTGTGCTTTTTTAACATAGATGTAAGAGTAAGTTTATCTGTAGGTATTTGTTAACAGTTTGCACCAGGAAGGAAGCTCGACAAGTACGGCGTAATGTCTTTTAAATAGATCGCCAGTATGTACCTAGCTACATACTCTGCTTAATACTTACGTAAATCTGTTATCAACCCTATGAAAGAT
The DNA here is from genome assembly GCA_948098915.1 of Lampropteryx suffumata. Lineage (NCBI taxonomy): Eukaryota > Metazoa > Arthropoda > Insecta > Lepidoptera > Geometridae > Lampropteryx > Lampropteryx suffumata. The sequence goes on along the minus strand of OX402562.1, from coordinate 17,329,441 downwards.
AAACATCTAAGTCAAAAAAAATATACAAACACAGGCTAGGTCAAGGGTACCTCACTGGCCCATGGAATTAGGTAAGTACCTACCAACAAACTGATTCTACCATCTACTACTAGATTTTCCTATGGACGAGCGCGCCAAAGCGTTCGTTGTATAGGTACCTAGCTAACTTATTCGCAACTTGCGAGGTATCTGTAAGTACCTGAATCTGTGACCAAAGAAAGGTGCAGTGTCATTTTTTTCTAAGCGCATTCCGTGCTTCGGAGGGCTCATTATTGTCTATTCCAGCATTTCAAAACTTAACCACGACGATGTAAGCTGTCGGCGGCCTTTTAACTCTGTTGGCTACGAACATAGTACTTACTACCCTCTAATATGCTCTGCCCTTGTCATTCTAATACCAAAGATTTAAAAATTCATTAGCTGTTTTCATTATTCATTCATTGTGCTGTTTTCATTTTCATTATTTATTCTGTGTGTTTATAAGATAGACCCTTAGTAGGTATAATGGGTTACAATAATTTTATTTAATTAAATGGATAATAATTTGTAAATATTACTTGAAGGGGTAATTGAATGTAATTTTATAAAATATTTCAAGATGATACAAAATAGCACCGAAGCGTTATCGTATCTGGTAAAATGTTGCGTATCTCTGTAATTCTGCTAAAATGCCACTCTACCCTACATTTTCGTGAGTGCTGAATAAAAATGCTCTTCTACATTTTTAAAACAAAGTGAATCCAAAAATGTCTAAACTCAAGTTAAGTGACATAGTTTATTATTCAATAAGAGATCAATGGTGCAGGCTAAAGTCATGTGAGTTGAACGACCTACTCTATTCTATTCGGAAATAGTTTTTTTTGATAAGATCATTCTAACCTCGCTTTAAACCGAATTAAACTATCTGCATACTAGGGTGGGTCACTGGAGAGGCGTAAATATTTAAGACTGACCTATAATAGTAGGTACGGTACGAGTGATCGGAACCTTTTTTAAACTTTCGTGATCAGAATTCATGTTGTAGTTAACGGGTATTTTTCTCGTAGGTAGATAACCTAGGTATAACTCTTTTTGTTATTACTCGGCGGCGGCAACTCCCTAAGCATCCAATCAGTACCCGTATACGGTTATGTTACAATAGGTAACCGTAATTCGAACTAACTGGATGCTTAGGGAGTTGCGGCTGAGTAGGTAAACAATAAAAATGGGAATCATTTAAAAGGTAATACGCGATACCCGTTAACTACAAAACAATATGGTAAATACCATATCAGTTACACTGAAATTTCATGAATTTAAATTTGTAGGTAGCTAGACGAGTTTTATTTGCCTGATTCTTGAGAGGAATCGTCGCCTAAAATCACAGCATTTATGACTAATCAAAGTCCTTGAGTTTGTATTGACTATTTACTATTACCCGTATAATGAAATGAGACTGCCGATGCCGTTATGCACAACAAGGCGACCGTTGAATATTGATTTGATTTTGTACAGCTAGCGCACGCCCGCTTTTGTATTTATCTAGGTAAGTCAGGTGCTTTATGTTTTTGGAATGAATTTATAACTACAGAGTAAATGACCAATCAATAGATACCTAATAAATATAGCTGCACTATACAATAACCTACATTAGTGTGCCGACTCAGCCTGATATTTACCGCGTCTGCGACCTCGCTCGTCCCCTTTCTAAATAACAATAGCTTTAGGTAGGTATTCGCCACGCCGCATTATGTTGATACTACCTACTTATCTTAGATGTACCTATACCCTACCAGAGCAACTAGGTTATTAGGTATTAATCTAACTACCATACCTGCGGGCCTAGCACGGCACGAGGAGAAATAGTCTTTCCCCCGTTTTTATCCACCTGTGGTGGACAGGTGGTGGTGTATTTCCACTGACAGGTGGATAAAAAGGTGGAAAGACTATTTCTCCTCGTGCCGTGCTAGGCCCGCAGCGATGGGTATAAAATACTTACTTCTTCTTCCTTTAATGGCGTCTATGTCGATGACAAATTTACAAATGTCAAGTGATTTGGTTTTGTATTTTCTCAATTCAATTTAATTCAATTCGTTTAATTTAGACAAGGTTTAATATCATTTGTTAGTAACGATACATTATACATAATTAAAAATAAGATTCGGTTTAGTACATACCTACATAATGTCAATAAATTACAAATAAACAAAATCAAATGTCATAACAACAATAATAATAATAATTACACTACAGTAATAATGGCTACTTAATATAAATTATCATCACAAAGTCGCTGTTGATAGTTATTTGGTCTGTTCTAAACGTCATCACGAAATGACAGTCTAGAATTTTCTTGGATTCCTCGTCGTAATTACAAAACAATATAATAAATACACTTATAAATCAATTGTCTGCACTTCAGCTAACGAGTCACAATTTATCGATTTAAACTCCGCTAAGATTACCTAATAAAATATATAAAAGCACGAGAAAAACTAATTATTGTATAAGCTAAATTACTTTTTAAAAATGTCAAACGAACTATTGTTGGGTTACATATTGGGTTATCGCAATGCGTGCTGCGTGTAACAAAACCTCACCACTCTACAATGTCAGCAAGAAGCTTCAGTTGTGCTTTAGGGAACTTTCAATCCACATAATTATGTCCTAGAGCAGCGTTAGAACTCTTCTGACGGTAATAATCCGTAGCTGACTCAAATGCCTACGAACTACATATAACAAATATATAAACAAAAACGTACGCTAAGCTCACACTTCCTTGTAGCAAATTGCACTAATATTGTTCCAGCTTAATTTCGTCTTAGTCTATGTCTAGTTTACATGAAATGTTCTGTAAGGTAGGTAACTGAGAAAGGCCAATCAAATTAAACACGACGGTCGGCCTTGATGTTTGACCGAGCACGGTCTCATCGGCGCGTTTGTTTGGGTAGTTTAGGTAGGTAGACGATAACTTGCAAACCGTTGTTGCCACCTATTTTGACGTGATAGCGTCTTCTAAATCGATAAACGCCGGCTGCACTCACGAAAAATTGTCACATTCCGCCTGAACCGAGCGTGCAAGCGAGAGGGACAAGCGATAGAGAGGCACGATCGGCCTAAGCGTTCGGCTTGTGACGCATCTTAGTAGGTTAAAAGTATGCAATTTTGCATCAATGTGTTCTTACAACGTTATCACGTAAAATGATCGTCCTTAAACCGACTTTACAGACAACCATTTTTTTTAAGAAACTTCATTGTTCTTCGAAACTTCAAAACCGGGCGTCACCTGAATCTATTGTTTCGCTGGACTAACAACAATTTCTTAAAATACGATTGACCGTAGTTTATTTGCAAGTCTGCGTTAGAGTAACACTTTTAATTAAACTTCTTAATTTACTAAATTGATGTGTGGTTGGCGTGTTTGAGCTCATTGTAATCGCCATGTAAATTAGTGCTGATTATAACTACGGAAAATTTTATAAAAAAAATATTAATAAGTATAAATAAAGTAAAAATAAATAATGAGTTAAACTACTATTAAAAAATAAAATACATTAATTTGAATTTTGGTGTAAGGAAAATAAGATCGTTTGTATTTCACTAAAATACAACCAGTATGTACCTGTTTATTTAGTCTGTGGAAGTAGGTAGGTACGGAAACCTACGGAACCTTCATACAATAACGAAATATCCTACCATGAGCAAAAACTTTAAAATCATGAAATTAGGTTATAGTTACAAATATTTTTATAAACTTAAGCGAAGTTTAAAAAACTTTAGTTTTCTAGAGTTAATTTCCGGTTTTATTAGTTCCTAGTTTATGTGTTTTTATTGAAATGAAGCTAGAGTTATTGACTCGGGTGAGAATAATTGGAATAAAAGCTTTGTGTTTCTTTTAGTCCAGGATCCCTGGTCCATTTTTGCTTTTGATTACTATCAAGCTAATTTTCCGTGAGTAGCTTCATTTGGATGAGACGCCCAACAATTTCTTGTACTAAACTCTCTATCGTGGTAGCTAACAGAGGAAGCAAGGATAAAATATGTCGATTTTATGATCATCAAATATTTATTACTAAATGTTTTTTTTTATTAAATCTCAAGTTATTTATCTAAATTATTCGAAAAAATATTTGTCCTACAAAATCTATGGTTTGATCAATGAGTCCCTCCTTCCAACATGTATCGATAACGAGGTCATCATAAATGATTACTAACCAGCTGATTATATTATTTTTACTTAGTTAATATTTATATAATTTAACAGTCATATTGTCCTACAAATTGCGTGGTACGTTATCCCGGTCCTACGCTCTGAAATTGGATATCAAGAATACTTTTGAGCGTAGGACCGGGATAACGTACCACGCAACGCAAAAAAAAAACAGTTAGTAATAAATATTTGAAAATCATAAAATCGACATATATTATCCTTGCTTCCTCTGTTAGCTACCACGATAGAGAGTTTCTTACAGGACATTGTTGGGCGTCTCATCAAAACGAAGCTACTCACGGAAAATTAGCTTGATAGTAATCAAAAGCAAAAATGGACCATGGATCCTGGACTATTTGTGATACGAGCAAAAATAATCCGTTTTTTAAAAAAACGGATTATTTTTGCTCGTAAAATTAAAGTTTTTTAAACTTACGCGATCAGAACACATTGTTATAAATATTTACGGGTATTTATCGCTTTTATTTACCTATTTTTCCCGACGTTTCGACAGTTTCAGTACTCCAGTCATCCCGTGACCACGACAGAGTGTAAACCTGTCGAAACGTCGGGGAAAAATAGGTAAATAAACGCGATAAATACCCGTAAATATTTATAATAACATGACATAAGTTCATGTTTTCCTATTTAAAATCGCACTGAGTAAACTAAAGTGAACTATAACAAAATAAGCATGAGCTTCAACAATACTTTCATCTTTGTTTAACTTAGTCGTTTCAATATAACAAAAGGAAAATGTTCTCGCGATCGTAATCTCTGGACTCAGTAGACAGTCATAAAATTTTCAGTTCTAAGATGTCTAAAGAGTGTAACGAGAGTACGTTTTAAAAACGAAAACGAAAACCGACTTCATTTAAATTTGAGTCCATAAAAATATAACCGAATTGAGAACCTCCTCCTTTTTTTGACGTCGGTTGTTAACACACTGGAAAGTTACAAGAAAGCAAAATTTTTGCTGTTTTGATTTTAAAACCAAACTACTGAACCGATTTTGATGAAATTTATATAGGACCAATCAGGAACTAGGTATATTAGATATATTAGATTTTATACGCTTTATATTAGCTTCACTTGTATGTATGTTTGTATGTTTGTAACCGACTCCTTAGGACGCGATTTTGACCCACTTTAAACGGCCAGATTTCATTCAAATTTTGCACACCTATCAAAGACCGATGACAATGCAATAATTCGAATAAAAATTATAAAAAAAAATCGATTATCTTAAAACTAAAAAGTAGAAAATAAATAATAGTTTAAATAAACTAAAAAACACGCTTTTTATAGAAAACCAAACTAAAAAATAGAAAATAAATTGTAATAAATGTTAGTAAGAAAAAAATGTTTTATTTAAAAAAAAGCGTGGGGTGCTTTTTAAGATATTATCGAAATGATAATCCTTCTTCTCATATCTGTCAATGAAATATTTATAACTATAACACTATGCACCCTACGCTTTTTTTTAAATAAAACATTTTTTTCTTACTTACAGTTACAATTTATTTTCTATTTTTTAGTTTGGTTTTCTATATAAAGCGTGTTTTTTAGTTTTTTTTAACTATTAATTATTTATAATCGAATCGGTTCATATATGACCGAGTAACAAGATAACAAACATATAATATGTTACAGCAACGCGTGGCCTGGTCAGCTAGTATATAATAGGTTGGGGAAAAAGTGTCTTCGCATTTTTTAAGAAAATTCAAAACATTTTTTAATATACTTTATTTACATTTATCTAAAGTATGTAGGTACCATTTTGTTCTATAACTTTTTGCCATCTTGTACATGATCCCATTGCTATAGAAATTTTGGGACTTCGATCAAAATACCGCGGGAAGTGGTTTTGGCAGTCCTCTCGTAATGTTAACCTGACACTGCCTAAAGAATTCTGAAGAGACCGAAACAAGTGGAAATCTGAAGGTGCAAGGTCAGGACTATACGGCGGATGCATTAACACCTCCCAGCAAAACTCTCTTAATTTTTGCTGAGTGGCTAAAGATGTGTGAGGTCTAGCTTTATCATGATGAAAAACCACACCCCTTCTGTTGATTGTTTCCGGCCGCTTACTCTCAACTTCTTGCCTTAATCTCATCAGTTGTTCGCAGTAGAGTTCAGAATCGATGGTCCTGCCTAGTGGTAACAGGTCATAATGAATAATGCCCTTCTAATCCCACCACACACACAGCATCACCTTGTTGCGAGTTAACCCGGATTTCGCCACAGTCTGTGAAGCCTGATCGGCCTTTGACCACGACCTTTTTCGCACGTTCTTGTCGTACGTGATGCACTTTTCATCACCAGTTATCATTCAAAAATGGTTCGGTTTCATTACGTCGTAATAAAGAATCACAAATGAGTACACGGTTCATTAGGTTTCTTTCAGTGAGCTCGTGAGGTACCTACCCAAATATCGAGCTTTTTTGTGTACCCAGTTTCTTTCAAATGCGCCAAAACTGTTTTGTGGTAAATTTTCAGTTCTTCAGCTACGTCGTAACTACTGATATGCCGATCTTGCTCCACTTTTTCAAAAATGGCATCCATTTTATCCGTAATAGGGCAACCAGAGCGACGTGCATCTTTGACATCAAAATTTCCGGATTGAAAACGCTTAAACCAAATTTGTGCTACTCTCACAGACACTGCACTAGGTCCATAAACATTGCAAATTTTTTTCGAGGCTTGCGTTGCATTTTTACCTTTAGTAAAATTTTAAAATGTATCGAATTTCTTCATTAGATTCACTCATCTTGACAGTACGAAAAACAAATAAAAATCACACATTTTCCTAATTTGAATTTGGAATTATGTTCTTTTAAATTTAAACTTTTAATGATACCAAAACCAGCCAGAAACAAATATTATAGCCAAAGAGATTTTATTACAAGTTCATGCATACTATAATTCGAAAAGACTTTTTCCCCAATATTAATTTTAATTACTTAATTGATTAATTTATTTTGTGGGTAATGTGTATTTTTGCTTTATTTGGTATTTATTATTTATTCAATTATTTGACTAATTCTTTCTACAAAATAGGTTAAAATAGTTGACATCTGAAATCTAATTAATAAGTGTAAGTGGTATTATAAATAAGTAGAACGGTCTGGTTCTAATTATTTATAATAAATAAATAAAAAAAAAAACAAATTGTGAATTTCCTCCTTTTATGAAGTCTGTTAACAAACACAAAATAACAACTAGTCAGAGGCCCTACCAAATCTATATATATATATAAGGCGATGTGTGTATGTATGTTCCCCATAGACTCCGAAACTGCGGGGTGATCCTGTGAAGCTCGGTAACGATCGGATCAACAGATTTGGTTTTGTTTTTTTTCATCAATCAAAGGTATGGATAAAGATTGTATCTTAGGAACGGACATAGGCTACTTTTTATGTATGTACCTAGGTACTATACGTGCGAAGCCGCTGGCAGAAGCTAGCATTCAATATAACCCTACCTACGATTGAGTTGCTAACTTGCTAAGACACAATGATGTTATACTTGCCTTCTATTATTGATTGAGTTATATATATATATATTTCCAACCCCTTAACCAACACGTGACATGACTTCGACTAACCCACGAGCCTTGAGCGAATGCAAGGTCAGCGTGGCGTCGTCTGTCCTACGGTCGTGAAGCCGAGGGAAAGCCTAAATGATAGAAGGGTATCGTCACGTTTTAAAACATAGCTCACAAACATAATTGTATAATTTAAAAAAAAATATTAGCATTCTGCACTCCTTCCGCGCAATGTGCGTAAAAAGGAGTACTAAGTTTTTGCTTCACGTATTCCGTTCGGTTTGTTAGGTTTTGACAGTTGTCATTGTGTGTGCATTAAGTGGTAGATCCCATACAATATTACCAACTTATTTAGATTTTAATTTATTTTAATTTTTTTAATATTTTGACTGTTCTAAACAACCCCAGTACTGAGGCGAACGAAATAAAAAAGTTTTCAAATCGGTCAAGCCATTATCATGTTTTTGCTAGACAAACGCACTGTCATTGATTTATATATATACTTGCAAACCGCCCCGGCTCCGCACGGTTGAATATATACCTATACCTTTCTAATGAATCACTCCGTTCAGTGGTGAAAACCGTATGAAAATCCGTTTGGTAGTTTGAGCTTATCGCGTTCAGACAGACAGACAGATGCAACGGGGAGGCTTTCTTTTATACCTAAAGTAATAACGTAATACTAATTATATTACTTTCAACCCGCGTTGTACGTCGATAATAAGTAGCCTATAATATGTTCATCCATGGTTACTTCTATATTTATACCGTGGTTCATCCAAATAGTTTAATTTTAATTTTTTTTTAATTTATGTTATTATTTATTTAGGTTATTATTTATTTATTACTAGCTGTACCCGGCATGCGTTGCAATGCCACAAATTTTCTCACCGTTTAAACCTTCCCTGGACTTCGACAAATAATTCAAAACCAAAATCAGTCCAGCCGTTCTCGAGTTTTAGCGAGACTAACGAACAGCAATTGATTTTTATTATATAGACTATCTGACCCGGCAAACTTTGTACCGCCTCAGAACCAATAAATAAAAAAGCAAGCATTTTTTTCATATTTACTCACTTTTTAAACCTTCCCTGGACTACGACAAACATTTCAACACCAAAATCAGCCAAATCAGTCCAGCCGTTCTCGGGTTTTGGCGAGACTAACGAACAGCAATTGATTTTTATTATATAGATTTAACATTATTAGTGACAAAATGATACACTTCTGCATGACAATTACGGTGTGCCAACATTCAGTATACATACTTAATGGACTTTCTATTATGATAAACAGATACTAAACCTAAGGATTAAAAATAAAAATAGTTATTATTGAATAATTGATTAACACCCAAACATCCTTTTTTTATTATCGATAAACCTACGTTTGACCACGATCTCGCCTGATGTAAGCGACGATGTGGCCGACGATGGAGCACGCAAGTCTAGAAGACGCCTATTTACTCGAGACTTGAAGAGACCTAGATTGTAGTTTTCAGGAAAGACAGACGACGGCAAAGCATTCCAATCCTTGGCTGTACGCATTATAAATGTGGAAGCAAAGCGCTTTGTTCGTAGGGGTGGTAGGCTGCGACAAGGTAGGTATGGATGGTATTGAACGGTACGTCTGCTTGTTCTGTTGTGAAAAGGACAAGCAGACAAATTTCAACATCTACAATTAGTAGAATAGAATAGAAAGAAATAATTGAGTTCAATTGACACTATAGAGTAGAAATCTTTTTCTTCTTCCTATCTTGTTATTCCACTAGTTATTTCAACTAGTCAGTTTAGTGAAAAGGTTAAAGTGCCCTTCAGAGGCTCTTTTCGGCTCCTTGGCACATGTCTTCGAACTTAGGTACTACGACATGCATGGTTTCTTCAAAATGTTTTTTGTTCAGAACAAAATGGAATACAGGGACAATGATAACATACATTACCTACCTACTTAAAGTGAAGGCAAGTAGGTGAGTACATAAACAAAATAAAATAAAAAATCGGGTTATACTCCGGCAGTGCCGACAGAAGTGAAAACTTATTTTGGCGCGTTAGAGTTTAGTAATAAATCACTTCAAAATCAGTAATTATGGCGACTGCCAATCAAATACTGAATGAACACAGATGATGCAATATTTTTTGTTCAGAATGTAGATAATATATCAAAGAACCTAACTCAGTAAACTTCTCCATACAAAAGTAGACTGTAAACATGTGAATTATGGTTTATAATCAAATGTGGCGAGCGCGGCAGCCGGCTGCGTCTATATCAAAGAACCTAACTCAGTAAATTTATCCATACAAAAGTAGACTGTAAACATGTGAATTAAGGTTTATAATCAAATGGGGCGAGCGCGGCAGCAGCCTCCGTCTAGCCCCAGACGGTAAAGGTGTCGCGAATCCAGAGGTTTTACCTCATCTAAAAATATGCGTACCGCGCTAAAAGAAGTTTTCACTTCAAAAAAACAAAAAGAATAGTTTGCCAATTGTATCTACCTATTCGGTAACTACCTAGAATCTATGAATCCATTTTCTTACGATGTGAAAATGCTTTACGCATGCCTCCCAATTCGAGGAGGTCATTTCGCGCTCTCCGCCAGTATGACTGGTAGTTACCGACTAAAAACCAAACGAACTTCCCTCTCACCTTAAAGCTAGTATCCAAGTCATCATCTGATGAGTTCGGGTCTGCATCAGCGCTCGACAGTGTCACGGGGTCTCGGTTGAATTCTACCGCGGGAACCTACTAACACTAGACCAACCTCTGCTTGCATTACCAATCCATAAAAAAAAGTAGCCTATTAAACTAATCCAGGTCACTGCCTACATTTAGTATAAGTTTCATCTAAATCTGCCCAGAGACAGCTACGTCAGACGTTGCTGCGAGATCAAACCATATACAAACATAGATACATGTTATACTTTCGATTTGAATATTTGACTGATGTTGTTTATATTAGTTAACTGGTATTTATATTACCGAAACGTCGGGAATAAATTAAACGGTAGGTAATACGCAATAATAATCCTTTAACTACTAAATTTCTTATTTTTCTTTGAATTCTGATCGCAAAAGATTAAAAAATACAATTTGGCTGATATCAATGAATCACTGGTTTTATTGGTTTACTATTGTTTACATCAAATTCCGTAAACAATAGTCACTTCTATATAAGCTGACAAACTGAAACGTGTAATACACTTTCGCTTTTTAGTTTATAAAACGTAATCATTTTCTTAACAAATTGTCACTTCTAAATAAATAAATAACCTAATAAAACTGACGTGAGAATAAATATTGCACATAACTAACGCGTTATCTTGACGAGGTGAAATGTTTTCTTAGGCTTACTAACATTACTCAGTTAAGGTTTGTTGAAGTTGTAGCATGAGCACAACTGGAACGAAATTAATTTTGATTAGCTGATAATCGACGCGAAAATTTTAATGGATCAAGTTCCAAGATCAGTGGAGAAAGTTCGAGAAAATGTGTTTTATATTGAACCTATAGGTAGGTATATTCTCATTTCGTATCTTTGTTACATCCTATTTGACCAGTAGGTAGCCACATCTACGGCATTATCCGAGCAGGACACCAGATCACCCATAGTGCATGGGTTGGGGCTAGATGGACACACAAGTAAGTGTGACATGGAATGCACCTGGGTACCACAATGACACCGCGTGTCGTTTTCATTAATCATGCCCCATTTGCCAAGGTTACTCCTACAACGCCCTGTACAACCTGTACTCGCATTCTGTTGAGGCACTTCACACTGGCCGCGGGAGTTCATGCCCAGGGGTAAGCTTCTCTTCAGGGGTAATGTATTGCTATATTGTTATGAGACTTGTCTCTCTTTGTTATTGAGCATTGTGGCTGAGACTCCTCAGCATTTTCTGGATATGTGAGTCCGTTTGGAGCTGTAGTTGGCTTGACATAGTGTTTTATTCGTCGGGATTTGCAGTTATTTGAACTTGCTCAGGCATTTGATGATCATACAATTATCATGATGCGACCGCAAGTCGTGAAGGACAATGAATATGTTCCAAAATGTATAGAAGCATCGCTACTCAAAACCGTTAGATTGTAAGGGATTTCGGGGTAATAAAATTTAGGCAACACCAAAGTACAATTGCATCAATTTTAAGGTAGGTAAGTATTAGAATTTAATTCTTTTTTGTAGCCAGGGAAAAATAAACACAACTTTTCCTATGCGAGTGAAACAGTGTGTAAAATATTATAAATTAATATTAATGATGTGAGTACCGTGCCTACTCGTCCGTTGCAGTGTGAATACCGGCATTGTGTTGGTCAGTGGTTTTGTGTTACAATGGACATTTCTATGGAACCAACTATTACAGGTAACGTGTTATGTAGGTAAATTACTTATACTAACTTAAGTACAAATGATTGCGATAAATAAGGTACTTGCCTAGCTAAATTATAACATCTTTGAGAAAAGGATTGGCCGTAAACTTAAGGTTAATTATTATAACCTATTGCTTCAAAACGACAGTGGTTTATCAATGGCGCTGCAAAAAAAATACAAAGATCAGGTAAGCAACGTAGGAGAGTATAATAGTTGTAAAAGCAAGACCAAGTCAAATTTCTATCTAGATTCTTTTTGGACTTGGGCGAGCCAGAACAGACTGTTAAATTTTTTAAATAATATATAACTACTAGCGACCCGCCCCGACTTCGCACGGGTACGGCTGATATTAATAATTATACTACAGAATGGTTATCCCTAAGAGATAGACATATACCATCGCGGACTTTTTTGTAAACCTTTTTAAGGTGTACAATACTGTAGTACATTATTTTGATCTATCTCGTAGGGTTCAGCCAGCGTTTGCAATGTAAGCGCAAAAAAATAAGTTTATTTACGACACCACATTAGAACCCTCTAAAATTATCAATGCTTCTCTACTATATTATGCATGTCTTATACATATAAACCTTCCTCTTGAATTAATCTATCTATTAAAAAAACCGCATCGAAATCCGTTGCATAGTTTTAAAGATCTAAGCAACATCGGGACAGACAGACAGCGGGAGGCGACTTTGTTTTATACTATGTAATCATTAAATACGTTCTTAATGTATATACTTTCATATGCATTTATTAAAAAGCTGTTATTTTGACATTACAAACTGACACTTGACACATTTTATTGATTTGTAGGAAGGAATATTAAAGTAGGAATATTATAGGTACATAAACCAGTTTTGAATTTGGAAGTGATTAATTAACAATAATTGGACCCTAAGAGTTTCATATGCTGCAAAATTTTTATTTTAGCATCGACGCCATTGTTATTTTATGCTAAATGCTTAGCACTTTAGCAGTATTGCTTCAATTATCTAATTGGTCTACCTAAGCAACATAAAGCTTCACTCAAAGTACCTACCTAGATTATAAATAGCGCTTATTTTATAAAATTATAAATAGTATGAGGGTTAACATTTTGATAAACACGGGCTTTACTCACGGGCTTGCTTTTTTTATTATTTAGTCGATGGAGGCACCGACACTGTTTCGATTCATCTATCATCATCTTCATCATGGGTGAGTTTGATCCGCGGTCCGCTCGTTGCCGCTCGAGTTCAAGGTTCGCACCTGATTGATGAAGATTCTCATCGACTAAATAATACGTAGGTAAAGCCCGTGTAGGTATATCAAAATGTATAGTACAACTCACGAAAGTTTTGTAAGTGAAATAGTATGAGGGTAGTTTTACCTATGCCCATCGTGCTGATCTAACCTGCCGACAGACGGGCACTAGAGGTCGTGTCATAAAACTTAGCAAACAAAACCACGTTGGTAATTAAAGTACTTGACCTAGTTACTCCCCCTCGGTCGACGCACGTGTTGTTCTTATAAATTATTCTGTGATCTGCTGGCAATTCTTGGAGCTTACTTACCTATTATTATCAGTCAAGGGTAAGTTATGTTATGCACAAGTCGTGCTTTGTATATTTTGCGAGCTACATCAATGAATAAGTAAATTACGTTTAATTACACATGGAAGTAAATTACAACTCTATATTCATTTTGAAATAATTACAGAAATGTACAGAATAATATAAAATACGTGTGATACAGTTGAGCTATCTAAGGACCGCTTGAAACTATCAATAGATAGCTCAACTGATCCAGATCACTGCCAGAGGGCAGCGTCCCCATGACACTGGCGGTATTGCCACGTTGAATGACAATGCTAATACGCTGGGTCAGATAGAAGCCAGCTCTTGGGTCACGCGATGTTAATACCAGACGCCGTGAAATAACTTTGAAAACGCGATAGACTTCTGTTCTATTTTAGAGTCGAGACCCCCTAGGAGGTCTCGATTCTAAAAGGCTCAAATATGTAGACCCTATCAAGACCGCAAATAAGCCGGTATTGCTACATAAATATTATTATGATAAATAATATAATACAGCCATCTGGATGACGTCTTGATTCTGGACTGACGCCTTGTCAAAACGATGTTATATCGGGACAATTATCGTCCTGGTTTATTGAAAACAGTTTGCCGAATATACGCCCAGCTCTCTCCTTGCCTTCGAAGGATAGGAAAACATAAAACGTATTACCAAAATGTGCTAACCAAGAGTTGAATTTTAATCATAATTTTGAGTTATGATGAACCTATATAATTATTTTGTCCTCGAGTGATTTAGGCACAACGGTCTATGGCACAATTAGGGTTATCTATTGAGTTCGAAAGGCTCGTGGGATTGAGGGGATATTATTTATTTATTAGGCATCACCAACAGTAAGTACACATAACAAACATATGAATCTTATATATATACAACTAGCTGGTGCCCGCGACTTCGTCTGCGCAGGAATAATACTTCATGTAATTCTAACGGTTTTCGCAGCGCACGCCAAAATATCTCGCAGATTTTTTTCCTACCTACTTTACACTTATCGTTATATTTTGGTCAATATACACAATATATCCATAAATTATAGCCTATGTGTTATTCTGATGTATAAACTATACTATTGTAAAGTTTCATTAAAATCCACTCAGTAGTTTTTGCGTGAAAGAGTAACAAACATACATACAAACTTTCACGTTTATAATATTAGTGAGGATAAGGGTAACATTTTATGGTATATGCACCAATTACATGCATATCATTGTTATGCACAAAACTAAGGTAACTAACTAAGAAGGCTTTAATAACGATCTGGGGCTTTATTTCCCCTCGGTCAGAGCTCTCTGGAGACTCTTGAGCGTCTGTTAGCAGAAAGTTAGTGAATACGGGTTGATAGGGAGGTACAACTGTAAAAAAGTGAAATGTAAGATGATTAGGTGTATGATTTTGAGGAGAAAACACGAAGCGTGGGCTTATACTTCGGTTTCAAAGGTAGTCTTTTGAAGAATGCTTATTATAATATAAATGACTATATCGAATCTTCTGCTCTGTTCCGAGTACCTAACCAGCATCATGTCTGAACCATCACAAGTTGACATCATATACACCGACTATAGTAAGTGTTTTGATCGTATTGACCACCTCATCTTATTAAAAAAGCTCCAAGAAATGGGAATTCAAGGCAACCTCTTCAGATGGTTCACTTCTTATGTCGACAATAGGTGCTAAACGGTCGTATTGAATGGATACTCATCTTCGTCCATGTATATTCCCTCAGGAGTTCCTCAGGGCTCCTTATTAGGTCCCCTGCTTTTTACGTTGTTCGTAAATGATATCTCTTCCTGCTTTCATCACTCTAAAATACTTCTATATGCTGATGACATGAAAATTCTATCTCAGATAAAGTCTGTTAGTGAAGCACACCTTTTGCAGGCTGACCTCAGATTTCAAACCTATTGTACACAAAATAAGTTGGACTTAAATGTCTCTAAGTGTTACATTTGCTCGTACACGCGTAAACAGACAATAATTAAATTTGATTATGCTCTGCATAGTACACTATTAACAAGACTCGATACCATCACAGATCTAGGCATAGTCTTTGACAGTAAGCTCATCTTCAAAGACCATATTGACAATATTGTATCTAAGGCGTCCCGTGCACTTGGTTTCGTTTTCCGAATGTCCTCTGAATTCAATAGTATAAAAACATTTAAAATCCTGTACTGCGCATACGTTCGTAGTCACCTTGAATACGCTTCTCAGGTTTGGAACCCATGCTACGACATCTATATTACTAGGTTAGAGGGTATTCAAAAAAGATTTTTACGTTATTTACAGTTTCGCGCCAATACCTACCTTCCTGACTATAAGACAAGATGTCGCAAATTTCATTTCCTCCCCCTTTTTGAACGTAGATGTATCTCCGATTTGTCATACCTCATGGGCATAGCGAATGGTACAGTTGACTGTCCGGAGTTGCTAGAACTATTGGAACTGCGCACTGTGATTGGGTTAAGAAATCCTATAACTCTACACGTTCAGCATGCCAAAACGAATTATAGGCAAAATGCTTTCATAATTAGAGCATGCTCTTCGTTCAACTCTTTGGCAAAGGCAAACATTGACATTGACATTTTCAACACTCCAATAAGTAAGTTAAAGCGCATACTCAATGATAAATTCTTCTTGGTAAATCAATCGTAGTTTACTCATTATGTAATTGTTTTGTTTTATTTATTTTTTGTTTTTCAAAATCTCTTGCATTCAATGATTTTCTAGAATCCGTCGTCTGCTACTGTATTTCTACTTACTTATATTCTTTTTTTTTAACTACAAGTGGAAACTTTTAATTGGCTCTCTGTAAAATATATGCCTTGCATATATTATGTATTTCATAATTAACAATGTATCTACATAGCTGTAAGTTTTCCTAAAACGAATAAAATAAAAAAAATAAAAATAAAATATTATTGATGAGATGCATGGCCTCATGTCGCTCTGCCCTCAGACAGTTAACCGACACACTTGAAATGTATAAACTCTCTTGTATATTTCGTAGTTAAGGTAGTTATAAGATGGATCATGTAAAAAAGCGCGTGAACCAAGACGAGCTTTTTGCCAGTTCTACTCGGGCTTTTGGGTTAGGATGAATTGGCACCTAAGTTGTTAAAATTCAGTGTGATTTGACACGCGAAAGCTTGAAGTTAGTGTAAGTTGTCATATCTGAATCTTAGCTTAATATGACTAGCTACCAGAGGGTCTAACTATACAAATACATTTTGCTTAGATTTACTTCACACTAACACATTTGCATACAATCTTTCTGCAGATGTGCACGGCAGCAGAAAGTAAATCTGGTCGACACCCTCTGATTGTCAAAGTTGCAGTCCAATTAAATCCATCCAAAGCATACTTATAAAAACTTTTGAGCAAGCAGCGGACAACACAATAATAACGAAATGTAAATTTTGTGACCAGATACAAGAACAGACTCAGATGGCGGTGCGGGTGGTGACGGCACTCTCGATATGGGCAGCAGATCCTCGCTCCACACAGGGCTGCACATGTCGGAGGACGAGCATTGGGAGATGAATTACCATGAGGCTGCTATTTACTTAGAGGTATAGAAGTAAATTGTAGAGGTTGGCAAGGAGATGGGTAAATATAGACGATAATGATAGACACGGGTTGATGGTGAAGACTAGCGTAGGATTGAGGGGAAAGGCACATGAACTTCCTGGCTTCGCAATATCAGGCAATGGATGCAAATTAAGAAAGTAAGGCTAGTCGTAGACGAATTTTTTTTAATAAGATGAATACTTGAGTACCAACATTCAGTAATGGAGTAGGGTAAAGGGTCGTCCTTTTTTCGGTCCGGACAGCTATTCGAAATTATTTTAAATAAAGATTTATAAAACTCGCAACCTACACCTGAAATATTACGTGCCTTATTGATCCTTGTTTTCAGGAAGGTCTAAACAACGAAAAGTTTGACTCTCATCCGTCAAGTCCGGAAGAGCTGCCGGCGTACCTCAGGGTACATAACCCCTGGTACCACGGCCTGGACCTAGTGTCATCTTTGGTGCTGATCCTGCTGGCTTTTACTGAGGATCCCGCTGTGCCTACGTTTGAGGTAAGCTAGCGCTTGTAATGAATTTTCTTGTACCATGTGTGTACTTGTAACTTGTACCATAAAACACCCACGAACACCCACGAACAGCTTAGGTGTGTCTGTTATTAATTAATGGGAAGCTCGTTCGAAAATATACCTAAGTGATATTTAATTTACATTTCTGGTTTTAAATAAACTTTTCTCTAGCTTCCAGTTTGGGCGCATGGCTCGGTAGAGCTGATGGCGTTGACCGTGATAGGTGTGGAGCTGCATCTCAAACTCAAGTGGATCGGTTGGAGCACTATACTCAAACACAAGCGGACTATGATAAAGGTGATGATGGTGTTCCTAACGTTTCCAATAATGGTAGAGTTTATAAATCCAATCCATTTCTTTCCATTGATTTTCGTCAAAATCTATCCATTTCAATGTATCATGTTGCTATGGTAAATAATAATGGTTCTCGGATAGCGAACAAAGGAAAATAATAACAATAATGCTGTATATTTCACACAGCATCATCTGGCCCGAAAGTAAGCAGAGCTTGTGTTATGGGTACCACATGAGTCATGCATGTGGCATGACTGATATACTACTTATATACTTTTTTTGTAAATACATACATTTTATGCATAGAAATATCCAGACGAAACGAAAAGTACTTGTAGATTATACAAAAAAATGGACAAGCCTTGACCGGGCTGAGATGCAGAAAGGATCGATTCCCACCGCAGAACCAAGGGCCAAGGCCCACTGCGCCACAGATACACTTAAAAAAATATTAAGATGATGGTTAAAGATGAATCTCCAATGTACCAATGATATCGTTAGGGTTCCTTGAATCTGTAGGCTCAAGGCTGCTCAGTATGACAATCTTTAGATGAAGCTTATCTATCTAGCGGTGGACTTCTTCAGAAACCACCCAAGGAGCTTCGTTATGACTGACTTCTAACCGGGTCAAACACCTTAACGGGCTCAAAAACTACAGCGGTCCATCAGCAAGTCTTCTGTTCCAGGGTATAACGTTACTAATAATGGTGCTAGAAGCGGTGGTGGTGCTGTGCCGACAGTCATCGCACTTCCGCGTAACGCGCGCGCTGCGGCCCATCTTCCTGGTGGACACGCGGCATTGCGGTGGCGTGCGCCGGTTCATTAGACAAATACTGCAGTCACTGCCGCCGATTATTGATATGCTAGGTGAGTCTGTGACTGATCCTGATTAAATCAAAAGTTTAATGATATTTTTCTCTCCCATAAGATAAATCAGTAAATTAATCTTGAACTAGGATTAATTTAAGAACGCATGTTTGAAGATAAAAGTTTAAAGCGAATGGAAATGTTTTTCTCTTTTTATCTTTTATTCTATAATTAGAACAAATCATCCACGTACATACATATATAAAATTGTTCAAATAGTCTTTTTCCTACTAGGTGTATAGTATGAGTGAGTAAGACAGTAAGTAAATAATTGGGATATTAGTTATATATTTTTATAATCATTGAACATACGAAACTAGGATAAGAAAAATACTGCATAGGTAGCTGCATAGTAGGTAGTATTAATCAGTTACTGACGTACTGGAATCTGCCTGTACATTTACGTTGTATCAGTGTCAGATTTTTTTTTCAGGTTTACTAATGTTCTTCGTGGCGACGTATTCCCTTCTGGGATACTACTTGTTTTCCGAGCATGTAGATAACGGGCACTTCAAGACGATCAGCGATTCGTTCGTGAGCATGTTCGTTTTATTGACGACAGCCAAGTAAGTTTTTACAGTTATCAGGACAGTTGTATGCTGTTACTGTATTTAAAACTAACTTCTGTCCGGAGCTTCGCTTTCATAGTAACTAGATGTCTTATTGCTATATCTGGTCACCGTATATTGTATTTAAAATCGGTTTAGCTAGTATGTTAATTCTCAAAACAAATGTCACTAAGTAAACTTTCCAAATAATCGTAGGTATTTATTTACTTATTTATTTTTATTTATCGTTCAATTTCAGTTTCCCTGACGTCATGATGCCTTCTTATGCCAAATCAAAATGGTATGTCCTATTCTT
The DNA here is from genome assembly GCA_948098915.1 of Lampropteryx suffumata. Lineage (NCBI taxonomy): Eukaryota > Metazoa > Arthropoda > Insecta > Lepidoptera > Geometridae > Lampropteryx > Lampropteryx suffumata. Next base: position 17,309,640 of record OX402562.1, on the reverse strand, counting down.
CATCCTGTACATCATCACTGTACTCTACGTTCTAATGAACTTGGTAAGTAGTCTAAATTTATGATACATACCTGCTTATACATTTTAACTTCAACTCCCACAAGTTTCCCACATTTGTGTATAGTATTTACAATGGTTTTTACTAAATATGTCTTTTGAATCTGATTTTGCATTATTATTTATTACATCATTACAATGCTCTTCAGTATTATTCCTGTTATTTTTATCGTTAATCTTCCTAATGTTACCTCTTCTAGATGTTAGCTGTTGTATACGAAACTTTTACTCGCATAGAGCGTGAGAAATGTCGGGCCTTGCTATTGCACAGGCGACGTGCCGCGCGACACGCCTTTCGGTTGCTTGTTTCGCGTCGCGCACCGCATGCGGTGAAGCTAAGACACTTCGCTGGACTGATGCGGCATTACGCACCACATTACAGTAAGTAGCTATGTCACGAATATGGTTCGAACAACAATAAGGCCATGTTTATATTCACATATTTTTAAATAACTATATTATAAACAGTAAATGTGTTTTAAATAATAAGTACCTTGGGATTTATTATTATATCAGGTAGCAGATAGCAGAATAGGTAGCAAAAACAACTAAAAGTTTTATTGGAGTTCCACAAGGATCTCAGCTAGGTCCTTCCTTATTGCTTCTGTTTAAATTTGAACTTGTTTTTTTCAGCCAGCCTAGACGTCTACCTAATGTTCAAGCAGCTCAACACGGATCCTTCTACTGGTGGAGTAACACGCGTTGAATTCGCGAATTTATATGAAGTATTTGCGTTGCGCTGGGTCCCTCAAGCGGCTAGGGCGCCGTGGTATGCGAGATCGCCATTAGAGCCGATAGCTAGAGCAGCTGCGGCGGCTGTTAGGTGGCCTTATTTCGAGTATGTTGTATGTAAGTACTTACTCGTATCTAGTTATCTCACTAATCCTATCCTACCAATAGTAGGTGTTTACAATGAAGTTGCCGTTACATAGTACGTTCTATAGTCAGAAGTTCTATAGCCTATTATTATAATGCAAAAGTTAGTGTGAAGGATTCTATGTTTATTCTTGGACTCAATCTCGCGGAACTGAAGACACTTGGTATAGATGTAGTTAGTCACTAGGAATATAAATAGGTTACTTAAGTAGATACAACTGCGTGCCCAATGCCGCTAGAAACTAGTAAAATAGTATAAGAGGTCGATATCGTTTGTTGTTTTAAAAATTATATCACTAGATAGCAAGATTCTATTCAAGTGTTTAAGTAGATCTAATAGAAAGGGAATTTGATTAGGAATTAGAATTTAATTTGAAAGAGACTGCCACAGGAGGCTCATGCAAGCATTTATTGATTTCAGATGCAATTATAATTGGTAACGGAATTTCAATGGTGCTACGAGTGAGCGAGGCAGCTGGTGACCTGCAACATAGTGCCAAACTTCTCTGCGCGTCGTGGGACACTTGGCTATTCCTTACGTGTAAGTGTAAACCCACACGTATATAACATGACCGTGCGGTAGCTACACAGAACAGAAAAAACGATAGAAGTAGTAAGTAGGCGGGGCCCGCGTAACACCTAATATGCGGAATACCGCGCACTACAAGCTTCGCTCACTTCCGTCGTGTTTGAAGTTTGTCAGGGTAAACGTAACTCAAAAAAATCATAAAAATATATAAAATGCTTTATTGTGCTGTTCTGGAGTGCAAAAATGATAGCCAAACCAAAAATATAACAAAAGGGGGCATATCTTATCCCCGGTAAGTATTATTTTATTGTTTTAAACGGTTTTATTTATGTTTTGTTTAAAATGCAAAACCGTCAAACAAAAACAGACTATGAATCATACCGTTTAAGGTCGCGTTTCTCTTAAACCTCATCTTTCGCTATTTAATTAGGGATGTAACCCTAAAAAATTGAAGAATGTATTATCGAAAACTTCATCATGTAAATAGTTACCCCTATTAAAAGGTTTATATTATATATTCTAGGTCATTGTTTTTTTTGTTTTAATTATGACTTTATTCTAAATTATTCTAACTTTATTCTAAAGTATTTAAGCCATATGGTGTCCGGTGGTTAGTTAAGATGAAAATAACAGAAGTATTTTGAAGAAATAAACTTCTGGTTTCATTTTTCCCAAGGCACCAAACAAAAAAAATGGATTGATGCAACTCGGAAACAAAATTGGTTTCTACAAAAACAAGCATAATTTGCTCAGACCACTTTAAGGACCAAGGTTTTGTAATTAAAAAAGTGGAAACAAATACAAGGTTGACACAGCTATACAGACTTTAAAAATGTTGTTTTTTCAGGTTATTATAGTGTTTATATTCATGACGTTTTATTATAATTAATTACCTTCATTTATATTATGATTACGTAAAATCGAAATCTAATGAAACGTATTAAAAATTACAGACACTAAATTTATCAGCAGAACCTTCCTCAACGCCAAAGAAACACAAGCGTGTGATTGTGTTAAAATGAAGAAAAGCTGTTTATTTGGCCCACCACGAATATAACCTGACTTACCCATCGTATTCGTATTTTGATATCCATCAGTAGCTAGGTATAATAATGTCGATATCGATACATTCGTCTCGTATCCTTTGGCACATCACTAAGGAAGTAGCTATGTTTAGTGGCCAATCAAATAACAGCCATTGCATTATCAATTATATTTCTTATAAAAAGTCATCATGCTATTTCTATTGTTCTTTCTGTTCTGTTATTGGCAGAGAGCTGTCCAAGTGACAGCTCACAACAAAGACGTCAAAATGACACTAGTGCGTTTTGGTACTACAATACAGTATGGTTTTGTTTTTTGAACTGAGTGTCCCTTTTCCAGTGTTCCTGATAGAAGCTTTTATGCGCATGATGGCTTGTGGTCTGCCAGTCTACCTAGAAAGCGGGTGGAACGTGTTTGACCTGAGTGTGACGATACTGGCGTTGATTGGGGCTGTTATGTTGACTATAGCGCCTAAACTGTTCATTGTCGTCATTTTCAGACCACTAAGGTATGTAGCTTACTGCTTGACTTACATCTGACTAACTGTCTGATTTATCCTGTCTTAGAATACTAAAATATAACATTGTAAAAGGAATATGATCTTAATATTGCCTCACAAAAGTACTTTACTATTATACTTTATGATTATTGATAAACGTGCAGCCATACACAATATGCTCTTGATAAAGACAACTGCTTCGTTTGTTAATACAAATATACTTAATACGAATAATTGCGTTTAAATTTCAGTAAATTTCAACACCATCTAATTATCATAGCAAATAAAGTGTATTTCTCCAAACAGCAGTTTAGCCGGTGGGGCGGCGGCCGGTAAAATTTCCACTTTAAAGCTTAATATTTTTCAAACGAATATCTGTATCGAAAACCAGTTTAAGAAAACTCCTAGTATATTTAAAAGACCTTTCCAAATATATGCCACACGACGGGTAGTAAAATATAAAAAAAAACATTCTCTCTTCACATGTAAATCCCTTTTTAATGTTTTTAATTCATAACTTTGTAAGAGTCACGATGAAACTAATAGTTTTAGCATTAATCTTACAACTAATATCAAGATTAAGGGCGGACAGACAGACTGACGTAGCGAAACTAAAAGTGTTCCTTGTGGACTTAACCCTAAAAAAATAGAACGATTTTATAGAACTGACTAATGTGCATTTATCACAAATTATAAAAGATTTGAAAAGTATTGTAAATGTAGCTCTCCATGTTGAAAAGAAGTCATATTTCAACTGTAATGTTAATCAAAACATTAAAAACCCTCGTATTTTATGGAATAACATTAAACAAAACGTGGCTAATTTTAAAAACAAATCTTTGGATCTTCCTTCACATCTCAAAGATCCTAATATTATAAACAACCATTTTCTATCACTACCCGGTAACAATAATGTAAATATGGCGGATATAAAGTACTTTAAAACCCATACACATGGTCCTTCAGTCTTTAGTCTATATCCCGTCAATGAGTGTGATGTGGGTGAAATAATTAAATCTTTTTCCACTAATGCCACAGGCATTGATGGTATATCTATGGATATGATCATACTCACACTTCCGCAAACACTTCATTTGATAACTACAATAGTTAACACATCAATAAAATCGCAAAAATTTCCTTTCATAAGGAAAACAGCCATAGTCAAACCGTTACCAAAAACTAACCATCCAACCAATTTGAAAGAACTGCGTCCAATAAGTATTTTAACGTTCTTATCTAAAATTATCGAAAAAGCTATATGTATTCAGCTTACTAGTTATCTGATAGCAAATAATATATTACCTAAAAAACAATCCGGATTTAGAAAAGGTCATAGCACAGCAACAGCCTTAGATGTTGTTGACGATGTTCTGGCGGCTCAAGATATAGGGGAAGGAACTATTTTAACACTATTCGACTTTAAACGTGCTTTAGATACAATTAATACTTCTCTCCTATTATCTAAACTCACATATTATGGATATGACGAAGCTACAGTTGAATGGTTTGCGAGCTATCTCATGGGGCATTCTCAGCTAGTTGAAGTCCGAAAACCAGATGGCTCAATCTCTCAATCAATCTACTACAATGCCTGTGACTCGAGGAATCCCTCAGGGTTCCATTCTAGGACCATTACTCTTTGCTTTTTACTGCTCAGATATAATTCACAGAATTCAAAATTGCAAATACCATATTTACGCCGATGATCTACAACTCTATATATCTTTTAAGCCTAGTAATTTTAATGCAGCTATAATTGCTCTAAATCAGGATATAAGTAGACTGGTTGGTTGGTGCGAGTCCAATAGTTTGGTTCTGAACCCTGCAAAGATGAAGTTTCTCGTGCTTGGGTCGAAGAACCAAATTAATGGAATACTTTCGAATGACCTAAAGTTATTGTCAATAGAGTGTTAATAGAACGAGTTACAGAAATTCGTAACTAAGGCCTATTAATGGACAGTTCATTGCACTTTGAAAAGTACGTTCTTCAAACAGTTCGTAATTGCTTTTACAGATTATCGGTTTTGTATCGTGTTCGCGAATACCTTGATACCGATTTGCAAATCACACTTTGTGATTCGCTTATTCTATACAAGTTAACGTACGTAGATAACGTGGTTGTCTGCTAGTCCGTTCAAAGAAACTCATACAGCGGGTATAAAATGCGTGTGTCCGATTTAGTTTCCCTATACCGAAAAGAGCTCACATTTCTCCATACATCAATAGTCACGGTCTTTTAAACATGTCATCACGTCGTATACTTCACTTTGCAACTCTACTTTTTGGAATTATAAAAAGCCAGGTACCAATATATTTGTATGAAAAACTAAAATTCTCTACTTGTAATATTCGCTAAGCAATTCGTTTAATTTGTCAAAGCCATAAAACGACCGCATTTCGTGGCAGTTTCCGGTATGCTGCCACGAAATGCTGGAACAATATTCCTCCTCCCATCAGAAGTTCCATTACCATTTGGTCCTTCAAAAATTCACTGAATAAAATATCTGGTAAATGCACAAAAGTCTGTTCTTTAAGAGGTCGTTTTTGGTTTAAATTATTTTTTATTATTTTTGTTATTTAATAGTGGTATTTATCACAATGTTTAACTGTTTGCATAATTTTGTTTTATATTTGTATTCATTTAAGTAAGCCTATTTCAAACATTGTAAATATTTTTATTAGTTTTTAGTTCTAAAAGTTGTACCACTTACCAATTATTGTTGACACAATATATGTGGTACACTCATGGCGTGTGGCAGTAGCTGCTGCGCTACTCACGATGGCACCACTGAATACCAGCGATACAGCAGCCCTCACACTGCTGTATCATATTTTGAGTGGTGGCCTTTTTTTCGTCACGGTACATGGACTACATAATGTTATATAACTTTTAAAACTATCATGGTTTTGCACATAATTTTCACTCAAAACGGGATATTTACCATGATATATGAGTTTTTCTGCTTCTCGATATTTCGGCACAGTTGCATGCGCCATGATCACGAGATAAACTGAAGTCTTTGCGGGTGGATGTTATTGGCAGACAAAACGGTCTACCCTCTTTCTCAGTCTTTTACTGCGAAGATTACCCCCCTACTTCACTGTTTCACTGTCACTAACAACTCGATCACGATTACGACACACAACACTCACGGTATCTGGACGCATAACTGGTACCTCACTTTTACGATATCCACACATCCTCACCACAGGGTTCCAGGCTCCAGACAATTGAAAACCGTCTTCTCGATTGAAATTCCTGTGTTTGGTAATCTCTATTGCCTCTTGTACCAATCTTGCGATGTAATGTTTTTCAGTTGAGATAACCTGTGGATTGTGTAATTCGATCCAGTGGTTTGAGCCAGATTCTAGTAGATGTGTAGCTATGGCCGACTTTTGTGTGTCCATATTTTTGACCGCCCGGATGTGTTCTGGCACTCGACAAGCTATGGTACGTTTTGTTTGGCCGATGTAAGAGCTCCCACAGCTGCAGTCAATGTTGTACACTCCTGGTGTTTGAAGAGGAATCTTATCTTTAGGTGAGCGCAGGTAGTGTGAGATCTTCTTTATAGGAGTAAAAATTGTTTTTATGGACAATTTTTGCAGGGCTTTCGCAATTTTTTCCGTCACTCCTTTGATGTACGGTAGAAAAGCAGGTTTTCGTTCTACTATACATCTGTGGGTTTTAGGCCTTTGTCTAACTGGAAAAGATCGAAGCTTATATCCATTTTTACGTAGGACATGCTGAACATGAGCTAGCTCACTCTTTATGGAGTACTCATCACATAGGTCGAAAGCACGGTTCGTGAGAGACATTACAACCGAGTTAAGCTGCCGAGGGTGATGGTGTGAATCAGCATAGAGATATCGATCCGTATGGGTCGGCTTCCTATAAACCGAATAGCCTAAATTACCATCATCACGAATCTGTACCATCACGTCCAGGAAAGCCGAAAACATCATCAACGTACCTTTTCCACAACTTCATTGGCAAGGGGGCAGAGCATATAGCCAGGTTCTCAAAATACTCCATCCATATATTGACCACTACGGGAGCGACGGGACTTCCCATGGCAACACCATCAATTTGTAGATAGTAATTTTCCCTATACAAGAAATAGTTTGTGGCCAGAGTATGGTATAAAAGCTTGGCATATTCTGCCGGGATACCATTTCTCTGTATTCTAGTCTCTATCACCTTCATACAGTCGGCTATAGGGACGTTTGTAAAGAGGGATTCCACATCAAAACTAACCATTACCTCACTCTCATCAACCGTTATCTGCTGAAGAATCTGTATGAAGTGACGTGAGTCTTTCACTAAAGATGATGTCAGGCCTACAGAAGGTTGCAACCCACCCGCTACATGCTTCGCGAACTCGTAAGTAGGTGAGTCAATCTGACTAACGATGGGTCGCAGCGGAGCATTCTGTTTATGCACTTTAGGTAGACCATACAGTTTAGGTGGCACTCCTTTATAATTTTCTGGGTACTACGATTTATTCTAGCCGTCGGGTTGTAATTCACCAGTTTGTAAGTGTTAGTGTCTTTCAACAAGTTCAGGATTTTATCCTCGTATTCTGTGACGTTCATAACTACCGTAGCGTTCCCCTTATCAGCCTTAAGGACCAACAAGTTTGTATCTTGGCGGAACTCTTTTAACGCCATCAACTCATCCTTAATAATGTTGGGTTCTGGAGGTTTATTATGACGTAATATAAATGCAATGTCCTGTCTTAGACACTCCGCGTCACTTCCTGGTATCCTATTATAACGAATGACCTCCTCCACATTACCGATCGCTTTCTCATAAGGGATGCGTTTCGTGGTAGGGGCAAAATTTAGACCCTTCTCTAACACTCCGAGAGCAGAATCATTCAAAACCTTGTCAGACAAATTAATAACCGTTCGAGTTTTTTGTGTCTGCATGTGTCTGGTAGGGGACAACTCGCTTTTGTGTTTTCAACATGGATTCTAACTTACGGTTCTGTTTATATGAACTTTGATCTCCAGAGCGCTGAGCTTGCATGTATGTAATACGGTCACAAGTATCAAAATCCGTAGGTGACAACAGACTAATGCACTTGAAATGTATTTTATATAACTCTACTTGCAATGTATGAAACCGGTGTCTATTGATATTGAGGCAATAGAGATTACCAAACACAGAAATTTCAATTGAGAAGACGGTTTTCAATTGTCTGGAGCCTGGAACCCTGTGGTGAGGATGTGTGGAAATCGTAAAAGTGAGGTACCAGTTATGCGTCCAGATACCGTGAGTGTTGTGTGTCGTAATCGTGATCGAGTTGTTAGTGACAGTGAAACCGGTAATAGGGGTAATGTTCGCAGTAAAAGACTGAGAAAGAGGGTAGACCGTTTTGTCTGCCAATAACATCCACCCGCAAAGACTTCAGTTTATCTCGTGATCATGGCGCATGCTACTGTCCCGAAATATCGAGAAGCAGAAAAACTCATATATCATGGTAAATATCCCGTTTTGAGTGAAAATTATGTACATAATGTTATATTCGCACTATATTTTTTGTTATGTGTCGTTAAATAAATATTTTTTATTCTATTCTATTCTATTCTAAATTTTTCAATTAACTTTTAAAGAACTAAGTAAATGGTTATCGAACTTTTGATTGTAGGAGCAATATAGTCGTTTACAACAAGTCCACGATAAAACCCTGCTAAAAAACGTCAATATACTCTTAGCTCCTAGTTCTTTCAAATTTAACTGCGTTTTCCAGACTAATGCGACTGTACAAACTGAAGAAGCGTTACCGCGATGTGTTCGGTACTTTGGTGCTGCTGTCTCCGCTGATGTCGTCCGCCGGTTGTGTGATGCTAGTCATGTACTACTTCTTCGCCATCATCGGAATGGAGCTGTTCGCTTCCTACGAGCTGAGAAACTGTTGCGTGTAAGTAACGCGCTACTTGAACAAGTAACATGAAGCTACTTAAGAGTGAACTAGTCGATAGTCCTTCCATAGAAACGTGCAAGGATGATCACACCACCGTCTGACGTTAAACCACCAAAACTAAGAGTGGTATCAATTTGTCTCGTCATAATCTATGCTTGTATCGCAACAGAATCATAAAAAAATATGGGTTTGACAGATACAAGCCTCAAAAAAAACGTATTTCAACACATATTTTAAGGGAACTTTGGGTATAAATAAATAACATACGCAGTGAATAAACTCCAAAATGATTCCGGTACAAGCATAGATTGTTTATTCAAGAGCTCAAATAACTTTGTTTTGAATAGATACATTCTGCACTTTTTTCATGAGAACCCTTGAGCCAAAAGTCTGTTCATGATTTTTACGCGGTCGTTTTATGAAATCAGTCTTAACTAATTATATCATTCAAAATCATCATCATACTCTCTCCTTACAGCTCATCACCATCTTTCGTGCACGTCTATGCTTTTCTCGCACTGTGCTAGGCATTTTAGCTGCGCGCACTGACGAGTTTATGCCGCTGACTAGTGTATCCTTAAATTCACTTTTCATCCTTTCTTTTGTTGTACAGTCACGGATTGAAAAGTTCGTCACCTTAGAGTCGGTGTCCGCTTGCACTAGTAGTGCGAGAAGCGATTATGCTTATATTTGTTGACAAGATAAATTGTCAACATAGATAAATTTGAACTTTATTACGAACCGATAAATATTATTTTCTCTAATTCGGTCTATTCTGTAACAAAGTTCCAAAAGGTACCTAACATGTGCACGCGATACGTTAAACGGATCAATTTGAAAATTGACGAACCTTTTTGATTTCGTGACTGTACATTAAAACACGTAGACCCGAGATAAATATTTGCAGAACATACAAACATTTGTCTCGGGGCGGGTATCAAACCCAGTATTCTGCGTCTCAGGCGGGCCTTCGCCCACTGCGCCACAGAGGTCGTCGTATATAATTATTTTATCTTATGTTACATTAGGTATGTAAGTATTTAAGGTTGTGTTTTATTATTGTTATGTTTCTATCGGCGAAAACCTGTTATTGGCATTCTGTTATTATTTAACTATTTAAGCGAATCGTGTCTAGCTTTGGTTTTAACAATACATATAATATTAGTTATAATGGCTACTAAATCCTATTAAATCTTTCAAACATTACAGGAACACAACAGTAGAAGACTTCTACAAGTGGTCAGCGAACGGTTCCACAGCTCTCGGCTATTACTATTTGAACAACTTCGAGAACCTGATCACCAGCGGGGTCACACTCTTCGAATTGACAGTCGTGAACAATTGGTTTATACTTATGAACGCGTACGCTAGTGTGGCCGGCCAGTTTACTAGAATTTACTTTATGGTAAGTGGTATTTTTTGTTGGCGTTTACGCACTGCGAAAGATATTTTTTTTCATATTTTCTTCTTGTCAATTTCAAACATGTTTATTACTTTATTGGTACATTTTGTATACTAGGAAAGGAAATATTGGTTGACAATGCACACAACACCATCTAACCCTAAACTAAGAATAGCGTAAATAAATGTTTCTGGCCGTCGCAAACATTACTACGTAATATTTATTGTTAGTAAGCTACGTAATAGTCAAAGAATTTCATTTATTTATCTATGTCTGACTGGCCTGTCAATTCACTTGGTAGTAGCTCTGCCTTCTGCGCTGTAGGTTGGGGGTTCGATTCCCACCCAAGACAAACATATGTTTGTTCTGTCTGAGTGTTATCATCTGGTACCTATTCTAAGTATGTATGTATTAAAAATATATAAGTAATTCTATCGGTCACCTGGTCACCATAATACAAGCTATGCTTAGTTTGAAGCTAGATAGGTGTTGTGTGCATTGTCCACCAATATTTATTTATTGTAGGTAATACTTATTCCACACGTTTCCAGGTGTTTTACCTTTTCACAATGGTAGTGCTAACAATAGTCGTGGCAAGCGTGCTGGAAGCCTTTAGATTCAGGATACAGTACAAGAGAAGCACCACCAAGAGAGATGAGGAGAAGTTGCTCCACGAAGAGGTCCACACGAGCTGGGAGGAAGCTCAGAGGATGGGAGCTGGTGGGGATCTGGCAGAGGCTTTGAGGCCTCATTTACCACCTGGTGTAAGTTTCTGTCTTATACGACTGCTCACATAGCTCTGTTGTAAATCAGCTTTCTGCTTTGGTTCGATCCCCTGGTGTTCCTCCTGTGGAATTATCAAGTTGTAAATAACATGAGCTTGTCTACTTCTTTTCTTCCTATAATGGCATCTGTTTTGTCGACAATTTTGCCAGTGTCAAGTGATTATTTGATAAAAATAATAATAATAATAATGCCGGACATTTCACACAGCGTCATCTGGCCCCAAAGTAAGCAGAGCTTGTGATATGGGTACCACATGACTGATATACTACTTAAATACTTTTCTTTTTAAAAACATACATACTATACATAGAAACACCCAGACCCGAGACATATATTTCACTTTCAAAACATTTCTGAGTTGTACGTATACATTTCGATAAACACGGGCTTTACTCACGTATTATTTTGTCGATGGAGGCACCGATTTTGTTTCGATTCATCTAGAGAATCTTCATCGCACTGGTGTGCGAACCGTGAACTCGAGCGGCAACGAGCGGACCGCGGATCAAACTCACCCTGATGAAGATTCTCTAGATGAATCGAAACAATGTCGGTGTCTCCATCGACAAAATAATACTTGAGTAAAGCCCGTGTTTATCAAAATGTACAGACACACATGTAGACATATACTTGCAGATCATACAAACATATGTCTCGCGGCGGGAATCGAACCCGCAACCTTCTATGTCTCAGCCGGACCTTAGCCCACTGGGCCACAGAGATAATATACTTAGTTTTGTTTGTTTGGTAATAAGTTTTTAGTCGATGGTCATGTGTCAACTCTAAACGTCAGTGTCATCGCGGAATGGCCGTAAAGAACTTACTCGTCCGCAAACCGACTTTACAAACAACCATTTTTTATCAACCTATACTTTTCCAGTAGGCAAAGGTCTCTCCTCATTCTTTCCATTTGTCTCTGTCGCCCGCCACTTCTCACCAGCCTTTCTCGAAGGCATCGAGATCGTCACGCCAACGTTTCTTCGGCCTGCCCTGTCATTTCTATATAAGTTATAAAAAAAAAAAAAAAAATCAGCAGACGTAAGCGTTAAGGATAAATAAGCGTGTGGTCCCGAGGCGAGAATAGAATTCGCAACCTTTTGCGTCTCAGTCGGGCCTTGGCCCACTGCGCCACAGAGGTCGTCAAGCGGAATTAGTTTGAACTTTGGAACTAGATGCTGTGTGAATTGACATTTTTTATATAGCCTCTAGATGAGTGAAACGAAACTGTGTTACATATCGCACTTTAAAAACATTCGTGAGCTAAATATAATAATGCCGGACAATTCCCACAGCATCATGTGGCCCCAAAGTAAGCACAGCTTGTGTTATGGGTACCACATGACTGATATACTACTTATATACATTTTTATTTATTTTAAATACATACTTATTATACATAGAAACATCCAGACCCAAGACAAATATTTGCAGATCATACAAACATTTGTCCCGCGGCGGGAATCGAACCCGCAACCTTCTGCGTCTCTGTCGGGCCTTGGCCCACTGCGCTACAGAGGTCGTCATTATACATAGGTACTGTTACGAGCCGGGTACTGATAAATTGGGAAACCGCTTGATTTTACCAAATAATAACTTTAATTTCAAAGTTACTACACACAGAACTTAATCCACTGATTCTACTATTAAACTTTCCAATAGAACACTATAAGAGACACAACACTATAACACAACCGATAACACTTCGAAACTATCGCACTTGTATCACTTTCTTAGCCGAGAATAGACTGACTATATCCGCAAACCACCGCTGTATTTATACGAGCGTCGAATAAGTCGCGTAAAACCGCGACGCTACTGGAACGTTCGAGAACGAACCGGAACGCGCGTAAACGTTCGATTGCAATAGAGAGATATTGCTATCTCGTTCGCTCCTATGCATTCGATACGTGTACTTTGTAGTTTGCATCTACTCGATACAAGATGGCGTAGGTGAATATTTAATGTGTCTGCCTGCCAACAGATGGAGCTATGTATCGGGCGCAACAGTACTACTGTATCATTAAAGTGATTTATTTGTAACACACACAGGAATAAAGTAAGGCGTAACAATAAATTGATTTCAGTAACATTAGGTAACAAATAAAATAAACTAAGTATTATGATTTTGAACATAATTTTCACTCAAAACGTGATAATTGCGCCATGCGCATCTGATAAATCTCGTGATCATGAGACCTAACCGACTCGACCGAACCGAAAGATAGCCATTTTATTTGCAATTTTTTTTCAAAAGACTCTTTCACTCTCGTTTTATGCGTTCTCTATAAAAATATTGTATTTTTAACGGACGAATTTAAAGAACGATTTGTTCATGTTTTCTGTGTTGGTTCTCAGACGGAAGTGACCTTTGTTGGCTCCAGACCGAGGACGAAAGAGGTTCTGCAAAGGAGGATGTATCAGACTGAAATACAGAAGTGGCTTTCAGAAGAGGATGACACAGAAGGTACTTCAGCTTAGGCGAAAATGCTTTCGTATGTCTGGCCGGCGTCTGTCCGGATGTTCTCCTCTACAGGTCGCATTTCTCAACCGATTCTCGTGAAATTTTGTGAGCAGGTTCTATAACTATATAGATTTTTTTTTGTCAATTCAGTTTTTGAACATTTTTAAAAATGATATGGGGATTAAAAACGTAAAAATGTTATATTTCAGTCATTTTGAAAAATGTTTGCAAGGTCTACAGCTCACAGAGACACTATATATACTCTTTATATAAGTAAGTATATTTATATAAGTACACTCAAACGGTAATGGACAACATTGTGAGGAAACCGGCATGTCGTAGAACCTAAAAAAACGTTTAAAGATATGTGCCAAGTGCAAGAAATAAACCTCTGAGGCGCACTTAAATACTTTCACCACACTAGTTTGAAAGCACTAGGTACTACATAAGTTGAAAATTATATTAAAACCTGCAAATAAAATGCATCTAGCCATCTTTTCTTTGATCTGCTGCGTCGTTTTTGACTATTTATACTAATAAGTATCATCCCATCGAGGACTCATCTTCCTTGATTGGAGAGGTGTAAAGAACCTTTTGTTTATGAAGTGATATCTAACTTCTTATGGGAGAGTAAACCGCTTCGTTACGTAACGCGTTACGGTGCCAGTCTTTCTCTCACGCATTACGGCAGCGGTAGGCAGGCTCATCCTCTCTCACTCTAACCCACAGTGCTAGTTAGATTAGTTTAAGTTATCACTTCTGTTCGGCGTCCCGAGACGCACACGTTTTATTTAAATTTTTGGACAATGCATACAACACCATCTAGCCCCAAACTAAGCATAGCTTGTACTATGGCAACCAGATGAGATATTCGAATACAAATAATACATTTTTAAATACTGTCCTAAGATACTTTATAACAGCCAGACACAGCACAAACATCTATGTTCAGCACACAAATGTTTGTCCTGGGAGGTAATCAAAATATTAATCAGTAGCGCAGAAGGCAGAGAGCTACCAACTGAGTCGAGAGTCATTTGTCAAATTTGAAACCGATTTTTTATAGATAACTTGAAAGTTACATGTCTATTATCATATTAAATTAATTACAAATAGACTATTATACTAACATTGAGTTACAATTTGTAATAACACAAAAAAAACAATTAGAAAAGCTATGTTACATCGTGAAATGTCAAGCAAAGAATCACCCCTCTACTAGTTACGAGTACCTAAACATAAAAATAAGAGTACATTAAAGAATTACATTAAAAATTCATTGATTATTAAAAAGTATTTATATTGTAAAAATAATAAATAAGATAATAAATTAAACATTGTTAAATGGTAAACCGTAATTAAATATTTATCAAAAAACTCGTCAACCCTATAAAAGTTTATAGAATACTTCGAAGCTTGAAACTATTTTTTTATTTCCAGGCATACCTCCTTCAGCAACCCTCACGTCAAGTGAAGACCCGCTGGCGCCGCCGCTGATCCAGCAGCCAGCCTCCGAAGACAGCCCGCCGCGGCGTCCTGGATACCAGTTGTAGAACATGCTCAATATGGCGCTCCACCATAGAGTCGTGTTCCTATGGGACGCCATAACCAGCGACATCGCAAACTAACTACAACTTACAAAAAACAAACTAGTGAAACAAAAGATCGATAATTCTGCCTCAAAAGAGTAAGTGATTTAGCCTCAAAAGAGTGAGTGGTTTTGCCTCAAAAGAGTGAATGAAACTACGTGTAAATGTTTCCTCAAAAGAGAGTGATTTTGCCTCAAAAGAGTGAGTGATTTTGCATCAAAAAAGTGAATGAAACTACGTGTAAATATGTTAGTGGTTTGCCTCAAAATCTAATGATTGTGACGTTGATCTTACATAAACCGTATCATTTGCCATTAATATAAAAAAGTGTATTTAATATAAAAAAGTGTCCGTGGTTTAAAAAAAAGTGCGGCAGCTATATTCCGAAAACTGTAAGATACATTCCTAGTTCTATACTAAAAATTGCTATCACTGACATAAATTAAATGGAGTACCTATGTCTGCTTGTCAATGAAGTAAATACTACAGGTATTTACTTCATTGACAAACAGGCATAGCAACAGACATAAATAGCTGTAGATAATCGATATTAACACTGTCACGGACAAATCGTCGAAATCCGTGAAACGATTTGATATTTTTTTGACAACACGCCTGTGGCCGTTTATGTCACAACACACAGTTAATTACGTGTGTGATATGACAACCTGTCTACGGACAGCATCGCCTGTGGCCGTATATGCCACATACTCAATAATGTGTGTGATATGACAACTACAGGCATGATAACCGCCTGTGGCGTATATGCCGAAACAGACACTCAAATATTTATATAATACATCCGCCAATAAAGGAAGTAATATATGAATGGGAATTTGTCATATTATAATTTATCGAGATGACTCTGTGTCCGTGATAGTGTTAAGGACGCAGGTTTCTGGCTTTGGGTGGAAGAAGATGGAATTAACATCTGTGATAGAATAAAAGTGGTTGGTAGTAAACTAATAATAAACACACAACATACGTTTTAGTATATTAGATACAATCAACTTTCTATCCTAAAATCACATAATTCCCGTGTAAGTATTTGGGTCCTTGTCATTCTTATGTCAATGAATAAAGACAGCAATAGATTTAAACAACACATTAACTATTGATTGCTTGTAACTAAGATAAAGGTGTCCTAAAATCATATAATTGCTAGTGTGAGGGTTACGGTCTATCTTTTAAACACACACTAACTATTGATTCAGATTCAGTTTTTTTTTTTTTATTATACTACTGAATACTGATAACTGAATTTATTGATATTGAATTTTACATGTTTATTCTCATATTCGACGACCTCTGTGGCGCAGTAGACCAAGGTCAAGCTGAGACGCAGAAGGTTGCGAGTTCGATTCCCGCCGCGGGATAAATGTTTGTATGATCTGCAAGTATTTGGCTCAGGTCCATGTATTTACAAAAAAGTATATAAGTAGTACTTCAGTAATGTGGTACCCATAACACAAGCTCTGCTTACTTTAGGGTCAGATGATGCTGTGTGAAATGTCCGGCATTATTATTATTAGGTACATGAATTACAGTTAATAAACTTAAAATAAAAAAATAGTCAATTATACTAACATTAAACTACATTAAGTACATTGATTATCAGAAAGTGTAAAAATAATATTTAAAATAATAAATTAAACATTTTTAAATTTTTATGTTAATACCGTAAAGGCACAGTTATCAAAAAACTCGTCAACCCTATAAAAGGTTCGATACCCCTGGAGACTTAGCTGGATATGAGAGGCAGCACCACGTACATAAAACTAAAATTTTGTGCATACGATACGATTATTATAAACTAGCGACCCGCCCCAGCTTCGCACGGGTGCAATGCTGATACTAATTATACCACAGAATGGTTATCCCCAAGAGATAGACATATACCATCGCGGACTTTTTTGTACACCTTTTGAGGGTGTACAATACTGTAGTACATTATTTCGATCTATCTCATAGGGTTCAGACAGCGTTTACAATGTAAGCGCAAAAATATGAGTTTATTTACGACACCACATTGGAAACCTCTAAAATTATCAGTGTTTATCTACTATATTATGCATATATTATACATATAAACCTTCGATAGTTAATTGATTCAGGCGTGACTTTGCGGAAATCCATTACAAAACATTAAACAGATGGACAAATATTTAGTACAATTCCGCCAATCTATTCCTAAAGAGTTACCTCCAAAATAAATTCGACACGTGTTTCGCCTCTCCACGAGGCATCCTCAGGAACACTTGACTCACTCCGCACCCCGACGAAAAAACACTCTGCTCTGCAGACTTGTTGCTTCGACCAACGTCAGACTGACAGTTGACTGTCAGTCAGACCATCTGTTTAATGTTATATAAACCTTCCTCTTGAATCACTCTATCTATTAAAAACCGCATTAAAATCAGTAGCGTAGTTTTAAAAATCTAAGCATACCTTCATACGGACAGACAGACAGCGGGAAAACGACTGGCCTGTCAGCACAGTTGATTGTAGCTCTGCCTTCTGCGCTGTAGGTTGAGGGTTCGATTCCCTCCCAGGATATCCATATGTGTGAAAAGCATAGGTTTGTTCTGTGTCTAGGTGTTATTAAGTATCATAAGTATGTATTTATAAATATATAAGCATTCTATCAGTCATCTGGTCACCATAATACAAGCTATGCTTAGTTTGGGATTAGATGATGTTGTGTGCATTGTCCAGCAATATTTATTTATTTATTTATTATTTATTTATTGCTCGATAAGCTAGTTTTTTAGCTTGTTTTGGCTTGAGTTGATAGTGCAGCTGTAATGCACTTCAAGAGACTGTTGTTGACAACTAACTGGCCCCATCACGGGAACCAGCTTTGTAAAATTCACGAGCCGCTGCCTTTTCACTTGCAGTCTTCGGCATATCGGGTCGGGTAACGTCGCCGCGTCTCGCGAGTTCGTCCAAGTGGAGGCGAGCATTCACAGCTGCGTTAAAGATGTGTTGTTTTAATCTGATGACATCTCTATTCTTTGACATTAGACAAGGACATAGCATACTTAAGCGGCACGGTAGCTAATTAAATGATCATAGGAGAGGGATCATAAACATGTTTTAATTAATCAAAACGTTATTTATTGAAATGTACAGAATCATACGCAGTATATATGAAACTGTTGATGTATAGTTGAGTACTATTGTGTAGAGTAAAGTAGAGGACTGTTTAAAACAACCTGTAGATAGATAGGATGATCCAGTTAGTATCTCATGATTTAAATTATCTCCGGTATAAAGTAATAAGACGAAAAACCTATGCCCAGCTGTGGGATGTAAGTAACTAAAGATCTGAAGAGGTCTAGGAATAATAGAGTACTTATATTGTTTTGTTTGTATTTATAGTATAGTGTATATATGCATGACAGTTTTTGCATACCAAAGTTTGATCAAAGTGTAGGTATGTATACATAATAAAACATAGATAAGAAATAGTAATGTATATTGCGGCTAAATTGGTATACTAGGTACTTATAGGTGTAGAAAGTAGTAGATAATACTGGTAGCAAAGTGCTTGAACTGTTATATATATATTCGTGAGTTGTTCACATTTAGATAAACACGGATTTTACTCGTTTTATTTTGTCGGTGGTCGCACAGATCATATGACCAACTGTTCGCCGCGGCGCCGGCGTTCTAGATTCCAGTTGAAGAATATGCTCAATATGGCGCTCCAACATAGAGTCGTGTTCCTATGGGACGCCATAACCAGCGACATCTCAAACTAACTACAACTTACAACACAAAAATACTCGTGAAATAAAAGATCGATGATTTTGCCTCATCTTTTGAGGCAAAATCATGACTGATGCATCAAAAGAGTGAATAAAACTAGGTACGTGTAAATATGTTAGTGGTTTGCCTTTGAAGTTTGTGACGTTGATCCATAAACCATGTCAGTTGCCATATATAAAAAGTGTCAGTGGTTTCATCTCTAGTGGAATCTCTAGATGATTCGTTATCGAAATAGTGTCGATGCCTCCATCGACAAAATACCTAATTTAAGAGTAAATGCCCGTATTTCTCAAAATTTTACATAATAGATCATTTACGAATATTTAGTACTAATCCGGCAATTTATTCCTTCCTCAAAAAGAAATACGACACGTGTTTCGCCTCCACGGGGCATCTTCAGGAACACCTGACTCGCTTAATGTTTTTTTATCGATTTGCGCAAAATCACACCTGAACCAATTATCTAGTATTGGAATTGCCGGAATTAGCACCTTAAATAAACTACGAGAGTGTAGGTAATAAGGTTCAAACATACCTTGTGAAATTTAATTTATTTATTGGCAAATCTACCAAGTCATCTCATCTCCGTAACTAATGATAGTTGCATTTATACTAGGTACTTACTTGTTTTGACGTAATTTTTTTTTAAATTTTGGTGTAATAAGAAACAGACTGCAACTATTTTAGCTTAAAAATGCTAGAGCAAAACCTAATTCAAAAAAAATTACAAAAAATTAAATAAACGCTGCTAGTATAACCATTGGTACTTCTTAAAATATAAAGTAGTCTCATCTTATATACCTATAAAGTACTTTAGTAACCGTAGTCTTATTATGAAATAGGTATTTAAATAATTATAACTTAAAGCTAAAACTTTCGTGCGTGTAGGTACTAAACACGGGTTTACCAATGCAAATCACGAACACGAGATACAACTCACGGACCGCGGATCAAACTCACCCTGATGAAGATTCTCTAGACTAGACGAATCGAAAAGTGTCGGTGCTTTCGACAAAACAATACATGAGTAAAACCCGTGTTTATCAAAATAATGGTATTCAAATGTCTGTCTGATGCCATTATCATAATAACAACACGAGCATCTCATTCAAACACTTCGTTTATAAAAAAAAATCAGCTTGACATCAAATTATATGATTTATACAGTGTCAAGGATCTTTTTAAACATTTACAGCACACTGTAGTGTCTAAAACAGTCCTTAAATGGACCTATACGATCCTTTTTGCTTAGTCGTTTGGATCCATGAATGTCATGGTCAATGTGCTGACTAAACCGCTAGTTTTCATACGATGTTTTTCTTCAGCAAGAGCACTGTACAGTACTGTAACTACATACTGTAAACTACAGGCACATACCTAACCCTACTAGATACATCAAGCAATAATTTAAAATGTATTGATATGTATGAAGTCGGTAAGTTTGTATTGACATAATCAACCTCTTGCCGAAGAGATTAATAACATTATTACTTCTACTTATTTATTCATAATACTCATTCTACCTAGTTTAGAAAACGCATGAGAAACTAGTGTTGCTAGGATTAACGTAGTATTGGTGCTTTGGCGTAATATAGATTTAAGCTTCAAATTTTGCGCTTCATTTCAGATAGACAAATTAATAAGAGAGGCCTTATCACAGAGCTAAAGTTCCAATACCGAACCGCCACTTAAACATTTGAGACAAACGCAATCGTTCCAAAACCTTGTTATCCTTCAATATTGTAGTTCATAGTTATTTATTCCATTGTCAAATACTTGTATAATTAATGTTAAGATTATTTTTAACCGTCTTGCAAAGCAAACATAGCGCTCATAAATTATTTATTTTTACCTAGTTATTTCGGGTTTTATTAGTAAATTTAGTGATTTAATAGAAATAGAGTTATTGACTCGGGTGTTAATAATTCGAATTAAAGCTTTGTTGTTTTTTTGTGTTGCTCAAATCACGAGCAAAAATAATACGTGATCAGAACACATTATTATAAATACATACGGGTATTTATCGCGTTTATTTACCTATTTTTCCCGACGTTTCGATGACTGATGTCAGGATGACTGATGTGGTCAGTCATCCCGTGACCACGACAGAGTGTAAACCTGTCGAAACGTCGGGAAAAATAGGTAAATAAACGCGATAAATACCTAATATTTATAATAAAAATAATACGTTTAATAATTTTATGAAAAAACGCCATTTTATATAAAATAACAAATGAAGAACGACAACATACGACTTTCACATGTTATTGGCATCTACATTGGCAGATTTGTTATTATTATGACACATGCCATTAACGAAGAAGAAGAAGAATATAATTTATATTAATAAATTATGGTAGACATGCATATTAAAATGTCACTAACCTAACCTAACAATAAGCAATTAGAAGATATCAATGTGATTAATCAAATAAGTCAATAATCTTTATACAGTAGGTATCTACTAGTATGTTCGAAGTTTGTCTAGCGAATAGAGACATTATTCCAAAAGAAAATACCTACTTCAACGTATTCTTTAGTATTGTTCTTTTGAGGATATGAGGAATGTGACGTTAGATAGTAGTCATTAATTTGGCGTTTCAGTTTTCAGATTGAGAGACAAAAACTGACGACAAATCGAAGCGTATGTACATGCTTAGTTTTGTCTCTGAATTTTAGTCTTACCTTTAGCGTGTCGATCGACAATCTGTCAATTTAACAGCGCCACTGTTGTACGTAAATGGAACTAAAAATCCCATTGCGTTTGCGGTTGCTATACGATATTATAGGTGCCCCTCTGTTCAGTAGATATCAAAATTACTTAAATAAAAATAATAAAAACTTATATCTATGTACTGTAGGTACATGTAGGTAGATGCATTGTCGAATTTAGGATAGTCAGGGTTATCAGTAAACGGATACTACCTAAATATTCTAAAGTCTTAGTAATGTGATAAGTAATATTATGCAGAGGGCCAGTATGTAGCGCGTAGGACTTACTTTAGAATATGTTTTCATTTTAAATAATTACAATTATAAAATAAATGGGTGTATCCCACTATATCCATGGAAATACAAAATAAAAGAAAATAATAAAAAAAAAGTGGGACTAGGTACCCAGTAACCGTAACCCCAGTGGCTTTCTGGGGACCAGAAACAATAGAAAGACTTGTACTTATCTTCGATGTAGGATTCTTTTACATTAGGTAATTAAAATCAACAAAGCCACGGTGAGACAAGCGTCTTCTAAGTTACCTGTTTTCATTCATGTAAACTAAATAAAACCTCTTTATGTTATATAAAATTGTAAAACTTTTTAAAATCTCAGATTGGCTGTTAATGATGTAATAATCAGTATTAATTTGGTTGCTTTTGTTCATAAGCTTGACACATTGTTGACCTGCAACTTGTAGTTTAAAATGTTAATTTATTGTCTAATAAATGCACTTATAGAAATAAATGAGTTTATATTATACTTTACCCTCCTATCCTAATTTTGTTTTCGTTATCTTGTCCATCCAAAGGTTGTCTCGAAGAGATCGCTTTTAGCGATAAGGCCGCTCATTGTACAATTTTATACCTATTATTTCTTCTGTGTTCTTTTTGTGTACAATAACGTGTTAATCTATCGATTTATCTTATCATACAAGGTACATGACGTACATAATAAGTAGGCAACTAGTAGGTGCGCTGTTCCAAGTCGGTCTATATTTATACGAAGTGTCAAGAAATTGACGATCTCTGTGGGCGCAGTGGGCTTAGGTCCGGTTGAGACGCAAAAGGTTGCGAATTCGATTGCCGCCGCGGGACAAATGTTTATATGATCTGCAAGTATTTGTCTCGGGTCTGGGTGTTTCTATGTATAATATGTATGTATTTACAAAAAGAAAAAAGTATATAAGTAGTATTTTAGTCAAGTATGACCCATAACATAAGCTCTGCTTACATTGGGGCCAGATGATGCTGTGTGAAATGTCCGGGATTGTTATTAGTTCAGCAGTGAAACAGTCATCCACACCAAACTTTTACATTTACTTACAATTTTAGTAGGATAAGATTATCAAATCTATTGTATTGATTGATTTATTTATTGTAATTGATTATAAAACCAGAGAATCTAAACTTTTAATATAAAAAGAAAATATTTTTTTTTTGAAATGTACAGAGTAATATAAAATACATGTGAAACAGTTGGAGCTATCTAAGGACCGTTTAAAACGATCTGTAGATAGCTAAACTGATTCAGATCACTGCCCAGGGGGCCCAGGGACTCCAAATATGTGGACCTTATTAAGAGGTACCTACTCGGCACATTCAGCCGCCGCCCGCGCCGCACAGATCTAACGGAAGTCCCACGAAAGTCCCTTTTTTTCGACTTATAGCTCTGATTATAAAGCAAGAGCTCGCGACGATCAGACCTTCGTTATTTTACGAAACTGTCTGACTTCTGAGGAAACGTCTTTTAATAGTTCCCCAAGGAACATATTATTTAAAATTCAGTTGTTATTATGTTATATGACGCAAGTATAATTACAATTTATTATAGTTTAACGGTGTCTGACAGTGTATTGCAATTGCAACAGAACTAAGTGTCTGACAATGGATGACGTGATTTCTAATATTATTCCAAATCTATACCTACAATAAAAAAAAAGATTCCGACGAATTGAGAACCTCCTCCTTTTTGATGAAATCGGTTAAAAAGAGCTTAACCTGACTGACTGACTAATTCATCATCGCCGAAACCGCCGAAACCGCCGAAACCGCTGAAGCTAGAAAGCTGAAATTTGGAAGGTAGCTTTTACAGCCTTTTACAGCAAAGGCATCCACTAAGGCGGGATTTTTTGAAATTTAACCCCTAAAATGGCGAAAAGTGGTGAAAACTAATGTATGAAACTTTTTAATGTGTGATGCGATTTGCTTGAAATTTGATATTAATAAATAAAATGCAAAATAAATGGACATTTGCTTCAGGATTTTTCAAATTAATCCTCATAAATGAGTAAAATGTGGAGTGAATGTTTGTATGGAAACTTTTTAATGGGTGGTCAGGTGATTGGTTTAAACTTATCAAAAAAAATTGGCTTCAATTCCTTTAACATAAAATGCAGACGAAGTCGCGAGCAACAGCTAGTAAAATATATAAAAACTGAGTTTATACTTTGAGGTGCAATTTCATACACCTAAGCTGCCTGTTACTGCCAAAGCCACCATGATACAAACATCAGGGTCCGGCCACCTAATACACAATGTTATTGTTTAATAATTCCAATTGCGTTTCTTCATAAAGAAATTAATCAGATCGAAACCAGTTGGTTAGGTTATGTTAGAGTATAGAAAACAACGCGTAAGGCGAGCGAGCAAAGCGAGCGTGCCGCGGCAGCGGCCGCCGAAGCGCGAGAAGAGTATAGTTCGTCTGTCGATTCAGTGTGAACATCTTGTGTAATAACATCTTTATAAATTTAATTTCAAGAGGATTTTGGTGAACCGATGAATTCACTGGGATTCCTTGGGGGATCGGGTTAGGGGATCCTGGTGGCCGCCATCCAAACTTCATAGTCGGGATCGTTCTTACCTGTATTAGGGACATATACAGAGAAACTTTCAGCTTTTATGAATCCTAAAAATAATACAAAATAGATAATTCAAACATTATATTCAAATAAATCTATTTCACTATAACATAATTCTTTTAGCACCAATTAACCTATTGAGCGCAGTTTAGCACATATAATACAACTACATTTAATTATAACAGCAATTCGTTAATATTTCGATTTAGGGAATGTCCGTACATTGCATACTTTTATTCATTTTTCCAATCAATTTTGCATAAAACTCTCCAGACTATACTATCCTTCTAATATGATAAATCTCTTAATAAAGTTAAGTATCGCGAGATATATTAGAAATTCCAAAATTCAACACAACGAAAGCGCGTTCTAATTTTTCCTGAGGCGCCATCTAGTTACGTATAAAAAGAACTTTTGAGGGTAAAACGAAACTTACGTACATAATTCAAGTTACAAGTTGCTAACATGCACGCAATGGTAGTGATTCTGCTGTCGCATATTCTAAAACTAAATTTGACTATTGTGGTCTTTTTTATTTCAGTAAGAAAAAGACAGTTTAGAAATGCCACAGCATAATTCATCACTATTATCACTGCATAGGTAATAATAGTAGCTCTATTTTTATAATTTATAACGTTTCCGTTCTGTAGTAAGAACGATAACTTTATTGGTTAAAACTGTACTGAGGATACTTAGGGTCAATCTTATAAAAACACACTAGCAATTTTAAAAAAATATGTTGCCATCTCTATTCTTTTACATAAGAATGACAAGGAAATAGCGTACTTTAGCGACACGTTAGCTAATGATGTGATTTTAGGATAGAGAGTTAGTGTTTATAAAGTTACGTATATGTAAATAAGTTTTATAATTTTTCAGTGAGGTAGCATTTGATTAACATTCACAAAATCTACTAATATTATATTTTTTGACGCAACATCTTATGCGTTAAACATACTCCTGTTAAACATTCATAAATATTCAATCATGGAAACAATCTGAACACATTGGTCAATCAATAATTTATACATAATATTATGTACATGGAATTAATATCAAGCAAGCGAACAGTTCGTTATTGCAATGTAAAAAGCTATCAAATTGATTTCTAGAAACTTTAAAAAGATGGTGATTCTATCGATGCATTTCTAAATTAAAATTACTGCTGTCCTTTTCATATTACACTAAAATGAAAGGGACCGCGATAGTCTAATTTAGTAACTTTTAGTTTGCAACAACAGAATTACAACCAAAATTAGTTTTCACATTACTTACAAATGTTTTGGCTTTAGGAAGATAAAATAAACCTTAAAAATAAGTACATACGCACTCGTCATTTTGTTATTAATAAATGTTTTTTGCAAAACAATGACATGCAAATTCCTTTCAAATCAAAAATGCAATAATTCTAAAACAAATTATCATAGCAGCTGCGTATCAGTGGTATGTTTCGTTAAACTAATAATAAATAATATGATATTAAACAAAATGATTATATATTAAACAAAGAATCTAATATTACCAATAATATATATGTTATCAAAAGTGGTCTTCAGAAAGTAATGTACCCAGCGACTCAGTTTGTGTACAAACTTTAAGATCTTATATAATTTCCGTACATCCGTTTGTCGGAATAAAATCTATCTTACATATCAATTCAGGCCATAATTAAATAAATAAAATAAATAAATAAAATTAAAAAAATACATATCGTATTTACCGAACTACAAATAAATTTTGAGCCCTATAAACAAATTTACAAAATATATAAAAATACATGATTTCATTTATATTGTACCTACGTCAATTCCAAATTTTTATATTACACACTAAATATAACAATATCTTATTTTATTCTGATTAAAATATAATAAATAAATACACGGGACATTATAATCTAGGATCTATCATTATATTCACTCATTATATAGGAGTGATTTACATCTGCCATATGATTCAGAGAAGGAAAAATTGAAAAAAACCCGACTCGGTGCCAGCCGTTATGCTGCAACCGAACCGACACCGCATGTACTGACTCGTCTTTCCCGCGGCTCCTGTCGGCAGCGAGAGAGGTTAGTGTGGACCTGGGAAGGCCTGCGCTATCAAACAGAATCCCTGGCAGAGTGACGTCAGTGGAGAGGAAACTTCACCCACCTCTGCTTGCTGGAGTGGATCCATGAACGAAAGTTTTCAATAACAAACTGCTCTGTAACTTGACTGACGCCACATAAATCATCTTCAACAGATGAACTAAAGCCAATGATGATGATTATTCGTTCCTATATGACAATGACATACTTTAACGCCACGTGTTATTTGATTAAAGAATAGAGGTTAGCAGATAGAGCGTCGATTATCTTTGGTCGTCTTGCGAAGCAAACATTGCGCGCTTGTATTACTTATTTATCTCGAGTTATTTCCGGTTTAATTCGTAATTTTGGTGTTTTTATTTATTAGAGCTAGAGTTAATGATGGCAATTCGGTTGGTTCATTTCTAAAATTAGGAATTGTCTAAAATATATTTAGTTAGTCATAGCATTTGTAAAACCTATTCGGTTGGTACCATCTAACTAAATTAGGAACGCTTAATTAAGTTAGATAAAATGAAATTAGGATAAGTTGGTAACAGCAGAATACCAAAGGTTAATTTGACAGTTAAAAACCTAATTTTAGCTAAAATTAGTTAGGTAGGTGCCAACAGAATTGAGGCTATTGACTCGGGTGCGAATAATTGGAATAAAAGCTTTGTGTTTCTTTGTGATTCGAGCAAAAATAATCCGCAGTTATTTTATATGAGAGGCACCATCACTACATAGTATAAAACAAAGTAGCTTCCCGCTGTCTGTCTGTCCCTATGTATGCTTAGATCTTCAAAACTACGCAACGGATTTTAATGTGTTTTTTTTAATAGATAGAATGATTCAAGAGGAAGGTTTATATGTATAATACATGCATATAGTAGAGTAACACTGATAATTTTAGAGGTTTCCAATCATATTAGACATTCTGTAGTATATTTAGTATCAGCATTGCACCCGTGCGAAGCCGGGGCGGGTCGCTAGTTTTATATAAAGTAACAAATTACGAACGACAAGATACGACTTTATGACATACTATAAACAATATAAACACTTGACATTGACAAAATTTACATTATTATGACTCATAGAAGATAATAAATCAATAAATAATGCCAGACATTTAACACAGCATCATCTGGCCGCAAAGTAAGCTAAGATTGTGTTATGTACCGTTTGACTGATATACTACTTATATATGTTTATTGTAAATACATACATATTTTACATAGAAATCCAGACCTGAGACAAATACTCGCAGATCATCCATACATTGTCTACCAGCGGGAATCTAACCGTCTGCGTCTATGCTGTGTCACAGAGCTCGCCTTAATATAATGTATTCAAATATTGAACAAGGTTTTGTTTTTAATTAATAACACCTACTCGTACATTGCACATACAAAGACTCCGGACCTACTAAACTAAATAATATAGAAATAACACTCATTAATTTCATAAGATATCATAGAGAACCTCTACTAATTACTGTATTTGAGTAATAAGAGCTCTAATTAGTGGAAAAGAGGCAGACATACATCAAAGTATAAAGGTTTCACGTTAGATTTTGGGACTCTAAGAACGAGCCATTTTTTATCTTTAGATTAACGCTTTATTGTACACAGAGAGAACATACAATATAATTGTACAACGTACGGCCTTATCGCTAGAATCGATCTCTTCCAGGCAACCGGACAGGATATACAAAAAATACGGCGTTGTACAAAAAGTTACATAACATATGTACTAATAATATGAATATGAAAAATACTAAAATATGATATATGATAAAGATTATTGCCTTATCTTTATCTGCTTGTTTTCTGGATATATAATAAGGATTTAAGGTGGTACCCTTAGCAAATGACTATTTGTAAGAAAAAACAGTGTCTATTATGTCACTATTTAATGACTATGTGCTCGTTAATTGAAGAAAGATATATAAAAAAAAGTTGGTTTAAGTATTTTTACTCCACAACTCCACAACTATTGTGATTCAAATTGTTTTTAATGGTTATTCTGTAATTTAATTATGAAATATGGTTTAAAATATTCAATAACCATCGTAAATTAATAAATAATGCATTTAACATTTCATACATTTCACACAGCATCATCTGGCCCCAAAGTAAGCAGAGTTTGTGTTATGTACCACATGACTGATATACTACTTATATACTTCTTTTGTAAATATATACATATTATACATAAAAAACATCATCTAAAATTGACGTCATTTCAAAAGATAAAAAACATAATCGGTACAACTTAAAAAAATCTTATTTGAAAAAATAACGCGATTTGAACGCCGTCAAAACGCCTTCATTTGATCAGGGTATCGCCTTAATGGATCTCCAGTTACGGTGTATCGCTAGGTGTGCTAACGTCAGCAGTTATACCTATAGGTAAAACGATTTGACGTCAGCCATGTTGTATATTCAATAGGAACGTATGAGCGTCTATACAAATATGTACACTCTAATATTTGGAAAGGAATGTATGTTTAAGATTAGCTGGTTAAGATTAGCCGTTGATACGCCAATATTAATATTACGATTTTTAATCAGCATTGTACATAAGGATATTCGAGATCCGCGGATTATTTCCTGAACCATACCAAATAATAATTACAAAAAAAATGCCGGTCATTTCACACAGCATCGTCTGACCTCAAAGTAAGCAGAGCTTGTGTTATGGGTACCACATAACGGTTATACTACTTATATACGTTATTTTGTAAATACATATATAATATACTTATAAACACCCATACCCGAAACAAACACTTGCAGATCGTACAAACACTTGCCCCGCGGCGGAAATCGAGCCCGCAAACTTCTGCGCCACAGAGGTCGTTAAATATATAATTAATACAAGTGTCGATATGGTTTTATCCTATAGCCACACATTAGTTAGTTATTCATTGATTTTTCATAATTTTATTTTAGTTCGATATGGTGTTTCTTAAAAAGGTATTTGTATGTTTTTTCGAAAGAAATAAGTAAGCAACAGAGTAGACAGGTTGCAAACCCATCGTCATGACATTATAAACTTTTTTGTAAATATATACATATTATACATAGAAACACCCAGACTCGAGACAAATACTTCAAGATTCTTAGCAGATCTTACAAACATTTGTCCCGCGGCGGGAATGGAACCCGCAACCTTTTACGTCTCAGGCGGGTGTTTGGCGCACCAAAGAAAAGTTAATGTAACATTTTGTTTAAATTAGCGTTAATAATTCACTGGTACGCTAAAAACTAATTTTAGACGTTTGTAGACCTCATGCTTGGTTTTCCTTCACGCTAGCGAAGAGAGATAAAATCATACAGAAATGTCACGCAATGACTCTTCAGTCACACGACTTATCACAAGTCAGTGTCACATCCATATAGTTCCATCTTTCCGCAGACGCGAACGACAACTGAAAGATTTAATCAAGACCTTCAGCTCTTTATACCAAACTGTAAACTGTATTCATGACATTAGTCATGTTAGATACTTTTATTGCCGTCCCACGTTAAAGCTAAGACTAAAATTTAGAAATCGACGATAAAATCAAGTTAAGATTTATCTTTGAATCCTAACCTTAAAAGGTACTCCATAAATTAAACTCCCTTCTTATATAACTATTTATGCTTTCAACGCAATTCTTCACATTGACCCCACATTTTCAACAAATGTTCGCATTACAAGCTTTCAACCACTGGCCACGGTTTATCAACCGCAATTGTATAAAATTATGAAACTTTCAACCAAAGTTGTAATACTCTGAACATTCTTAAACTTCTGTTGTAATAGTCTTCTAGTATTTCAACCGCTGGTGCTATGACTTTCAAACAATGTTATGTAACATAAGTTGACGAAAATAACCTATGAGGCACTTTAATCCTTTTAAACACGATAAGAAGAAGACTGTTGTGTTAGGAATACTCATATTTCCAGTTGAAATAACTCTCAACCGTTATATAAACTTTCAACGACTGTTGTAATAGCTTTCAACCAATAATGTCAACCACTGTTGTATAAACTGTCCACCACTTGTATAAACTGTCAACCACTGTTGTATAACTTTCAACCATTGTTGTATAACTTTCAACCACTTGTTGTATAACTGTTCAACCTACACAAGTCGCATGCGTTTTCTGCCCGTTCGTCACATCTCGACTGCGACGCCGGTGCCTCCGAGTCTGGTTTCCTTAACCCTGAAGCCATTCTCGAGGAGTTGGCTCGAGAGGGAATCTATGATGGAACGTGGAGTTGAAGGCGGGATCAGAACCATTGCGTATCTGGAATATTAATAATGAATTACAATTTATTCATTAAAATTTAGAACACTTTCCACAGTGTTTTAAATTTAAACTGTTAGTTTATTTACATAAAGGGTAATCTTGTGAAGAAAGTGTATTACATATATTATAAGTAATAATAATCCCGGACATTTCAAACAGCATCATCTAGCCCTAATATAAACATAGCTTGTGTTATGGGTACCACATTACATATATATATTATACATAGGACACCCAAACCAGAAAAAAATACTTGCAGATCATACAAACATTTGTCCCGTGGCGGTAATCGAACCCGCAACCTTCTGCGTCTCAGCTGGACCATAGCCCATTGCGCCACAGAGGTCTTCAAATTGAATTGTTAATGATGAATTACAATTTATTTTTTAAAATTTGGTAGATACTGTTGTTTTCTTTACATAAAAGGTAGTCTTGTGAAGGAAATGTATTATAATATAAATGTATATATTTTTAATAAGAATGCATGGCCTCATGTTGCTCTGCCCTCAGACAGTTAACAGGTAACGACAATTTTGCGAGGCACCTACTGTTGTTAATTTGTATTTGTTTTTCGTAGTAAAGATAATTATAAGAAAGATCATCCAAATTATTCAGTTTTAAAAACTAAAAATAAAAAACTAAATGATTTGAATGAAATTTCAAAATTCCTATTGGACCAATCAAAAAGTATATTCATATATGATTTCACATAAAAAAAAAATCAAATTGGTTCATAAATGAACAAGTTAATCATAAATGAACAAGTTAATCTGAGGTTATAAAACCACATTGAGTATTTCCTTATTTTTAATCAGTTAAAAACATATATATTTCAACAATGGAGTATAGTTTAGCTTACCCGCCTCCACCAGCTCCGGTGAGTTTGCAAGCGAGGCCTTTTGCCTTCGCAGCAGCTCTAATCACTTCTAATGAGGGATGGGAAACCCCCAGAGCAGCTAGCAGACAATGGTTCATATCCCATAGCTCCTGTTTAACAAACGGTTTCAATTAGTTCCCATTAATACACTAGCTAGTTCAAGGATACACTAGTCCAAGGATACACTAGTTCAAGGATACACTAGTCCAAGGATACACTAGTTCAAGGATACACTAGTCCAAGGATACACTAGTTCAAGGATACACTAGTTCAAGGATACACTAGTCGAAGGATATACTAGTTCAAGGATACACAAGTCCAAGGATACACTAGTTCAAGGATACACAAGTCTAAGGATACACCAGTTCAAAGAAACACTAGTCCAAATATACACATTAGTCCAACGATACACTAGTCCAAGGATACATTAGTCCAAGAATACACTAGTCTAAGGATACACAAGATCAAGGATACACTAGTTCACGGATACACAAGTCCAAGGATACACTAGTTCAAGGATACACAACAAAAAATATTTTAAAATCTATTCATAAATGACAGAGTTAAGAGGTAACAAAGTAAAAATTACAAACTAATTGAAAACCTCTTTAGTAAATTAGTAAATTTCCTTTTGCGGCTTACAAAGAATACATGGAATGTTATTATATAAATATCTGTTTGAGCTACAGTTTTTACAATGTGCCTTGATATTTATAAATATAACTAGACCCAGTGAACTGCGTGCCACGTAAAATTGTTTTTTTTTTAAATTGATTTGATTGTCAAGCGATAGGTCCGCCACGAACGCCATCTATTGAAAATAATCCGTAGTAGCAACTAGCATAGAAAATTGCCAATTTATATATTTTCAATGAATAGGCTGTTCCAGGCTTTGCCTAGTGTTATAGGCTATGCCTAGTGTTTTTTTCCCTAAGCCACCCTAGTACTAAGGCGCACGAAATAAAATAAAAGTTATTCAAACTGGTCGATACATTTTCATGTTTTTGACATACGGCACGGCAATAGATTTTTGTATATATGTATATAGAATATAAAAGATATTTATTTGGAACACACAAAGATAAGAAAAGGTATTTAAGAAAGTCAGTAAAATAATATAGGTATATGTATAGGCGCCCACCCAGATAGATGCTTACCTAAATACATTACCTACCTACTAATAACAAAAACCACGGTCGATAGTCCCTCCCTGTGTACCCAAATTGGTCCAGTCTCACTTTTATGCAACTCCCACATAAATAATAATAATAATAATAATAAAGGACATTTCATACATCATCATCTGGCCCCAAAGTTAGCCGAGCTTGTGTTATGGGTACCACATGACTGATATACTACTTATATACTTTTTTTTTATAAATACATACATTTATACATAGAAACACCCAGACCCGAGACAAATACTTGCAGATCTTACAAACATTTGTCCCGCTTCGGGAATCGAACCCGCAACCTTTTGCGTCTCAGCCTGACCAAAGCCCACTGCGCCACAGAGGTCGACAGTACTAGCGGATGCTCGCGACTTCGTACGCATTTTTTTTAAACTTTGTAGCATAAATAGGATGCCATCTATCTCCTTGCCAAATGTTATTGATAAGTTTCAAATCAATTACACCCACCACCCATTACAAAGTTTCCATACAAACATTCACACCCCATTTTACTCCTTTATGAGAGTTATTTTGAAAAATCCTGAAAGACGTGTCCATTTCTCTTCTTTTTTTTTTTTTGCTTGTGGCATCCCTATGAGTAACAGCTGTTTTGAATTGTTCCATTCTTTTAGTTAGATTTTAATTGTTTTTATATGTAATTACAAAGCCCTTTTCAAATTCATCGCATAAATACAATAAAACAAACGTGTACAAATAATAATATTAGTGAAATTGATGTAAATTGGCCGCAAATACTTGCTTAATTTCGGTTAGGAAATTCAAATTTTTTATTGTTTTATCGGGTTTGGAAGTGTTTGTTGCTCATATGTGTTAGTTTTATGTGCCGGCATACAATTTATCATTATTCAATTACTGCTAAAGCACGTAAGTACAAATATTTTCAAACTCTAACCTCAACCAGTGTTTACTTTTCCTTGGAGAACTTGTGCTAAAAATACACTCAAAATGATGACTAGAAGGGCCTTACAACTCCAGGACGAGAATAATCTCCACCGGGCACTAAACGAATTAAAGGCAGCCATGGAATTGTGCACACAGTTGACATTTGAAAGAGAGGATAATGAGAAGATAATTCTTGACACACTAGATAACAATAAAAAACTAAAATGTGAGTTGTCAGCATTACATTCTCAATATACTGATGTTTTAGAAGAACGAGATAGGCTACAAATAATAATAGAAGGGTTTGACCAGTGCGGCTCAGAGTATGAACTGGCCCTTAACAGAACATCCACTTTAGAGAGAGAACTATGTGATGCCCACCATCAAATCACATTACTGGAAGAGGCCGCTCAGAGCTCTGATGCACTGCAAACCCAAAGCTTATTTGTTGAGCTAGTATCAGCTAGTAGGGAAAATGGCCCTGATGCATGTTGTACGGCACCAACAGTAACTATAAACTTGACAAATGATGACTCGGAGGGAGTTACAGCATGCAACAGAAATACTGTAAGCAAAAATAAACATAAAAAATATGTAAAAGTAAACAAACTCATAACAAAAACTAAAAGAAAATTAAAAAATCTAAAATGTATACCAAATATAATAGCCAGTAAGAGAAAAGTTATTGAAATGTCAAACCACTTAAAAATGTACACTTTGCAGCTAGAATATAATAAGACTAAGTATGAATCTGACATGCAGCAGCTTCAGTGTGAACTTGCCAGCGTTGAGGAGTGCTTGAGATCCATAACTAACCGTTAAGAGAAGTCTCAGGAGGCGATACGGGAGTACTCAATGACTGTGGATGAACTACTCAAAGTCTCAAACAATGATCAAGTCCGCTTTGATTCATCTGTGACTAACCCCACCTGTGATAGTCAGTGTTCTGAGAATCCTAGGCCAGTGTGTGCTTCTGTATCATCATCCCAAGCGTGTTCGAACTCACACAAAAATGAAAATTTGGAAAAAACCATAATGTTCTGTGATGAAATTGGAAAAAATATGGGCCAATTATTATTAAACACTAGCATGGGACATACAGTAATAAATAATTGCTTACCAAACTGTGACCTGCATGACATAATGCAATTAATAACGAAGTATAATTTTAAGCACAACTCTAATTTAGTAATTTGGCTTGGAAATAGGGGTAATGTAAACAAAGCTGAATTAATAAAATATTTTGAAACACTTTGTTCATTGCAAGTAAACAAAATTGTAATGTTTACATTCCCCTACAGCGACAGCTTGCCACAAGCAGAAAATGACCATAGATATAAATTAAATCAGGTTTTGCATACAATGTCATGCAATAATAATAATGTAATCCATATGATTGACACTAACAACATTGTTAGTAAAAAATATTATTTGACAAAAGGTAGATACTACCTTCCTAATTATTACAAACGACAGGTAGCTGTTTCGCTATCTTATTATTTTAGTATTACAGCCAAAAATTTGGCTACACACAATGCTTCTATTGAGCATAATCATGACATTCCAAATCAGACTCTGGAATTTTTTCCTAGTAATTTAAATTAGATAAAAAGACAATAGAGGATGTCTCTAGCACTGACAATTCAAATAATATATTTTATAAAAATAATCAATCAAACAAAAACGCTAAAAACTGTAAAATAAATACTGTAAATAAGTTTAAGTTTACTAACTTGGTGCATCAAAATATTCAAGGAATTTGTAACAAAGAATTAGAACTAGACTTGTACATGAACTCAAACAATATTGACATAATCTGCTTAACAGAACATTGGCTGAAAAGTCATGAGCTCATGTTCAACTTCAAGAATCACCAAGTTGGTAGTTCTTTCTGCAGAGTACATTCTATAAGAGGCGGGTCATTAATATTAATAAATAAACAAATAAAATTCAAAGAACGTAAAGACATTGTCGCCCACTCTGTAGAAAGACACATTGAGATAGCCTGCATAGAGTTGGAGCGGTTCCTTGTTATAAGCACTTATAGCCCACCAACCGCCTCATTTGATATTTTTGAGAAAATTATGGAGGACATTTTGCATAAGTCTATTACAAAATCAAATAAAGAAATTGTTGTATGCGGTGATTTTAATATAAATTTGCTTGAGAAATATTCATTGAGTATCAGAATAACTAGTTTATTTAATTCATTTGGTCTTGAACCTATATTTATGGAGCCAACTAGAATAACTGCCACTTCGGCCAAATGCATAGATAATATCTTTACCAATATAAACATAATAAGCAAAAATATAATTAGTAATATTCACTCTGACCATCTCGGTCAACTAGTTCAAATAGAAACTAAAATGAACAATAAAGATGTACAAAAAAAATTACTTATATACCAGTTACCACTGATCGTTTAGAGAAAGTAAGATTGAACCTGGATACCAACTTGCCTTTTTTATTGTATAATGATGATAATCCAAATGATTTATACAATACATTTTTCACTGAATTTAATAATGTATTCAGTTCCATTTTCACATCTAAAACTATTGTGGTCTCTGGCAGTTCAACATTTTGTGAGTGGGCAACAGCAGGTATTCATAAGAGTAGGCGTACCTTGTATGAATTGTACAGTGAAAAACGGTATAACTTTAGTGAAGAGTTTAAAGAAAAAGTAAAAAATTACTCAAGAATCTTTAAGAATGTTTGTCGCTTTGCTAAATCTCAGTATTTAAGCTCAAAAATTAGAAACAGTCAAGATAAAATAAAAGCAGCTTGGAAAATAATTAATAGTGAGACCGGAAAATCCAAAACTCATAATAGTGTAATAAATTTAAATATTAACAATAATATAATTAAGCAAGATATAGATGTAGCAAAGGCATTTGAAACTTTTTTTACTGATATTCCAGTCTCCACTACAAAGTCTTTAAACTCTTCTCATGTAATAGCAGTATCATTGTTAAAAGATAGTTTACCTGAATGTGTCACACAATTTTACTTTGAACATGTGGACAAAAACGATATTATCAAAGCATTCAAAATGATTAATGTAAAAAAGACCACTGATCTCTGGGGCATTTCTGTCAGTGTTATAAAACCACTAATTGACATTATTGCACCAGATCTAGCTTTCATATTTAATCAATGTATTGACAGTGGAGTATTTCCTGATTTGATGAAACATAGCAAGATCATACCTCTATTCAAATCAGGTAGTCATTCCGATCCTAGTAACTTTAGGCCTATATCAGTACTTCCTACATTTAGTAAAATATTTGAAAAACTTATTCTAAACCAATTACAACGGCATTTTAATACCAACAATTTACTAGACAGTAAACAATTCGGATTTACAAAGGGACGCTCAACGACTGATGCCGGTGTTGAGTTAATATCACATATTTTTGATATCTGGGAGGAATCACGCGATGCCTTAGGTATTTTTTGTGATCTGTCGAAAGCTTT
Source organism: Lampropteryx suffumata (assembly GCA_948098915.1). NCBI lineage: Eukaryota > Metazoa > Arthropoda > Insecta > Lepidoptera > Geometridae > Lampropteryx > Lampropteryx suffumata. The sequence goes on along the minus strand of OX402562.1, from coordinate 17,272,318 downwards.
TGATTGCGTTCACCATGAAACTCTAATCAGCAAACTACACCACTATGGTGTTAAGGGAGTTTCACTTAAGCTTCTCACATCCTACTTAACTGACCGAACACAACGAGTAGATGTAAATGGAAAGCGTTCTCCGGGGTCAATGGTAAAAATGGGTGTACCACAAGGATCAATACTCGGGCCATTCTTGTTTTTAATTTATATAAATGATCTACCTAAACTTGTAAAGGATGATCACGAGATTGTACTGTTTGCTGATGACACGTCACTTTTATTTAAATTAAAGCGACGACTTACTAATCTTAACGATGTAAACAATGCAATCTCTAAAGTTGTAACATGGTTTAATGTAAACAACTTATTACTTAACGAGAAAAAAACGAAATGCATTCGTTTTATACTGCCCAACGTTAAACAGGTGAAAGCTAATGTAAAAATTAATAACGAAAAGATAGATCTCGTCGACACCACAGTGTTCCTAGGCATTACTTTAGATAATAAGCTGCAATGGGGCCCGCACATAGATAAATTGTCGAAGAGACTCAGCTCTGCCGCATACGCTGTCAAAAAGATCCGTCATTTTACCGACGTAGATACCGCTAGACTCGTTTACTTCAGCTACTTTCATAGCATTATGTCTTATGGCATTTTGTTGTGGGGGAGTGCTGCTGATATTAACACCATATTTGTGTTGCAGAAGAGGGCTGTTCGTGCAATTTATAACATGGGCCCCAGAGAATCACTTAGAGATAAGTTTAAAGAAATTAATATTATGACAGTGCCTTGTCAGTATATATACGAAAATTTAATGTATGTGCACAAAAATGTTCATTTATTCAAAAAAAATTGCGATAATCATAGTATTAACACTAGAAATAAAGATAAACTCGCTGTTCCCACTGTTAGGCTCGCTAAAGTTAATAAGTCTTTTATAGGGCAATGTGTACGCTTCTATAACAAGGTCCCAAGCGACGTGTTAGATTTGTCGATTGGCAAATTTAAAAACGTAATTAAACATAAACTGTCTATTAAAGCATATTATAAAATATCTGATTATTTAGAAGACAAAAAAGCTTGGGATGAATCTGCTCCAACTCGACTCGGCATCCGTAACAAAATTGTCAAGGATCAAAAAAAAAAGTGTTAAGACCAGACAAGTTTCTTACCGGATTCTTCTTGAACTGGGGTTAGGAGGAACCGGCACCTAGATTCACTAGCATGTAAGAAGACGATTCAAAGTGGTCCTTGTGATTGTAATGAATAAAGTTATTTTGAATTTTGAATTTTGAATCTTGCATTTTAAATATCCAAACCAAGTTTTTAAGAAATTTTAAAAAACCCCTTTGTTAGAGCTATTTTGAAAAATCCTGAAACACGTATCTATTTATTCTGCATTTTATTCATTCATATCAAGGTTTAAGCAAATCGCAACACGCGTTAAAAACTTACATACATTCGTTTTCACCCTCTTAGGGGTGGAATTTAAAAAAAAAACGCGCCTTAGTTGTAAAAGGAAGCTACCTTTCAAATTTCAGCTTTCTAGCTTTTCGGTTATAGCGGTTTCGGCTCGGCGATGATGAATCAGTCAGTCAGGTTAAGCTCTATTATAGGTCTAGATATACTATATATATACGTACCGCTAGGTGCTGGTAATCTATTTCAGTATCCGGCTCACACTTGCCACTGGATAGTTTTTCCAAAACCTAAAAACAAAAACTGATATTGGTGGAAAATTCACACAACACTACCCTCAAACTAAGTATATGGTGGACAAGTAGTGCCTTTACCATTTAAAAATGTCAAGGTAAGTTTAATTGTCTTTGTATGTTTTAAACTTATTAGTAGAAAATTTACTGGATCATGTAATGTTTTAGAGATTTTGTTTAGGAGCCCACCGCGTTTTCAAGTATATTTCACGGCGTCTGGTAGATACATTGCGTGACCCAAGAGGTGGCTCCTATCTGACTCAACGTATTAGCATTAACATTCAACGTGGCAATCCCGCCAGTGTCTTGGGAACGCTGCCCTCTGGCAGTGATCCGGATCAGTTGGTCTATCTACACATCGTTTAAAACTGTTTCATATCTATTAAACATAATAATAAATAAATAATGATGGACAATGCACTCGAACACCAAATAAACCTGTTCTTTTGTTAAAACAAACCTATTTCCTTTTTCAGAATGTCAGATTCAACCAGGTTTACCCGGGAGGGGATTCGAACCCACAACCTACGGCGCAGAAGGCAGAGCTACTACCAACTGAGCTGAAAGCCGGTATTTTATATTATTGAATACTAGCAACCCGCCCCGGCTTCGCACGGGTGCAATGCTGATACTAATTATACTACAGAATGGTTATCCCTAAGAGATAGACATTATACCATCGCGGACTTATTTGTAGACCTTTTGAGGGTGTACAATACTGTAGTACATTATTTTGATCTATCTCGTAGGGTTCAGACAGCGTTTGCAATGTAAGCGCAAAAATATGAGTTTATTTACGACAACACATTGGAAACCTCTAAAATTATCAGTGTTTATCTACTATATTATGCATGTATTATACATATAAACCTTCCTCTTGAATCACTCTATCTATTAAAAAAACCGCATTAAAACCAGTTGCGTAGTTTTAAAGATCTAAGCATATATAGGGACAGACAGACAGCGGAAAGCGAAAAGCGAAAAGCGACTTTATTTTATAATATGTAGAGATTAGCATACATTTCGTTTGGACATTACCTGCGTAGCAGTATGCGCGATATGATCACAAGCTTGCATCACGTGGTCCACAGCTGAGGCGTTTCTTCTCCTCAGCGCAGCCACCTTCACTATCAGGTCTCTGGTCTCGCGGGTCACTCTAGAGTCTACCAATAGCACCCGGAGCTCCATATCGATATCCAGATGACGGGGTTTGGAGCCCTTCTTGAACGATACCAGGGACCCGAATGTGCAGGTCGCGTTGTCTATACCTGAGGAATATCTATATATTAATACGTGAAGCAAAAACTTTGTATCCCTTTTTACGAAAGTTGCGCGGACGGAGGAGTATGAAATTTCGCACACTTATAGTTTATACAGGGTGTCCCGGTACTATGAAAATTATTGAATTCATAATATGTATGTATTTACAACCTCTGTTTCACAGTGGTCTAAGGTCTGGCTGAAACGCAGAAGGTAACGGGTTCGATTCCCGCCGTGGGAGAAATGTTTGTATGATCTGCAAGTATTTGTCTCGGGTGTGGGTGTTCCTATGTATAATATGTATGAATTAACAAAAAAGGTATGGTAAAATTATAAATTAAAATTGGTATTTACAAAATAAAAGTACATAAGTAGTAATCAGTCATGTGACAACCATAATACAAGCTCGTTTCGGATCGTTTCTTTTCTCGAACGACAGTTAACTGCCGGTTGCTAACTGATGTTTGCATTAAAAATCTAAAACCATGATCTACCTACTCGGTATGACTTGAATATGAATTTATGTTGTCTTGTCTTTATAGACAAAACAAATTCTGCGACACGGCCATACTTGAATTATGTTACCCTTACACAAAATCATTATTTTATATGTCGGGATAAAATCATCCTATTTCCTATTCCATAATATATATATTAAGCTTGGTTTAACTGTTGCGATATGAATGGGTAACATACATCCAAACACATTTACCTTCTATATACACACAATTAGCTGGCGTGGCGTTTAAGTATGTTCTGTCTTTGTCTTTCTAATATCAATGAATAAAGATGAAAATAGATTTAAACAACACACGTGGCGCACTTTAATCTTTTCATCACACTGGTTCGAAGTGACACGATAAAAAGAACAACATTAGATAGTATGTGATAGATTAGGACCAGGACGAGTTTCTTGCCAGTTATTCTCGGGCTTGGGTTCGAATGAACCTATATTCACCTAGTATGTAAACGTTTCAAAGTGATCCTTCTGATTGTATTGAATAAAGTTTCTTTTGATTTTGACTTGACTTTGATTATTATATTAACGCGATGTTATTTAGTCTTCATGTACAAATATTTCAAGCAATGTTTATCTGATTTATTGGACAACAAAGATATACGTTCCACACAATGGAAGCCGCGGGCATATTATATTTGTTTACTATTATCTAACCTTACATAAAAGTTATTATGACGTGCAGTTTCGTTTGGCGTAAAAGCCATTAGATACGAGTGTGATTGGACGCGGCCTTCAAAGCGTGTCAACACACCTATAACGTACGATACGATTGATTGTTAATACAATAAAGATTTCGGTTGAATAACATACAAAAAGTGTTCACAGATAGAAAAACAAAAACATTATATATGACGATCGTAAACACCGTAACAAGAAATATACAATTTCAAGAGTAAATTAGTATATCATATAATGATATTAGATATGGTTCTGAAGAAGGATGGAAATTTGGGCAAAACAGATGACGTTTTCGTTAACAATGCTGTCTATATTATTTTTTTAATTTTAATGAATTTTATATCTTTTTGACATTCTGTTTGTGTTTTATTGTATTTGTTATGTATTATTCTAAATTGTATGTTTGATGACTTTTTATAGCATTTGGAAGACTTGTTTTTATGTAAATAAAGAAGTTCTAAGTTGAGTTATTAAAAAACAGATCATATTGAAAATATTAGAAGAGGAAAATAAAATAAAAAAATAAAGTTTTTTATAGAAGAGAGAAATGGTTAGTTATTTTATAGGGTTTCGGTTTCGACAGTTTCATAAACACTATTATAGAAGGAAGGAGAATCGTATGTGTTCACAACTACGAGTTTTGATTATTTACTAGCTTCCACCCGCGGCATTGTACTCGTGTGGTAGATAAAAAGTAGCATAAATGTCCTTTTTCAAGGTACAATCTATCTCCGAACTAAATTTCATCAAGGCAGTTGAATAACAACCAAACATATAAAAAGAAAACCGATTTTATTGAATATAAAAAAAAATACGAATTGGGAACTTCCTTTTTTTTTAATTAAGTTCAAAAAGATTCTATTTATGCTTTGCTGTACTTTATCATTTTTCGAAATTCGTAAACATCACAAGACCTTACATGAAAGCAAAATAGGAAATTTTCTTTTCTTGGATGACATAAATTTTTTAGCTTATTTAATATAACCGATTTTGAAGGAATTTGTATGTATTTTGTTTTGTATACATTTGTATACAAAAATATTTTGTATTTGTATAAAATATTTTTTCATAAATGACGGAGTTATAAACAATATTACAAAAAAAAAGTACAACCGAATTGAGAACTAATTTTTTTGAAGCCGTTTAAAAAAGACACACTATCAATTATCACTTATAATATTAGTACCTATAGAAGTAAGTATGGATATAGATGGATTAATATTATTAATAAACACTACAAACGGGGACAATTACCGTAATAATTGAAATGAGTTTTTTAGTTTTTTGTTACATCGGAAAAAACATAAGTTCAATCATATTTATAATTATTAGGTATTATATAAATAACTAGCTGACCCGGCCACGCGTTGCTGTAGCTCAGTAGTTCTAATACGTTGAACCCATATACGCTAACCTCTAAAAATATATGTGTTTCTCTACTATATTATGTATGTATTATACATATAAACCTTCCTCTTGAATCACTATATCTATTAAAAAAAACCGCATAAAAATCCGTTGCGTAGTTTTGAAGATCTAAGCATACATAGGGACAGACAGACAGCGGGAAGCGACTTAGTTTTATACTATGTAATGAAGGATCATTTCATACATTTTTTTGTTTGGTTTACCGACCAAAAATCAAAACATGATCTAATTTTAACACTAGAAGCAAAATGTTTAACTAAATAGCTGTAACCAATCAAACGATGTCAAGGCCCGATTTTAAACTAATGTACCAAAAGGTCATTGTCAGTATCGATCACGTCATAGTATCTTAATTAAAATTAACAGGTTATTGAAATGTTAAGCAAATATAATGAGAAATGTCCTTGTAAGTAACTCACCCGATGGCGTTCCATGCATGATTCGCTCACAGTTGTACGCCCATTCCGAAATGATCTCCTTCTCCGACATAGTAAACTCCTCGCTCCCAATATCATAGAAGGAGTCAAAGCTGTCAGAAGCAGACTTTCTTTTCAGAAGCTGTATCAATGCTCCGGCTAAGCATACAGCAAACGAAGCAGAACTGCCTGTCCCAGCGCCTATCGTCAGCTCTGAGCCCATGGAGATTTCCATAGCTCTGACCGGTAGGCAAGTGCTTCCGAATATCCCGGAAAAAACATACAAAAAGCTTCTCAATGAGTTCTTTTGGTTGTTTGGCAACGCGTCGAAGTTTGGCTTGATGATGTGTAGGAACTCGTCGACACGTTTTAAGTGATGCTCATGGTCCAGCCGTTCGGGTAATCGCCACGAGAACTTTCCAGTGATACCGTTCGCTAGCTTTGGGTTGAAGAGACTGTTGAGGATCGGTTCTAAGGGAATGGTGTCTTGGAGGTCCACGCAGGGTAAGTGTATGCGGACAGCCGGTTCCGCCTGTGTGTTCACTTCCTGAAATTGAGTGTTTATTATACACTTGCTTGTTTAAGTCCTGAAATAAACGGTGTTAGGTGATTCACACCGACTTGACACCATATTTTAAGTTCGGTTCATCGCGATTTAAAAATATTTCATGACTAACTCCACGGTTTTGTAATAACAACAAGTATCTCAGAAGAATCATGTTCATAGCTTTTTAAAGCTTGTATTTTTGACGTGACAACGTCTAATAAATCGATAACGCTGCACGCATGAAAAATGATGACTAATTGTAACGTTACGATCGTAGCGAGAGCGCATAACAAAACAGATATTTGTTTTGTTACGACGTTGTCACGTTATACTATCGTCCGTACACCGACTTTACGGACAACCATTTTTTTTAAACGTAGATACGTTAGACCACTATTTGATGGTAAGTAGGTATTGGACATCTAAATAAGTTAACCAATACAATATTAAGAAATACGTTGTTTTTTCGAATATCGTAATTTCCCAAACAAGAACATGTAAATTGATATTGGTCCTTGAATGGAGAATTTCTCAATTTTAACAAGTTTATAGGGCTAAATTGTTACCTCACATTGTTTTCTCGCGTGTCAATTAATTGAAATGGTTTGTTTACCATTTAGCGCCACAATTGTTACGAGAACAGATAATATTTACTGAGGACTAGCTTCTACATAGCCTATATGCTGTTTAAGTAATGGACTACATCTATAAGTTCATCCAAATTCGTTCAGGCGTTCAACACAACAATCTTACAAACATTCGTATCCTCTACTCAAACTTTCGTATTGTAATATTAGCAGAAAAAATGAAAAATATAAAAAAATCGCCACGGACGATGGAGTGAGAGTGACAGTATTCTATTCAAACCAAATTTATTTGTATCATTGACACGCAGGAAACAGAAAAAAATAATGGAAGAAAATTGGTTAGTCACCATTACCAGTCTAAGTACTTACCTTTACAATCAACCTTTGTTTTACATTTTGAGAAATAGGTTCGCCGATCCAGAATAGATGAAACATTAACCAACTAAGACTTAAATACTATAAGTAGGATACCTAAATTATGTCTACTGAAGGGAAGGAATGGTTTGTAAATACGTCAATCTTTTCAACCTAGCACTACATAATCTAGCTTCTCCACTAAACAAATGATATATGTACAGAATGGTATGGAACCATTTAGTGTTACTGATCGATTCCTCCAGATAGTGTTACTGATCGAATAATGTTGTTATGCCGTTTATCCATCTTAAAACAGGCAACCTAAGGTGGGTACTCGGAAATGCGTGTCCATCTTTCCACCCTGAACTTGGTGGATAACCGGAATTCACATCTGATTGTTCTTCTGACTCTTTACCCCAAGTACAGTTTGAATAAAATTATGTATTAAATAAAATCTTGCATCCATATTCATAAAAATATTTTTTTCACTAAACAAAAATAATTATTCTCTACAAACTAAAAGTTTCTGTAAATGACTGTACATAGGCAGGGGAGAAAATCGGAAGAAATATATTATATGAATTACGAATATCGAATCCGTTCAGGGTGTATAGATGGACACGCGTTTCCGAGTATCCACCTTAGGGTGGATAAATGGAATAAGCGGTTGTTATACTATAAAAGGAAAATTAGATTATCCCAAGGAGGTAAGAGCAAGAAGGCTCCTACAAGTTTAAATAATATCAATATTACCTTTATAACGATAGAGCTCCGTAAGCCAAGACTGCAGGCAATGGCAGTCTTCCCATAAACCACAGAATGCTCTCCATGCAATATCACTTTCCCTGGAGCTGAGACGCTCACCGTATAGTAATTATCCATTCCATTCATCATATCCATCATCTTGGATTTTTTAATAAAAACAAACAACCAATGTATTACTTCATTATATTTTAACACATATCATTGGTTTTGGGATTTCCACTGTTCGACTGTTAGAGTTTTCTGGGTGAACGCGTGTATGTCTTTCAACTCTTCTTGTAGGATTGAGTTCACGAGTCTGTGGAAGAAAATATATATAGGTTTTAATTATGCGATTGTTTTGTTATGCTAAACGCGGGAGATAATCTAAGCATTGTGGTAAAATCATTAGGGATACGCATTTTCTTTTTGCAATAATTTCTTTATCGATTTTCCTCAAAGAATATCGTGATCATTAGACTTAAAAAGTAATGTTTTTTGTTTTAACCTATGACCTTGATCACTCACTATGTCCACATAGAACTGCTTCGGATATAATAATGATAATAATAATAATGCCGGACATTTCACACAGCATCATCTAGCCCCAAAGTAAGCAGAGCTTGTGTTATGGGTTATCAGATGACTGATATACTATTTCAATACTTTTTTTTTGTAAATACATACATATTATATATTGAATCACCCAGACCCCGAGACAAATACTTGCAGATAATACAAACATTTGTCCCGCGGCGGGAATAGAACCCGCAACCTTCTGCGTCTCAGCCGGATGTTAGCCCACTGCGCCACAGAGGTGAATTAAATAAATAAATAAATTTTATTTACTAACTAAGCATAGCTTGTATTATGGTGACTAGATGACTGATAGAATACTTATATATTTTTAAATACATACTTATGATACTTTATAACACCCAGACACAGAACAAACATCTATGTTCTTCCCACAAATGTTTATCCTGGGAGGCAATCGAACCCTCAACCTGCAGCGCAGAAGGCAGAGCTACTACCAACTAAGCTGACAGGCCAGTCTATATAGTCAGTATAGATATATTTAATTTAAACTGCTATATTTGTGTATTAATTAAACGACGACGTCAGCGGTCTTTTTCTTATCGTATCACTAGTTATTTCTAACCAGTGTGGTGAAAGGATTAAAGTGCGCCTCAGAGGCTCCTTTCGTGCACTTCGGTAAGCCTTAATGTAAGCTCTCTACCTTGCCGACAGGACCCGCAAGAAAGACGAATCAACCGACACCGCATGTACGTCAACGGTATTATTCTAGCTAGCACCCATGACAAATAAATATTAGTTCGGTGTTATAAGTGTAATGTCTTATTCGATACATTGAGTTTGTCCCAAAGCATCTTATACGCGGCAATTATAAGTGTTAAGTGCTAAACAGCGAGACATTGTTCCAACGCACACTTGACGCTTTTTTATTTCAAAACACCATTGTTATTTTATCTGTGACGGTTTCAGCCTGACATTAGACCTTATTTTTAATGTTTTTTGTCATTGATTCTTTGTGGTTTTTCCTTGTTCACGTTATGAATACAGATTTCAATCGTTGCATTTAAATTTCTAGGCGAATGGAGTAGCAATAAGTGAGTTGGTATGAATAAGTGTGATTTTAGCCTTCCAAAGGCTTCCACAAAATGGCTAACAAGCCGAGACAAAGTACGATTTGCGACGCTAAACGTTAGAAAACGCGTGGTAGTAATGTAAAGATAAATAAACACCAAACTATTTACACAGTCTTGAATAGAAAGCCGAAGAAACCAGAAACAAATATTTGCAGATTCCTATTTCAGCGCATAATTCCTGCTGTGGGTGTCGACGGGTGTATACTTCTCACGCCTTAGTCAGTATAATCATGTAAATTCATTGTTATTTATCTCTTCGAAACCAGTGCATAGCTGGTTTTAAAGTCAGTAGTCTTGAGTTTGCTCTAATACTTATGATTCAGTATTCAATGCGTGCCGCAGATATGCGTAACAGCACAGCCGTTGAATTCATTGCCTGTCTGTTCGTCATTCATAAGTCGAGAGAGCTGACATACGTGGAAGCCACAGTGGTAATAGTTAATTAGGTGTACCAACTAGTATGTACTAAGTATAGAGTTGTAAATCAAGATATACCATTCAGTACACGTAAACAGACTAACAATACGCGTGCTAGTTTTGCAATTTACAAAATCAAATCCTCTTTGCATGATGGTACGCTTTTTCAGATTAGTTGCCAAGACCCACAAAGATGTTATGTTAATATCAGAAGCCACATTATATTGTGATGAAATCAAACCAGCTCAAATGGAGTTAGCACATTATTCCACTTTCAGTTCTTAAACACATTTCAGATAACTTTACTTCACGAGATCACCTCGCAGACTGACGAATATTTCTTTCAACTCGACCAACCAGTAAAATCTACAATCAAAAGTGGATGAAACCAACCAGTCCAATCACAAAAAGTCTTTTACAGTCAATTGACTGTCTTACGAAATATGATTCAACTGGTTGATCTCCATCCGCCAAAACTAACAAATAATTACAAAATAAATTAAGCTATATAATCGAATCATTACAATATCAACGTTCTTATTCAGATTTGACGTATTCTCTTCCTATAGCATTTTCACACATTTACGAGCTTAAGAAAGAGCCCTGGTGAGGAGACGAGATCTGATGACGATCGCTTGGAACGTCCGTCGACTAAGTTAAAAACTCACATTAACAAGGATAATAGAAATCTGCAACTAATACCGAATTCCACAAGTATAAACAGGTAAATATTGAATCAGTTACTTTTGCTGCGTACCTACCTGACAATTACAGCGTGTATAGGGTTGCACAATAGTATTTGATTTTTTATCGGCCTGGCGAAACGGCATTTCTGATGCAAGTTATAGTAAAATGACGTCAAAAAACCGCCAAACACCAACACAAAGTATTTTTATAAAAGTTTATTACTAGCTCAAAAAATCGGTATTGGTTATCCACAAATGTCCACAATATTGATATTAATGCGCAAATCTAGCCCTATAGTTTGGGCTAGATGTGCGCAGCAATATCAAGCATAGCCTTGAATCATGGTGGAAGATTGAAAAAATACTTATATTTTTAAATACATAAGTACATATATCTAATACCTTTAAACGAGCAATTCTTGTATATATATTTATATAAATAATTCTACTGTGTGTATGTCACTGAACTCCTCCTAAACGGCTGGACCGATTTGAATGATTTTTTTTGTATGCGTTTGGGTGGCGCCCTGGATGGTTGAGATTCGCAAATCAGCCCGGCAGATGGCGTTGCAGTCGGTACAATTAGATATATGGACGAAGTCGCGAACGGGACAGCTGGTGTATATAATATAATCTGAATATCGGGACCGGCTCCAACGATTTTCATGAAATTTAGTATGCAGGGAGTTTCGGGGGCAATAAATCGATCTTGCTAGGTTTCATTTTTTAGAAAACGTCGCTTTATACGTGTTTTATAGCGAGCAGAGCTCGGTCATAAGGGTACTGATACTAAATAAAACACAGACACAGTAGAAACATTTATATTCATCACACAAATTTTTGTTCAGGGAATCGAAACACTAAAATACTATAATTTCCTATAGTATATATAGTATTAATAATTTGTGAACACGATTCCTACAACAATGGACAATATTTTATCAATGTCACACTAAATATGTAACTTATAGTCTCAAATAATTACCTATACACATTAAGGGGAAGGTCGCGAGTTTAAGGTCATGTTTAAGTCAGAAGGAAAAAATTAAACAGATGGACAAATATTTAGTACTATTTTTTTACTAACGCTTTGCACGTCTCTTCAATTGTGGGTGGGACAGATGTGACATACTCCTCTGCATCGTGTCTAACTCTCGTGTCTAACTCTTAAGGAATAGATTAGCGGAATAGTTATAATAATAATAAATAACCCCGGACATTTCACACAGCATCATCTGACCCCAAAGTAAGCAGAGCTTGTGTTATGGGTGACAAATGACTGATATACTACTTATATACATATGTTTTGTAAACACATACATCTTATATATAGAAACACCCAGACCCGAGGCAAATACTTGCAGATCATACAAAAATTTGTTCTGCGGCGGGAATCGACCCCACAACCTTCAGCGTCTTAACTCACTGCGCTACAGAGGTCGTCGTAATAGTTCTAAATACTTGTCCATATGTTATCTATCAGTTTAATGTTTTGTAATGGATTTCTGCAAGTCACGCCTGAATCAATGATCTATTCCCATAGTGTGAATTTATAAGTTTAAACCCATAATGTTACCTTGTCTTGAATGATAGCGAAATTTCAACAATATAATTCGCAAGTTTGTGCAACACTTAGTGCACCCACTTAGGTAAGTAGTCATGTACATAATTAACGACTTAAAGTAAAGCCTAAGGTCGACCACTGATGATGACATGCCATTTGAAAGACTGGGTCTATCTCATAATAACTAACTTCATATTTTTCTTCTTTGTTTATGGCATGTGACATAATAATGTCAATTTTGTCAGTGTCAAGTGTTTCTGTTTGTTTATAGTCAATTTGTTTGTTAAAGTCTTAGTCGATGGTCAATTGTCAATTCTAGACGTCACGCGGAATGGTCGTCAAAAACTTTCTTGATTCCTCGTCGTTCAAATTACATTGCACCATACACAGTTAATTCAATTGTTCATACTTGTCCCATGTAGTCACAACTTATTCAATAAAATTCGGCTAAGATTACTTAATAAAACATGCGATAAAACGAGCAAGAATTATTAAATTAGCAGAGCTAATAAAATGACATGAAATGAAATGACAAACGAAGAATCTTCCTTCTTCCTATAATGGCATCTGTCTTCTTGACAATTTCGCCAGTGTCCAGTGATTGTTTGGTTATAAAGTTTTAGTCGATTTATTTATTTATTTATTATTATTATTTATTTATGAATAGTCTTACATTCTGGGTGAGGATTTTATAGATGAATACACTGTTACATACATATGTACATAAACACATCGCCTTTTATATATATATCTAGCGACCCGCCTCGGCTTTGCTGCACGGGTGCAATACTGTGATGATACTAAATGTACTACATAATGTCATACTTACATATAACTCAGATATACCATCGCGACTTTTTTGTAGACCTTTTTAAAATTGTACAACACTGTAGTACATTATTTTGATCTATTTCGTAGGGTTCAGGCAGCGTTTGCAATGTAAGCGCAAAAAATGTGTTTATTTACGACATTATATTAGAAACCTCTAAAATTTACAGTGTTTCTCTACTATATTATGCATGTATTATACAGATACACTTCCTCTTGAATCACTTTATCTATTAAAAACCACATCAAAATCCGTTGCGTAGTTTTAAAGATCCAAGCATATATAGGGACAGACAGACAGCGGGAAGCGACTTTGTTTAATACTATGTAGTGAAGATTATACTTTTATGCAAAATTCGTTTATTATTAACCAAGACTGTGCCCTGTTTGCTGATAGCTGATCTAAAGTACTGACTGAATGTTTCTGTTTTTGTGAGCGTCTTTCTTATTTTGTATACATCTTTTATTATATTGCTTCTGAAATTTTGTATTTCTTATCTCTTGATTAACTGTAAATTGCGTTAATTTTTGATCTACCTGTTTATTATTATTATAACTATTTTAATTGACTTATTTTATTACTTGTTATTTCATTTGTTTGCGATTTCATTATTTTTATTAATTAATGTAATTGGTATTGAGCCGTGTTGATTAAAGTTAAAATTAAATAAATAAATTATGCATATCAATTTGAAATGATGTGAATAAAAATAAGCACAAAAAGAATGCAACACTAATAGGTCTCAGAATTCGGAGCATGTTTAGCGCTATTTTTTTATCAACGGTAAACCTACGTTTGACCACGATCTAGCCTGGTGGTAAGCGACAATGAGACCGACGATGGGGCACGAAGTTTTAGAAGACCTATTCACTCTTGACTTGAAAAGAGCCAGATTGTAAGACAGACGACGCTAAAGTGTTCCAATCCTTGGCTGTACGCATTATAAATGTGGAAGCAAAGCGCTTTGACTTTGATTCCCGACACGTAGGTTCAGATTCAGACAGTGCACCATTCATCGTTATCCTGAACCACTAGCTCAATTGATAGTAGCACTGCCTTCTACGCTGTAAGTTTTATATTTGATCCTAATCCAAGACAAATGCGTGATGTGATGTAAAATAGGTGTTCTGTGACTGGGTGTTACAAGTTTGACGACCTCTGTGGGCGAAGGCCAGCCTGAGAGGCAGAAAGTTACGGGTTCGATTCCTGCCGTGGGGCAAATGGTTGTATGAACTGCATGTATTTGCCTCGGGTCTGGGTCATACATATTATACATAGGTAATAGGTTATGTATTTACAAAAAAAAGTATATAAGTAGTCTAAAAGTCATGTGGTATACATAACACAAGCTCTGCTTACTTTGGGGCCAGATGGCGCTGTGTGAAATGTCTGGCATTATTATTATTATTATTAAATAAATAATATAAGTATTCTATCAATGATCTTGTTCCTATAGTACAAGCTTTGTCAGGGGCTAGATGGTGATATGTGAGTTGTCCATCAATATTTATTAATTTAATGCATTGCTCACCTATGCCGGGCTAGTAGCGGCTTCCCGAGGAACTTGTCCGAGACTATCAGCACTGAGAACTTGGCGCCGCATCCGTCACTCTCATCCTTCACATCCTGAGGATAACAGAGATAGCAATATTACTAATTTGTTCATTATGATTACAATGTTATTATAATATACTAGCGACCCGCCCCGGCTTCGCACGGGTGCGATGCTGATACTAATTATATTACAGAATGGTTATCCCTAAGAGATAGCCATATACCATCGCGGACTTTTTTGTAGACCTTTTGAGGGTTTACAATACTGTAGTACATTATTTTGATCTATCTCGTAGGGTTCAGCCAGCGTTTGCAATGTAAGCGCAAAAACATGTGTTTATTTACGACACCACATTGGAAATCTCTAAAATTATCAGTGTTCCTCTACTATATTAAGCATGTTTTAAACATATAAACCTTCCTCTTGAATTACTCTATCTATTCAAAAAAACCGCATCATAATCTGTTGCATAGTTCTAAAGATCTAACATACATCGGGACAGACAGACAGCGAGAGGCGACTTTGTTGCGACTTTGACTTTGTCACGAATCGCATTTATTTTTGCAGTAGCCTAACAAAAATTTAATGTGCGTTTAATGTCAAACAAGCCATTTTATCTACACTGATATTATAAATAGAAAAGATTATATTTTTTTGTTTGTAATGGATTAATTTAAAAAACTACTAAACCGATTTCAAAAAAAATTTCACTTATGTATAATCAGTGAGTAACATAGGCTGTATTATATTTTCAAAAAAATTAGAGATCACTACGAAAATTGCAATAATGTAACCCGTGTAACCCATGCATAATTCGGAATTTAAATTTAGTAGCAGTGACCGTTATTTTACACACTAATGAAAAACAATTTTTGTTCGAGAAATGAAACAACGAAGTTTTTTAAAAATATTCGTGAATTTCAATTCTGTTATATTCAATCACAATCACGTTGAATTCAATCGGAACCTAAATTCAACTACGACATTCAACTAAGACATACATGCAAGTTGAATTTAGGTGCCGGTTCCTCTTAGCCCAAATCCGATATTAATTCTGCTGGTGCTAGGTTAGATAAGTCAAATGTTTAAGTTAATAGCTTAGAATAAATATCGGAACAAATTAGTTGAAACTAGGCAACTCATGCTCGAATACCAAAACGCCATTAGGTATATAGGTACATTTTAACGATGGAAAGGTCTTAATTTTCAGAATTCTGGCAATAGATTCATATTATTATCTTACTATGTAATGATAGTAATGGTTATAAAGTATCACAAGTATGTATTTAAAAATATATGTAAGTATTGTATCAGTCATCTAGTCACCATAATACAAGCTATGCTTAATTTGGGGCTAGGTAGTGTTGTGTGCAAGTCCACCACCAATATTTACATTTATTAATATATAATGTCACAAGATTGAGTTTTTATTTACAGTTGTGAAAGCGTTCTAATGCTGAAATACATTTTATAAGTAAAAGATGCAGTTTATCTACACTAATAAATATATAAATATGTAACGAATAAACTTAAGATTATTATGATTAAGATAAGGAGCGATTTGAAAAACTCTACCGTTAGAAAGCTACACTATCCCCGGGTGACATAAGCTACTTTTTATCCCAGGAAAATTGATTTGTCCCGGGATAAATCTCTCTAACGCGGGCGAAGCTGCGCGCGTACAGCTAGTATCTTATAATTAAATAATAGTAATAGCCATAATAGTTATTTATTGATTACATCATTACATAGTATAAAACAAAGTCGCTTCCCGCTGTCTGTCTGTCCCTATGTATGCTTAGATCTTTAAAACTACGCAACGGATTTTGATGCGGTTTTTATTTATTAAATAGAGTGATTCAAGAGCAAGGTTTATATATATAATACATGTATAATATAGTAGAGAAACACTGATAATTTTAGAGGTATATTTAGTATCAGCATTGCAACCGTGCGAGGCGGGTCGCTAGTATCATTATAAGTCAAAAGTAAAAAGTATGTTCAAAAGTAAACACATAATTTTTTATTAAGACGGCACTAATACATCATAATTAAATCAATCAATTTGTAAAAATGTCAAATAAATTAGCTTTAGAACATAATATATTTTAGGTAATTTATAATCTAAAAACTCGCTACAGCTATAAAAAGTTAACTCGATAGCGTTTCAACCTATTTTGAAAAACGACCCGAAATATTTATGAAAAAACATGTCCACCCATAGAGTGACTTCAAAACATTATACCTACAATAATAATAATAATTTATATTTGCAAAAACAATTAATTGGTCTATAGTTATATTCTTAGTTCATATTCATGAGTATAAGAGACTGTTTGTTTTTCTGTGAAAAAAAATGAAAAAAAATTCATGCACGTGCAATTCCTGGTTCTAGGAATTGCACGTGCATTAATTTAAAAAAAATATATATTATTGTGTGCGAACTTATTAAACAATAGATAATCTAATCAACAAAGGACTATCAATTTTATTCATATTTATTGGAGTAATTATATGTCAATAATTTATTCTCATGTTGCTTTGCTCTCGGACAGTTAAATAACTACTGTCATCTTGTATTAGGTTTTTGTAGTTAAGCTAATATTAAGATGGATCATACAATAATAGCGTTTTAAAAACTAAAAAGAACACTTCATTGAATAAAATTTGAGCCTATAAAACATTTTTAGTGGAAAGTAGATGTATTTTGTATAATATATAATATGGCTAGGCCAAATAAACGCCGCGCTCCAATGAGACAGCGAGGTATCGAAGTACACGAAAACATCATCGATGTATAAATTTTTTTGATTTTCGTTGATTTTTCAGCTCGACCGATTTTGATAAAATTCAAATGGGACCACCTGTGAAGTATACCCTTTCAAACAAAAAAAGAATTTTCCAAATCGGTTCAGCCGTTTCCGAGTAATCGGTGAACATACATATAAAAAAAGATTCCGACTAATTGAGAACCTCCTCCTTTTTGATGAAGTCGGTTAAAAAAGCGATAGGACCAGGAGGAGTTTCTTGCCAGTTCTTCTCGGACTTGGGTTATGAGGAATTGGCACCTAAATACACTCAGTATGTAAAACGTTACAAGGCGATTCTTGTGATTGTATTGAATAAAAATATTTGATTTTGAATTGAGTCAGAAAACGAATTTTCGAAAAGGTCGAAATCCTAAAAGACTATGAAGACTACGTACTCTGCGACTATTAATGTAACGATAATAAAATAATAATATTAACATCCCAAAAACAGGCGACGAATATTTAACTGACCATTATCTGAATAAGATTGATTTGAGCTATTATTTAATAAATGTATTTATTAACCGACTTTATCAAAAAGGAGGAGGTTCTCAATTCATCGGATTTTTATTTTTTATTTTTAAGTATGTTCAACGATTACTCGAAAACGGCTGAACCGATTTGGAAAATTCTTTTTTCATTTGAAAGATACTTCACAGATGGTCCCATATACATTTTATTTTATCAAAATCGGTCGAGCTGAAAAATCAACGAATATCTAAAAATTGTATACATCGATGATGTTTTGATGTAGGTACTTCGATACCTCGCTGTCTCATTGGAGCGGTGCGTTTATATGGCCTACCCATATTATATATATACAAAATACATCTACTTTCCACTACAAATGTATTATAGGCTCAAATTTCCAGACTCAGATAAAACATCGATGTTAATCATATAAATTGCTTGTCTTAAGGAAATAACAAATAAATAAATAATGCCGGACATTTCACACAACATCATCTGGCCCCAAAGTAAGCAGAGCTTGTGTTATGTATACCACATGACTGATATTCTACTTATTTAAAAAATGTATTTATAATAAGTACTAGCTGACCCGTGCCCACTTCGTTGGGCGGTTACAACATCACAAAAAATACGGCCTCCCCCGCCCCGTTCCCGTTGTTTTTCCGGGATAAAAATAGCCTATATCCTAATCCAAGTTACTTCCTACATTCATTCTAAGTTTCGTCCAAATCGGTCCAACTGTTTTTAAGTTATAAGTGGTGTAACTAACACGACTTTCTTTTATATATATATAGATAGATTTTCATTTTTTTTTTGCTAACTTGCTTCAATGTATCACTGTGTTATTTATTTGAATTTAAACAATAAAATTGGGAATTAGGTGTGGGTAGAAACGGGAACTTAAAGCAAATGTTTTGGGTTGATTAGGGAAAAATTACACATGTTATACATAGAAACACCCATATAGAATTTACATAGAATTACCTACATGTTATACATAGAAACACCCAGACCCGAGACAAATACTTGTAGATCAGAACCTGCAACCTTCTGCGTGTCACTCGGACCCTAGCCCACTGCGCCTCAGAGGTCGTGCCATTATATATCTCACTATATAGTGCATTACTCACTGGTCCTATACAAAAGTTCTTGCGATGCTTTATATTCGGATAACGTTTAAACAGATACCATATTTTAAATAGACTATTAATATACGAGATGAGCTACGTGTGGCAACTCACATCGGTATTGTTTTATCGATTTTCTAATATATCTGCCTGTTTGAAAATATTATACTATGTATCTGGATGACCGAGCTTTGTTCGGTATAAAACACAGATAAAACTACGTTTTCTAAAAATGAAACCTAGCTAGATCAATTTATCGCCCCCGAAACCACCTGCATAGTAAATTTCATGAAAATCGTTGGAGCCGTTTCCGAGATTCAGATTATATATCATTACATAGTATAAAACAAAGTCGCTTTTCGCTGTCTGTCTGTCCCTATGTATGCTTAGATCTTTAAAACTACGCAACGGATTTTGATGCGGTTTTTTTTATAGATAGAGTGATTCAAGAGGAAGGTTTATATGTATAATACATACATAATAAAGTAGAGACACACTGATAATTTTAGAAGTTAGCGTATATGGGTTCAACGTATTAGAACTACTGAGCTTCAGCAACGCGTGGCCGGGTCAGATAGTATACATATATACAATAATTGCTCGTTTTTTATAGAGATGAGATACGGAGGGCAACGCCGGCTGACGTGAGTGCTGGACTCAAATGACATAGGTGCGGCTTCGTTTGCGCTTGACTAACATTTGTCATGCGCAAACGAAGTGGTGATAAATTATACTTATGTCGCTAACTGTACTTGAAATAATTTTGGTATGAGGGACAAATATGGACAAATATTATCGTGCGGGACGAATAAATACTTTTTAATGAAGTGGGCCGAAAATTGGGGGCGAATATGGCATAAATCGTTTCGATTCATCTAGATTATCTTCATCAGGGCGTGTTAATGACCCGCGTTTCTCTCAGTGCTTAGTGTCAGAAACAGTGTCGGTGCCTTCATCGACATAATAATACATGAGTAAAACCTGTATTTTTAAAAACTGTACAGAACAATTCATTATTGGGTGTTAATAACGTGTGCGGTTTGGGACGCCCGACAGAAGTGATAACAAACTAATCTAACTAGCGCTGTGGGTTAGAAATAAAGAGGAGGTGCCTGCCTACCGCTGCCGTATACGTGTGAGCGAAGCCAGACATCCCATAAGAAGTCCCATAATCAGTTCAAAAAGGTATAAGTAGTATATCAGTCATGTGGTACCCATAACACAAGCTCTAGTTACTTTGGGGCCAGATGATGCTGTGTGAAATGTCTGGCATTGGTGGCAATTCGGTTGGTTCATTTCTAAAATTAGGAATTGTCTAAAATATATTTTAGTTAGTCATAGCATTTGTAAAACCTATTCGGTTGCTTAAGTTAAACGGTTTAACTCAATAAGGAACGCTTAATTAAATTAGATAAAATTAAATTAGGATAAGTTGGTAACAGCAGAATACCAAAGTTTCATTGGACAGTCTAAACCTATTAGTTAGGTTGGTGCCAACAGAATTGAGGCCATTATTTAATTTAAAAGTGTAATAGTACTAAGAGCAAGGCACGGAACACGGAACTCGTCATGAACGCAGGGGATCAACGTGTGTGTGTACAGTGACGAACAAGGAAATTCACCAAATGTGCTCCTTCTATTTCATTTCGAAAATTGAGGTGCCATTGAAAATCAGAGCTGTTTTAACTGTCTGTAAAAAAAGGAGGAGAATCTGAATTCGGTTGTATTTTTTTAATATGTTTGTTACCTAAAGACTCCGTCACGTATATTAACCCATTTGGAAAACATTTAAATGATATACATTTCGATTGGTCCCTAGAAATTTAGCAAACTACCTAACAGATTTTGATGAAATTTCTATGGGACTAATAGGAGAGTATATCCATTCACATATTTTTTTTCATATTAGTTTATAAATGACGGAGTTATGAAGAAACCGATATAAAATCTCAATTGAGAACTTTCTAATTTGTTTGATGTCGTTCAAAAACACGTGGATGCCGTCACGTGCGGGAAAGCTAGTTATATAAATAATTAATAATGGAATAATACAATTCTCACACTCAATTATACTTATAATGTTTTATGTGTCTGTAACGTGGTGTAATTATTTATATTACATTCTATTCTAAAAGCAATAAAAACCATAAACAATGCTTCGACGTTTATTCGGTTGCGTTTTTACCATCCATTAGATAGATGATAATAACTATTTATTACAATATTTATTATTTAAATAACTAGCTGTCCCGCACGTGACAGCATCCACGTGTTTACAACCGACTTCAAAAAAGGGGAAGTATCTCACATCAGTTTTTTATGTCGGTTACTTCATATCTCTGTCATTTAAGAAACAATTCGAAAAAAACATTTTTATGTGAGTATTTTTATGTTTTTGTTAATTTTTCGTTTTGTAAGTTGAAGGAATACGATTTTTCATTCAAACTTTTGACCCATTTTTAACTCCATTAGGGGATGAATTTTGTAAATCCGTTCTTTGAATCTCTCAAAGAATGCTCATGCCAAATTAGAAATATCCAGCAGCTTTAGCTTAGCTGTAGTTTTGGAGATTTCGTGATGAGTGAGTGAATGGACGTTCTCTTATATTTATACTAGTTGCTTTCCGCGGCTTCGCACGCATGGTACCTACATTAAAAGTGGCCTATGTCCTTCTCCAAGGTCCCATCTATCTCTTTACCAAAATTCATCCAAATCGGTTCAGCGGTTTAGGCGTGAAAACGTGACAGACAAACAGACAGAGTTAGTTTCAAATTTATAATATTAGTAAGGATAGATGAATAAAACAGAACCCAAACATCGTTGAATCGTTTTAGACTCGACGGCATTTACATTTTTAGAACCTATAGTAATTTTTTTGGACAAACAAAAGAAAACATTCGATCGATCGTTGGCGACTTCGTGAACGTAGAGTAAGCTGAGCCGTCGCTAATAATTATAAGAAAAATATGGTACCAATATTTTCAACATTGTGTATCCAACTCTATTCAAAATGTTTATAAAGTTATTGTTGGTTGTAATTTAATCATAATCAATAAAATACTCAATAATCAACATTTTCTAAAGTTGACGTCGTCGTTTAACTTACAGCTTAATGAGTACTAAGAGAATAAACAAAATTAAACGTTTCCCCTTCAACTTTTTTTTACGTCCTTATCATTATATATATATATACTAGGTACTGCCCGCGGCTTCGCGCGCGTGGTTCCTACATAAAAAGCAGCCTATGTCCTTCTCCAAGGACCCATCAATTTCTATACCAAATTTCATCAAAATCGGTTCAGCGGTTGTGGCGTGAAAACGGGACAGAGAGACAGACAGACAGAGTTACTTTCGTATTTATAATATTAGTAAGGATATAAATCTTCTGTACGTGTGTTTGTAAGTAAACTTCTCCTAAACTTTTTTCTTTTTAAAACACGCGGGCGAAGTCGCTAACGGGACAGCTAGTTTCTTATAAATAAATCATAGTTTAAAAAAAACACGCTTTATATAGAAAACCAAACCAAAAAATAGAAAATAAATTTTAATAAATGTAAGTAAGAAAAAAATGTTTTAATTAAAAAAAAGCGTGGGGTGCATGGTGTCAATAGTTATAAATATTTCATTGACAGATATCAGAAGAAGGATTATCATTTCGATAATATCGGTCTTTGACAGGTGTGTAAAATTTGAATGAAATCTAGCCGTTTAAAGTGGGTCAAAATCGCGTCCTAAGGAGTCGGTTACAAACCTACAAACATACATACAAGTGAAGCTAATATAAAGCGTATAAAAACACGATTTTTGCGTCGTCAAGACACTATGCTCAGGCAAAGCCTCAGGTACGTTAATAACAGAATACGAAACACCTAAAACCTCTTCTTCACATCAAAAAACATCTTGTTTTTCGTAATTAAGCTAGTTATAAGAAGGATCATACAAAAAAGCGCTAGGACCAGGACGAGTTTCTTACCAGTACTTCTCGGTCTTGGGTTAGGAGGAATTGACACCTATATTCACCTAGTACGTAAAAGTGATCCTTGTGATCTATAAATTAAAATATTTAAAAATATTTCGTCTCTCGACAATCTGTCTTTCCTGAAAACTACAATCTGGGTCTCTTCAAGTCAAGAGTAAATAGGTATCTTCTAGACATGCGTGCCACGTCGTCGGCCACATCGTCGCTCAACATCAAGAGAGTTCGTGTTCAAACGTAGGTCTATCTATGATTAAAAAAAAAAAAATTGAGTTTGAAAAGCTGCGGAAAATCAATGCAATACAAGAACAAGCTTCAATTTTACCTTTAAAACTGTCATATAAAAGTGTTACGCTAATTTAGACTTTGGCGCAACCAATATAATCAACACCATTTACTTAGTAGAATTGTCCTACTGATCACGTTTCCAGTGACACACTTTGAACGGGCTGTCATGTCAGGGCTGCCTCTCGACTAGGACTTTGATCGACAAAAAACAGTTCAGGATTATTTTTGGCCGTTGCGCTCTTATATTAATGATTTTTCCCAAATTATTTCGGCATTTATTAGTAATTTTGGTAATTTTATTCAAATAAAGCTAGAGTTTTTGACTCGGGAGTGAATAATTGGAGTAAAAGTTTTGTGTTTCTTTGTGATTCAAGCAAAAATATTCTGTATAATTATTTTATAATAAAATAGATGAAGAACGACAACATACGACTTTGTGACATCTTACTATAAACAATCTAAACAGTTGACACTGGCAAAATTCTTATGACACATGCCATTCATTATTATGACACATGCCATTACCGAAGAAGAAGAAGTACAGTTTTGTTTATAACCAATTGGCGATTTGAAATACTCAAACAAGTGCAGTCTGCCGTTGTAATTTCAATTAATAGTGACAACAACATATTTTAACACTATTTTAGTTATATGTAAACGTTTATGAATTAGTGAGTTTGTTGATTTGTTTGTATGCGTTGATGACTAGGTATTATTAGACACAAATTATACATACCTAGGTTACGACTAGAAAAAGTAAATAAGTCCTTTATGGGGAACACGTGCTCCTATAATAAGCTTACTGAAAATGCTACTAAGCTACCTATTAAGAAATTTATAACTGAAGAAATCTTATTATAATATAAATGACTATATTATTTATAAGAATACATGGCTTCATGTCGCTCTGCCTTCAGACAGTTAACCGAAATGTATAAACTCTCTTATATTAGTATTTCGTAGTTAAGGTAGTTATAAGATGGATCATGTAAAAAAGCGCTAGGACCAAGACGAGTTTCTTGCTAGTTCTTCTCGGGCTTGGGTTAGGATGAATTGGCACCTAAATTCACCTAGTATGTAAGACGTTTCAAAGTGATCCTTGTGATTGTATTGAATAAAGTATCAAGACTTGACTTGACTTTGACTAGACTTGACTAAGGCAGTTGTAATGTCTTGCCTTTGTCATAGCCGGAACGCTACGTAAGCATGTTCAATTCAACATCCGCGCGGAAGTTTTAAGTCATATATGAGACTAGTCTACCGCTCGCAATTCATATCACACTAATATTATAAAGGCGAAAGTTTGTGAGTGTGTATGTTTGTTACTTCTTCACGTCTAAACGGCTGGAGCGATTTTAATAAAATTTGGTATGGAGTTAGCTGACACCCTGGATTAACGCATAGGCTACGTTTTACTGCGGGAAAATATCTTTTTTTTTGTTACCGCGGGTAACACCGCGGGGCACAGCTATTGTCAACTAATATAATTTTAAACCATTAAGTACTTCGAAAGTAATAATAATAAAACATAATGCAGGACATTTGACTCAGCATCATCTAGCTTCAAAACAAGCAGAGCTTGTGTGTTTTGGGAACTACATGACTGATGTCCCAAAAAAAAGTACATACCTGATATACTACATATCAACGTAGTGTACGGTATGTACTTTTTTTGTTAATACAAACATTATTATACATAGAAACACCTAGACAAATCGAACCCGCAACCGGAGCATCTGCCAGGCCTTTGCCCACTGCGCCACAGAGTTAGTCTAATAAGTAACTTAAACGTAATCAAACTAAGCCAGAAGTATGTAAGGGTTCAAATCTCAACTAATATTATAAATGTGAAAGTTACTCTGTCTGTCTGTCTGTTTGTTACGTTTTCACGCCTAAACCGCAACCGATTTTGATATAGAGATAGATGGGACCTTGGATAAGGACAAAGTCTACTTTTTATGTAGGTACCACGCATGCGAAGCCGCGGGCAGCAGTTAGTTTTTTATAAAAGTACATGTGAAAGATGACATGGGTAAGCATGGAATAAATACTGAAATGACGGCTGGGCTGATAGACTAGCGCGGAAAAGAAGAACATGTTGTGTTGTGCAAAAAAAAATTACTTAAAAAGTTTGTCCTATTTAATTAAAGGTAACTAAAAATATTATAGATTACATACGGTTAAAGGTTATATCACAATGACAAAACAAGTTGACAACCCTGAACGTGACATCGCCTATTCATCACAAGCATCCTTGATAAAAGCGTGCACAAATTGACGTCAATTGAAATCAATTTCACCGGCAATCAATGTCACGGGCCGTCGCTATCTGTGATCTAGATACGGTGGCAACACATGCGCTGTCTTTGTAAGCTTGGTGAGTTCCGTACCAAAATATAGTTTATAATGTACCAAAATAATTTGGTACATTTTGGTACGGAACCCACCGCCACCGCACTTTTTGTATGCCGAAAGCAAGCGCAGGGAAAATGGCAATGTTAAAAATATTCAATATTTGCTGGGATTCAAACAACCATTTTGGTAGATAAGTTATTGTTTAATACATGTACTTAACCATTACAATGAGCCTTGTGGTTTTGTTTTTTTAGACCACAAGGAATGCCCCTACAAAGTTTTAAATTGAAAAAATATATTTAGGGGTATTACAACTTTTGAAACTATCATGATTTTGAGCATAATTTTCACTGAAAACGGGATATTTAACATGATATGTGAGTTTTACTGCTTCCTGCTATTTCGGCACAGTTGCATGAGCCATGATCACGAGATAAACTCTAAAGCAGGTTTTACTCGGTAAGCAGCAAAACTCACATTATCATGGTAAATATTCCGTTGTGTGTGAAAAATTAGGGGTATTTTTTAGCCCTTCGTGTGGCAAATCGTAAGATGGGCTTTTCATAGATATTACGAGATATTAGATATTACGAAATGCGACCTGTTAGCGACCATCCGGACAGACATACGAAAGCATTTTTGCCTAAGCTGAAATAGACGAACAATTAAATTACAAGAAATATTATCACAGCTAGTATGGCGTAATGCCTACTACATTTTAAGTAACAGCCCGATTTGTATTTTTTTTTAATTGTACCTGGCTGGTGAATTCGGAAACATGTGCGTGGTCTGACACACACTTGACCAATTTATTTAAATTTGACAGCGAGACTTGAAGACTGTACATGGGCGTCCAGTTTATGGAAAAAATGCGTAAACGTGCCTTCGGGCGTAATGTTCACTTTCGTGGTATAATTTCAGCGATTATAAAAGTGGGAGTGGCGTGAGGACCACACGCAGATGTGTTTTCCTTATAAAATTCAAACTTGTTTGGATATCTATGTACTTTTAGAAAGTTTACTAAAAATATATATTGAGTTCTTGACCCGCGAAAAATTTCGTAGTGTACGTACACATCTGTTTATCATTTAGCGTAAGGAATTGTATTATTCAAAAATCTATTTCAGTAAAACAAACATTCAAACATTCGTAAGTTGTACTATATATTTAGATACATTTTCCTTGCGTATTATTTTGTCGATGGAAACATTGTTTTGATTAATATAGAGAATCTGTTTCGATTCATCAACGAGCGGACTGCCGGCGCCGATCAAAGTCATTCTGATGAATATTCTAGATAAACCGAAGCAGTTTTATTGTCTTCGACAGAATAACAGAATAACGCGTGAGTAAAACTCGTGTTTATCACTACATAGTATAAAACAAAGTCGCTTTCCGCTGTCTGTCTGTCCCTATGTATGCTTAGATCTTTAAAACTACGCAACGGATTTTCATGCGGTTTTTTTATAGATAGAGTGATTCACGAGGAAGGTTTATATGTATAAAACATGCATAATATAGTAAAGAAACACTGATAATTTTAGAGGTTAGCGTATATTGGATCAACGAATTAGAAATACTGAGCTACAGCAACGCGTGGCCGGGTCAGCTAGTCAAAATATATACACAAGCAGTCACAAAAGAATCCTGACCCTACGAGTAGGTTTACCTCTATTACTGTAACAAAAATGAATAAAAAATACAAATAAGTAGCAAGACGCTCCGGCTTGGTACAATTCGCAAATCATAAACGCATTTTATTGCGGGTAAGATTCCCTCGGGACAAATGGTTGTATGATCTGCAAGTATTTGTTTCGGGTCTGGATGTATATTAAAAATAAAAATTTTATAAGTAGTAATCAGTCCCTTGGTTCCCATAACACAAGCTCTGCTTACTTTGGGGCCAGGTGATGCTGTGTGAAATGTCCGGGATTATTATTACCATTCTGTCGTATCCATTGAATTTTAATTGCGCCACGTTAAAACAAATTAAACTCGATAGACCACTACCCATAAGCAACACTTTCGAAATATAATTTAAGGTCTATCAATATTAAAATATACAACAAAAAAACATTTTTATATTCACCTTGAATTAAACACACCCTAAACCACATAATCAACATACGATTAATGCACGAAAATTGAATAATATCGATCTTTTATTAAAATCACTTCGACGCTCTTGACCGAATTATACATCACGCAATCCTGAGGTACAAAGACAAATTCGGATATTTTAAAACTTGAATTATGCAAAATATGCGCGAGCCTTGACCTCTAGGCAAGATTGGATGAATCTAACTAAATAATTTTAACTCCAATGATATATAATGAGATTATA
Organism: Lampropteryx suffumata; assembly: GCA_948098915.1. Lineage (NCBI taxonomy): Eukaryota > Metazoa > Arthropoda > Insecta > Lepidoptera > Geometridae > Lampropteryx > Lampropteryx suffumata. The sequence goes on along the minus strand of OX402562.1, from coordinate 17,243,989 downwards.
ATTCAAGAACAAAGTTAAGTGTGCGGGGTCAGACTAATAATAATAATAAATAATCCCGGACATTTCACACAACATCATCTAGCCCCAAAGTAAGCAGAGCTTGTGTTATAGGTGCCACATGACTGATATACTACTTATATACTTTTTTTTGTAAATACATACATATTATACATAGAAACACCCAGACCCGAGACAAATACTTGCAGATCATACAAATATTAGTCCCGCGGCAGGAATCGAACCCTTCCTTCAACCTGCAACCTTCTGCGTCTCAGCCGGACCTAAGCCCACTGCGCTACAGAGATCGTCTAAGAATGACTGCAAACCTAACGCTTAACCTAACAGTTCGATGTTTTTAATTCATAATAACGTTTTAAAACTACAAAGAAAACCGACTTCCATTGAATACAAATTAAGCTCATAAAAATTGCATCTCCATTTTACAACCTTGAGAGATCTACTTATAATAAAATTAAAATAAAATATAAACTTTTTTATTGTGTTGTAAATAGATCTGGTAGGTAAAGAATGACAAACATATCTAGTTATATGCCAAGAAAGAATCAACAAGTACCACAGGTTAGCTCATGTTCTCCTTTGAGTATGATTATGATCAAAAAAGTTTAACTTTTCGTCCCCTATTCTCTCTTAGGCGTGGTATCTTTTACTTCAAATTTAAATGAGACCAAATTGGAAGTATACCCTCACTAACAAGCATGAATTTTCCAAATCCCTACTAATATTATAAATGTGAAAGTAACTCTTGTCTGTCTGTCTGTCTGTCTGTTACGTTTTCACGCTTAAACAACTGAACCGATTTTGATGAATTTTGGAATAGAGATAGATGGAACCTTGGAGAAGGACATAGGATACTTTTTATGTAGGTACTTGCGTGCGAAGCCGCGGGCAGCAGCTAGTTGTTTCATAAATTGACGAGTGACGAGTTCCGAGGTAACAAAGAAAAATATAAAACTGGATTGAGAACCTCCTTATTATGAAGTAGGTTAAAAATGGTGTGTAATCTGATCTGTCTAGCTAGACTTAACATTTTAATTTATACATGTCTACGTGTAAAGCTACAAGTGCATTGAACCATAAATTATTTTGGCAAATTTAGATGTCTCAAGGAATGAATATGAAGAACCACTAGGTGTTAATCTATTGATTAAACAGATTTTATATTCATTGGTATAAGTAATAGTATAATATTGATATCCTACGAAGTCTTGTGCAATGACATTTATGACATTGTAATACGAGTCAAAATCTACCGGTGAAATGCAATTTTAACTTTGCAAGTAAGTAGTATGATAATTTTTAAATAAATGCGCGATATTACGTAAATTAAAATCAACGTTCTAGTTTTAGCATATTCTGTCTGGGTATTATAAAGTATCATTATGTATTTATTTTATCAATCATTTGACAACCTCTGTGGCTCAGTGGGCTTATGTCCGGCTGAGACGCAAAAGGTTGCGGGTTCGATTCCCCACGCGGGACAAATGTTTGTTATGATCTGCAAAGTATTTGTCTCGGGTCTGGGTGTTTCTATGTATAATATGTACATATTTACATAAAAAAAGTATATAAGTAGTATATCAGTCATGTGGTACCTATAACACAAGCTCTGCTTACTTTGGGGCCAAGTGATGCTATGTAAAATGTCCGGTATTATTATTATTATCTGGTCACCATAATACAAGCTATGCTTAGTTTGGGACGAGATGTTGTTCTTTCCATCGTCCACAAAAATATACAAATAAATAAATAATACCGGACATTTCACACAGCATCATCCAGCCCCAAAGTAAGCTGAGCTTGTGTAGGTGCCACATGACTGATATACTAATATACACTTTCTTGTAAATACCTACATAATACATGAAAAACACCCAGTCTCTAGACAAATACTTGCAGATCATACAAACATATGTCCCGCGGCGGAAACCGGACCCGCAACCTGCTGCGTCTCAGGCGGGCTTTAGGCCAATGCGCCACAGAGGTCGTCATATATAAGTATTCTATCCGTCAATACAAGTTAAGCTTTGCTTGGGGCTAGATGGTGTTGTGTGCATTGTCGACCAAATATACATTATCAAGGAGTACTTTAAGTTGTTGGTACTCTTGTTTCCAGAAATGCCACCACGTATGTATCCAGCTAGAAGGAAGCAAAACGCGACTTAGCTGACAAGAGGGTATCTGAACATAGTTAATCGAATCGTATCGATATGTAATCGCGTATCGAACTAAACAGGTACTAACACAAGCTAGCGAACTAAATCTAGATCGAGTTATTGTATACCAAACAACTCGGCGGGCATGTTGGCAAGGTTGAGTGAATATCGGATACAATTGATACGCGGTCTTCTTCGGCTAACTATTATTAACGGTTATATATATTTTTACACTATGTTGTATTGAACAACTTGATTGCAAACAAAAATTATGTTAAACTATTTATTTTGCCTAATGAGATAGAAATGTTCCCGAATGTTCAATAATCACTTGTGCATTTTTAGGCTTATCTGATATTAGATTATTTACAGAGAAAAGTTTATAAATCGTGCAAAATAACAAACACCCGAATGCAACCCAAACAAAAACAAATCATGTCACGGTCAATATATTTAAACTGACATTCACCTACCTATGACAAGCCAGCAAGCAACAAATCACATTCACTTTTAAAAAATAAAAATGAGAAAAGAAACAAAAAGCGCGCCTAATTCAGTTTCCGAACGTTTCGTCGCGTCGCGAGCACGTATTTTTGCGAGCGACGTAGACCGGCGCGAGCTCGCTATAGCGGCTGGATGAAGACTGAATGGGAGTAGAGTGCCTCGCTTGAACCTAGCACGATTATAAAGATCGCAAAGATGCCTCGGAATTCCCAAACGTACAAGTAGTGAGTAGTGAGGCATAATTCGCAGTAAGTGTAGTTTAAAAACGAGTACCGCGAATTCGTTTGTTTGGCATTGGCTGTGAGATAGAATTGGAATAAGGAAATTTGCTTTCGAATAGAAAGCATGCTTTCTTACTCGGTTGTTCCTATTAGTTTATTCTGTGCCGACAGAAACTGTGCTAAAGTGTTCTAGGTTTACAAACTCGTTTTCTATAAGTTGATTATTGTTTTTTTTTCTGGGTTTAAATTTAAACCACTTTGTTTTATTGGAACGGCATCTGGCTGATACAAGATGGACGGATTCGATTCTACGTGAACAAATATTTACATGATGAGTTTAAAACAATGATATAAACATTGTTACTTTATTTATTATTAAATCCGTGTGTGGATGAGGTTTAAGTAGAGCACGTTTTTTTTTAGTTTTCGATACCCAGCTCATATACAGATAATTGTATTTATTATTATTATTGTTATTTATTATTTATCTGGATGCCTATCAGCTCAGTTGGTAGTAGCTCTGTCTTCTGCGCTGTAGGATGAGGATTCGTTTCAATTCCAAGATAATCATTTGTGTGATGAACATTGGTGTCTGTTGTGTCTGGGTGTTATAAAGTATCTAGAAACGATGTATTCAAAATATACAAGTAATCTATCAGACATCTGGTCAGCATAATACGAGCTATGCTCACTTTGGTGTTGTGTGCATTGTCCACCAATATCTATACTAATATTATAAATGCGAAAGTAACTCTGTCTGTCTGTTTGTTACGTTTTCAAGCCTAAACCGCTGAACGAATCTTGATGAAATTTGGTAAGAAGATGTATTGCATTCGGGGGTAGAACATAGGCTACTTTTTGTCTTAAAAAAAACAACCTTGAAGGGGGTAAAATACATGAAAGTTTGTTTGGGCAACTCATATTTTCTTAAGTTAAGGATGAAATTTCATATTTAGTCTTTGCAAAATCATCCCCGAAGCGGGTAAAATAGGGGATTAAACTTATGAGTTGTTCTTTAGATGCACAGAATGCATTTCTTACAAGAATAAAAATAAAGGTTCTAAGCGTACGCGTACGAAGTCACGGGTAACAGCTAGTAATGTTAAATTTATTCATTTTAATCTCAATGACATAAGGTAGCACTGCAACTATTGAATGGTTGTCAAATAGTCAATGTTATATCTGTTGCTGCTTATTTATAGGAGAGGTCATTGAATTGTGAACATTATTACGCCATTGTAAAGTGTGTAATCGTATAACTTGTTTATTATCAAAGTATTTCTATTAAATGTAAAAATTAACATAGGTTGATGTAACCTTAATACGTTCAATGATATGGAGCTTCCACGTATGTGTAATTGTACTACTAGCTGCTGCCCGTGGCTTCGCACGCGCAGCAGCTACAGCTACAGCGGTACCTACATAAAAAGTAGCCTATGTCCTTCTCCAAGGTCACATCTAACTCTATATCAAAATTTATCAAAATCGGTTCAGCAGTTTAGGCGTAAAACGTAACAGACATACAGACAGAGTAACTTCCGCATTTATAGTATTACTAGCTGCTGCCCGCGGATTCGCACGCGTGCTACCTATATAAAAAGTAGCCTATGTCTTTCTCCAAGGTCCCATCTATTTCTATACCAAAATTCACATTCACATTTATAATATTAGTATAGATAGTAGGGATGTTGATCAAAGATTTTGTTTAGGTAATTTGTGCCAGATGGTTAGAGTTTAGACAAACAAAAAAGTAGCAGAGAACGTAATTATTTAACCTGCGATGCCCTGAATCTGAATTCAACATTCTCCATACAGATATCCATCATCACAACATATTCCTGCTCTTTTTCCACTAAGTAGGTTCGGCACCAACAGGTTCTTCTCCATTCGCCTGTATCATTACTAGTGGCGTAGTGGACCAAGGCCTGGCTGAGACGCAGAAGGTTGCGTATTCGATAACCGCCGCGGGACTAATGTTTAAATGATCTGCAAGTCTTTGTTTCGGGTCTGGGTGTTTCTATGTATAATACTACATAACTAATAGATTACATATTTTTAAAAACATACATAAGATACTTTATAACACCTATGCACAGATCAAACATTTTTATTTTAGTTTATTACACAAATGTTTGTCCTGGGAGGCAATTGAACCCTCAACCTACAGCGCAGAAGGCAAACCTACTACCACCATACAAGTAGTATATAATATCATTCATGTGGTACCCATAACACAAGCTCTGCTTACTTTGCGGCCAGATTGATGCTGTGTGAAATGTCCGGCATTATTTATCATCCGTCGCCGTATTCATATCCTTTCTTACATATTATCAATACGGTCCATCCATCTATTGTTAGGACTACCCTTATATCCATTCTTAACATAAAAATCCCTTCTATTAACATGACTTTCTCAGGGGTTCACTATGATCTTTCCTTTTCTAACATGGGTTACAAACTTCATCAACTGATTATACTGATTATACAATACGTTTGTCTGATTAACATACAAAATTCAAAAATTTAAGTATTCTATCAGTCATCTTGTTCCCATAGTAAAAGCTATACTTTGGTCTAGATGTTGGTCTGTGGATTGTCCAGCAATACATATATATTTATTTATTGTTGAGGAAAACCAACAGCTAGACACGATTTGGTTAAATAGTGAAATAATGATTACGTTTTAAAAACTAAAAAGAAACCGACTTAATTGAATGAAATTTGAGCCTATAATACATTTTTAGTGGAAAGTAGATCTAGCCCCAAACTAAGTATAGCTTACTTAGTTTGGGGCTAGATTGTGTTGTGATATGTGCATTGTCCATCATTATTTATTTATTATTATTATTATATGTTCATGATTGAATGAATTGAAACCAGGTAGTAACAACATTGTAATTTGTAAATATATTACAATCACATCGCTATTTGGCTCGGCTCGGTGGTCGCATGCCGACTGCCAACGGACGACAGGAAAGCGAGTTGCACGCACGAACATTATCTGCATAATATCCTAGTTTTTGCAGAACAAGGAAAGTTACCCAACACTATCCAACATTTTGACGCTGTATCAAGTTTTTTTAACCGACTTTATCAAAGAGGAGGTTCTCAATTCGTCAGAATCTTTTCTTTTTATGTATGTTCAATGATTACTCAAAGACGCCTGAACCGATTTCAATTTTTTTTGTATCAAATGGTTTACTTCCCAGGTTCCATTAAAATTTTATCGAAATCTGGCGAGCGGTTTTAAAAAAATCAACAAAAATCTAAAAATTGTATGATATTTTCGTTACCCGCAGTGCAGCAGAGCATTGCGTTTAGTTGGTCTACCCATATTATATATAAACAAAATACATCTACTTTCCACTAAAAATTTCAGAATAAAATAATTTTATGCTCTCAAATTGTATCCAATGAAGTCGGTTTTCTTTTTAGTTTTTAAAACGTAATTATTAATAATTAATTTTATGATTCGTCCGCATGATTTGTGACATTGACGTAATGTCACAAATCATGCAATCAATCAGGGTGTGGCATATAAAACGTGACATTGGCGAAATTGTTGCCCCTTACACCAAGGCTACCACTAACCAGCGGGGCGATTATGGAATTCTGATACTATCAAAACTTTGATACTAAGCGGTTTCAATTACTATTGATGAATTGGTATTACGGAAGGTTGATGTTGATTGTCATACATGCTGTCATGTGAATAGAAAAGCGAACGTACGTAATAGTAATCCATCTTGTCAAAACTGGTTCTAATTACAATCAAACTAATGATTGTAATTATGCCGATTGCTAATCGAAACTGATAGACATTGGTTGTGTCAAAAGTTCCATAATTGCCATACAGGTTCCATTGAATAGAGCCTAAGTGTCAGTCAGTAAATGCCAAGTTTATTGATAAGACGTACGAGAAATATCGGAACATCAATTCTTTCTTATCGACTTTTAGCAAAGATAATTCTGTAATCTCTCACTAGAGAAATGATAATCCTCAATTTCATGCGGCGCTTTTTGCCTAAAGTGAATGGGATTCTCCACGAAACTGAGTAGTCTATTCGTCTATACGTAATGAAATACAGGAATAATTTCAGAAAGCCAAGTTCTTCCCACGCATCTCTTTTTGTAGTTTTCTCCTAAGTATGACCTTCCAAGAAAATGGCTCAAACTATTTGAACACACGCCTGTATCAACTGGCTTCTCCCGCACATATTTATTTTGTACCTGCGTGCCTTGAAGTCGGGTAACCAGGCGTGTGTTTGAAGTAAAAGGTTGCGGGTTCGATTCCCGCCACGGGACAAAAGTTTGTATGATCTGCAAGTATTTTTCTCGGGTCTGTGTATAATATGTATGTATTAAAAAAAGTATATTAGTAGTATATCAGTCATGTGGTACCCATAACACAAGCTCTGCTTACTTTGGGGCCAGATGATGCTGTGTCAAATGTCCGGTATTATTATTATTAATTATACTAGGAACTACGAGTGCTAACTACATATGGTTTCCACAATTATATTCCAATGCTTATTAATAGAGATAAAGATTATGGTCCAGAACGCATTACTAATTAATCCGCAGCGAATTCAGTACAACATGCGATAGCATGTTATATTCTTATCAGAAGTAGGCGCAAGCACTGTACTAACAAGCAGTAGCGGAAAAAACAGCGTTGAAACTTACATACTGCAGAATAGATTTCAGAATATTAATTAATTTATTTAAGCCCACACACATTTTCCTTACTAATATTATAAACGCGAAAGTTTGTATGTATGTTTGTTACTCTTTCACGCAAAAACTACTGAATGGATTTTAATGAAACTATACAATAATATAGCATCAGAATAACACATAGGCTATAATTAATAAAGATATTGTGTTAATTGTCCAAAATATAACGATACATGTCAAGTAAGTAGGAAAAAAATCTGCCATCTGCGAGCTATTCTGGCGTGCGCTGCAAAAACCGTTAGAATTACATGAAGTACTTATCCTGCGCAGACAAAGTCGCGAGCATCAGCTAATCATACATATTAACATTATACAACATTATTAGTAACAAAATGATACACTTCTGATATTCATTAGAATTACGGCAGAATAGATAAGCACGGTTAAAACCGCGTGGATTAACTAGTGCGTGCTAGGCCTAAGAACGTCTTTTACATATACCCATACAGCTTTGTCTAACCTACAGCTGATCGACTACCGCACCTTGAAAGAACATTTATTACATTGCTTTTGAAGCGACCTTTGGACATCTTCGTAATCACATACGCAAATTTTGTTAGCGTCGATGTCGTACAAGACTAGAATTTTAATATAAACAAATAGAAGTGAGTCTCTGGCAATGTGGTACTGGTAGCTTATGCAATCACCGAGCAGGTTTCTCGTATCCAGTGGCAATGGCGTGTGACCACGGTTTTTTGACTGACTAAGGTGTGGGCAGGCAGACACGCATTCCAAGAATACGCAAAATTCTATATTAGACCTATTTGGGCACACGCAGAGGGGCTGTCGATCGTGGGTGTGTTTTTAGTAGGTAGGTAAAGTGGTTTAGTGGGTGGGAGCCTATACCTATACCCATATTACTTCGTTATTAATATGATTATGTCAAGACAGTTGAACGTCCCGCAAGTTCTCCAAAGCTAGAATCGTCAGAAGATGATATTACAATAAGAGAGTGTGAGAAAAGGGTTTTTGACACTCAGAATCCGGTGTCAGAAATCCGGTAAGCCAATTATTATCAATTATGCTGAAATACCTGTATTTAATCACTCGATAGCCTTGAAGAAGGTAGCAACCGGTATACGAGGGAAAGTACCGAAACAAGTGGAACAGCTGCCCTTTAGGTGTTAAAAAAACAATGAATACTGTGAACCCTGGTCATCTCTCGTCTGAATGCGGCTTAGTACCTCAGCTCTTCATCAAAACTACTTCTATGAATGGCCATGTAATTTATGTATCGAGTGGACGCAACTTTGACGTAATCGATCCTTTAGCACGCGCAACTGAAAAGGCGATCGATGTTTTAATAATAACATCTGTCTTCATCATAACTAATCCAGTCGTCTAAGTACAGATAAAGGTTTGAGATATTTCATTGATTATTAAGAACTAGCTGTTACCCGCGACTTCATACGCGTATGTTTAGAACCTTGTTTTATTTTTTGGAAGGAATGCATTCTGTGCATCTTCAAGATTAATCCTCTATTTTACCCCTTCGGGAATTATTTAGCACAAACGTTGAAACACATATTTCTTTATTTCTTACTAAAAGCCGAAATATTAATTTTCAGAACCCTAACTTAAGGAAATATGAGTTGCCCAAACAAACTTTCATCCCTTATTTACCCCCTCAAGGTGTTTTTTGAGACAAAAAGTCTAAAAAAGCCTATGTTCTTCCCCCGAATGCAATACATCTTCTTACCAAATTTCATAAAGATTCGTTCAGCCGTTTAGCCGTGAAAACGTAACAAACAGACAGAGACACTTCCGGCATTTATAATATTAGGTACAGATTATTAGAGATATTACTAAGTACAGTAAAAGTATAAAAAGATAACGCAGCAAAAATACAATCAAAGTTTCAAATTGTACGTAGGTGTAATAGATAATTCAGTTCAGTACATTCACGGTTCGTTCGTTCATTACATAATTTCTTTCGTACTCCTCGTTCAAGGTCCGCTGACGTGACGAGATAACCGAACAACGATAAGTGCCAAGTTCAGGTTGTTGTGTAAAACAAAAGAATTCACACTAAGAAATAGTCTAATATTGAAACTTTGGATGAAACTTAGGACAATACATTCCAGTAACATGGGTAGGTATCGCTTATTTAGAACTATTATGGCTGGAAAGAGAGCTGTTATTTTGAAATACATTCGTCATACAATCATATCCTAATTGACGATATATGACTACCTCTGTGACGCAGTAGGTCAAGGCCCGGCGGAGACGCAGAAGGTTGCCGGTTCGATTTCCGCCGCGGGACAAATGTTTGTATCTGCAAGTATTTGTCTCGGTCAGGGTGTTTTACAATGTATACCTAAATAAAAATATATATAATAATTAGTAAGTACCGCTTACTTTTGGGCTAGATGATGCTGTGTAAAATGTCGGGTATTATTTATGTATTTATTTAGTTCGCAGTGTTCATTTATTTTGTCTTCGATTCATTACCTATTAAAAGTTTAAGATAAAACTACTGCAGCAGACAGCCAATATTTTATAATAAAACGTACCTAAAGAGTCTATTATCTAAAGATAGACCAAGAAAACTCAATAGTGATTTTCATTTGGTTCAAAGTTTAACAGTCAGCCACCAGCACACAAATCACAAGCAAGATAAACCTGCAAATTACAATACTTTGTCACATTGATAACCTTAGACGAGCTAGTCAGAATTCAGATAGCTACAGATTCACTAGAAAACAAAACTATTAAGCCTGTTATCGTAGAGAGTAGTGCATCTCACTTTCTTAAAAAACGGAAGACAGCGCGAGCTCTATGAATGACATCAACCTTACGTAAGAGATTCTCGTGAACACTTGTCGAGCCGAAAGTGATGTGATAACTATGACGAAATTTGTTGGCATTATGTTGTGTTTTCTTACTATTAGTTTAAGGAATTGTTTTTTGTCAGCAAAGTATATATTTGTCATCAACTTGTATCATCTAATTAATAGATCTTATCGCCACGAAATATTTAAATTCTGATTTAAATAAAAAGTGTCGCCAGTATGAATTACCAAATTAATAACATTATGTATCTAAAATAAGAGATGGATTATCAATAAAACCGCAGTTCATTCATGAATAAATACATCATTTTCAAAATAATAGGTTTATTCATGGTCAGACTCAGATGGCCGATAGAATACTAATATATTTTTAAATACATATAAATGATCTACTATTACTTCTCAAATACCGATCTCAGACACCACCGAACGGATTAGAATGAAATTTGGTATGCAGCTTCCTCTAGGACCGTAGGTGCTCTCTAAGAAAGGTTTTTATAAAATCACTCGGGATTATGGTCAAACCGCGAAAACCGCGATTATGCTATGTAATTTTTCCGAAACATTAATTCGTTCAATTATTATCTTGCTACTTTTTATCCACCACGCGGGCAACGCCGCGGGAAATTGCTATTTCTTTATAACAGACACAGAAGAAGCACATATGTTCATCACAGAAATGTTTATTTTGGGAGGGAATCGAACCCTCAACCTACAGCGCAAAAGGCAGAGTTACTACTAACTGAGTTGACAGGCCAGTATTATTATAACTGATTAACATTGTGTATACCATTCTAAAATGCTTAAGTCAATAATAAACAAGTAAGATGACTCAAAGCATTAGACACCCGTGACAAAATGACTGGCACAAAAGTAGCCTCCGTAAACCAGTAATTATGGACATGGTCAAATTGTGAAACACCAAGTGAAGCGCTAAGAACGCCGACCTTGAAATATAACTCGAAAGCCACAAGTCGCTGTGTCTGGGACCATATAAAACCCACGTTTATTGGACTCTAATGATAAAATCATGAATTGCTTTTACACATTCGAAAAAACTTAAAAAGGGCCTATTCTATTCTTTACAAGGTCTTTACGGACTGAGAGACGATAGTGTAATCGTGATTTTCAACAAAATAGGTACTTACCAGGTTTAGATTATTTAGATTAGAAGCAAAGAAACATAGGATTTACTACAAACATTCAACTCAAGTTATTTCAATAAGTTCTCAATGCATGAAAAGGAGCTTCTCTCAATCATAACCTTCTCTCTACAACTAGGATCTCAATACTTTGAAGAACAATTAATACATTGATAGTACATTTTATAAACGACATTTTGTAAAGTACTGATGAGTCCCAAGCTCAGAGAAGTAATTCTGTTAATTTTCCTAAACTCAATTAGAATCGAACTACAGCAATGACAGCATTTGACGTGTTTTCGTATTCTGCTAATGAACAACGGCTCAGCTTACGCTACATTTCCGAAGTCGCCAGCGATCAAATGTTTTCTTTTGTCGGGTCATAGTTATAACGGAATAGGATTTTAGGTAATTATCGAACTGTAATTGGAACCGAAACGTATTTTTTTTAATAGAACGGTATCCGTTGTAATAGATAGATAGATAGATAACTCTTTATTGTTATATCACACAGAAAAATACGAAGACACTAATTTTACAATAAAAGGCAATACAATGGGCCGCCTTATCGCTAACAGCGATCTCTGCCAGGCAACCTTTGGATGGATTGGACTATAAATAAACAGAGAATATTGGTGTGGTGTTTTGGCAAATATAATTCTATACTTACTTACATAATCTTTAAATAAACTAAATATAATACTGATATAAATAAATACATACATACATACATAATAGGTATAATAATAAACATGTAATTTACTATGTATAATATGTATGATTTATAAAAAATAAAAATACTAGTATATCAGTCATGTGGTACCCATAACACAAGCTCTGCTTACTTTGGGCCAGATAATGCTGTGTGAATCCGGGATTATTTATTAACAGAATTGAGGACCAGTTCAACATTGATCTAGATAGCTCTGTAATGACAATGACAACAAAGAGAAGTCTAGTGTCAAACTCACATAATGAGTGACAAGACTGAGATTAGGGTCATCAGGTCGACGCCACCGCTTGTGGAGATGACATATATCTTGGAAGCAGATTATGACGTCTTAAATAAATGCTTTTCACAACACAGAAATAAATACTGTAGAATAGAATATTCAGGAAATAAAACAATTGCACACCGTAAATACAAGGACAAGTAGAACAAAAAAATTACAATGTTTGGTACTCCTCGGTCGGTAGTACAATGCCACCGGGCAAGCTAGATTTTGGCGCAAAACATAATTATAAATTTCTGCGCTCGATAACGTCCCAGGACATTTGTGTTATGAACTTGCTTGTTCTGTGTCTGGGTGTTATAAAGTATTATAAGTATGTATTTAAATATATATATAAATATTCTATCAATCGTCTAGTCACCATAATACAAGCTATGCTTAGTTTGGGGCTAGATGGTGTTGTGTGCATTATCCACCAATATCAAATAATAAACATAATAAAAATAATAATTTACGGAAATAATTAAAGAAATGTACAGATTAATATACAATAATATAAAATACTGTAAAACAGTTGAGCTGTCTGAAGACCGTTTAAACGATCTATAGAATTAACTGATATCAACTGGTTCAGATCACTACCAGAGGGCAGCGTTCCCAAGACACTGGCAGCATTGCCACGTTGTATGATTTCCATTCAACGTGGCAATGCTAGTACGCTGAGCCAGGTATAATATATATAATATATTATATAATATATAACCAGCTGTACCCCGCCACGCTTCGCTGTGGTACAAAAAAAAAATGATAATGACAATCCTCAATGCGGATTATATGTCATACTAAAATTTCAGCGCGATCGGTGCAGAACTTTTTGAGTTTTCGAAGCGTACACAAACCAACATAACATTTTTATATTATTATCTATAATAATAAATATTGGTGGACAATGCAAACAACACTATTACTTATATAGGTTACTAGCTGCTGCCCACGGCTTCGCACGCGTGGTACCTAACTAAAAAGTAGGCTATGTCCTTCTCCAAGGTCCCATGTATCTCTATACCAAAATTCATCAAAATCGGCTCAGCGGTTTAGGCGTGAAAACGTGACAGACAGACAGACAGAGTTACTTACGCATTTATGATATTAGTAGGGATTAATTATATATTATTGGTGTTGAAATCAGATTGTGTCGTTACCGTAAACTTAACTACTTAATCAATAGCATCATTGATCTCAGTCTACCTAAAACAACACACGATAAAAACGTTGGCACATATCCCTAAATCCCGGTTGGAAACCAGTCAGAACCAGTAATCTAATTTACTGTCTAACATAACGGGAGATTTGATTTTAATGATGCCATACTTTGAATGAAATACAATAAAGACATGAATCGACAGATGCTGCAACAGGGTTCATCGTATTGTAGTCGGACTGAGGTTTCCTGGCAGCCGTCCAACTAGAGTAGACAGCGGCTTCGTCCAGACGAGGTATTTAACACTCAAGTTGATCTAAATAACTTGCATGGAGACAAGCACCTCTTCTGCGCCTGCGTATAATCCAAGGCTTATGTAAGTAACTGATGGTTTCAATTGTAAATTGACTGGACAATTAAGGACAGGTTAAGGCGGCAGCTACAAATGATGACTTAACCACGGAAAATTTGGTTTCCTTTATAGCTATTTATGTCAAGCCATTGTTATTTATTTTATTTTATTTAAATTTTTTGGAAAATTTACAGCTAGGTTAATACAAAATAAATAGTAAAACTATAAAACATGCACCTATTAGTACGTGCTTGCTGAAGGCCAATTACAAGTTTCCACTTAAAGATAAATTTTAACATTTATTGAATCTGGTGGACATCACAGCCCTCATCTGTCTTGGTGGGAAACATTACCAGCACTTATGTTAGCACAGCTTAGGTACGTAGGCATTTACAAATTACAAAGTAGATACGTACATGATACATGTTTTGTGCTTTTAAACGTAATTAAGGATACAAGTGGTCGTCCACTGGTCAAAATGCGACCATAATTAATTAATTATGAATTAATTTTTAATGCATAATAAAAAAAAAATTGCATTCTGCACTCCTCTATATAAACTATATGTGTGCAAAATTTCATACTCCTCCGTCCGCGCAATTTTCGTAAAAATGGGTACAAAGTTTTTGCTTCACGTATTAATATGTCTGTTTGCTGGCTTAGTTGTATAAAAATATGAAAGTATATAAGTTTAACTTAAGCTTAAAAACGAACTAAACTAAAACCCGAATTCAGAACCACTCAGTGAAGTACCAGCAGTGTACCAATATCGATATCGCAATAACAATAAATCAATCACACATGAAGAATGCCGACCACGCATTGAAAAGTTACAGCGATGCGCAAGCGCAACAAAGAAACTGTTTTATTCAGGGAAAGTCACGCGACCAGCTATTTCATTGCGAAGCGGGTTAAGGTTAGAACATGTTTATAACTGGATTAATATACTGTAATTGCATAATGAAGCAACTCATTTAATTAATCTACATTTAAAAAGTTTATACAATCATCGAACTTCACTTAAAAGTTCGCTTCTTATATAATTACTAGCTGTTGCCCGCAGCTTCGCACGAGTTGTATCTACGTCAAAAGTAACCTATGTCTTTTCCCAAGTTACTATCTAACTTCTTACCAAATTTCATCAAGATCCGTTCAGTCGTTTAGCCGTAAAAACGTAACAAATACACACTTTCGTTTTTTTAAATTTATATGGATTTGGCTTAAAGTGATTGAGTAAAAAGGTGACCTCTGAGTTGCAGTGGCCAATGCCCGGCTGAGACGCAAAAGGATGCAGGTTCGAATCCCGCCGCGTGACAAATGTTTGTATGTTCTGCAAGTATTTGTCTCGAGTCTAGGTATTTCTATGTTTAATTTAAATAGTATATGTATCTGTCATGTGGTACTCATAACACAATCTCTGCTTTGGATCAAACTCACCCTGATGAAGATGAATCGAAGCAGTGTCGGTGCCTCCATCGACAAAATAATACGTGAGTAAACCCCGTGTTTTTCAAAATATATAGGTACAACTCACGAAAGTTTTGAAAGTGAAATAGTACAGAAAGTATCATACAGTAGGTAAGGGTAAGTATCTGCTTGGAGCTTGGATTTGACCAAACTCGACCAAATCCGATGGTTACATTACAATACATCTTAGATAACTAAATACGATCTTGTCATTTTACTTAGGTAAAAACGCATTGGTATATTTCTAGAAAGATTTCATCAGAAATTAGTCAAAATGCAGCTCAAGTAATTACAGTCATAATTAGTAGATATAGAGGTGCGTGTAAGCCAATGTTAATATCAGAGCGAGTGTGGCAAGTGGAAACCGCAACGAGACGAGATTCACATTTGGCGTGAATCCGGTCTGGTGTGTGGCAACACTGGCAGCGAACGGAACTAGAGTAACTACAGTTCCATCTTGTGTAATGTTATCATAACATCCGGCGTCCGTCTCGCACACTGCTTTGAGATTCAACCATCAGTAAACCTCAACTTAATGCACACGCAACATTTGATATCAAAGATATCGTTGCGTATGCGCCACGGAAGAGCTGCAAAAGACAAGGTTAAAAAATAAAGCGACCAATTGCGAGTCGGACTTGCCCATGAAGGGTTCCGTAGCAGCAAGTAACATTTTATATTTGAGTTGATAAAATGAAAGGTAAATTGCGATTTACGATTTATGACGTTTTAAAAAAAAACTACTTACTAGATCTCGTTCAAACCAATTTTCGGTGGAAGTTTGCATGGTAATGTACATCATATATTTTTTTTAGTTTTATCATTCTCTTATTTTAACACACATTTTACCACTTTGGAAGCGTCTCTCGCGCAAACTATTCAGTTTAGAAAAAAAATATATTAGAAACCACAATATCATTTTTGAAGACCTATCCGGCACTACACACAGCACACGGCACACGTATGGGTTTGATGAAAAAAAAAATTTTGAGTTTCAGTTTTAAGTATGGAGAACCCCCAAAATTCAATGTTTTTTTTCTATTTTTGTATCTTAATGCGGTTCACAGAATACATCTACTTACCAAGTTTCAACAGTATAGTTCTTATAGTTTTGGAAAAAAGTGGCTGTGACATACGGACGGACGGACAGACAGACAGACAGACGAATCCATAAAGGTTCAATTTTTTGCCATTTGGCTAAGGAACCCTAAAAACGTGTGCGACTCGGGAGTCTCGGGACGCCCGACAGAAGTGATAACTTAAACTAATCTAACTAGCGCTGTGGGTTAGAGTGAGAGAGGAGGAGTCTGCATACCGCTGCCGTATGCCTGAGAGAAAGGGAAGGCAGGCAGACTGGCGCCGTAACGAAACGAAGCGGCTTACCCTCCCATAAGAAGTTATCACTTCAAAAAAGTTCATACAATAAAATCACAAGAACCACTTTGAATCGTCTTCTTACATGCTAGTGAATCTAGGTACCGGTTCCTCCTAACCCCAGTTCAAGAAGAATCCGGCAAGAAACTCGTCTGGTCTTAACACTTTTATATATGATCCTTGCCAATTTTATTACGGACGAGTCGAGTTGGAGCAGATTTACCCCAAGCTTTTTTGTCATTTAGTAACCTGATATTTTATAATATGCTTTAAGAGACAGTTTCCATTTTATTACGCGCCACAGAGGTCGCAATAAACGAAGGCACACAGCTCAGATTGAAGCTTTAATACACTACATATATACACTAGCCAGCCAGCGGCACAAACTCGTCAACAGGGCAGCTAAAATGCGTTCTATTTCACGTAGGATAGTGTGAGAAAAGGATAGACGTGCACGAAGGATATGAATGAGGAGTAAGGAGATAGAATGATTATAATTTTGAGTCATATGATCATATTAGACTATGATTTCTACATAAAACGACTGCGTAAAAATCATGAACAGACTTTACGCTCAAAGGTTCTCATGAAAAAACTACTGAATGTATCTATTCAAAATAAGGTTATTCGAATTCTTGAATAAATACCCTATGCTTGTATTGGAATCGTTTTAAAGTTCGGGTACTCCGTATGTTATATATTAAGTGTTTTTTGACGTGACAACGTCTAATAAATTGATGAACGCCGGCTGCACGCACGAAACAAGCATATTACGCTCATTAACGTTACGATCGGTACGAGAGCGCATTTCATCAATGTTTTGTTACGACGTTGTCACGTTAAACTATCGTCCGTAAACCGACTTTACAGACAACCAATTTTATTTTTAGGTTTATATCTTGCAAACCTTTATTTTTTTACGATTCTGTTGCTATACAAGCATTGATTATGACGAGAAAAATTGATTTCACTCTGTTTGGTTGTCCAACATCAGAGAGTGCAGTGACCATCCTTCGATGTTTGTATGAAAAGATAATCGATTAGTTCTCTCTTAAGTTGGTTATAGAAAGCTTAATAACCTAGATTATGCATCGTATGAGTCAGCGGCCAATTCTCATGACGTTATTTAAATAAAAGATAATAAAGTTAGAAGGATTGATAAAATATTTACTGCATACAATAAATAGCCAACTCGATTCATCAATCTATCAATACAGGTATAAATCAATATTGGTGGACAACGCACACAACACCATCTAGTCCTAAACTAAGCATAGCTTTTATTATGGAGACTAGATGACTTCTCAAATACTTTTATATTTTTAAATACATACTTATGATAGGAAACTATCATGGTTTTGAACATAATTTTCACTCAAAATGGGATATTTAACATGATATAAATAAATAAATATAAATATTAGTGGAGAATGCACATATCTAGGTGATAAAATACTTAATATTGTTTTAATACTAACAATTATAATACTTTATAACACCCGGACACAGAACCAACATCTATGTTCATCACACAAATATTTATCCTGGGACGGATCGAACCTAGTACAGTCAAAATAGACGTTTGTTTTTGGTCAACTTTGCACTAAATTTCCGATCATATTTTTTTTACAAGGTTCAGGATCACTTACTGAGCATAAAATCACAAAATACTGACAGATCCAGGTGACGCTTCAAGCGCCATTTTGAAAAAACGTTTTTGGCCGATATCTCGGAAACTATGCACTTTAGGGCAAAAGTTATGGAGACCATTATTGTAGAGGCTAAAATTTCGCATCTTTTGTTTCTAGTAAACTTTTTTGTAAAACTTACCATTTACGATTTATGTTATTTTGTGATTTTATGCTCAGTAAGTGATCCTAAACCTTATAAAAAAAAATTGTGCAAAGTTAAATGCTATTTTGACTGGCCTAAACTGTCAACTTCCCTTTATATAAAGGTAGATTGACGGTTCGATCCGTCCCGTGTTCATTCGTGTGTATAAATTTACTACTTGTCGATATTTCTGCACAGTTGTACGCGCCATGATCACGAGATAATCTGAAGAAGCAAGCAAGAGGGAAGCATTCAAACTCACATATTAAGTTAGATATTTTGATTGAAAATTATACTTATACTTAATAACACCCAGACAGAACAAACACCTATTCATCTCACAAATGTTTATCCTTTGAATCAAAACTACAAACGGCAGAGCGAATACCAACTAATCTGACAAGTTCGTATTGAAAGGGCAGCATAATCGCTGATTAGTATCTATCAGACAACATTTAGAACGCACATAATCTATATATTAATACGTGCAAAAACTTTGTACACCTTTTTACGAAAATCGCGCGGATGGAGGAGTATGAAATTTCGTTTTAATTATGCATAAAAAATACATTAATTATTTATGAATTATGTTAGAATTTCGACCAGTGGGCGACCACTAGTTTTATTTTAAGGATTACACCACATCACTAATAGAACCGTCACTCACACGGACGATAGCGACACACAGACAGGCGAGACGCGAGCGCCGCTATCAATATTTCACAACATACATCGCCAAACAGCAGTATATAATTACTCAATCATTATGCCACAAACAAACTATCAAACTTTAAACGGTTTACTACGCCCTATAATATAACCATCATCATTGCAGCCTCTGGATTGGAATAGAACAATAGTGGCAAACAGAAAAATTTAAGTTTCTCGAAAGCATTTTCATTTTGACCAGATAAATTCATTTTTAATTAATACATTTAAAATTTACTATTTATTTAATTCCCACAAAACCAGCTAACCCCAAACTAATCATAGCTTGTACTAGAAGAACCTTATGAGTGATTGAATACTTAGATAAAAAAACGCATTAAAACAAAACAGATTTTGATGCATATGGGTTTTACTCACGAATTATCACATCTTTTGTCGATGGAGGCACCGACACTGTTTCGATTCATCTAGAGAATCTTCATCAGGCAAACCCGAATCCAAATGCTGTACATTTGGATTCGTAAATAGGGTAGTAAAAAAGTAGTACATTATTTTATGTATCAACAATTGTTTTTTGGGAATTTTTGATACCTAACCTAATGTAAGTTTCGTAAATTTCTCATTTTTTTTGAAAATAAAATTTGCCCATGTTATTAATGTAGCTATTAACGTAGCTTTCTATATGAAAGATTGTTTAAAACCGTTATGTGGTTTTTGAGTTTATCCATTACAAACAAACAAGAAATAGTTCAAACCTTTTCCCTTTTTATTATTAGTGTAGATATTGAAATTGCAATAAAACAGCGGGATTTCAGCTTCATTTACGTGCGGCGAAATCGTTGATTAAGGCCAAATTACATGATTAAAGCCAGATAATGATAAAGGTCGAATCGTTTAAGATTCAGCTTTGTGAATAAGCCTTTAGAAAATGTTTAACGTAAGAGGCCAAGGAGATAGTGAATTCAGTGCGTTTCTCAATGTTTGTAAAGAGCATTTCATTACAACAAGAGCCATATACAAACCATGTGCTTAGCTCGCGATTAGTAGTGACGGCTGCTAATCTGTAACACGACACGGTGGGTTCATTCACATCTAATTGTAACACAACATGTGTATAGAAACGCTTGTTTCTTCTTCTTATTGTGTCACTAGTTATTTCTAAGCAGTGTGGTGAAAGGTTTAAAGTGCGCCTCAGAGGCTCCTTTCATGCACTTGGCACATGACTTAGAAATCTTCAGGTTCTACAAAGGTTTGAGAGTACTAGTATTTAAAGCACATATTGTTTTCGAACAGAAACAGCCATAGATTCGAATCTTCAACCTTAGAAACGGAAGGCGAGGCTAAGGCTACTACCACTAGACCACCAGTGCTCTATATTATATGCCATATGAGGCTTATATAAATATATCTTTTAGAAAAGTCAAATAAAAGACAAAAATGATCACGACTACACAATTTGATAACACGGGTTTTACTTCTCGTATTATTTTGTCCATGGAGGCATCGACACTGTTTCGATTCACCTAGTAAATTCATCAAACTCGGTGCCAACCGTGAACGCGAACGGCAACTTACGGACCGCGGATCAAACCCAGCTTGATGAAGATCCTCTAGCTAGATGTTTATCAACATTTTTGTGCAGCCGTGATAATTTTTGTTTATGGCTTTTCTAAAATGCATATTTATATACGTATGCCTCATAATGGCAAGTCAAAGTTAAAAGATACTTTATTCAATACAAACACAAGGAACACTTTGAAACGTCTTACATACTAGGTGGCACCTACTAGGCACACATGTTTACCAAAATGTACACGGAAGTTTTTAAAATGAAACGCCCACGACTGTTATCTCCAATCTACCATGAACACATGACATGAAACGACTTAAGTAACTAAAGATATGAAGAGGTATCTCCACATCCCTAAGTCTTTCTAAAGATGTCTACGGAGGTAGTCACATGCTCACACAGTGATGGCGTTGGAATAAGAAGAAAATTCATCTCGAACATTCTCAACATCACAGCATACAGGAAAACTTCAATTGGCTAGTCTAGGTTAGCCTAGACCTTGTAAAGATAAATTGTGACCTGGAGTATGATTATTGATTAGTATCTAGAGGATAGAAACTGTATTCATTTGTATTGAACTCTTGTATTTTAAACCGACTTTAAAAAAGGTGGTTCTTTATTCGTTTTTATTTATGTGTGTTACCTAAAAACTCCGACATTTACAAACTGACTGAATATATTTTTTTTTGTACCTTTGGTAAACATTTTAGTCCCCTTTTTGTCCCATTTAAATAGGGGAGGAAATGTTGTGTTGGACTTTTGATTGAGTCATGTATCTATAATTAATCCCTATATATATATAAAAATCTTGTGTCACAGTTTTCGTGTTCATACTCCTCCGAAACGGCTTGACCGATTTTGATGAAATTTTATATGTATATTCAGTAGGTCTGAAAATAGTTTTATAACTAATTTTTATACCACTAGGTAAGTGTTAAGGGTGGCTCACCCCTAAAAAAAAATTTTTTTATGTTCATTATGGCAAAACAACGTTTGCCGGGTCAGCTAGTTATAGATAAAAATAGAAACTATAAAAAAATTGCATTAAATATTGCAATTAGATGGTAAAATAGGAGATCCATTTTTAATGGGCTAAAACTAATTCAAGGAAGTCTGTTTTCATTTTAGTTCTGAAAGCGTAATTATTGGATCGTGTTGGATGATTCAATATAGTTTGTTTGCTAGATTAAGACAATGTAAACCATTACGCACTTTATACTTTTCGGATAATATCACGTACGTGCGTAAAGACGTCAGACACCATATTCGAAGACACGGACAAAGAAAGGTTAAAGTCAAAAGAACTTTGTTGCTCAAAAAGCCTTTTGCGGAAACCTTTAAGTAATTCTTCAAGAGACAAATAACAGAGAACTTTTTTTCGCGATCTTTCCAATGTAACGATGTGTTTTTTTGTGGTTTGCCAAAACGTTGTTTGCTGTCTGATATGAGATCAATGGTGCCTAGAAACAGCTTTTTTTCTTTGAATATCTTAGACATAAATTCTCCTCTTCAGCCTAAAGCTGTGTAATCTGTTAACAGATATAATTGTAAATAATAATATATGTATTTATTCAGACAACAATAGCCCATGGTGTATGGCCCATGGTGAACTTAAAACTAGGATAGTATTTGAAAACTACCAGTGATTTAGTCCTTCATAAAAAAAGTAGTCAGATGATTAGAAATGTCTGCGTTCTTGCCATCTATAAATAGATAGAGATTACGGTTCCAAGAGCCCTGAGATTCTAGGCCAAGTTGACTTGAACGCATCTTCCTGCATTTTTTATGTCTCATACTCAAGCCTCGTTCCATCTGTTATGATGATCTTTCTCAAAGAATCAATAGAGATACGCTTTCCTAGCTAAATGATACTGTTAGTTCCGTTACCGTGGAACCAATAATACCACGGCAAATATTGTAATGCTTTCAATTAATTACAATCAAAATAATTCCTATATTTATGTTAGTGAGATTTAAGTTAAACAATTAAATAAAAATTGCTGGACAATGCACACAACACCATCTAACCCCAAACTAAACATAGCTTATATTATGATGACCAGATGACTGATAGAATATTTATATATATACACATTTATGATACTTTATAACACCCAGAAACAGAAAAAATACGTGTGTTCATTACACAAATGTTTATCCTGGGAGGGAATCGAACCCTTAACCTACAGCGCAGAAGGCAGAGCTACCAACTGAGCTGAACCAGCCAGTTGTCACCATAGGTAATGTGAGAGTATAGAAAAGAATGCGCAGGCGAGTGAGCGAGCAAAGCGAGAGTGCCATAAAAATGACATACCATAATTGATACAACGGCAAAAAAAATCACCACTGTACCTTCAAACAAGCGTTTACAAACGGCCATCGGATTAATCGTGAGTGATGGTCGACGGTCGTCGCGACACTATGTTCAAGGAAACTAAGGCTTTAGGCCGACATTTTACTGACACTGGCAATTCAACGACTTATCGTTGAATTAAAAGAAAGATAACATTATTTCGTGTCAAATTATGAAATCATATAAGAACTTATAAACTAACAAGTAAATTGGCAGCAAAATCAATCGTCACTCTGTATGTGTTATGGTAGCGTTAAGAACGCTCTTATAACGCTGGTCTAAAGTGCAAACAACAGTACCTTCATTACGTAACTCGCACAAAAAACTAGCAACAGTAAATTGTGCGATCATTGCTGTCACACTTTTTAAACGCTAAAATCTCCGTAGAAAGCTTATTTTCGTCTGTAGGTGAGCGACAGGCCCTTTTTTGAGATACAAGCTGAAATGAATATCAAATATTCTGAAGTCTGAAGTTCCTTGAAGCTGCAGAAAAATCAAGTTTCTAAGTTAACGCTATCGAAAATACGGTAAATTGGTCTATAACCTATCTATAATCTAATCTATGGTCTATAATAATTGTAGGTAAAGTGTCAGTTCACAATTAATTGTGGTATCTAGTAGATATGCGTCAAGTGTAAACGCGTAACTTTTTAATAGCCGCATAGTAAGAGTAAACGCGTAGGATTTGCAGTAAACTGAAGGCGGCCAGACAGAAGATACACAATTTATTATGTGTTTGAATCATTGGATATATTGCGTGGGTGTATGTTTCTGTATTTTACCCATGGGATATTTTATGACGTATTTCACACTTTCAGACCTAAATCAATATTTAGCTCTGACGCAATGGCTGGTGTCAACTAGATTGGTAGAGAAGTGTTTTCAGAACAGCTCTTTTTAACCTGACCTTAATACGAGAATCATCATCATCATATCAGCCTAAAAAGTGCACTGCTAGACATAGGCCTTCCCAATTGATTTGCAGGAAGAACGATTTTAAGCCCTATCCATCCACCGACTTCCTGCGATCTTTACTGTTGGGATTGATAGCTGGACCTCTGCCGGAGATTCTTCGCACCCCCTGTTCTGCCGTTACAATGGCCGCTACATATGCCAGGAATAGCGGAACTGCCGGGAAGGGGGGGCGTCTTCTATTTGTTTCCATCACTTTTGGGGGTTTTGCCACCACGCTTAGCAGGCGGATTGGTGACCGCATATTTAGTGTTAGGTACTCGGGGGGTCCTGCTGCCCAATCCCCCGGTGTGTGTTCGCCTTTTACGAAATCCACGGGAGGAAATGGAGGGGTCTTATACTATGCCGGAACCACCACATCCAATACGAGAATACTGTTCTTAATTTCACTGCAGTGGCAGTAGTATCAAGCACAAAAACAATAGCGAGAAGTAACGTCGTTAAATTGCAAACTCAATGTCAAACGAACAACGAAGGTCATAGAATATCTCGTCTTAGCAAAGGGTCAGAGCTCCCGCGAGCAAAAACAAATATTTATTTCGTGACCTAACTAAATAACCTAAGCAATTAGTATCAGGTTCTCAAACATAGTTCTTGACTACAAGGTTGACCATAGACAATTAGCCAAGTAAATTGTTGTCAAACTACACATAAACAGTAATTTTGCAGAACACTGTCTCGGTAGTTGACATCGTAATGAGTTGAGCCTTGCATGCTACTGAGCATGTAGGTTACAAATTTGCATGTTAAAATATTTTCAGTTTCGTCGTTCATGTATTAATAATAAATAAATCATAAATAATGCCGGATATTTCACACTGGATGCTGTGTGAATCTAGCCCCAAAGTTAGCAGAGTGTTATAGGTACCACATGACTGACACACTGCTTATATTCTTTTTTGTAAATACTTCAGATCATACAAACAATTGCCCTGCAGCGGGAATCGCACCCGAAATCTTCTGCGTCTCAGCCTGACCTTGGCCTTCTGCGCCACAGAGGTTGTCAATATATAAATATGTATATAAACTTATTATGCTCAGTGCTAACGTCACAGGCGTTGACTGTGTTCTCAAAACTTGCTTTTAAGAGATAGACAGAAGATACATCACCTTAACCTAATGTGATGCAAGACAAGATAACTTACATTCCTTGTGATAGTTTGAATTTAGTTGTACCGGATATAACAGTCACACAAGGTTGCAATTTCAGAGCTATCTTTATTATATAATGTTATTTTCAAGGCATAAGCATCCATGGTTGCCATCCGACACACGTACCGAAACCAATGTCGATGTCATTCATCATTATCCGTGACCTAATTTTCATATTTGTGCAAATAGATTTCATTGGTCAAAATGTGTATCAAGGTGAACTGGACTTTTTCTATAAGTAGCAGGTCACACTTGCAAATCTAGGATCAAGGAAGTACTCTTATACTGCGCGTGCTGTATATTAACGTATTCAGGGTGAATTTGGGGATGCCACGTTTTTGTGAGCTGGAAAGTTTGCGGAAGCTCATATCGACGGCTTTCACGCCTTCTTAAAAAAGCGGTGTGCTTCACTTCGTCTGGGCGGCAGTACTAACATTCTGAGCACTTTATCAGACAGATGGACAGATGGGAATCTCCTTTGACATTGAACGCGCCTCAACTCGACGGGATAGCCAAGACTGTATCTACCTAGGCATGGTCATTTCTGCAAGTCCAACTTTATAATATTAAGATTTTTGTATGTCCTTTATATTTTTTTATGACCTATGAGCTACATCCAAACAAATATTTTATAATTATTCTAAAGTCAGATGGCAAACTAAATACCTTCTTCAAAGAAAGTGACATTGAAAGACTGTCTTTCAATTTATTCCCGACGCGGAATAAATATTTTTAACCTTTAAATATTTGTCTCGGGTCTGGGTGTTTTTCTATGTACATATAAATTATCTGTTTAAAAAATAAAAGTATATAAGTCACGTGGTTCCCATAAGACAAGCTCTGCTTACTTTGGGGCTAGATGATGCTGTGTGAAATATCCAGCGTTATTTATTTCAGTTAGAACTATGTAGGTGTCCAGATTGTTGTAATTACCCTGAGATTATCAGGTATGTGTTCGAAACCACATTTCAAGTCCGATTCTTAAAAAATAAAAACACCATCTGTCACTCGTCATTTGATTTTTCTATCATAACAGTCGTTTTCTTTCTTATACAATACATAAACGGATGTTACAAACGAATGTATGCTAACAGCAAGCCAGAATCAGTCAGACTGCTTTATGACAAAAGTTTCGTCAACAAAGACGTCATACTTAGTATAACGAGTAAAGTAATTGGAGGTAAACCATCAGGAAACCATTACCTTATGTGATAATGCCAAGATAAATACTTTAAGTAAGGATTTAAACAAAGAAATAAGAAATAATTAAATTTTTAAGTTCCTTATGATATAAGGAACTTTCATGAATATAGTTGTTTATGATGTGAAATGAAAAGAAAGCCGAAACTGTAACTTAAGGCAGTCATCTGAGACCTATTGCACCACAGAGTGCAGTGGGCGAAGGCCCGCAGAAGGTTGCGAGTTCGATACCCGCCGCGGGAA
This sequence comes from Lampropteryx suffumata, assembly GCA_948098915.1. Taxonomy (NCBI): domain Eukaryota; kingdom Metazoa; phylum Arthropoda; class Insecta; order Lepidoptera; family Geometridae; genus Lampropteryx; species Lampropteryx suffumata. Next base: position 17,217,080 of record OX402562.1, on the reverse strand, counting down.
AAATGTTTCTATGATTTGCAAATATTTGTCTCGGGTCTCGGTGGTTTTCTAGTAGAAAATTTGTCATGTGGTTCCTATAACACAAGCTCTGCTTACTTTGGAGATAGATGATGCTGTGTGAAATTTCCAGAATTATTTATCTTGCTTTAAAATTGTGTTAGAAAGTCTTAATAGCTGCTTAGACATTAGACATTAGACATCTATCTATTGACCGTTTATGGCACATAATCAACACAAAATTAAGGGTTTATCCCATAATAATGTATTAGTTAAGGTGGGGGTTTATATCCGTTACAATGTTTATTAATTGACAAGGACTAAAACCGACCGAATGGTACATACATGCATATGTATGGTCTGTTATTTTGTATTTTCGTATTATTTTGTACTAGCTTCCGCCCGTAGCTTTGCCCGCGTGGTATGTTGATAAGAAGTATGTATGTATTTAGTTTTGTTATTATGATAATTTAGTTTTTTGCGTGAAAGCGTTGCAAACATATATTACACACGCATACTAACAAGACTTTCGCATTTCTAATATTAGTGTGATTGTATTTATATTTATTAAGTTAGATTAAAGTACATGTACTTATACTTAGTAAAACGGTAGTTATATATTATGTAACCACTAAAAATTTAAATCTTTTATTGGCTGTAAGAATGATTAATATGTTTAAGCATAGATTTTAAGAGAGTTAACTTAAAATTCTCTTATTTTAATCTAAACAACATGTACCACGGACGAGTTAGACCCTCTAACACAGGTACTTAAAAGAGGATACCACAACCTTGAAATGAATCATATACTTATGTTAAGTTTAGAGAAATAAATATTTTTGTATTAATATTAAAACTAGCGACTCTCCCCGGCTTCGCACGGGTGCAATGATGATACTAATTATACTACAAATGTGTTTATTTACGACATTACATTAGAAACCTCTAAAATTATCAGTATTTCTCTACTATATTATGCATGTATCAAACATATAAACCTTCCACTTGAATCACTCTATTAAAAAAAAAAAAAAAAAATCTACTAAAAAAAAACCGCATCAAAATCCGTTGCGTAGTTTTAAAGATCTAAGCACACATAGGGACAGACAGCGGGAAGCGACTTCGTTTTATACTATGTAGTGATATCGCTGAGTATCGATCTCTACAGTACAAATTAATATCGAATATACTGTTTTAGTTCATCAACCTGAGACGAAAGATGGTCCACAAGCAAGCACTTTCACTGTCATTACGGAGCTGTTCAAATGATTTCGAGTGTGTTCAGTCAGACAGAATAAACTAACATTGTGGCGCCACCGGCATTTCAATAAACAAATTCCTTGCAAGAGCTGCAACAATATTGCAAACAAGTTAAACCCGGCGGGTGCTCATAAACAATAATAACATGCAACTAGCAACCACTCGACATAAAACCGCCTTTGGTACAAAGAGGCTAATAATTTAAACTTTAACTGTACTTGTCGCATCTTCTACTGTTTTTAACCGATTTCATATAATTACGTTTAAAAAGCTAACCGATTGAATATAAAAAAAATACAAACGAATTGAGAACCTCCTCCTTTTTTAACGCCTTTCTTTATGTTTATTACCTCATAACTCCCTTCATTTATGAACCGATTCGAAAAAATAATGATTTATTTGAGAGGATATTCTTCTACAATACACCTACACTACACCTAAACGCATGTCACTAAGGGTGACAATATAGAGGAAGACATTTTGTATTGGACTTATTATTGGACACACACACAGAAACACACGCACACATCGGCCGCGATAGAAAAACCGGTTCATTAAATGAACAATAAATCGTAAACGGTAAGTTATACGAAAAAGTTTACTAGAAACAAAAGATGCGAAATTTTATTCTCTACAATAATGGTCTCCATAACTTTTGCCCTAAAGGACATAGTTTTCGAGATATCGGCCAAAAACGTTTTTTCAAGATGGCGCTTGAAGCGTCACCTGGATCTGTCAGCATTTTGTGATTTTATGCTCAGTAAGTGATCCTAAACCTTATAAAAAAAAATTGGATCGGAAATTTAGTGCAAAGTTAAATGCTATTTAAGACTGGCCTATTATTTCAGGCTCTGAAGAGATCCTTTGTTTTATTGTGAGTTGGCTCTTTCAAAAAACTACAGTCTGCATTATAAGGATAAAACGAAGTTTTCTAAAAATTTAACCTAGATAGATCGATTTATCGCCCCCGAAACCCCCTGCATACTAAATTTCAAGAAAATTGTTGAAGCACTTTCAGATTCAGATTATATACATATATACAAGAATTGCTCGTTTCACCTGCACCTGCACTTCACCTTCATTTCACTTAGTAGACGATTACTCTCCGACAAAGTTCAATAAGCATGCAACAGTGTACTGGAAACCATAGCGGAACATATCGATAGGAACACGAATCATTAATTATTTCAATTTGATCAACATTTACAACTACATTGCTTCTTCGAAGAGGTTACTCAAGGCTTAAAATAAGATTCATCTCCACGTTTTCGCATGACGTATTTCTGGAATGTTGATTGCTTTTATAGGCGTATTTCAGGAGTTGGGGTTCCCGAAATTGCTTACTCACTATTTTAAGAACAACATCAGTAAAATGACTTAGTTGGAAGTTATTATTTTTGACTTGATGACTTGTAAAACAATTAAATTACCCATCGGACTCTTTAAACAGGATTTGCGTTGCACTCGACTTAAACTCGTTTTCTAACAATTCCATATTATCACAAAATTCTTTATCACTTGCAACATAGTCATCCCACCTGAAAACTAATAGGTACAACATGCCTCATTATAATCGTATTACTTTACAACTTACAGAGGCAATTGTTATCATCGTGATGTCATCGTCCAACGGTAGCCAAGCCAACCACAAACGGTGGAAACGGAGCGGCGACAGAACTTCTACATGGATGATTCGATAAGTACATAGTGGTTTATGTGGTAGATTTTGTATTTCCTTTTAGGTAAATTAGTGAATAGAATAGGCATTAGGTAGGACCTTTAGCCTCGACCGTCTGTCTGTAAGGTCTCGAAAAATAGGCACAGAGAGATCTATTGTTATATTGTAAATTAGAATGTTCGTTTGTTTGTTGATCGCTTCTCAAGGGATCTTGATTAAATTTGGTAAGGCGATAGATTGTATTTGGTAACGTAATAAGGACACATGCATAGCCCCGCGAGCAGAAAGTAGCATATAAGACGTGATAAAAGTGATCCTTGTGTCTGATAAAGTAATGGTATTTTGAATGCTTGTGAAAAGATTAGGTTTTACCTAGTAGTCCGGTCAATTTAGACATTCGAAGGTGCTTAAAATAAAAACACAACAAGCTGAATATCAGTAAAAATTAAAACAAAACATTCAAAACATAATTATAAATAAAATCGCGAAAAACTATTTTTTTTTTTTTACTTTGACCTCGATTTTTTCCATACATGGAGAACTTAATTTTTTTATTTATAATTATGTTTTGAACCATTTTACTGATTTTCAGCTTGTTGTGATTTTATGCACCTTCACTCTCATTTTTTGGTCTAGATTGACCGGACTATAGTCTCAAAGCTTTCCAAATGAAGCTTTCCTTGTTTAGTTAGTTTTCTAAGACATTTGCTACCCTTCGTTCTAGATTGATCCAAAGACACGAGGCGACCTATTTTAAATCATTTTATTGACAATTCAGTTTCGGGAACTGATTTAAATTGGCTATTGTGTGGAGTGAGCACTCGCTTGGTAACAAGTATATTTAAGGAAGTTAAGTACTTTTCCTCGTTTGAATGAATGACCAGTTGTTCAAAGTATCCTGGTAAAAAATTGTGCCTATCAATGTCAAGTAGGGTTGATTGGAGAGTTAAACGTGAAAGTTTCCTCTTTGTTTCGATTGCCTAAAAAGTTTACGAAGTCCATTTCTAGATTTTATTAGCTAACTTCTACACGGCTTAATTCCATTTGGTGACATGGCAGAAACGAAAAATTGATGAATTATTTATTATTACTAGAGGTCGCCGACTGGTCGAAGTTCGACCATAATTAGTTATTATTTAAAAAAATATTCTTAAAAAAAGCATTCTGCACTACTTCCTATATAAACTATAAATGTGCGAAATTTCATACTCCTCCGTCCGCGCAATTTCATACTCCTCCGTCCGCGCAATTACATACTCCTCCGTCCGCGCAATTTCATACTCCTCCGTCCGCGCAATTTCATACTCCTCCGTCCGCGCAATTTCATACTCCTCCGTCCGCGCAATTTCATACTCCTCCGTCCGCGCAATTACATACTCCTCCGTCCGCGCAATTTCATACTCCTCCGTCCGCGCAATTATGGAAATTTAATTTAATTTTAATTTAATTTTGTTTATGGAAATACTATTTTTGACAGAAGGTTCAAACGGACTTTAGTATTGATTTTTAAATTCTATTCTAAAAGCAACGATGTAACTGTGATTCGTAGGAGCCTTCACATTTTGATAAATGGGATTTATTTCGAAGGCGAAGTGAAATGCAACTCAAATTGAGGACAGTGCCAGGGCTCGAAATGTCAGAGGTGCAGGGAAGACGTACCAATGACCACCTGCGGCCTTGGAGAACAAGTTACCTTCCTTCCTTGCGGGTTGTAGACACAGTGTGCCTACCAATTGTACAGTTAGCAATATACCTATACTCCAGCCATATTCGAGCTAATGTTTAATAACAAAGCGTTGCTAGGCAACCATGCGACGGCATGGGTAAAAAACATTTTTTATCAATGCTCATTTTTGTAAATGCTAGCTGAAGTGTATGATAATAGGTAATACGCATGTGGTTCAAATTAACTTGACTTTTTTGTTCAGATTTTGTATATAAACCATTATTTTCTGATTTAGTTTGTTTATAATTGCATATATAAGATATTAAAATGTGAAAATAAGCGCGCGAAATTGAAGTTTGCGAATAGCGGCGTTTTAGCACACCAAATTTAAGCGATGTTTTAAATATTTGTAAATGAATTCAAAACAAAAAAAATACATGCATATTCCCTATTGATAATGATTATGAGTAAATAATTGAGTTTTTAACCAATAAACCTGTACGAGAAGATAAAATAAAAAAACGGTAGCTGATTTATTTACATTTGCTAAATGTTTATTTCATTTTTTACTTCGCACTCAAGTGGGGGCCACCAACTAAATCACATAATACAAATATGCCAAAATGTTCACGATTTCTTCCAAAGAAGCAAGAAAGCATAAGGGATGTCACTATTATCAACCATCACAGCCAATCCTAAATAAAAAAGAAAAATACTTCCACTTATATGTGATTTGAAATGTTTATTAATCAATTTTTATCTTTTCCATGACTTTACAAATCGTATTATGAATAGTTTGATCGATTTTTAGGGTAAAACGATTGAAAGTGTGAAATTGTGAAATATTCTGAAGTGAAATCCCTAAAAATCAGCTGTTTTCGTTTGTTTACAAATATTATGTCTCGAATATGGCTGGAGTTTTCAGAAATCTATGAAAACTGATAGACATTGATTGTAATTAGAGTTCCATGATCGCCCTGCTATTCTTTTAGAGATTACTTACCTCAGATTGAATCTTCTCTCACAGCTATTTTGATAAGGTGAGCCGCTTCTAATAATAAGCTTTCTGAAAATTTAACTAAAATACTTTAGAAGAATTAAGAAATTTATAGATTACATAAAGGGTAGTCTTTTGAAGGAAGCGTATTATAATATAAATGACTATATTATTGATAAGAATGCATGGCCTCATGTTGCTCTACTCTCAGACAGTTAATCGACACATTAGAAATGAATAGGTACACTCTCTTGTATTCGTTTTTCGTAGTTACGGTAGTTATAAGGGTTAGGATGAATTGGCACCTATATTCACCTAGTATGTAAGACAGTGCAAAGTGATCCTTGTGATTGTATTGAATAAAATATCGTTTGACTTTGACTAAGATGGATCATGCAAAAAAGCGCTAGGACTAGACTAGACTAGTTTCTTGCCAATACTTCTCCGACTTGGGTTAGGAGGAATTGGCACATGAATTCACCTAGTATGTAAAACGTTTCAAAGTGATCCTTGTGATTGTATTGAATAAAATATCTTTTGACTTGGCTTGATTCTTGCAGGTTGTTACAGTCATACACGATTGTGACGTTTACCCTTTTCCAAAAGTTGTTGGTTTGCATTTTTTGACAATAAAGTGATCTTTCCCGAGTTGGTGAACAACCGAAAATTGTACTTTTACATTTTATAAAATTCAAGGTAAATCTCCGGCTTGACCTAATTTCGTAACAGTATAATAATGCACGTAGATCACATTATTGCACATGCGCATCACACAGTATAAATAAAATACTAAACTACCTATTAAGAAATTTAAAGCATACAAAAACGGTAGTCTTTTGAAGAAAGCTTATTATAAATGACTATATTACTGATAAGAATGTATGGCCTCATGTCGCTCTACCCTCAGACAGTTAACGGACACACTTGAAATGTATAAACTCTCTTGTATTAGTATTTCGTAGTTTAAGATGGATCATGTAAAAAAGCGCTAGGACCAAGACGAATTTCTTGCCAGTTCTTTTCGGGCTTGGGTTAGGATGAATTGGCACCTAAATTCACCTAGTATGTAAGACGTTTCAAAGTGATCCTTGTGATTGTATTGAATAAAGTATCTTTTGACTTGACTTGAAATGAATATGTAAAGGTGAATAAATAAGTAGCAATGTCACCATGGTAACGAACGCTTCGACAATACACTAAAACGGTTTCTTAAACAGTTTTTTGACGCAGATATTAGTTTGATGAATAAGCTTTTAAAGTGGCTTTTTTTGTTAGAGGTCAGGGTCGTTGTCCCCTCGCACCAGTTAAACAGCTGTTCGGGGAAACCGGAAATATTTTCAACATAGTTAAGACTTACTTAACTAAATTTTGTGTAACAGTCTGATTTGTCAACTTTCAAAACATTATCAGTCATCATGGTACAAGCTATGCTTAGTTTAAGACTAGATGGTATTGTGTGAATTACAAAGCAATTTCTACTAATATTATATATGTGAAAGTAGCTCTGTCTGTTTGTTTCATTTTCGTTTAAGTTTTCACGCCTAAACCACTGAACCGATTTTGATGAATTTTGGTATAGAGATATATGGGACCTTGGGAAAGAACGTAGGCTACGTTTTAGGTAGGTACCACGCGTGCAAAACCGCAGGCAGCAGCTAGTATTACATAATTCTTTCTTTTCAAAATAATCGGAAAATAGCGATTACCGACATATATGGCAAACCAAAAACAGATAAAACGGGATATTTACACGATAAAACTGTGCCGAAATATCGGGAAGAACAAAAACTCGCGTTATAATAGTAAATAGAGTGAAAATTTGTTTAAAACTATGATAGTTTCAAAAGGTATTGTAATATATATTGGTGGCAATTCGACTGGTACATTTCTAAAATTAGGAATTGTCTAAATTATATTTTAGTTAGTCATAGTTTAAGTTAGGCATTTGTAAAGCCTATTCGGTTGGTACCAACTAACTAAATTAAGAACGCTCTAATGGCAACTCTAATTTGATTTTGACATTTCTTAATTGAACTAACAGATAACATAGAGGATAACATAGAGGAGACGAGGGTCGCCTAAGGTGTTGATAAGAAAGCTTGCACCTGTTTTAGGTATCCTAAACAGTTTTTTTAACTTTTCCTCGTCCATATCAAACGGATTCGAAATGTCTCGAAGTCTCTCTAGGCGCATTATTTCACGATAGTGTCTGAAAATAATTGATTTTCCAATGTGTTTTGAAGATTTTGCCTATTTAAATAAGTCATGTTAGCGTCAAAAGCAGGTACATAGTGCACATGTACCTACATACCTTTCTTCTGAATTCACCACTTCCGCAACTACATACATGAAATCCATTTTCAAAAATTTCAAATATCTTCAAAATATCACCGATAACTACACTTTTAGACAACACCTCCAGCACACATGTTGTTTATATTCAGGTTGACGGGTCCAATTTTACGTGATTTTTACCTAAAAGGTGCACAGCAGAATAGCCTTTTGGCAATTTTTACTAAATTGAGTAAATTAGACATGCCATCTAAAAATTCTTAAATTTTAGGTTATGTTGGAAACAGCAGAATACCAATGTGCCATTTGACAGTTCTAAACCTAATTTTAGCTAAAATTAGTTAGGTTGGTGCCAGCCGAATTGCCACCACTGTCTATTAAGATATTGTGTGCTTTAGTTAAAACCCGATTTCATAATCTTTAGTCAATTTAACATTATGTTAGCGTATCATAGGCATGGCTATAGAATATACTCGTATGTTCTACGGTTAGCTAGATCGTTGAAACTCTTATTTAGTTTATCTTATATATTATATTACAATAACATAGGATAAGATAGGATAATAATATTAGCAAGATACGAATATATTTCGTAAGCTTATTGCTCTTTATTATCTCCGTTACCGTTGGCCACGTTGAATACTTAACCATAAAGTTACTAACTAAATTTAACAATACCTTTAATTGAGCAATTCTTGTATATATGTAAATATATAACCTGAATCTCTGAAACGGCTCCAACGATTTTTATGAAATGTAGTATGTAGTAAGTTTCGGGGGCGATAAATCGATCTAGCTAGGTTTCATTTTTATAAAACGTCGTTTTATCCGTGTTTTATACCGAGCTAAGCTCGGTCATTCAGGTACTATGATTCAATAGTGACCAACGTAGGTAATATTGATAAATATTCATAAAATTTAAATTCGTTATTGGCTGTATGTTATGTTATAAATAAGATATACCTATATATTTTTTAACCTATACTTTCCCAATGATTGTGAAGTCCACATTAACTTGCAGGTTTTATTGCAAACCTGTCTTTGGTACTTAGGTTGGAGGTCGACCCTTTTGGTATCCCTTAAAAGTATCATCCAACAAAGATCAAACAGGTCTAACAAATTAGATGCAAGCTTTTTGGTACATAAATGTATTTTTAAGCCCAATAAGTAAAACTCTGCATCAAACGGCTCATTTAAAAAATATCTGGTACAAAACTATTCAAGCGATGAGGAATTTTCTAACGAAACGCAGTCTCTCTCGCCTCTTGCAAAAACATATCCAAACAGCTTTTGACTAGTGTTCGATACTAGAAATCCTTTCACAATATCAGGTAGGAACAGGAAAAAGGAAGTAGTATACCGAACAGCTCATATTACCAAGAACCATTCTGAATTGAAACATACCACACCATTGGTAAACCTAAGTGGTCCACACATCTGAAATCAGATCACGTAGAACGTTTCGCTCATGCAAATGCCTTTGTCAACTGCTAATTTGGATGCTGACTCAACTGCATTCCAGTAGGTACTATTTAGAGTAATAAACATAACGAACAAAGCAAGATCATCATCATCATCATCATATCAGCCTTTAAGAACTCCACTGAACATAGGCCTCCCCATTAGATTTCCAGGAAGAACGATTTTGAGCCCTCTCCATCCAACGACTTGCGATCTTTACAATGTCGTCAGTCCATTGGGTGGAGGGTCGTTTTACGCTTCGTTTTCCTGTCCTTGGTCGCCATTTGAGAACTTTTACTCCCCAACGGTTATCAGTTCTGCGAGTTATATGGCCTGCCCATTGCCACTTCAACTTGCAAATTTTGAGTGCTATGGCGGTGACTTTGGTTCTTCTACGGATTTCCTCGCTGCGGATTATATCACGTAGTGAAACACCCAACATAGCTCTCTCCATAGCACGTTGCGTGACTCTGAGCTTGTGTATGAGGCCAATAGTTAGCGACCAAGTCCATATGTTCAAGTATCAGTTCCATAGAGTTATCAGACATTACATAGTTATCCAAGAAGACAAACGACAAATATCTGGTACTCAACAGCAAGAGTCATTCTGTAGACACAGTAGAACTGTAGAAAGTTGTTTGTTGGTAGATACGTATGTTATCTTTCATTGTGTAATTTTTGTTTTGTAGGTTTAATTACAGGCATTATTATAGTAATTCTTATATATTGTATTTTTATGTATTAGATTATTAAGTATAGGTATTTTTTTGTACACCAATCACTTTGTTGTTATAATTTTGTCCATCCAAAGGTTGGCTGGAAGAGATCGCTTTTAGCGATAAGGCCGCCTATTGTACAACTGCATTGCTAATAATTATTTTGTGTGTTCTCTTTATTTATTATTATATTATTATTACTGGGTTTAGATTAGAAAGGCACTTTCGAGTTTTGGAGTTCAATTACTAGGCACGTAGGCACACAGACGAAATTATTTACGTTTAGGGCTGGTAATGTAAATATACACATATTATACATAGAAATACCCAGAACTGAGACAAATACTAGCAGATCATACAAACATTTGTCCCGCGGCGGGAATCGGACCCGCAACCTTCTACGTCTCACACGTACCTACCTTCGCTCACTGCGCCACAGAAGTCGTCAATAATAAAAAGGATCGAGGATACCACTTCTGGCAAACCAGCTATCAGGCGTATGAACACCATCGGCGATAACCCCGACCATGATTACAAGCTCCATAGCCTGCTACACACCTCTGAAGAGTACCAACCAACCCGAAACAATATAAATCCATTACAGATTTCGGGGAGCCATGACTGGCAGCACTACTGTTTATTCGAGGGCACACGTAATACGAATCACTGTTAAACTAAGACGGGCACTTGATTGTCTGATTCTGGGAAGCAATGGGTTTTTCGGGACGGCCGGGACGGCTCTTAAATCATTGTTGATTATGCCTTCTTTTTATCCGACCCCAGATTATGTAACTCGCGTTAACTAGCAATACCAAGGCATAAATTCTACGATCACTGCTGCTGTTAAACACATTTTTTGTATGCTAATTTGCTAATGCGAGGCTATTAGTCGTATATAAAACTCTTTTACGGAAACCAGCCGCTGCTTATTACTCGCTTTTTGTTCGCCCACAGGCAAACATTTATGGCAGATATTTGTTTCACCGGACTAGCTGAAATTTCCTAACAAAAGACCTTGTTTTGCTTGCAACAAAATTCAAATTAGAGTAGCTTTTAAATGACAGTTCAAATATAATTCAAGGCCCGGCTGAGCATCCTTTTTCTGAGGCTCTGTCTCAGCGCTGCTTTCGACGAATGGGTGGAGTTGCATGCCGAGATCGGACCTGGTTGGCCCACACGACAGAGGGAACTGTTTTTTTTTCTTTTTCCTGTTTAACCTTATCTGTTATTTTTGTTTTCTCCGTGTATTGTGTTTAAAATAAACAAATTCTATTCTATTAACTTTAAGCCGGTCTAGATAACGTCTAGACGTATCTAATGACTACTGGCAGACCCATGCAAATGGATGAGCAGAAAATACAGCATTAACGAAGAGCGTGTCATTCATTATGCAACATTAGGTGAAAACGCGCGCCCAATGAGCATTGAACAAGTCAAACACATTGGTGGGCAATGCACACAACACCATCTGGCCCACACTAAGCATAGCTTGTATTATGGTGACCAGATGACTGATTATATACTTAAATATTTTTAAATCCATTTTACTTCTGTTGCGAAAATACCGTTTTACGCTAAAGTGTTACCGTTTTAAAAACTAAAAAGACAACAGACTTCAGGTATAGTCAAGCAAAATATCTATATTTTTTTTATCTATGTGGATGACATATTTTTTTCAGTTTTTTTTATTTAAAAACCTAAATACTGAATTGATTTTTATTAAATTTATATGGGACCAATCGGGAAGTATAAACCTTTCACATCAGTTTCAGTTTTTTTTAATCGGTACATAAATGACGGAATTGAGGTACCAAACTTAAAAAAAATAAAAATAACAGTCTAATTGAGAACCTCCTTTTTTGGTCAGTTGAAAATAGATATAGGTGGACGAATACACACAGCACCATCTAGCTCCAAACTAAGCAAGCTTGTACTATGGATGACAGAACGCTGATAGAATACTTAGGTACTTGTAAATAGAGAACAAAAAACAATGTTCATCACGCAAATGTTGGGGCAAACGCCTCGATGGGGATCAAACTGACAACCTACGATGCATAAAGCACCAACTGATAATGTTATCTTTAGTTTGAGATTACTCGCGAACGGTGGTATAGCGAACATACATTTTTCGAATAAAAGAATCGTTGTCTGTAAAGTATGTTTACGGACAATAAATTTACGTGATAACGTCATAAGAAAACATTGATGAAATATTGCATACCTTATTTTAACCTATTAAGATGCGTCACAAGCCGAACGCTTAGGCCGGTCGTGCCTCTCTATGGCTTGTTCCGCGCTCTTGCTTACACGCTCGGCTCAGGCGGAACGTGACGTGACAATTTTAGATGAGTGCAGCCGGCGTTCATCTATATATATAAGACGTTATCACGTCAAAATCCGTCTGGATTCGAATCTTAGGATCGGAAGGCGTGGCCATTACTACTATACCACGATCTAACGTAATTTTGTCTAAAAACACGGTATTTTTACCATTGCAACACGGTAAATGCCGAATTACATATGGAGACACTGATACCACCCAGTCTCCGGTGCTCGGTATGCTCATAGTACGAGAAACCAACTCAACACATTATTAAATTTATGTAGCATTTTGTTCGGTCGTTATTACTCTTATTTTAAGTTTAGTAATTAACTATTATTTAAAGAAAAGTAAATCATTTTATTTATTATGAATTAATAAACTTATGAACTGTTTATTCTGCTTAAATTTTACTTAATAATATAAATATACCTAGTAAGGAGAAATTTACAGCTAAACGTTCTTAGTAGTTTTATGATTTTAAATGTGATATTTTGTAGATAACATTAACATATGTGTGAACTTATAATTAGCCTTCTGCATACATGTATTATTTGTAATTCTTAAAATGTAGCTGTCAGTTCTCCGTAAAATTCTAAAATAAAATAAAAATAAATTACAAAAAGTGCCACAGAATATGTTTATTATGGTTGATCGCGGTGCCCCGTCTTAATATTTATTTGGCCTGAGTTTTCTATTTATATGACAGCATAAAAAAAAAAGTTTTGAAATTCCGAGGCAGATTTAAACTCAATCACTATTTTAGATGTACCTATAATACCTACCATAATACCTATACCTATAATTCATTTTGTTTGCTTAGTACAATAGTTTAATCCATGCGCTGTTAGTGCCTTTGCGTTTTTTATTAAAATATTGATTATATGAAAATAAATACATACGGTATTTACTTATTATTATAAATATTTTATTATTATTTAGATAAAAAATCGCGGTTGTAATGTAATAGGCCCCTTAAGTTTAGATTTTTGTAGTTAATCTAACATTAACTAGATATTTATTGTTTTATTATTTATACTAGATGGCACCACAGGAAAAATTAGATCGCGCTATCATTGCGTTTTTGTGTTCCTATATATATATTTAGGTCTTAAGAGATTTATAATACAAGTAAGATTACATTACAAATAATACAAGTAAGAAATAATTATGAATTATAAACTACTTATGATCGGAAGGGTAGTAATAAGTCAAACAAAACTCAAGTCAATTTTTATTTCTTAATATAATTCATTTAATAGCAGATATGTGTCACCGCTTTCTTGTGTATATTTACTTACATCTCTTGCACAGATCGACACTTGCCTTTATAAAGGATAGATTTTATATTTACAAGCTTTAGACATCAATCCTTATAGTAAAATATAAATTGGAAACTCTAATAGATGCTACCTACTCATCTATTAAAAAAGCCATTAAAATTGTTTCAATAAACACTTGAGTAAAAAATTACAAAATGCAATTCATTCTACTATCTTTGGAATGTTCATTAATTTAAGAAAATGGAAGAATTATTTCTTTTTAATTTTTTGTGGCTGAGGAACACACGTTGGTAGAGCCATCTGTTGGTAATTGAAATATAAGAGGAAGAACGCAAAATGAATGAATGAAAACACAGATACAAATAGGGGGTACATATCAGGGTACTGCGGGGGAGGGGTTACAAACACACTGGCAAACGTCAACCAGACCATTCCACTCACGGAAAAGAAAAAGTTCAAACTAAGGAGGTTCATTAGCATCCTACCACTAGTCCAATTTGGTTCAGGTACCCGATCAAGGAGTCTAGCATTAAAAAACTTGAAATACCCAGATCTTGGATAAGCTATTTTGATACCAACACTGTAAAATGTTATAAATATTATATTAGTGAGAACAAAAGGCATTATCAAACCATCTTTTATTAGTAGTGGAAGCATGCTGAATGTAGTCACAAGAAGGAACCAGAAGCACATAAAGGGATCTTCAGGGAACTGAATCATAACTGGAATTGCAACAAGAAGAATAGTCTTTTCGTGGACTTGGTAGGAAAATAGGAAGAATGCTAACGATACATTAATTAAACTGAGGACAAATTTCTTTCTATTAATTCGGAAAAATAAGTCTAAACAAGACGGTAGAATGGCAATCGCTGTTGTGGTAAGACACGTCCAAGCCATTGTGTCGTTAGTGTAAAAAGATTTAAGTTTTATGAATACATTGACAAAACACCAGAAATTTGAAACCTTGTCTTCAAATATGCCTCGTTTCAGAGGAAAGAGTCTATGGATGACTTGTAAAATGTCCTGTACAGAGGTAAAAAATGGAAACCAGATAATGATGAAACACATAACAACCAACATAGCCAACTTGTAAAACCGTGCCACTACATAAATGACTTTCTTCTTAGACTGTAGGTTAATGAAACATTTCCTAAATAAATACACAAAAAATGGCAAAGCATGATACAATTCCATCTGTTTATAGTTTAAAGCAAGACAAAAGAAAATCGTACACAAAGCATCATTCTCTATAGCTATTATAAAGAATGTCGCCCATAGAAACAACCCGAGTGAAACACAGTTATACTGAAAGTGTCCGTGATCTATCAATATAATACCCGGGTACAGCAGGAACAATGTTGTTGCCATATCAACTCTTTTGAATATATTCCTATACCTCTTTCGTTGTATTTTATTAGCATGGTAATCCATACGCTCTGCATCAATACAAATGCACAACACTGCTGTTACATAGAAATAGATATCACTTATAAAAACAGTCCAACGCATAAAAGACTTATGGTTCTCGTTTTCGTAGCCGCGGGAAGCGAAGAGTCGAACCGACTCTGGGTCCAGCCACTCCGCTACTAAACCCATGATGTAGCTATGGTAAGCCGTCAACGGGGGATAGTCTAGTCCCCAGTACTGCAGATCGTTATGTGTGGTGTTGTGATACCATTTTGGTAAAGGTGTTTGCACAGTAATCTCCTGCCAATGCCGCTGTGCCTCAAAATCTCCGTACATCGGAGGCTTTCCATACCCAGAGTACGGATAGGTCGATACACACCATCGCACAAATAGAGCGAATAATATACCCGGGAGCAACACATCTTTCGTCAATATAAACTTATCAGGATCGGCCCTCTTCGTCATGACGTAAAAGTAACGTAGCACCGGCTCTTTCGATTATTTTCATTCAAAAATATATTTTTACAACGCGGCAGGACGGTCAATAGTAAATTTGACAGTACTTACGACGTGAACGGCGTCCAAGTCCTTGATCAGCTTTTCCTTCAAATATCCCTCTGTATACACCATATTCATCGGCCAAAATCCATTTGCTGTTAAACTAAACTCAGTCACTGTCACAGAAATTAGATTACACCTCTCACTAGAATTTACAATACAGAACTGGTTTCTTCAATCAACGAAAGAATTGGATTTTTCGAAAGTGAGAAAACGAGAAAGCGGCTCACGAAAGTGAAATTGCGGTCGCCGAACTGACGAATTTCACACCGGATGAGTTCCGCTTGCTATTGGTTGAATAGTCCACCTAAATTGGATCACCCACTTTCGTCAAACAAACTTCAAAAGTAATTGGCTTTTTAATTTCATCGGGTATCCGTAACCTTGACCGTACAAAACAGACAAAACTGAAGAACCAACCACATCACATTACGTTTCTCGTTCAATCAATCAGTTCACTCACAGCTCAGCTCATTTAGTTTACTTCATTGCTCGTCTGTATAGAACATCATAATCTTTCTTAGTTGGACCCGATTTCCGGTAAACAGCACTTATTTTATTTTATAATTACCTACATATATACATGTAGCGAAATATAAGCGTACGTAAAATTATTAATTTTTAAAATAAAAATTTTAAAAGATTTTATTTACGGCTTACATGCATTTGGCTTTTTAAACATAGCGCTAATTTTGTTTTGTTTTGTGTCCCAACCATTCGCCCAACCATTTATGTATAGAAATTTATTTATAATTTATTCTTATTTATCTTGATGGTCCCAACAGTCCCAAGTTTATTGATAGTTTATTGATAATAAACAGAAAATTTTACGGCTGTTGTGTGTAATATCTGGTTATTTTACTCAAAATGAAAATGGAAGGGGAGACAACAACACTGAAAAAGAACTTGACTGAGTGGCGATTCAGCCAATACCCAAAATATATTTTGCTGCCAATCGATGAAAACAATGACCAAATCCGAGCTAATAACAAGAATGTAGTGTTTTCTGAAGTAAGTAAAGTCATAATCTATCTATTTTGCGCTCATTCATTCAAGTAACATAAGAAAATTCAGCATCTGTCCAATTTACACCATCAGGTGACTCCGCACCCTCTTGAACGAAACCTACGCCTAGTTTGTGCCTCCAGTGCCGCACTCACACGTATTCTTGACATGGAGCCAAGTATAGCTACGCGAGAAGAGTTTACAGAATTCATTGCTGGACGAAAACTACCCTATGGTGCATTGCCAGTTGCCCACAGGTCTTATTCTTAACCTTTTGTTATGAACACTTAGCCTCCCCTTTATCCAGAACGAGTTTATGGCTTTCTGCCCAGTGTAAATCTTACTCAAACCCTGTAAATCTTAATGCAAACAATGATCTGACAGTCATGGACTGTTGTATGTGGCTGGAACCAACAGATGCACTCAGCAGATGCTACCTACTAGTGGTTGAATCATTCATAATGATGAACCAATGAACCAAGCTGATATAATCCGATAAATACTAACAAGCTAGGTACGTTTATAAGACCTTAATAGTTTCTAGATTACCATAGGTTCCTACTGGCTTTGCAGATATGGAGGGCACCAGTATGGTATGTGGGTAGGCCAGCTTGGAGATGGACGAGCTCATATCCTTGGAGAGTACGTCAATAGGTATGACTATGAAGAACCTGATATAACTTGATTCACCTGTATAAAAATGTATTACCAACAGTTCTGACTCCATAAATTACTTCGTTACCTTCTTACGAGCAGTGCTCTTGTCGGTGAATGATGCATCTCTTTCCATCTGTTCCTCTCCAGCGCAGCCTTGGATCTTTATCTAATTATAGGACATGACAGCTGCCTTCTTAATTTAGCTCAAGTCGCTGATTCGCGGTCTTCCTGTTCCTATCTTTCATTCATTGCCCTTCTTTGATGGTGTTTATGAAACTATCGTGCCGGTTTATGGTGGCCAACCATTGTCCCTCTTATATTTTTAATAGAATCCATTCTTCTACTCTAGTTACGTTACGTTACTCTAGGTACCTACTATAGAAAAATACATTCATACAACCCAACAGCTTTTACTCCATAGTAATAGTTTCATGAGATGCATAAGCATTATTATGAACTAACATACAGACCGCAAATCATAGATTTACGCTTCTCTGCAGAAACGAAACCCACTAGTTACTTTCACGTCACCATCCCTTAGCTTACCTACGAAAAATGCCATCTTTCACTTTACTTGCACTTCTTTCATGTCTTAGTCATCTAGGACACTACTACACCACAGGCATAAAATCAATGTCATCATTATATAACGCTAAACTGCCAAGAAAACAAATGGTAAAAATAAACAGATGCCAAACAACACCTGATGGTAATTGGTTATTGTATCTCTATGTTGATTTCTGGTGGCACCTACCAAGACAGATCCTAGTTGAAGAAACCTTTACTTGATCTTGCAAAATAACTCAAAACCAACATTCAGACTTGGAGAAAGATGGCAGTTACAACTCAAAGGCTCCGGGCAGACTCCATATTCCCGAGTACACGACGGTCGGTCCACCCTTAGAGCTGCTATCAGAGAGATGGTTGGAGCTGAAGCGTGTCACGCTATAGGAATTCCCACGACGAGAGCTGCTGCTTTAGTGGGTAAGAAAGTATTGACACTCGTCAATAAGCCGAAAGTGATTATAGTGACTGGTGTATCTCATAATATTTAGTGGTAGGTAATATGGCAATATGGCAATGACAATATGGGTGCCTTGTGTGAAAAGCTATATGAGAAAGAGATGCGTGAGTACTAATTGCTTTCTTCAGCTTACTCCTTAGTCATTCTCCAGGATATGAGTAACTATGAGATCTGAGATACAACAAAACTAAAGGGATGATTACATGAGCAATTGAAATTGCTATATCCTGGGAAACGCTTGCAGATAATGACGTAACGAAAGGATCTAGCAATTTTCGGCGATGATAACACTACAAATACCTCGCGATATTGAACAATTTAGTAAAACTAGTTATTTCACATTGATCCATACTAGTTGCTCTTATAGGCATACCTTAAGGGATTTTCTCCCATGTCAGGATTACTGTTGTGAAATAATCCATATTATTTTTATTGGAACTGATGTTAAAATCTATAACAGTCAGTGACGATGCAATAGTCCGTGATATGTACTACAACGGGTGTCCGCGCCGAGAGAGGGCAGCATCGTTACTCCGCATCTCTCCAACTTGGTTCCGTTTCGGCTCTCTCGAGATCTTGGCCAATTCCGGGGAGATTGCCGTGCTGAAGCAACTGGCTGACTTTATTATCAAGGTACGTCCTCTCCATGATATGTGAGAAGAGTAATACTAGGTCTAGTTTATTGCCTGGCTCTATGTGAGTTAGACTGGAACATGCTCGTAAACTCACCTTGTATGAAACGACTCAAAATGGTCCTTGTCATTTTATAAATAAAATTATTTTTCTAAATACCTACTTACTTATTATAAGTGCTTTTACTTAGAGGTTACCAAAGTGAAGAAATATTTATCCTTAAGTACCTACTGCTCTTATGTTATTAGAACTGGCTTGCTTTGATCTGAGAACAGAACAACAAGGATAGCTTCTCCTTAATATGTTTAAATAATGCTTTAACTTACTTTAAGGTAGGTACACCCTAAAGACAGTATTTCTACAGCAACCTCTCGTACGAGTCAAACTCAAGTTCAAAATGAAGATGAATACTCCATCAGCTACTTGTTTTTAGGAATATTTTCCTGAGATCCACTTGACTGACGAGAACCGTTTCATCAGGCTATTCTCTGAAGTCGCACATCGCACGTTGGATTTGGTCGCTAAATGGCAAGGTGAGGAACAAACAATCAGATCTTCGTAGATTACGTTCACATCATCGTTACTTTATTAGTTACCCTTGGACTAGATTGCAGTGCTCGTAGAGTGGCTTCGTAGAGTGGCTTCGTTTCTAACAGACCAATGAATGCAAAACTCTGTGAAGTCAGTCCTTGGATAAAAAATCCCATGTTTTGGAGGATTGTGTTAGTCAACGTCCCGTAAGGTGTTTTTAGGTCCTGGCTTCTGGGTAGCCTAAAAACCTAGTCTTCACCTCTCATACGAACTTACAGGTGTTGGCTTCACACACGGCCTGCTAAACACTGACAACATGAGCATACTAGGCCTGACTTTGGATTATGGTCCGTTCGGCTTCGTAGATTCTTACGACGGAGGGTTTGTGGCTAATTGCTCTGACGGTGAAGGACGATATGCACTTGCTATGCAACCTGATGTAAGTATTTGTCTTGCATACCTACATCCTTTTGTGAAAATCATCTTGGTTTTAAATTGGTTTTGTGATTTTTTATTCTTTGTTATTTCTACTATTCCTACTAATTCCTACTAACGTCCCGAACTTTTAAGATTTTATTTTATTCTATCTGGAGTGGGTGGAGTGCTCTAATCACTGCATCCGCATATTAATAAGACAGAGAAGATATCAAACATTTCTTTACCTCCAACCTCACGTACCATATTCCAGGTTGTGGTCTGGAATATAGGACAACTGGCAAATGCCCTCAAGCCACTCCTGACTTCCTCGCAGCAAGTCCACATGTTGCATATCCTGAAGACGTTGGACACTTATTGCAAGAATAAGATTTTGTTTGTACTCCTTCTTCCTATGAGACCCTTTTAAATATCCTATATCCTGCTACTTCAACTTCCTAATCATGTAGGTAGGGAGTATAGGTAGGTACCGACACTATATTTATTTCTCACGGCTACTTACGGCTTACTTCTTAGAAGCCGTAAGTAGGAACATACCCAGTTTTGTAATTTAGACTTATCCCGGACTAACTCTAGACATCTTCAAAGACTTTAGTAACTTGAGATCTGAGAATAAGTCTAGGTGGGTGTATGCCTGGAAATGGTGATGAATGTGATGATGGACTGAATCATTTTATTTTCGTCTGCATTGACCGTCCTTTTTGTTGACCTTCAGGGAAACCTTTCTCATGAAGATAGGTCTTAAGGAGCGCTGGGGTGACGAGCAACTCGTGGAGAAACTCTTGGATATGATGCAACAGACTGGTGCTGACTTCACGTCCACTTTTAGGCAGCTTGCTGAGGTGATGAACACAATATCAAGTACTTTTTATTTGTAGTACCTACTTAAAGCGCTTGAATTTATTTTTATACAACTGAGCGAGCAGACAAATAAACGGTCTATCTGACCTAAGTTGTTTTGATCTTGATCGTGCGACACTTATGGGTGCTTGCCGATATTCGCTCAGTAATATCACGTGCTCCAGTGCTCTTTACACCTAAACAAAGTAATGTTTGCACACCAAGCAGTTGGAGGCAGAATATCTGCTTGCTGAAGAGCCTTACCACCTAATAAAACTTATCTAGTTTAGGATCTCCATGGATGACCAAAGGATTTCCAGTAGGTATAGGTAGTGAGGTCATCTGTTGATTTGCAGTTGGACCCAAAAGAAATGGTTTGCGAGATAAAAGTGGCAGAGAAATGGTCACTGAAACGTCTGTCCTCTCATTCATCCTGGGGGTGTTGGCTGGACCAGTATCGCGAAAGACTTGAAAAGGAAGCTGGTTAGTGCAACTAAGAACTATTCTTCTTCCCCATAAGGACTTAATACACAACTTTGCAAACTGCTGCTTGCTTGCCACCAAAATAAATTCGTCATAGCCCAACAATACCTACTGGTGGGAGAAGAAGGTGGGAACAACATTTGTCTAAAAGCTTACCTACTGTTTCTAGTGGACGCTAACTCAGCAGGACTCTTCGAAGACGAGCGCCGTCGTCGAATGCTTTCCGTGAATCCACTCTACATACCTCGTAACTGGATGCTGCAGGAGGCTATCATTGATGCTGAAAGAGATGACTTTGCCAAGGTATAGCCAGTGCTGTATAATGAAGTCATTGTTGATTGTATTCTACACAAGGTCCTTACGATGTTGAAGACTTCTGACTTTCGTGAGTAAGGACTTTCATCATCATGTCCTTGCCCTTAAACCACGTTAAGTGGGGTCAGCACAACATATTTCCCTCTAACGGCCATCTTCTTAATATACACATTTCTTACTCATTAGCTATCGTCTTTCACATAATACATCCGTATTTTCATTGGCCTACTTTTGTGTTCACATCCACATTCAATCTATCACTCACATGAAATTCATACCTCCTTATAACATGCCCATACCACGCTAAACTATTACTTCATAACTTATGTGGCTTTGGTTACCTAACACTCCGATCCTTAATTATGATAGGTCTAATGATTGATAATGATTCTGTAGATTTTCTCTTTATGCTGAAATTCTAGAGACCTCCATCGCGCAATTATTCTTTTTTTCACATGCAGGTCTATCTGGCCGCGTCGTTCTGAATAAGTACTTAGTTACTTACCTACTTGTTTTATTTTCTTAGGTTCGGTTCCTTTTGGAAGTACTCCGTAACCCTTATCAAGTGCACCCTGAAGCAGAGAGGCTTGGGTTCTCTGCCCAACCGCCGCAGTGGGCCTATGCTTTGAAGATTAGCTGCTCAACTTAAAATAAATAATTAATTCAAATTATTGGTTAATTTTTATTATATTTTAATATAATTATACGCATTAAAGATAATGTATCTAAAGTCAAAGATTATTATCTAACTATTCGATGCCTGTTATATCATATTTGGTGCTTTAGTCCGACAAATTGATATCTGGATTCTGGATGATTTATTTAAATAAATAGTTAGTTATATAGCATCAAAACCTTTTTCTATTGGTTTTAACAGAGGTTTAAGGTCGTGCAAGGTCACGCAGTTTTCTTGTGCCACAGAGGTTTTTCGTTAAAATATAACCGCCTTGTTGCATGTAGCACCTTATTTGAAACGAAGTTGAGTCGGGTCACTACGCAAACAACTTATTCTAATTTCCGCTTGCTTCGTATTTTATTTTTTACAGCCAACACTAATTAAAAAAAACTGAATTTTGGTTCGAACGAACTGTTTGTTTCAATCAATCAGCTCAGCTGGTCGCGGTCGAACGAAATTGGTAAATAAATAGAGAGCAAAGAAGAAAGAAGCGTTAAGATCAAGATAAAACACTTATCATTTATCTTTTAGTTTTATCACCAAAATTTGTATAGTTATCATATTTCTGCAGTTACACATCTCATGAGGCGCACTTTGTGTGCACTTGCCGCGTTGAACCAAGGTGTACAAACAGGCAAGATGAAGGTCACTAATTTCAAGGATTGGAAGTTCAGGGATCCTCCAAGTTACGCCGCATTGCCTATTGATGAGAACCCAGAGTATAATGTACCTATGGCTGTCAAGAACGCTATATTCTCAAAGGTATATTAAAAAAAGGTATATAAAGGTTATATGAATCGGACTTACATTTACCAGCTTGCTCATCTTGTGTAGATATACTGTGATGTACTGTACCAATTAGTACCTATATTTATTCAGTCTGAGGTGCTGTGTAGCGACGACTCAAACTCAACCTAAACCTAAATTGTCGCCATATTTTAGGTTTCTTCATTACCACAAACATAGCTAATAGGATTTTCTTAAAAGTTCATCCAAATATGGATAATAATATGCAATAAATAGAAGTGCTTGTAGCATAGTTAACTATTAAGTTATTTATTCCCAACAAATAAACTAAGTTAAGCAACACTGTGAGATCAGTGTGTTACCTAGATCGGTTACCACAGTGGTATTTTCATTTGAGTTTATGTGCTTCCGAGGGTTATTGAATCAATCCCGTCTTTTAAAAAGTAGTAGAGCCATAACCAGAGCCTTTGGGCTTTATTAATTCCATCACCAAAGTTGGCCACAGCCTCATATGAGAGAAGTAGTTCCTATCAGTGATTATGCTTACCCAGGTGCCAACAGAAGGTCTAACGGGAACTCTCCATCTAGTTTGTGCATCTCATGATGCACTCACAGACATCCTTGACTTGGATCCGTCAGTGGTGGAGAGTGCGGAGTTTATTGACTTCATAGCTGGAAAATATCTGCCTACAGGAGGGCAGACTGTTTCACACAGGTAAATAAAATATATATATCAATACAAATGGATAACAGGAGATGGACATAGGCGGTAACGGAGTGGTGGCCAAGGGATTCTCAATAGCCAAGAGGCAGACCACCCGTCTGATGGTTGAATGATATTGTCAGCGTTGTTGGAAACCACTGGATGAGACTTGCTAGGAACTGGTAAGAGTGGTATAATAAAGAGGAGGCCTATTCCCAGTAGTGGGTGCAATCGGGCTGTATGATGATGATGTCAATACAACTAAACTCTCGCAAAACTTTGCTTGTGATACAATTTTTTTTTGTTATGTTTTCATCTGCAATCAGTCTTCAGACTATGAGCAGGTTTGTTGGCAGTCTGGTTTGTAGGATCTTTGCTCCGGCGAGCATTTCTCCTTCTATTTGCTTTTCATGTTCCATCCAGTTCCATGATATGATGCCTTCGCAACCTCTTTGGATAGGTTGTAGTGGACAGCTGTGCAGCTAATTGGTTTGGGTGTGCATTAGGGTGTTCCTTGTATTTGATGGAGTATTGTTATACAATTTACTAATACAAACCTAAAAATATGCTGCACAGTTTTAGGGGTTCTTTATTTTGAACTGTATTAAAGCTTATTACATATTACTAGCAGCATAACATGACTAGCAGCTGCCTGTCAGCCATTTGAGCGGGAAGAAGTACAAAAACATTCACATTTATATTATTAGTGTGATTATTTATACATTGATGGCTTTACTTATAAATATCTCTCAAATTTAACACTACCTAAACTCTTAAGCTTAAAATTCGTCCTTTTTCTATCATACAAAAGGGGATGCTACTAATTTAAATAACATTTGACAAAAGTTGCGAAACGTTTCTGAGGGAAGCCGAAATTAGTATAATTATTGTTTTTTTTACAGATATAAATGAAATGTGAAACAGTTGAGGTATCTATGGGCCGTTTAATAATCCTCCCTGTGTCGTGTTCCTCATTGCTAAGGGTCATGACCTCCACAAATCATCCCTTAGACAGTCCAGCTTCTTCGGTCTTCGGCAGTGTGTAGGCTTTCGTGTACGTTCTTGTTGGTGTTGTTCCGGATCTGGCCTGTCCACCGCATCGGACTCCTTCCCTTTGGTCGCCTTCCCTGTATCTTTCCTGTCACCAGGAGCTTTTCTAGGCTGTCTTCCTTCCATTTAATAATAATAAATGTTTATTAACATAAATTAAAATAATTTACATACATCCTATTAGGTCTCTGACTCCTGAGCTAGTTACAAAAGACCTGTGTTCAAAAAGTCAGACTATCTATTTAAAACTAGCTATAGATCACATTGGTATTGACATTACCATTACATATAGCAATGCTGCCCTCTGGCAGTGATCTGGATCAGCAATCACTGACTTAACTGTAATTTTAGGTATGGAGGATACCAGTTTGGGTTCTGGGCTGATCAGCTAGGAGATGGCAGAGCACATGTTCTCGGGGAATATGTAAACAGGTAAATAATTTTGTATGTTTGGATTCCAGACAGTCATATGTAGTTTGTTCTATGCCTAAGTGTTACAATGTATTATATGTATCAGTCAGCTGGTTCCCATAGAACAATATTTATTTAGTTTTGAATCTTCAATGGTTTGTGTTCTAATATAAACAAATCTATTTTGTTCAGCACAATCGACATTGCTTTTCTTATTTTATAATAGTTTATCATGTTAAATTTTGTTATCTGCGGTATTCAAATTGTAAGTGTTTATGTATGAATTAATTCTTGATTGCATAGGTAAGTGTATTGCTGTAAGTACCTACCATATTTATTTTATTTAGTTTAGCTCTCAAAGACACCATAATTTTATATTTTTAAGATGAACATTCCCGTAATATCAATTCATAAATAACTGAGAGCTGTTAGAATCAATGTTTTGATAGTATCAGAATTTCATAATCGCCCAGCAGATGACTGATAGAATACTTACATATCTTTAAGTAGATATTTATGATACCTTATAGCAACCAGACACAAAACACCTATGTTCATCACACAAAACCTTGGGGTTCAATTCCCTCTCTGAACAAATGTTACTGATAGAAAACAGTAGAAGTATTCTATCAGTCATCAGTCCTCATACAAGTTATGCTAAGTTTGGGGCTGGATGCTGTGTGAAAATCCCACACATATTTATGTTTTTTTTTGCCTCAGCAAGGGTGAGTCCTGGCAACCTCAACTGAAAGGCTCCGGTGAGACTCCATACTCTCGCTTTGGCGACGGTCGTGCAGTTCTACGGTCATCCATCAGAGAGATGGTGGCTTCTGAGGCTTGCCACTATCTTGGAGTCCCTACTACAAGAGCAGCGGCTTTGGTAGGTAAGAAATACAATATTTTCTTTACTAGACATACAGTGGTGGTCATATAATTAACTAAGACGCAAAACTAATTGCATGCAATTTTTTTTATTTCTCTCGGTATCGTAAAATTTTTCCATAATACCACTGTATTCGTTGATACACATGATTAGCTAAAAATAAATAGTCATACTTTTTACACTATTTCTAAACATAGTATTCCTATTTACTGGCTGGTCACGTAATTAGGAACGCTAAATAGTTTATACCTTTGTTCAAACTTAAATAGAGAACAGTCGATTTGTTACTGTTTGTATAATTATGGCGCCATTTAGTGCTGTAAAAGATTAAAAATGATTGCTTCTTAATGAAAAATAAATGGGAAAAAATAAAAGAATTGGTCTTATAAAAAGATAGCCGACCATCTGCAATGTTCAAAAACGATGGTTTTCCACGCTGTAAAGCATTTTGCTACGTATCAAACTACTTCGAATGTTCCACGTGTACCTAAATAGAGTAAAACAACTCCTCGAGATGACCGGAACATCGTTCGTATGGCAAAACAAAATCGCGCGTAAATTAATTTCTTACAGCGCAATCAGTTTCTGTCTTAGACTGGCCAGCTAACAGGCCAGATCTAAACCCAATAGAGAATCTGTGGTTCGAAGTAAAGAAAAAGGTTTCAAATACACAGTGTGGGAATTTAAGAGAGCTGTACGACGTTTTTTTAGAAGAATGGAACTTGCGAAATGTGCAAAATTAATAGAGTCAATGCCTCGCATTTGTGTACATGGTGTAAAGCAGTTATTAAAAGCCGTGGATATGCTATTAACTATTAATTTCAGTTAAAAATGTATTAAATTGATTTTTAAATTTTCAGCTTTACATTATTATGTGATTTTTTAAATGTAAGTGTCATACAAAACAATTCCCGAGCAGTTTAATAAATCGTTCTTAATTATTTGTCCAGCTTCAGTACTATTTGAACTAATTGAACTTTGGTATAATAAATAAAATGTGCAAAAAAATAGTTTGCGATTTTATTCTTTATTCCTAAGCCATGTTGCCCTATTAATGTGGCTATTTTATAACATAACTAGTTGCTTCTCAGAAGGTACACATCTCTGTACATGACACCATTTAAATAAACAACTTCTATAACTTCAAATCGTGCTTAATTATATGACCACAACTAAAGTTTTTTAAACTTACGCGATCAGAACACATTATTATAAATACTTACGGGTATTTATCGCGTTTATTTACCTATTTTTCCCGACGTTTCGACAGGTTTACACTCTGTCGTGGTCACGGGATGACATCATCCCGTGATCCCGTGACCACGACAGAGTGTAAACCTGTCGAAACGTCGGGAAAAATAGGTAAATAAACGCGATAAATACCCGTAAGTATTTATAATAATGACCACAACTGTACTGAATCTTCTAAAAATAGCAATATTAGTTACCGTGGCGTTGTATGGTCCGTCATTGTTGTTCTGTGATTTTATTACCACATTAAAAATGAAAATAGATAAATTTAATTTCGACACACACAGACAAGAAAGAAAGAAAGAAAGAAGAAAGAAAAACATTTATTCAGCACACAAAAAAAAAAACATACAAGAACACAAGAGCGGAAAACAGACTAAAATTAAGCTACAAAGAGAAAATTGATACAAACACATTAAAACAAACACAACAGACAGACAGAGATTAAACAGACACAAGTGACATAATAACATAGCAGGTACATGATCAAGAAGACATAATATACGACCAACTAACATACGACCTAGCTTCAGAGCCACTCTTACGAAGAAACTGAACATCTTTTAAACTTGTAATCTACTCTATTTTTAAAATCTTAACATTAAATGTATAATAGGTACTTTAAATTTTCTTTTTAACCGCATAAAAATGTTGTTATTTTGGCATTTATTAGGGGAGAGCGTTACCGGCTGCGCCTCAGTCTTATACTTTTGCGGTCGGTATCGTTTTCATATGTTTTAATGTGCACTTATTATGGTACCCATAACACAAGCTCTGCTTACTTTGGGGCCAGATGCTGCTGTGTGAAATGTCCGGCCTTATTTATTTTATTTTTAAAACGTATTTTTTTATTCTTGTTTGCAGTGAGCGATGAGCATAAAGTTTATCGCGACAAGACATACAGTGGAGCGGCGCGACTCGAACGTTGTGCGACCGTAGTGAGACTCTCACCAGCCTGGTACCGACCCGGCTCTGTCGAGATCCTGCAAAAACGAGCCGAGCCTGACATTATGAGGACTCTTATAGACTTTATCATAAAGGTATATATGGCTTCTTCGTATCGTGTCTTGAACGAGTGTGGTGAAAGGAATAAAGTGCTCAAACCATAAGGAAAAACATGGTGAAAACAGGCATGTTGTAGAACCGAAAAACGACCCCTGCGGCACGCTTTGCACGACTAATGTCCAATTATAAAAAATCGCAAATAGTCTAAAAATGTCCATTCATAAAAATGTCCATTCATAAAAATTACCATGCATAAAAATGTCCAATTTAGACAACACTCAGAATTAGAAGCCTTTGATATTCTATAACTAACCAAAGCTTTCGTGAACAAATGAATCTGATCGAACCCAGTTGGTTAGGTTATGTTAGAGTGTAGAAAACAACGCGCAAGGCGAGCGAGCAAAGCGAGCGTGCCTCGGCAGCGGCCACCGAAGCGCCAGAATTATTGCACATTTTACTACTGGTCATTTTTATTATTGGCCAATTGAATAGGAAATTAATTATCATTATTGGTCGCGTTCCGGACATATGGATTAATGGATTTAACAATTTCAAATATCGGATGAAAGTCGACAGTTCAGATTGTGATATCTGTGAAGTAAAAGATGATGTGTATTATCATTTAATAAAGTGTGTCCGGAGTCCGCTTATGAGAGAAAACCTTTTCAGGAGGTTAAAGGTTAATCGGCTCAATGTGGGTCTGTTTCAGGATATCTTAGCTGCGGCAACATTAGACTCAGCTGGCATGCTCTACAGGTCAATTTATGAGCTTGTTAGAAAGTAATAGCTAACTATGTAATTATAAGAGATAACGATGGAACTGACATTGGTACACGACGCCAAGTTCCCAGAAAAAAAAGGTCCGGCTGAGATGCAGAAAGTAGTATATCAGTCATGTGATTTCCATAACATAAGCTCTGCTTACTTTGGTGCTAAATATTGGTGTGAGATGTCCCATATTATTTATTTAAAAAATATATCTAAGTATTCCATGGTTCCCATCCTATTCCCATTTTTATTTAGTAAATGTTTATTAATGTATTTTTGATGGAAAAGCTCTGTTATTGATTTCAGCATCATTTCCCCTCGATAGATCCTGAGGATGAGGATCGCTACGTGAAATGGTTCTCTGAAGTGGCGCATCGGAACCTGGACATGGTAGCTACATGGCAAGGTAACATTGCTTTCAATGTTTAAGTCAATCACTAATACACTTGGTCCTTGGTCCTTGGTACTTGGTACTGGGCAGTTGGTTCTTGGTACTCGGCACTTAGTACTTGGCATTTGATACTTGGTACTTGATACTTGGAATTTGGCATTTGTATGTTCCCTTAGTCGCCTTTTACGACATCCACGGGAGGAGATGAAGGGGTCCTATTCTATGCCGGAACCACCACGGCAATTATTATTATAACTTAATAATAACTTATATTGGTAACATTAATGCAATTTTTTCGTGGGGATAACAAATAAAAAAAATATGTTACTTGCTTATACTGTAGCTGTCTACAGACGGAATTATTTATAAAAGTAGTTTTTGAGGTTGTCCTATACAAACAAACATACAAAAAATCTAATCTCTTATCTTATTAATGTTAGATTATATTACTAATGAATACGATAGGAATACATGTATATACCTATAGGTATAGGTATATACATGTAATTCCTACTTTGAGTTATATATATATTTGGAAAAGTGATTTAAACATGGTACAGATGTGGATTTGGTTTACATTATAGGCTACTTTTTATGCACACGGGCTAAGCCACGGACAAACTTACATACTTGGTTTAGGAGTATATAATAATCCTTATTATATCATTTTTACTACAATTAACTACTTACCTAAATCTATAAGAATCAATAAAAAAAGTTTGATTTTTCAAAGTCGGGTGCCAAGTTCACAAAGCTTTCTTAATATCGTCTATTGAACCAGTTGGTAGTAGCTCTATCTGCGCTTTAGGTTGGGGGCTCGATTCCCTCCCTGGACATACATTTGTGTTATAAACATAGCTGTTTGTTCTGTATGTTTTTAAAATATATAAGTATTCTATCAGTGATCTGGTCACCATAATACAAGCTATGCTTTAGGGGCTAGATTGTGCTATGTGCATTGTTAACCAATATTTATTATTATTTTTTTATTCTCCAGGCATAGGCTTCACCCACGGCGTTTTAAACACGGACAATTTAAGTGTTCTTGGACTAACCATAGACTATGGACCGTACGGCTTCGTGGAACATTACAACCC
The DNA here is from genome assembly GCA_948098915.1 of Lampropteryx suffumata. Lineage (NCBI taxonomy): Eukaryota > Metazoa > Arthropoda > Insecta > Lepidoptera > Geometridae > Lampropteryx > Lampropteryx suffumata. The sequence continues at coordinate 17,186,537 of OX402562.1, read as the reverse complement.
GCATTACGTTCCGAACACATCAGATGAGATGGGCCGCTACGCCTTTAACAAGCAGCCATCGGTAAGTGGTGTAGTAAAGGTAAACGCGCATTTGGTCCAATGGATAGGAGTAGGAGTTTCAAAGTGATCCTTGTGATTGTATTGAATAAATCATCTTTTGACTTTTTTTGACTTTGAGTAGGCAGAGATGTCCAGTCTTATAACCTTTCATTTAAATTTCCAGATAATATTATGGAATATGGAGAAACTAGCCCAAGCGATGGTGCCAGTACTAACCGAGGATCAAATTGAGAAAATAAATAACATCAGAAACACTTTGGAAGAATATGTCGAAAACAAAGTACTGTGAGTATCATTTAACGTTAAAAAGACCCGATCTACTATATATTTGTCAAATACGACTCACTCATTCATCACGAAATCTCAGAAACCACTCAGATTGGAATGAAATTTGGTATGCAGCTTCCTCTTGGGCCGTGGGTGCTCCCTAAGAAAGATTTTCATAAAATTCACTCGGGATCATGGTGAAACCGCGATTACGCTTTGTAATTTTTCCGAACCATTCGTTCAATTATTATATTGCTACTTTTTATCTACCACGCGGGCAAAGCCGCGGGAAACAGCTAGTAAGATATATACAGCCTTACTAATAAACGCCTCTCTACTTGAACACAGCCTAAACACTCCTTAAGATTCGCCCTGTCTCTATTTGTCTCTATCTTACAAAAAGGGATGGCGCTATTTTAAACAGATATTACATTTTGACAGTAGAGGGGATAGTGTGCCAAAGATCGCAAATGATAATATAAATAATAATGCCAGACATTTCACACAGCATCATCTGGCCCCAAAGTAAGCTGAGCTTGTGTTATGGGTTGTACATGGCTGATTTATTACTTGTATACTTTTTTTTAAATACATACATATTATACATAGAAACACCCAGACCCGAGACAAATACTTGCAGGTCTACAAACATTTGTCCCGCGGGAATCGCCGCCGCAGAAGGTGGCGGGGAATCCCGCCACCTTCTGCGTCTTAGCCGGGCCTTGACCAACTGCGCTACCGGTCGTCATGTGTTTGTTCTGTGTCTTGGTGTTTTAAAGTATACTAGCTGCTGTCCTTCTCCAAGGTCCCATCTATCTCAACACCAAAATTCATCAAAATCGGTTCAGCGGTTCAGTCGTGAAAACATAACAAACAGACAGACAGACAGAGTTACTTTCGCATTTACAATATTAGTATAAATATTGAAAAAAAATTAAGTATTCTATCAGTCGTCTAATGACCATAATACAAGCTATCCTTACTTTGGGGCTAGATGGTGTTGTGTGCATTGTCCACCAATATATACTATTATTATTTATACACAAATATATAAGTGTTCTATCAGCCATCTGCTTCCTTTATTAACTTTGTATAGTTAGGAGCTAGATGGCGCTGTGTGAAATTTCCACCGTTATCTATTTAAATACCTGGTAATAAAACCCCATTAATCCCTCTTAAAGCAAATAAGTACTTATGTAAAACAAATAATTACTTTACAGAAATATTCACATAAAGAAGTTGGGCCTTGAAGATATCCAAGATGGCGACCAGTATTTAGTGGACGAACTGTTCCGAGCTATGCAGAATACAATGGCGGACTTCACAGCCACCTTCAGGCAACTTTCAGAGGTTAAAAACTACCTGACTCGTAATCATAATTTTGCATCCCCATATCTTATTCTTATCCCCATATCCCCGGGTTTGATTTAACTCGTATACATATCTGATGATCCCGCAAGTACAATATATCGACTTAATAAATTGCATGCAGTCGATTCCCCTATTTCGTAACTCGAGATAAGTAACAATAGGTGTGCTTAGTTCGGTCAAAATACTTTCGGCGTGATCAATTTGGTCAATATACTATCGGCGCGATCAATTTGGTCAATATGCTATCGGCGCGATCAATTTGGTCCAAATACTTTCGGCGCGATCAATTTGGTCAATATGCTATCGGCGCGATCAATTTGGTTAATATACTATCGGCGCGATCAATTTGGTCTAAATACTTTCGGCGCGATCAATTTGGTCAATATGCTATCGGCGCGATCAATTTGGTTAATATACTATCGGCGCGATCAATTTGGTCAATATGCTATCGGCGCGATCAATTTGGTTAATATACTATCGGCGCGATCAATTTGGTCCAAATACTTTCGGCGCGATCAATTTGGTCAAAATACTTTCGGTGCGATCAATTTGGTCAATATACTATCGGTGCGATCAATTTGCTCAATATGCTATCGGCGCGATCAATTTGTTCAATATACTATCGGCGCGATCAATTTGGTCAAAATACTTTCGGCGCGATCAATTTGGTCAAAATATAGTTATATGTATATTTTTAATATAGTAAATATCCCGTGTTTTAGTGAAAACGTTGGTCAATGAATGAATGAATTAATGAAAATTCATTATTGTACACCTTAAAACTAAATATAATAATTTGAAAATTTAATTTACTTATGATAAATAATGTACAATGGACGGTCTTATCGCTAAGGAAGCGATTTCTTTCAGCCATCCCTTTGGATGGAGAGAAGCTTATTTGGAAGATTGGTCGGTCAATATACTTTTGGCGCAGTCAATTTCGTCAATATACTTTAGGCATGATCAATTAGCTCAATATACCTTCTCCGCGATCAACTTGGTCTAAATACATTCGGCGCTGTCGATTTAGATAAATACGTGTTAATTGTTTATTTTGAACATAATATATCTTATGTTTCAGCTGGATCCGAAACAACTTGTAGACAAGGAAGCACTGGATTCCAAATGGTCTCTGGCGAAGGTGAGTTCTGCCGCGGGCTGGGAGAAGTGGGTGCAAAGCTATCAGCAGAGATTGGAGAAAGAAAACGGTAAGAATAAAAATAAATATTGGTAGACCACACAACACCACCTAGCCCCAAACTAAGCATAGCTTGTATTACGGTGACCTGATGACTGATAGAATACTTTATAACACCCAGACACAGAACATACAGCTATGTTCACACAAATGTTTGTCCTGGGAGAGAATCGAACCCTCAACCTACAGCGCAGAAGACAGAGCTACTACCAATTAAACTGACAGTCCAGTGAAATTACTTCTCGGTTAGGAGAAATTGGTACCTAAATTCACCTAGGATGTAAAACAATTCAAAGTGATTGCGAATCCTAGTGATTGTATTGAATATCAAATTTGCGTGTGACCACAGACGGTGAATGCTTTCGAAGTCAGTACAGATAAGAATTACTAGTTGTCGGATTAAAAAATATAGTTATATAGTTAGCGAAATAAAGCCCTCTAAGGCTCGTCTTTGAAATAGAATAGCATATACTTATTATGTAGGTATTACGCGTTGGAAGCTGCTCGTAGAATCTGGTTATTAAGAGGCCTATCACAAAAAGCCGTCATTAAAGTCGTATATTAAGTATATTGAAGCACGGTGACAACTCGCTCGAAGTCACGAGTTCAAAACACTGTTGTAGCCATAGTCTAAACGGTTTTGATACTTTTTCAATTATTGAGCTGTTTATTAATATTTTTCTTACATATTTAGTTGAGATAATGATAATAATGATAAATAATCCAATTATCAGGGGAAAAACTAGTACTGTAACTTACTTCGGAATTTGCCTTTATAGAAACTGAATTTTGCCTATATATAAATAAATTCAAAAAAAGTGCGAAAAGCGAGGCCGCTATGAAATATAATAATAACTATTCTCTAGCATACAATAAGTAAAAATTGTCGAAGACTTCCAGTTTTTCTGGACAAGAACGCCAAAGATCGGCATTTAATTAAAAAATCTCCATTAAAATCAATATATTTGTTTCAGTTAGCGAAGAAGAGCGCAGAGAGAGAATGCGTAAAGTGAATCCTGTCTACGTGCCTCGCAACTGGATTCTACAGGAAGCTATTGCTGACGCTGAGAAGAACGATTTTGAGAAGGTATTTCGAACCAGCACCTCTCGTTTCCCAAACTGACACTGCATCTGTTCATCACTAATCACTTTTAAACCTACGTTTGACCACGATCTCGCCTGATGTTAAGCGAAGATGTGGCCGAAGATGGGGCACGCAGGTCTAGAAGACACCTATTTACTCGAGACTTGAAGAGACCTAGATTGTAGTTTTCAGGAAAGACAGCAAAACATTCCGATCCTTGGCTGTACGCATTATAAATGAGGAAGCAAAGCGCTTTGTTTGTAAGGGTGGTAGGTTGACAAGGTATGGATGGTATTGAGCGGTACGTCTGCTTATCCTGTTGTGAAAAGGAGATCATTTGAATTCGATCATGTAATTCCTGGGCACATACTCCGAAATGTATCCTATAAAAGATCAAAAGGCAAGCAACTTTACGACGGTGCTCCAGACTTTGAACTTGTGCTTGTAAGGCCTATCTAATCATTCAAATATTGTTTTATTTAATACAAGGATCACTTGTATTATTGGATCATTTAGTTCCAATTTCTCCCAACCCAAGTCCGAGAAAAAATGGCAAAAAACTCCGGGTCCTAATGCTTTTTTGTATGATCCTTCTTATAACGAGCTTATCTACGAATAACTATTGAACTAATACAAGGTTGTACATTGCAGATCTGTCAGTTAGCAGAGGGTCAGAGCAACATGAGGCCATGCATTTCTAATTACTTGAATCATAGCTGTTTATGTAATGTTTATATTGTGCTGTACATAGTTTAGGTTTGTGTTTTAGAAAAATCTGTTTTGTTACTAAAATGTTTTGGTCGACTCTCCCCTGAAGGTTACCGACCATATTCTTTTTTTTTTCCAAAATCTCCATCCTTCTTTATGACACTAAAATGACACGGACTCTGGCAGAATTGTGACAAATAAAGTCGCAGACGCCATAAAATAAGAAGAAGAAGAAGAAGAATGAGATAGACCGAAAGACGCACTTACGTTTCCATATATCAAATGCACGGAGTTTTGACCAGCAAAAAGATAATACTACGCTCAGTTTCAGCTCCGAATTATCTTAACCTTATTATCTTTCGCAGGTAAGGTTTCTGATGAAACTCTTCAGGGCTCCGTATAAGGTGAATGAGGAAGCGGAGAGGCGAGGGTACTCAGCGCAACCTCCGAGCTGGTCTTACGGACTCAAACTTAGCTGTTCCAGTTAAGGAGTTCTATTCACCAGAGATAAACGTAAAGTGAATTCATGGATAACTAAATTATTAATATTGGTGGATTATTCACTCTTCTAGTCTCAAATTAAGCTAGGCTTGTACTATGGGGTCCAGATGATAATAATAATAAGATTTCCGGAAATTTCACAACATCAGATGAATGATTGATTATTAATAATAATCAATCATTCATCATTATTAATAATAATCAATCATTCATCTGATGTTGTGTGATGGTATCTTGTATATAATAATTTATTATATACAAGATACACACATATCTAAAATACTTTATAACAGAAGTCAGAATTACCACCAACTGCTGTGTCTGGGCACAGCAGTTGGTGGTAACTCTGACTTCTGTGGTCAGGATAAACATTCCTGTTTGTTCCATGGTTGAGTGTTTTATATACCGATAAAAATATACTACCAGGAATCTAGTTGCCATAATACGTGATTTGCTTAGTTTGGGACTAGATGATGGTGATGGACGGTGTGGACTTGTATTCAAAAAGTAGGGAATAGTTTACAAAGTGTTAAACAGGGCCGGTGGTTATCCAGTTAAATTTATATCTACTGATCTCCACACTAGGCACGCCTGTATAGTGGAGATCTGATTTACTATTATATAGTTGTATATTGTACATATTTTTAATTTATATAAGCACATATTAGATCTAGGTACCTTATCATTTTTGTATAAAGTGTAATTATATATACTGTTACTGATTTCTAACTGTGATTACAATTTAAAAGAAAGAGTACAATTTAATCTGAAATCTGAGAAAATGTTATGGAATGGTCAATATAATGTTATTTTCGTTAGTTTATGCAGTAATTTATGAATAAAAACCATATTTCGTTATTATTTTGGTTTCTTTTATTCATACGCTTAAAAAAATATCCGTCATACGCGGCTTAACTATTTTAATAAAAGTGATGTTTAGTAAAAAAATTACTTTAATACTTTCATAATTCACTTACATAATATTTATCAACAAACATAATTTAACTTTGAAAAAAAAAATATCACACATAATAATCTGGGACTCTGCCTTTGGGAAAAATTGCTTAACATTCGTAATCTTCATCATTACTATCATCTGGCTCAGAATAATTCTCATCGTCAACCTTTCTTTTCTTACGTTCAGGTACATTCTCTTTGTCCCTACTTTCTTTCTGAGCCTCGGTTTCTGCTGATCTGTGATGGAACACAAAAGATATACTCTTCGCCAGATCCCAGCATTGTTTCAGAACAAGATCGGCCAAACTCTTTTTATCCGCACAGTGATACCAGTTTGACAAATCAGAAGTACAATCGGAACTTTCTGGTGGTAGCGTCACTTGAATGTTGTTCACGCATCTCCGGCATTTGAACTTGCTATGTGTATCTGATAGTGTATTTTCTTCTAGTCTAAACAGATCCTTTAAGTCATCGGATGTGAAGTGTCGCAACGACTCCTCGTTTTGGTCAACGACAGTGTCACTTAAGGCTTTTTTGTGAGCCTGTCGTTGGAATATCTTTTCTTCTATAGTTCCTGTTGCTAATAGACGGTAGATGTAGCACGGTTTCTTCTGACCATCACGCCAGACTCTCGCCATAGCCTGGTCATCATTCGCCGGGTTCCAATCTGGGTCAAACATGATAAGTCTGTTTGCTCCAATGAGATTCAGTCCACAGCCTCCTGCTTTTGAGCTGAGCATGAAGATCCATTCTTTGGATTCCTTGTTGTTGAAGCTATCGACAACTTTCGCTCGCTTTTTGATCGTCATACTACCATCGAGTCTTACGTATTGGTAACATCGTTTTCTACACAGTTTCTCAAACAAGTCCAGGGTCTGTGTATAGTTTGACACTAGAACTATTTTATCATCGGTATTTGTCTTGAGATTCGCTAAAATACAGTCTAGAATCATCAGTTTTCCAGAATACTCTGGTTTAACATCCTTGATATCATAGCTACTAGGGAGCAAATCTCTTGCCTTCTCAAAGCCTTCAGAGCGTTCAATAATCTTGTCATAAATCAAGTCTGGATGGTTGCATAGTTTCTTGAGACTTGTGATGCTAGAAAGGGCGCTTAGTGTGTTCTTATCGCCGTTGCCGCTGAATTTGTTCCGAATAGCATCAGAATTGATGAAGTTCTTGTATATCTGAGTCTGAAGTGGAGTCATTTTGACGCAAATGACTTGTTCAAACTTGACTGGCAAGTATTTGGTGAGCAAGCTACTTGTTCTGCGAATCATGCATTTGTTTACAATAGATGTTAGTGTCTGGAGGCACTCTTGGGCTTTTTCTCTTTCCTGCGGTGTCGCTAAAGCATCTTGGCCTCTCAGTATATGGTTTTCATAACGTTTCTTGAACTCATGTGCTGTGCCTAGTATACCTTCATTCACAAAGTGGACTAAACTGAAATATTCAGTCAGATCGTTTTGGATAGGAGTGCCAGAGATTAATATCCTCCTCTTGGCTTTCAGTCCCATCAATGCCTGGTAAGTCTGGTTCTCACTGTTCTTTAGCCTGTGCCCTTCATCGCACAAAACTAATCCTACTTCAGATGAGTGTAAGATGTTGGAGTATATTCTGAAAGTCTCATAGGAAATTATCAAGACTGGTGTGGCTACTCTCGTTGCTGAATATGTGTTCATGAACTGTTGAAGTTTCAGTGTTACATCAGCTTTGGACCCCCCATCCATAGCTAACGCGTTTATCCTCTGCGCTAACCATTTGTGTATCTCATTGTACCAGTTTTTGACTAAACTACTTGGGCAAACAATAATGGCTTTGCATATAGTGGGTTTACACTCTGGACTTTGCCGTAGCAATGTCCACAGTAAAGTTATACACTGTAGTGTCTTGCCCAAACCCATCTCATCAGCCATTATACATCCGTAGGCGTTTTCTATCTGAGTGCCGGTCACACAGTCATACATAAACTTTACTCCATCCCTCTGATGAGGTCGCAAGATGTTTCCGAGCACTGGGTCAACGACCACAGCTACTCCAATGTCTTCTGGTTTCATTTTCATTTTCTCGTGTTCAGGTACGTATGGAGGACGATACAGAACGAGAGCATTCGGCTCGTCAGGGTCATGAAGAGCGCGCCTCACTTGACTTCGTTTTAACCCTAAACTTTTACCACAGTAAGATGAAATGTAGTTCGGAATAGGTACCTTGAAAGGCTTGCTAAGGATCTGTTTGATAAGATTTTCATGGTCTGAAGAGGACAATGATTGGGATAGAGATTTCTGGGCAAGGGGAATTTTCACACATTCTCGCTTTTTACGTTTGGCGCCGTTTAGAAGTGGGCTCTTGAAGACATCTTCTCCGGAGCCAGTCTGGCTCGGCGCTTGACTGCGCCTCATTTTTTTTCATGGAGCTAAAAGAACACCGTAAAAGTTTTCGAAGAATACAAATGAATTAATAAACAAGAAATAACTTGTTTTGTTTTGTTTATAAAATACATGGCCGGCAATCATTGAACTTTAAATCCTGGCCGATTTATAGTCTATAAAGAACGATAGTACTAACATAACATAGGATAGGTAACTAACAGTTCCTCTCCCCTTTCTTTCATACCAGCATCCTATAGTTTGTGTTTCATACTTATTTCCTGCCCGATCAAGTCATGTTTGTTTCCTATTTTGCTATCGACATCAAATCAATCCAACCAACCAAACTAACAAACAAGCAACAGCTGTTGTAGTTTCAAATAAATGACGTTGATTTTTAAATTCTGTGAGTAATTTATATTCATCCTCTCAATTCCTGAACCTGTAATTTAATCTCGCAGTAATGTACAAGTGCTGTGTTGTGAGCTGTGCTAGTAAACGAAAGGACGTCAGTTTTTTTATGCTTCCGAAAAGAGAGATTGGACTTCGATTGGACTAAAAGACTTATAAGACTTATAACCTGAAGTTTTCAAGATCTTCGCAAGCAGTATGATTGTGTGTCGAAAGCATTTTTAGAAGAGATTTCTCGCTTCAACTCGAGAGCACATGCCTATCCAACGTAATCTGCTGCTACCGAAATGTCTATCTATTGGTGTTCTTCTGCTATAATCACCAGTAAGTACTTATTGTACCTACTTATTTTACCAAAATCATTAAATAATAATTATAATAATAATAATGATAATGTAAGCAGAGCTTTTGTTATGGGAACCAAGTGACTGATATACTACATAATCGACTGGCCTGTCAGCTCAGTTGGTAGCAGCCTTCTGCGCTCTAAGGGAATCAAACCCTCGAGGGTTTGATTCCCTCCCAAGATAAACAATTGTGTGAAAAGCATAGGTGTTTGTTCTGTATCTGGGTGTAAGTATTCTATCAGTCATCTTGGCACCATAAATAGATAATGTTGTGTGCATTGTCCAGCAATATTTTTTATTTATACCTTTATTTGTAAATACATGCATATTATACATAGAAACACCAATAGAAACAACATAGAATGTTGAACACTCAACATTATTGCATTTGGTTAGGTGTGCTTATATTTCTATTTTTTTTTTTAGATAGTACTGTGATCACACCTACTCCAAAGCAGATTACACCTAATCCAAATGTCAACATCAACATACCAGCTGTTCTCGGCCTGTACAGTCTGATAAGTGATGATGGTAAGAAGCCTGATGACTCTTGTCCCTTAAGAGATAAATGGGCCATTGATATGAGATGCTATTTGTGTAGACACCCTTGCCGCATCCTATTACAGTCTGGGATTTCTCTTAGAGCTGGTGAGGACAGCTGCATGTGAGGAGGTGCTGAGGACCTGATAAGATGAAAATATGCCTTTCTTTCTTGAATTCAAGGCCGCTTCCGTGAAATAATCAAATGTTCTGGACCAGTTTGGCTATCGATACATTTATTTTACGCAATTTAGATAGCTCAACTGTTTGACTTGTATTTTGTATTATTGTGTATTATTCTGTATATTTCTGTAAATAAATGTCTAATTGTATAATCAATGTGTTTATTATTTCCTTTATAGATCAATAAAATATTTTAAAAATAGTAAGCAATTGTATGCAAGCCAGCAAAAAAATTTATACTCGGTAGAATGAATACCCTGCTGATGCTAAAAAGTTCATTCAAAATAAAAAAATTATCTGTCATATGGGACAAGGTGAACAGGTATTGGACAGGATTTCGTCTATGGGAGTGCCCCGTCTGATGCCTTAGCATCCTATAGTTTGTGATAAAATATGATTTGTTTTGTTTTTTTTTCAGCATGGCAATCATGGCATACATACGTTATGTATGCTGATAGTTAAAATCAAAGTCAAAAGTCAAAAGATACTTTATTCAATACAATCACAAAGATCACTGTATATAACAAAGTACTCTGTGTATGAAACGTTTTACAGACTAGGTGAACTTAGGTGCCAATTCATCCTAAGTCCTAACCCAAGCCGAGAAGAGCTGGCAAGAAACTCGTCTTGGTCCTAGCGCTTTTTTACATGATCCATCTTATAACTACCTTAACTACGAAATACATTTCAAGTGTGTCGGTTAACTGTCTGAGAGTAGAGCGACATGAGGCTATGCTTTCTTGTAATATAATGAATGACTAATAATTTAATTTAAAGTCATTTATATTATAATAAGCTTTGACGGCATGGCAACAAATTCAGCTAATAATTTTAAAACTGTCATGTCTTTTGACATTGAGTGTGTCAAGTTGTGACAGCTGCCAGTCAGTCACACCACACACAGTCAGTTGCGTTTGCATTGCAGAATTTTTATTTTCATTTCGGTATTGTTGTGCGCGTTTTATTCTAAATCTATGTCTGTTCTTCCTTGAACTTGTATTTTATTAACAATTTACGTAAACCGAAATCAACATGAGTGCGTGGCCTGAAGTCACGACGGCCAAGTCTGAAAATCGTCATGAAATCAAGCTAGCGGGTGCAGCGATCTCCAAACGCATATCAGAGTCTGGTTTGGATAGATATATATTCACTTTGACCAATATTAACTTGCTAAATATCAGCGACACCTGTCTCCAAGCCATCCCTGATGAGATAAGCCGGCTGGTGAACTTACAGACCCTGCTATTATTCGGTAACAAGTTACAGGTATTCAATGAAAACATAACCTCTCTTTCCAAGCTAAAAGTGCTGGATCTCTCTAGAAATCAGCTAAAAGTCATTCCAGACAGCTTGAATAGTATGAAGGAGCTGACGAATGTAAATTTTAGCAACAATGAAATAGAAGAAATGCCTAAAATTGGCGATATGCCCAACCTTATCACCTTCGATGCTTCAAATAATAAGCTGAAGAGTTTTATAGACTTTGAGAACGCTAGTCTGCCGCATCTGACCGATGTGAAGATGAAGGGCAATGCTATTGAAGAGTTGCCAGGCTATGTTTCCAAAAGCCTTGCGAATTTGAAGAACTTTGATATGGGTGACAATCTATTGAAAACAATTCCGGGAGAAGTAGCTAGTTTGACTAAATTGAAGGGTAAGTACAGATACCAACGTCACTAACAACTTTATCATCAAAACGTCTATGTTTGTGACTGTGATCTGTAGGGCGATTATGGAACTCTAATTACAATCAATGTCTATCAGAAATCTATGAAAACTGATAGAAATTGATTGTAATTAGAGTTCCATATGGCAATGCTATTGAAGAGTTGCCAGGCTATGTTTCCAAAAGCCTTGCGAATTTGAAGAACTTTGATATGGGTGACAATCTATTGAAAACAATTCCGGGAGAAGTAGCTAGTTTGACTAAATTGAAGGGTAAGTACAGATACCAACGTCACTAACAACTTTATCATCAAAACGTCTATGTTTGTGACTGTGATCTGTAGGGCGATTATGGAACTCTAATTACAATCAATGTCTATCAGAAATCTATGAAAACTTATAGAAATTGATTGTAATTAGAGTTCCATAATCGCCCTACTGAGGAGATGTCTACTGTGCCTAAAGATTAAAGAGATATGTGTGTGTTATGTGTCTAAATGCCATTTATCGAGATGTTATTGCACAATTTTAAATTGATTGTTACATTGCATGATGCAATACTAAAATGCTTGCCAAATATAAATACCTACTTTATATTATATAGAGATATTTCTTGTCATTTAATTTAATACCAGCTGCTGGTCACAACTTCATACCATGTGTTGGAGAATGTAAAAAATCTACTGCCCTGCGTTCCCAAGTAAACTCGTTTTTATAGCAAGAACGGAAGTTGTTCGTCAACTGTAAGCACTATGTTATTAATAAAAATGTTTACTTGGGAACATCAATACAATGATAAATTACAATAATTCAAATTAATAAATTAGAAATATACAGAGCAATTTTATAAAAATATTTATGCAAGCTTACACATGGTAAGCCTATATAAAAATATATCCGTGGACAATTAGGTACAACCTCCTTACCAAATTTAATCAAGAGTTTGAATAAGTAATTATAAATGTTTTGGCATAGTTTACATTGCATCATAAAATGCACAAGCAGCTGTGCTGGAATATCTCGTTTACAGTAAAAATTATGGAATAACAATGATGGTTTTAACAATTTAAAAGTAATATTGCATCAGTTTGCTTGAAATATTTTCTTATATTGTGCAATTCCATATCAACACAGTTAGGGCTACAATTCCATCTTTTCCATAATCCATAGTTCAATAAGTTAAGTGCTATTAAGATTGTAGGTGACTAGAGTACAGTGCCAAAGAGCTTACTAACACGGTGACATAGAAAACAAGAGTTAAAGAAGTGTTTTAAATGCTTCAACCTATGCTAAGTGACAACTGATTTCGCTTTTGATTTCTTAACTTAAATCTTTGTTTGTCTGCAAATATTTGCCTCCGGTCTGGGTGTTTTTCTATGTATAACATATTTGTATTCAGTTGCTGTGCCAAATGTCCAGCATTGTTTATTCTAAAGTCAAAGTCAAAAGATACTTTATTCAATACAATCACAAGGATCACTTTGAAATGTCTCACATACTACTTAGGTGAATTTAGGTCCTAATTCCTCCTAACCCAAGCTCCAGAAGAACCGGCAAGGATCTCGTCCTGGTCCTTGCGGTTTTTTGCATGATCCATCTTATAACTACCTTAACTACAAAAAGCTAATACAAAAGAGTATACTTTCCAAATGTGTCGGCTTAACTGTCTGAGGGCAGAGCGACATGAGGCAATGCATTCTTATCATTTATTCAAGAAAAAAAATATTTTTAATGTAGATAGCGGCATTTAGTATAATCATGTAGTACCTAATTCATACTTATTTACAACACATTCTCATAGAAAAAAAAACGTGTTCGTCTTGGGATGCCTGACATAAGTGATAACTTAAACTAATCTAACTAGCGCTGCGGGTTAGAGTGAGAGAAGAGGAGCCGGTCTACCGCGCAGCGGCGCGCTTACGTAACGCGTTAGGTAACGAAGCGGTTTACCCTCCCATAAGAAGTTATCACTTCAAAAAATAACAAATATGTTTTAATTCCAGAGTTAAATCTAAAAGGGAACAAGTTATCAGACAAGCGTTTTTCGAAGCTGGTAGACCAGAGCCGCACAACCAAGCAGGTAATGGACTACATCAGGGACCACTGCCCCAAGACCGACCAGGCTCAACCAACCGCGGGCAAAGGCAAAGGGAAGAAGGGGAAGAAAGAAGAAGTGCAGGCTGAATCTCTGGTAGGTATTACAGAAATTTACAGAACTACTTACTTGGTACTTGGTGTGTGGACTGTTTTCCGCAACTAGGCCGCATGTGGGTCCTTTTTGTGTGACGGGTGGAGGCTGCTACTCCAGCGACCCGATGTCCTCCAGGAAAGTTCGATGAGCTCAGCAGCTCATCGAAATTTACAGGATACAATGATGTTATTTTATTTGTCATTGTTACTACTATCTCTGTCGATGCATTTAAAAACAAGCTTGACAACTGGATTCAAACTTACAAATCAGTGCTCAAAAAGATTAATCAATAAATAAAGACTACTTCAAACTGTGGTATAGACATATCTGTTCGTTTATCATCAATAAATAAATAAAAAATAAATGTATAATACATGTAAAACCGTGGTGGTTCCGGCATAGAATTGGACCCCTGCATGTCCTCAAAATTTGCAAGTTGAAGTGGCAATGGGCAGTTCATATAGCTCGCAGAACTGATAACCGTTGGGGAGTAAAAGTTCTCGAATGGCGACCAAGGACAGGAAAACGAAGCGTAGGACGACCCGATGGACTGACGACATTGTAAATATCGCAGGAAGTCGGTGGATGGAGAGGCCTCTAAATCGTTCTTCCTGAAAATCTATTGGGGAGGCCTATGTTCAGCAGTAGAAAGGCTGATATGATGATGCTGACATGTAAAACAGTTAGCGCATTCCCTGTGCATTGCCCTCATTGATGGTGCTTCAAAAAAAGAGAAGGTTCTCAATTTGGAGTTAAACTTTAGTTGCGTGTCGCACGAATTGGAGGGTGAAAAGGCTCCAATCTGGTAGGGTTTTGCTTTCTGATTACATATTTACCACTTTTAACTAGGTTATTCTTAGTTTTCGAGAAAATAATAAAACATAGAAAACCTCAAATCAGATATACCGTGACCTTGTATTATTCTTCTGGCGCTGCGGCGGCCGCTGCCGCGGCACGCTCGCTACGCTCGCTCGCCTTGCGCGTTGTTTTCTATACTCCAACATAACCTACCAAGTGATAAGTGATAAGTAACCAAGTGAAGTGAAGATAAGCCAAAGTCGTCGAAAGAAGCCATAACAAAATCACTGACACATGACAGGTTTTTTACGTTTCGTTCGCATCAATTTTGCACAACATGTTAAACCACAGACAACAAATACTACAAATTTGGTTATTATCTGTAAATTTTTACGTTTTGTTTCAAGTTTTATCTGATTTGAAATAAAAATGTTTTATTATTAATTCTCGAAAACTAAGGATTACCTAGTGTTAAAAGTGTAAATATGTAATCAGGAAGCAAAACCCTACCAGATTTGAGCCTTATCACCCTCCAATTCGTGCGACACGCAACTAAAGTCAAGCCAAGATTTTTTATGTGGAAGGATAGATATACTTCCGAATTGATCCGAACGAAATTTTATCATATCGGTTCATTAGTTTGGTTTTTAAATCTAAATAGCTGGAAAAAATATGTCAAAAATATATAAGTAAACGAAATTTCGATAATTTGCTTTCCTGCAACTTTCCAGTGCTGTTTACGGATTTCGAAAAATAACAGTACTAAAAAGTACTAGTAAGAGTACTAAAAAGCTAACAAAAACTTTTTAATAAGGGCTTATTAATAAGGGCTGAATAGTAAGTAACCCTAAGGCTCTTTTTAACCGACTTCATCAAAAAGGAGGTTCTCAATTCGTTTGAATCTTTTTTTTTAGTGTATTTTGACCGATTACTCGAAAACGCCTGAACCGATTTGGAAAATTCTTTTTTTTTATTGAACGGGTATACTTCACAGGTGGCCCCATTGAAATTTTATCAAAATAGGTCGAGCTGCATTGTTCAAAAACGATGGTTTTCCACGCTGTAAAGCATTTTGCTACGTATCAAACTACTTCGAATGTTCCACGTGTACCTAAACAGAGAAAAACAACTCCGCGAGATGACCGAAACATCGTTCGTATGGCAAAATAAAATTCTTTTGAAGGGTCCAATGAGCTGAGAAAAGAATATTTTGGTGAAAACAACCCTTCAGCAATCTCAGCACGCACTATTCGAAGACGTTTGGTAGAAGAAAAATTGCACGGTAGGATAGCAAGAAAGGTACCCATGTTGAAACTTTGCCACAGACAAGCCCGGCTTGCATTTGCGAGAAAGTATGAAAACTAGACTGTGCGACAGTGGAGAAATGTACTTTTTTCTGACTAAACGAGAATAAACAGAGTATGTTCTAATGGAAAACGATATGTACGATGTCCCCCGAATTCAGCATTCGACCCTAAGTACACGAAAGTTACATTAAAGCACGGTGGTGGAAATGTGAAAATTTGGGGGTGCTTGTCTGGACATGGTGTTGGACCTGTAAAATTGATAGAAGGTAACATGGATCAGTTCCAATACTAAAATATACTGGAAGAAACAATGTTACCTTATGCTGACGTTCTACCGGTTATTTGGACATTCCAGCATGACAATGATTCAAAGCACACTGCACTGCACGCACTAAACCCAATAGAGAATCTGTGGTTCGAAGTAAAGAAAAAGGTTTCAAATACAGTGTGGGAATTTAAGAGAGCTGTACGACTTTTTTAGAGGAATGGAACTCTATTTCTCTTGCGAAATGTCAAAAATTAATAGAGTTAATGCCTCACCGGTGTAAAGCAGTAATTAAAAGCCGTGGATATGCTATTAACTATTATTTTTAGTTAAAAATGTATTAAATTGATTTTTAAATTTTCTGCGCTACATATTATGTGATTTTTTAAATGTAAGTGTCATACAAAACAATTCCCGAGCAGTTTAATAAATCGTTCTTAATTATTTGTCCAGCTTCAGTACTATTTGAACTAATTGAACTTTGGTATAAAAAATAAAATGTGCAAAAAAATAGTTTGCGATTTTATTCTTTATTCCTAAGCCATGTTGCTCTATTAATGTGGCTATTTTATAACATAACTAGTTGCTTCTCAGAAGGTACACATCTCTGTACATGACACGATTTAAATAAAAAACTCTTATAACTTATAACTGTATATACAAAATACATCTACTTTCCCCTAAAAATGTATTATAGGCTCAAATTTCATTCAATGAAGTCGGTTTCTTTTTAGTTTTTAAAACGTACTTATTAGACATACCATCACTTATGAACTACATAGTCGGCACCAGTGACTTAAAAAAGTTAGGTAAACACAAATTGAATTGGCTTCTACATGCTAGTGAATCTAGGTGCTGGTGCCTCCTAATCTCAGTTCAAAAAGAATCCAATAAGAATATATATCCTTAAAACTTTTTTTACGGTCCTTGCTGATTTTGCTATCAAAGCTTTTTTGTCATCTAAGTAATTTGTTATTATATAATAAGCTTTATGATATGATAATAAGCTTTATGTTCTTTTATAACGTCAAATCAATCGCCAATCGACAAATCTAGCATGAAGCTTGGGACCTTATAGAAGCGGTCACATTGACCAATAAAAGATTAACTAACTTTAGCGAGCCCAATTATGGGAACAACGAGTTTATCTTTATTTTTATTATTATTACTTACAGGTTTTTTGAACCTATTTCAGACGTCAGTGTCTTACAAAACAGATTAACCAATAATTACGTTTAAAAAACTAAACAGAAATCCGACTCCATTGAATGTAAATGAAGGAGTATTGAGGTAACAAAAATTAAAAAAAAATACAACCGAATGAGAACCTCCTCCTTTTTTGAGTCGATTACCAAAGTTTTTATTTAACTCTTTTTAGTACTTCATTATCATTTTTCAAAATTCGAAATCGACTCTGGAAATTCACAGGAAAACAAAATTTCGTTTACTTGGATGACATGTTTTTCCAGCTATTTTGACTTACCAAACTATTGAACCGATTTTGGTGACATTTCAATGGGACCAATCGGAAAGTATATTCTTCTAATGTTCGTTCGGTTCATAAATGACGGAGTTTTGAGATAACAAGCATAAAAAAACAAGAACCAAATTGAGAACCTGCTTATTTTTACACATCACATCTATCCATATACGAGTACAATTTTATGTAACCTTTGTGTAATACAAAAAATATTACTAAATACGAGTCCCAGCAATAACAGTTTGAGCATCTCTCCCACAGGAAAACGAACTGTGCCACGCACTGAAGATCTTACACGTAGAAGATGACATCATTAGAGTCAAGATCCTCGACACACATGTAGCCAACATCCGTCCCCACATCCTCTGCTGCATTGTTAAGGACCTGACATTCACATCGGACACCTTCAAGAAGTTCATCCAACTTCAAACCAAGTTACACGACACTGTATGTGACAAGAGAAACACGGCTACTATCGCTACTCATGATTTGAGCAAGATCGCACCAGGTTAGTCATAAGAATTGTTATGACGAGTACATATCGCGTATGTAAAGAAATTAAATAGAGTTAGGACTTTATTCCACTTTCAGTTCTTAAACACAATATTTCCAGATAACTTTACTTCACGAGATCACCTCGCAGACTGCCGAATATTAATCCCCTCCAACCAGTAAAATACCATCCATTCAGGTAGACCAATCACGAGACAGCACGTCTTTTACAGTCAATTGACTGTCTTAATATACGAAATATGATTAACTGGTTGATCTACTTCCGCCAAAACTAATAAATAAATAAAGCCTTTTAATTGTTTCCCGACGTTTTGGTTATAATGCTTTTTTATGTTAAATAATTTTAGGGAACAAAATAAAAGTCTTGGAGATATTGATTGACTCATTAAAGAACCGTTTACACTTAATAGCTTAAAAACTAGGTTTATAACTAAAAGTTATTTAAATAGGTTTCATTTCAGAGATCTGGCGGATACATTAAAATAACTTATCATATATATTTTTTTTAAGTTTAGTTTTAAATATAGCTAGTGATTTAGAGGTTGTTATATCATCAGGTTAATTATTAAACAGTCGTGCACCCTCGTATCATATCACTTTGTCCATAATTGGTTCGAGGGTTCCTAAGTGTTAGTTTGTTTGTATTTCTTAGGCATTCCTGCGCTCAGTAGTGTGCAAGCATTAACTTGTGCCGGTTCGAACGGCACTGGAGCAAGTGAAATAACTGGGCGAATAGACAAAATAACTTATGTCTAGGGCCGGCAACATGCGTGTGATACCTCTTAGTATTGCAAGCGTCATAGGTTACGCTGACCACTTACCATTAGGTGGGCCGTATGCTTGTTTACTGGCATATTCAGTTGTAAAAAAAAACATACTTACAGCCTTCTTATTGTGTATTCTTCTTCTCCAATGGCATGTGTCATAATGATGACAATTTTGCCAATCTCAAGTGTTGAGATTGTTTATAGTAAGACGTCATAAAGTCGTATGTTGTCGTTATTCATTTGTTTTATAAAAAATGGTATTTTAATAAAATACACTATACGGTTTATTTTTGCTCGAATCACATTGAAACACAAAACTTTTATTCCAATAGGACACCGAAACTCTAGCTTTATTTTAATAAAATCACCAAAATTACCAAAAAATCCCGAAATGACTGAAAAAAATAATAATATAAGAGCGCAATGTTTACTTTGCAAAAGGACCTAAAATGATCGCTTATTGTGTCATTTAATGATTTACTATGCACAAGGACTTAGCAGTCTGTAATTGGAATAGTCAAATTGTGCTTCAACGCGAGCATAAGCACATTTTTCTTTGTCGCGTTTTTCCCGCAAGTCGCAAGTATGTCAAACAATAGTTTATACTTATCCATTGCGTGTTGATCATCGATAGTAATTAAGGGGTTAGAGCTAAAAACGGTAATGTACGATACTAACTGCGACCTAGCAATCGAAACTGCGTGAGGTAATGAATTGGTAGACGGATAGTAGTCAAAGTCAAAACATTATTTATTGAATAAAACAAGAACCACTTTGAATCGTCTTCTTACATGCTAGTGAATCTAGGTGCCGGTTCCTCCTAACCCCAGTTCAAGAAGAATCCGGCAAGAAACTTATTTGGTCTTTATACTATCTATTGGCCTCAATTCTGTTGGCACCAACCTTACTAATTTTAGCTAAAATTAGGTTTTGAACTGTCAAATTTACCTTTGGTATTCTGCTGCTACCAACTTATCCTAATTTAATTGTATCTAACTTAATTAAGCGTTCCTAATTTAGTTAGATGGTTACAACCGAATAGGTTTTACAAATGCTATGACTAACTAAATATATTTTAGACAATTCCTAATTTTAGAAATGAACCAACCGAATTGCCACCATTGTCGCGGGACAAACGTTTGTATGATCTGCAATTCTATTATTATTAAATACATACATATTATACATAGAAACACCCAGATCATACAAATATTTGTCTCGCGGCGGGAATCCAACCCGCAACCTTCTGCGTCTCATCAGGACCTGAGCCCATATATATGTCATTCAAGTAAACGAAATTTCGATAATTTGTTTTCCTGAGACTTTATAGTAAACACCACGAATTTCAAAAAATTATACAAGTACCTACTATAAGCGGTCAAAATGATTTTATTTCTCAGTCACAATTTCATTCAATAAAGTTGGTGTCCTTTTTTGATTTTAAAACATTATTATGGTATTATGAGAATTCCATAATCGCTCGGCTGGTTACCTATAGCTATGTTTAGTTTGTGGCAGATGGTGTTGTGTTGATTGTCCACCAATATTTATTTATTTAATTTCAGGAGACCTGACATACACAGCCAAGCCCCCTGCATCCCTGAAGCTAACTCCTCTGAACCGGCTGAAGCCTTGCACAGGAGAACAGCTCCTGCAGCAGTTGACTACCGAAGCTGAAGCGCTTCGGAAAGAGAAGAAAAGGAATGTCTACTCTGGGATACACAAGTGAGTGATACCACTTATAATAAATATTGGTGGACAATCCACACAATAACATCTAGCTCCGAAAAAAGCATAGCTTGTATTATAAGAACCATAGATTTATATAAATAGATCTGCAATAGGTCGCGGAACGTAAAGTTCTTCTAACGGTGTCTAGTTTCCTACTATAATAATAATAATAATAATAATAATAATAATCCCGGACATTTCATACAGCATCATCTGGCCCCAAAGTAAGCAGAGCTTGTGTTATGGGTACCATATGATTGATATACTAATTATATACTTTATTTTTTTTGTAAATACATAGGAAATACCCAGACTCAAGACAAATACTTGCAGATCATACAAACATGTCCCGCGGCGGGCATCGAACCCGCAACCTTCTGCGTCTTAATCGGACCTTAGTCCATTGCGCCACAGTCTACTAGGTTCTAACATTCAATCAGTCACAAAATAAAATGACTTCAACATACGTATTATACATAGAAACACCCATTTCCAAGACAAATACTTGCAGATCATACAAACATTTGTCTTGTGGGAATCGAACGCAATCTTGGCCCACTGAGCCACAGATGTCGTCATGACCATATAATTATTTCGTATAAATTGACATAAAATTTTTTATACAGTCAAGAAACCGTAGACCTTAATCCTACTAATATTATAAACGCGAAAGTTTGTAAGTATGGAAGGATGGATGGATCGATGTTTGTTACTCTTTCACGTAAAAACGACTGAATGGATTTTAATGAAACTTTACAATAATGTAGCTTATAACACAGAATAACAGAATAACAGAATAACACTTAGGCAACAATTTGTAAAAATATTGGCCTCAATTCTGTTGGCACCAACCTAACTTAATTTAGCTAAAATTAGGTTTAGAACTGTCAAATGAAACTATGGTATTCTGCTGCTACCAACTTATCCTAATTTAATTTTATCTAATTTAATTAAGCGTTCCTAATTTAGTTGATGGTACCAACCAAATAGGTTTTACAAATGCTATGACTAACTAAAATATATTATAGACAATTCCTAATTTTAGAAATGAACCAACCAAATTGCCACCATTGTGTGAATTAATTAATTAGGAAAAATCTACCATCTGCGAGCTATTCTGGCGTGCGCTGCCAAAACCGCTAGAGTTAAACATATGTAATGTATGATGAATAAATGTTTATCTTAAATAGCCTTACAAAAAAGCCGGCCACAGTATACATCTATATCTTATGTGTAAGCCATTATAGCCAAAATAGTGAACCGTAACTACAATATAACTACAATAAAAATTGATAATTTATTTCAAATGCACATTTGGTAGTAATAAATTGATTATCATTTATAGAGATATTGTATGAATTGTCCAAAATATAACGATAAGTGTAAAGTAAGTAGGAAAAAAATCCGCCATCTGATTGCGAGCTATTCTGGCGGGCGCTGCAAAAACCGTTAGAAGTACTTTTCCTGCGCAGACGAAGTCGCAGGCACCAGCTAGTATTTTATATTAGTTTCAACATGATGCATATAGGCAAACAGACAACGAAGTCATCTAGGGGTTCTATTTTCCCCCTAAAGGTATGTTACACTTAAAATGCTAATTGTTAAATCTTCATTGCAGATATTTGTACCTATTGGAAGGTAAGCCTCTATTCCCGTGTTTGCAAGACGCCAGCAAAAAAGTCATCAGCTTCCCACCCATCACGAATTCAGATACGACCAAGGTGAGAAATAGAAGACAAATAAATATTGGACAAATCACGCACCATCTTGTCCCAAACTAAGCATAGCTTGTATTATGGTGACCAGATAGAATACTTATGTTTCTAAATACATACTTATGATAATTAATAACACCCAGACACAGAACAACCATCTAAGTTCATTACACAAATCCATACTAATATTATAAATTCGAAAGTGTCTCTGTCTGTCTGTTACGTTTTCACTGCTAAACAGCTGAACGGATCTTGATGAAATTTGGTAATAGATGTATTTCATTTGGACGAAGAACATAGGCTACTTTTCGTCTCAAAAAACAATCTTTAAGGGGGTAAAAATAGGGGATGAAAGTTTGTTTGGGCAACTCATATTTTATTAAGTTAGGGATCTGAAAATTCATATTTTGGGTTTTGGTGTGAAATAAAGAAATACGTGTTCCAACGTTTAATAATAACTTTAAACGTATGTAAGATGTCTACCGAGCCTGAAAATCATTGTCACGAGCATTATTATTTTAATTTACAGATGTCCCATGAGAGCAAGTCAATGTTAATAGAGGTGACGTCACACGCCTCTCTCGGAGCTTGCAAGACTGTTATGGATAAAATGCTTCAGGAATGTCTTCTTCTTGGCATTGGGGAGGAGACCGATGGATTCCATACGCTCACTGTACAGCAGGTATAGTTTTAACAAAAATTTAAGTAAAAATCGATTCAGTTTCATCTGGAACCGTGTTTGTAATGTTATTTAACATGGCGTCTACTCGGCAAATAGATAACGATATTACGGATCAATCAGCCCATAGCAGTCCACTGCTGGACATAGGCCTCCCCTAATGAGCGCCATTGCGCCCTGTCTTCAGTTCGACGCATCCAGCTTCTGCCGGCAGCCTTTCGCAGATCGTCACTCCACCTTGCCGGAGGGCGTCCTACACTACGTTTGCCGAGCCGCGAATTTAGTGTTCTAAATTCGCGGATTTTTAGTTCTATTTAGTGTAGGATAACGAAATCGATTATCAAAAATAATAACGATCTTTGTGTCATTCTACAACGATCGTTCGTTGTAAACGATGTAACATAAAGTGAGTTTTACACGATTATTCTCCCGAATTCTCAAACGACATGGGCACTGTAGTTTATTTTCTTGAGGTTGATTATTTAATTGTATAAAAACATTTGTCTGATAAAGTTCTACACGACCATTCCACGATGACGTTTACAATTGACAAATGACCATCGACTAAGATTTTATTATCAAACAATCACTCGACACTGGCAAAATTGTTGACATGACAGATGTCATTATAAGATGAAAAGAAGAAGAAGTACAGTATTATATAAAACAGTTGAGTTATCTAACTACCGTTTAAAATGATCTACATATAGCTCAACTTATCCAGATCACAGCCAAATGGTAGCATCTCCAAGACACTGGCGGCATTGAATGGCAATGCTAATACACAGTGCCAGATAGGAGCCAGCTCTTGGGTCACGCGATGTATGTCCTTCAAAAATTAATTGAAAAAATATCTGTTAAATGCACAAAACTCCTTTTAGAGGTCTTTTTATAGGTCGTTTTTTGATTAATATTTAATTTTATTATTTGTTTAACTTATTATATAATTTTGTATTTTATTTGTATTTAATGCCTATTTAAGAAATTTATAAATATTTTTTAGTTCTTTTAGTTGTTTTAACTTGCTAGCACAATGTATATGGTACACTCATGGAGTGTGACAGTAGCTGCTTCGCTATTCGCGATGGCGCCACACAATACCAGCGATACATCAGCCTTCACACTTTTGTATCATTATGCTGAGTGCTAGCCTTTTTTCGTCACGTCACGGTTATGTGACGTTAAATAAATATTTTATACTAGCTGCTGCCCGCGGCTTCGCACGCATAGTACCTACATAAAAAGTAGCCTGTGTCCTTCTCCAAGGTCCCATCTATCTCATCTATCTCTAAACCAAAATTCATCGAAATTCGTTCAGCGGTTTAGGCGTGAAAACGTAACAGACAGACAGAGTTACTTCCACATTTATAATATTAGTAGGGATTCTATTCCAGATAGTAACAACATTGTATGATATAAGCACATCAACAGAAACTGCTTGTCTATAATCAAATAAAAAAATATTTATTTGTTTCAGGTGAAGGTAGTAGACACAGAAGGTAATCTAAAGAATGTGTACCCTTCGCGAACGGACTGCGTCTTCGAGGGACAGGACAATATCAAGATACTGCGGCTGCCGAAGAAATAACTCAAGATATGTGCTAAGAGAGAAATGTGAACAGTGATATTAAATTGAATGTCTGATGGCTCTAAAGTCTGATTTACAATGATCTAGTGTTTAGCGAAGTGACTAGTGACGAGTGCAGTACAAGTCAGTGTTACCAGTGCAGCCAGTAAAGTGGCATTTTGATAAACACGGATTTTTCTCATGTATTATCATCTCAATTATCCAAGAGGATCTTCATCAGGGTGAGTTTGATCCACGGTCTGTGAGTTGCCCCTCGAGTTCACGGTTCACACTCCGAACCGTGAGTGCGAACAGTGAACGCTCGCGGCAACTTACGGACCGAAATAGGGATGAATTGAAACACTGTCGATGCCTCCATCGACTAAATAATATGTGAGTAAAACCCGTGTTTATTTATAGGTTAAAAATTAAAGGAATATTGCTTATTACACAATGTCATCTAGTCCCAAACTAAGCAAAGCTTGTATTTTGGACATCAGTATAGCTTTTATGGATTTCTTAATACAATCAATGTCTATCATTTTAAATTAGCGTCAGGCATTATTTAAATGTATAGTTTGATTGCAACTGGCAACTGGTTCCATGATGGATTGGTATTACGTACGTTCGCTTTCTATTCATTAAACAACATGTGTTAAAGTTTTTTAAACTTACGCGATCAGAACACATTATTATAAATATTTACGGGTATTTATCGCATTTATTTACCTATTTTTCCCGACGTTTCGACAGGTTTACACTCTGTCGTGGTCACGGGATGACTGGAGTACTGGAGCTACCGCCTCGGCAAAGCGGGGGCAGCATTTTTTGCAACTACCCTCACTTGTTTTTTCGAAATAGAAATGTCCATCTGCACACTCGGACGACACACAACACTAACCGTGTCCATGACGCATTGAGAAACTGGTCTACGCTGAGTACACTTAGCTATAACTGGATTCCATGAGGCAGAGAGTCTGAAACCGTCTTCACGATTGAAATTAGGATATTTCTTAATTTCAATCGCTTCCCGAACCATTCTCTTGTAGTAATGCCTTTCATTACATATAACTTGAGGTTTATGTAATTCAGTGATTGGGTCCTGAGTCCACTATGTGCTCTGCTATTGCAGACTTGTTTACTTGTCGATTTTTGACCGCCGCTATGTGTTCTTTAACACGTTCCGCGACCGTAGGTTTAGTCTGGCCTATGTAGGAACGCCCGCAGCTGCAATCTATTTTGTAAACCCCAGGAACTTGCAGAGGTACGACGTCTTTTGGTGTTCGTAGATACTTCGTCATCTTGGTGAGTGGAGTGGAATTTTTTTTTGAGAGGCGGTAGCTCCAGTACTCCTTCCGTGACCTCGACAGAGTGTAAACCTGTCGAAACGTCGGGAAAAATAGGTAAATAAACGCGATAAATACCCGTAAATATTTATAACCACATGTGTTACAAAAAACGCCAGCCTCCCGTAATACCAATTCATCAATAGTAACTGAAAGCTGTTGGTATCAGTTTTAATAGTATAAGAGTTCCATAAATACATACTTATGAAACTTTGTAACAGACAGGCAGATCAAACATCTATATTCATTAGACAAATGTTTGTCCTGGGTCGAAAAAGACAGCTCTAACAAACAAGCTGCAATAGACAAGCATCTCCAAATACATTTGAGTCTATTTAGATCCACTGGCAAGGTAGCTAGCTTACAAGCCAAGTTGAATCCACAATCCACCACTGGCCTGACTGTACTTACCAACTTCGCTAAACACTTGACTAGTGTAAATCGGGCTTTAGTTAGGTACTTAAATCATTATTTTTTTCTGTGAATCTAATTTACACCTAAAAACTGGACCTTAAGCATATAAATAAATGATAAATTAAATATAAAATTTTGCGACTCAACCCCAGGCTTGATGGACATCTACGACTGGCTAACATGGCAGCCGCGACAAAGGTTTTCTCTTCTTCTTGTTTCTGTCTTGTGTTATAATAATGTCAAGTAAATAAATTGTTTTTAATAAGACGGATTATTTTTAGCTGTCTTGCGAAGCAACATTGCACTTGTAGATTATTTACTTTTCTAAATGTTTTTCGAGTTTTATTAGTAATTTTAATGTTTTTAAAACAAAGCTAGAATTCTTGACGCGGTTGTGAATAATTGGAATAGTTTGTGTTTTTTTTGTAATTAAAGCAAAAATAATACGTGTAAT
Source organism: Lampropteryx suffumata (assembly GCA_948098915.1). Taxonomy (NCBI): domain Eukaryota; kingdom Metazoa; phylum Arthropoda; class Insecta; order Lepidoptera; family Geometridae; genus Lampropteryx; species Lampropteryx suffumata. Next base: position 17,159,652 of record OX402562.1, on the reverse strand, counting down.
TATTTTATATGAATAGTCACCATTTAATACATAATAACAAATGAAGGACAACATACGACTTAGTGCCTTTCTTATTCCTATAATGGCATCTGTCTCGTTGACAATTTTGTCAGTGTCAATTGACATTGACAGTCGAGATCGTCATGATTATTTTTGGGCGTCTTTGCGCACTTATATTATTAATTTTCACGAGTTATATCCGGTTTTATTAGAAGTTTTGGTGTTTATATTCAAAAAGAGCTAGAGTTATTGAATCGGTTGTGAATAATTGGAATAAAAGTTTTGTGTTTCGTTGAAATTCGTGCTAAAATAATCCGTAAAATTATTTTATATGAAAGACACCATTTTATAAAACTGAATAGGATAAAACTTATGTCTCATCATACTATAAACAATATAAACACTTGACACTGGCAAAATTTACATTATGATACATGGCATTTACGAAGAAATAAAAGATCGTCACTTGTCAATAATTTAAGGTTTTCTCGACTGCCTTGTAGATAAACTTATTTTTCAATTATGATTGTTCTCCGTAGATATGTCCTTTGCCGCGGCTGCCATAACAGCCAGTGTAATCCCTAGTTCTAGTTCTAAAGGTACGCTTACGCGGTCAATTGGATCAATACTTGCCAATTTAATTCAAAAAACATTTATGAAGATAACATAATATACCTCGGGAAATTGAACAAGTTAGGATTAGTAGTTGCTCTATATAATGCATCCAAGTAGTGTGCCAGCACTACTGTGTATAGTATCGAAAGCACTGGAGGAAGCGACATTACTTGGCGAGTAGACCAAAGATCTTATGACGACCTCTGTGCCGCAGTGGACGAAAGCCTGAGACGCAGAAGGTTGCGGGTCCGATTCCCGCTGCGGGTAAATGTATGATCTGCAAGAATTGGAACGAAGTTCCTTATCGCACGATACGGACTTGGCGGACTTGGCGAAAAAAGTATAAGATTTTTCCGTCACGAATTTCCGTCACGACCCTTTCTTTAGTGTAGACGGTTATCCATAGAAACGACACGAAATAATTAGATGAATTGAATGATGTACAATCAAAAGGTTTATTTTCAGAATTCGAAAAAATATATTAAGTATAATATAATAAATTTCGTAATTTCATACCATTAAATTCATTAGTTATTCCTTGAATTTATTAGTTATTTCTACGTTTCATTTAATTGCTCTCTTAATTGACGCTAGTAATTCATTCATTTGTATTTGGTAATCAATAATATAATACGTTTATCAATAATAATATACTACGATAGGAACTTCGTTCCAACCGAGTGTTCCACGACACTCACTATTTTTTTGTCTCTTTGCTCTTAACACAAGCTCTGCGTACTTTGAGGCTAGATGAAGCTGTGTGAAATGTCTGGCATTATTTATTGTCTTGGGCCAGCGTCATAGGGTACGGTAACCACTATGCATCAGATGAGCCGCTAGTTTGCTGAGACAGTATGGAAATACTAGTTATTTAATAATTGTCCGTGTAAGCGTCTAAACTTTAGGCTAAGGCTTGGCGCAAATGGGCCACCGACCACAGCCACTGGTGGCCAGCGACAGCGACTTAACACACTTTTTCATTTTGTATAGATGTGCCCTACACGTGAAGCCGGTGGCGGCTACTTGCTACAGCAGTGTACTCGACACGCCACTTGTGGTCGCTACGGGCCACACAAGACGCACTGTCGCACTGCTCCATCCAACCCCCGCGCAGTTAACCGTTAGACGTTCTACGTATGGATGTACCCAATATAGGCGGCGACGGCGCTGTCTACGTCGTTTGCATATTAACAATAGCGCGAGCAAACTTTCCGTGTCGGAGTCCCTTCTTAAGAAGGGTTATAAAGTGTGGCGGCTTCCGAACGCCGGTGGCTGTCGCTCGCTTCTGACACTGTTACAAATGGTGGTTGGTGGCCCGTTTGCGCCGAGCCTAAGACTTATAAGAAACTAAGCGAGTAATTTTTCCGATTGTCAAAATTCATGTGATTTGACTTGAAGTTTGACCTAAGCGTTTGTTTTTATCTCGGAATTTTAGTTTTAGTTCTCGGAGACACGTCCTATATGTACATTTATATTCTACACTCGTTTTTCACAGCAATTAGTTTCCAAACCCATCGTCGATAGTATTAAATATAGGGTTAATTTTTTTACTGGTTAATCTGATAATTTGCCTATTCAGGCGGCTAAACTCACGTGGTTGAGGACAATGTAACATGGCCCCGGAAGCAAGAAAGTGTTGTAAGTTCCAACAGTCATCCAAATGCTAATTTGAACATTTAATAGATGATCTGTTGTAAATAGTTTCCACAGCTTTTAGCGAACAGATCCCATAATTCGAAAGTAAGAGGATATGTGATCGCAGTGGCTTTTCATCTGAGCGCTTTCGTGCTTCGGAGACGTTAAGGCTGTACCCTCAGCAAATAACCGTTTTGAACGAAAAAAATCTGCTCGTTAAAGGAATTGAATAAAAAGTATGATATACTTTTAATAATTTGCACAGTTATATCTATTTATAATTTATGAATCTATTACCGTGCGTTAATCTCTTAAAAAACTCGAAAATGAATGCCGATGACCGATTTCAATGCTTTTTTTGTTTGCCTCATTACTAGTGTGGCTTACAATCAAATCAATTTTAGGTAGTACGATCCGGTGAGGTTATCTAGTGATTATAAAAGTATTATATAATAAGAACTCCCGGCGTTACCACCGTCGAAACGCGTCGAAGACATTTACTGAGCGTACCGCCTTAAGCTGCCGATCCCGGCTTTTCAAGTTTGTAGGTCATAACGAAGACCTTGGGGCGGCCTATTAAGGCCACTGAATCTTACGAAAGTTTTGTTACTGATATGTTACTGTTAACCCCTAAAAGTGGGTGTCTTCAAATGTATCTGTGATGTTAAAACCATTTTTGTATGAATCCTAACTTAAAAGTAAGCTAGCATTTTGTTATAATTTTGAATAAAGTACTTTTTCGTGAATAAAAACATGTTATCATTGATAAAGTTTCACGTGAAATTTTTATCTTCAATATCGCATAATTATTAACATTAACTCATATCTGTCTCAAATCTAAAATATACTTATCGTTAGGTACAATCAGCATCAGTAGTTCCACAAACTCACACTTTTATCACATGAACACAAACGCAAACACTCAACTATCTACATACTTGGCTATATAACGTTTTCCTATTTATCTTTCTCATATAGGTTTTTTTTTTTTTTTTTAATTTATTACTTAACATTTTACAACTCGTAAATCTAGAAGAATCCGTAGCGAGTCCCTGTGACCCCACTATACAAGCATTTTAGTCCTAGCCCAAGCCCGCGAAGAACTGGTAAAAACCCCGTCCTGGTCCTAGCGCTTTTTTGCATGATATATTTTATAATTTAACTACAAAAAACTAATGCAAGAGAGTTTATACATTTCAAATGTGTCAGTTAACTGTCTGAGGGCAGAGTGACATGACGCCATGCATTCTTATCAATAATATGTAATTTTTATTATAATACGCTTTCTTTAAAAGACTGGGTACCCTTTATGTACTTAGGCTTTAAATTTCTTAATAGGTAGTTAATTTGCATTTTCAGGAAGCTTATTATAATACGCTTTCTTTAAAAGACTAGGTACCCTTTATGTACTTAGGCTTTAAATTTCTTAATAGGTAGTTTAGTTGCATTTTCGAATTTTTATAGAAGCGCACCGTGTTCCCCATAAAGGACTTAGGTATTAAACTTTTTCTAGTTGTTCCTAGTAGGTATTGATTCTATGAAAATCACTATTTTGCTGAAAACATTTTCTATTTTGTTGAGTGTATAACAAATTTCCATTATATTATACTAGCCGTTGCCCACGACTTGGTCCGCATTTTTTTAAATGAATTGAAGCTTAAATCTTTCTCCAGGATGCATTTAATCTCCTTGCCAAACTATAAGTTTCAAACCAATCACACCAACCATTAAAAAGTTTCCAGATACATTCTGTTAAATATGCGAGATGGGGAGACGGACAAGTGGTTCGCTGGTTAGCTTTGCACTGCTTTATTCAAGTTTCGAATCAGGTGCCGGCCGGGCTCAGCCACACACACACAAACCTACATAACATTCCTCCCTCTAGTATATTTAGTATAAAAATTCTATAAACCTAATCTAGAAATATTTTTTAAAACAAATCTCGGGACGCTTCCGTAACAATCTCTTAGTTGTGTCATCACTCTGTCGCTCTCTCTGCGTCTCGGTCTCCGGGGTCACAGCTTCGTGAAACTCATTTTCTGAGATGGCATCGCTCTCTGCCGCATCATCGTTTTGACTTTGAGAATCGCTTTCATATTCCTTCTCCGTCGGCGGCGATGGAGTACCTACTTGGTTCGTACACTTCTGCCATCCTGTCTCTGACGGAATTTCGTGGTAATTGTTTCGGCGATCATTGTTTTGTCTGGACATAGTCGTCCCTGACGCAGCTAGTGAACTTAAGATCGTGGTCGATGCTGACTGCGGAGATAGAGCAGTGATGACGGCGACGGTGACACAGTCGGCGATGATGACGGCGACGACAGGGTTGACACAGGTAAGTTTGCATTTAATTCTTGTTCATCAATTACATCATTGTTACCTTTAAACAACATTAACTGATTTATATGTCTGTAATGGCTTTCTGAACTATCTATATTTCTTACTAGATATACAACTTTCCCTACACTTTTTGGTATGACAAAATCCCTTACACCAGGTATAGTTAGTTTTGTAATTTTTTTTTTTGTACAGAATCACATCGTATTTCTTCATATACCTTTCCTTATTTTTACTTGGTTTTTTAGTTTGTATACATTGTTGGTTTTCACAATGTCAGTTAAGGACAGTGACGAGAGTGACGATGGTTTAGGATCAATTAAATCTAAACGCAACCTTAGCTTGCGACCAAATACCAATTCAGCAGGGGACAACCCTGTGGTAGTGTGAATGGAATTTCGATAATCCATAAGATATTTAAGTAATTTCACTTACGTACTTTTCGCGCTATGACTCGAAAACAGACACGTTTTTATATCCTTTTTTACCACGTAAATCAAACTTTCAGCCTGACCGTTACTAAGCGCGTGATAGACCGGTGACGTCAAATGAGAAATGCCGTGCATCTTACCTACATGTTGCATCACTTTGTGCGTCAAAACGCACAAAATGATTCGAACTTCCGCGAGCAAAAAGCTGTGCCATTATCACTCACTATCGTTTTTGGAACTCTGAATCTAGACATAAAATCGCATAACTTTTCAATCACCGCAGCTAACGACGTAGCAGTATTCATGTTGTAGGGTGGTATGGTAGCCAATGAACCAGTGGTACGCTATTAACCACCTTCATAACTACCAAACGCGACGTTGTAAGTTCGTGCAAATTACATATTTAAACCTTCAGCCCGCACCAATTCTTTGTACGTGGTCACCGGCTATATATCACCGCAAACGCACGTTGGAGAAACGTATTTGTGACATAGGCATCGAAATGGCATGGCGTAAAAAATGTGGGTTTACCTTTTTAATTACTCTATTTTTAGATGTCCTTTGTTCGTGTAGGTATATAGTTTCATCGAAATTATTAATGATTTGGGCATGTCTGAGAATGATATTTGCATTCAAAATTAGGTTTTGTTGGCGGCAGTTAATTTTTAAGGTTTTGAAGGAGGGGGTGGTAGCCATTGAATCACATGCTAAGAGTACCTAATGTACCATGGTTCACTATCAGCGTTGAGTCATCTATCCATACTTTGAGTATTATTAATATGAAAGTAACTCTGTATCACTTACGTATCACTTACCTCTTCACGCCTAAACGCTTAACAGATTTTATCTCAAAAATATTCTCTGAAGGGGGTGGCCAAAAAGAACATTTTCAAATGCAGGAAGGAAAAAACCTACTCATCAGACGAAGGGGAAGAATGTCTGGTTTATAGCGCCTCGTCTTCTGGTGCAGACAATTTCCTAAGTGAATCTGAAGACGAAGAAATAATGTTGGGTGGTGACTTTCCTTCAATGGCACGCAACCCTTTGACGAAAGACTACGTCATTGTAGCGTTTAAATCGAAGAAAACTGACGTTTATTCATCATCATCATCATATCAGCCCCTAGAAGTCCACTGCTGAACATAGGCCTCCCCAATAGATTTCCCAATAGAGGAAGAACGATTTTGAGCCCTCTTCATCCACCGATTTCCCGAAATCTTTAAAAGTTCTTGCGACCTATATGGCCTATATGAGCTATATTGCCACTTCAACTTGCAAATTTTGACTTTGGTTCTTCCACGGATTTCCTCGTTGCGGATTTAATCACGTTGTGAAACACCTAACATAGCTCTTTCCATAGCACGTTGCGCGACTCTAAGCTAGTGTAAGAGGTCATTAGTTAGCAACCATGTCTCAGTTCCATAATGTCATCAGCATCACATCACTGGCAACACGCACTGATATGGACTTTCGTCTTGAGGCTCTGCTCGAATAAAAAAAAGTATATTTTTTATAAATATTATGCAAATAATATATGTCAGATGTTTAACACTTTAGTAAAAATAAGTTCCTACTTAGATTAGTACAAAAAAAAAGTACAAATTGTTTTCTAGTTTATTATGCATGTAAAATATTTTTGAGTTATCAGCGAAATATCCAAAATGCACAATAAACAATACAGTGATTCATCAGGTACCGCAAGGTTAATTGAGTACCACCCCCCTGTTCATTTCATACCACTAGTGGTACACAATGAACCAATTCCTATATTTTAAAAATAAAATTATTGCGACGTTTTTATCAATTATACACCTCAAGTAATAATGCAAAATAGAAGTCAATGAATTTTTCTGAGTGTTCAGCTAAAACAATAGGTAAGATTTGCAATAGACTTAATTCTAGAGTCCTGCAAACTTTTAGTGGTTCAATGGCTACCACACCACCCTACACTTCTACCCATTTAATATGTGCATCTACTACTACCAAATAAACCGAACCTTTGATCGGACCTAAAAAGTCAATGTGTATCCTACAGAAAGGGACACGTGGAAATTCCCAATGAGCGACAGGGGCGCGCGGGGGCGAGGAGCGCAGTTGAATACAAATGTCACAGGAGCCGATGATTGTTTCTACCGCTTGGTCGATTCCCGGAAACCAAAATCTCGGTCGAGCTTCGGCTTTAGTTTTAACTATATCTAAATGCGAGGAATGTACCTCCTTAAGAACCGTTTTATACAGACTCCCGGGTATAACGACCTTGTGACCTCGCATGACGCAACCATTCTTCCACCGTCTTGTTGAAACCACATGTCGTTGGTGTTCAGATGATCCAGTTCATGCCAAAAAAAGTTGGTAATCATCGACCTATAGCGCTCGCCGTTGACAGTGATGGCCTGGCCAATGTTGTTCTCAAAGAAATATGGCCCGATGACGCCGCCAGCCCAAAACCCACACCTGTAACTTTTGTAACTTGTGTAACTTTTTCGGGATGAATTGGACGCTCTTGGATCTCATGTGGATTGGTATCGTCCCAAATTCGACAATTTTGTTTGTTTACGTACCCATTCATCCAGAAATGGGCCTCATCGCTGAAGATAATTTTTCTGTGAAAATTACAGTCAGTTGCTAACTGCTCCAGTGCCCATTCAGCGAACACACGTCGTTGTCTATGGTCGTTTACCTTCAATTCCTGGGTGAGTTGAATTTGAATTGAATTGAGACCGAACCGAATCGTGTGGTGGATAAATTTGAGTCCACTGGGGACTCAAATTTATCCACCACACGACGAATAATCCTCTCTGTAGGACGATTATGGCGACCGTAAAATGGGCGAAGCGCGCGGTGCGTTGCCCGAACAGAACACTCATTTTGATAAAACAATTTTATCATAGGCACGTGTTGTTGAATGCTATAGTTATTCATGATGATTTGGCAAAACAGAATGAATAAATTACAACCAATTTGACAGATGTAGCTTCAACAAGATGGCCGCTACCAACTGTCAAAGTTCGGACGTGCCTATTGGAAGACCCTTTATATTTTTTTTTTATAAAGATCTTTATTTATCATAAATTTACTTATATACAGTCTAGTTCTAAACACAGTTTAGGCAGACTTCTATGATGGTAACATTGACTCAACAGGCTATTGCACCTTTTAAAGCCTTTAGACAAAATAGACAACTATTTGTTGCGGGTTCGATTCCCGCCGCGGGACAAATGTTTGGATGATCTGCAAAAATTTGTCTCGGGTCTGGGTGTTTCTATGTATAATATGTATGTATTTACAAAAAAAAAGTATATAAGTAGTATATCAGTCATGTGGTACCCATAACACAAGCTCTGCTTACTTTGGGGCCAGATGATGCTGTGTGAAATGTCCGGGATTATTTATTTATTTATTTATGAAATTAAAACTTTGTTTATCGGAGATACAGTTCGATTTAGCTAACCAAATTACGAAGAACGAATGTTAAATTACACACACTTTGTTTAGTTTATGTTTTTACCAATATGCATATTAAAACATACCAAACCTGTACAAGGTAATCCTCATCATTGCATACACTAGGATAAACAAACACTTTGGTTCAACAAACAATCAACAAATCGTCAAAAGATACATGAATGAACGTATGAAAGTTATGGAATGCGAGCAGCAGATGCACAGCGCCTACCCTCTAATAAGTGCACAAACCGATCGGTTCGTACCTTCAAGCTACCTGATCGGTTAACCCTACGCGTGACAGTATGCTTAAAATAAAATAAAATTAAGTCACCAGATACCTACTTTTAAGAAAGAAAATGTACAATGGATAATATAATATCCGTGCACTTTGAAGTGCATAAACCGCAATTATTATATTGTTTCGAGGATTTAAATTTACGTATATTATTTGATTGTAAGATGGATTAATAATTCAAATTCATTTTATTCTTGCAATCAGGTTAATAAATATAATTTCGATGATAAACAGGTTTTTATTTTAAAATTTGTGAACTGTTTGATTATGTACCTACATAGTAAAAATATATTAATTAGTGGCAGCGGACGGGTTAACTGGAGTCACAAGCGCTACTATGTGACTCGTCATAGTCCTCGGTCAACACGTAGTGATGTGGTAGGCGATATCGATTGTATGTATCGATGTAAGGAAGATTGGATGAGCGTGTTTTTTCCAATTGAAGACACGAGATTATTTTTGTGATCAGCTGTACGTAATAAATAAAATGTTTTCGTCAAATGTAAAATGTGCTTTTTGATGGTAGGAAAATTTATTTTTAGATGTAAACGGTGGATATTAGTTCGAAAGCCAGTGTTGTAAGCTATTTTAAATGCTTTGTTTTGCAACACTTGTAGTTTTTTATAATTAGTATCACAGGTGCTACTCCAGACCGGTGCAGCGTATGAAAAGCAAGGGAGAATTAGTGTACTGTATATTTTGAGTTTAGTTTTAGGGCTGAGGTTACTACGCTTATTCATAATGGGGCTGAGGGCACCAAAGGCTTTATGACCTTTGGTTCGAGCATATTCTATATTGGATGACCAATTCAGTTTGTTGTCAAGGTAAATACCAAGGTATTTCACAGTTTTATTCCAGGGTATTTGATAGTCTTTTAATAAAAGTCTTTTAAGTGGCGGTTTGCGTTTTCGAGAAAACATTATGGCTTCTGTTTTAGACTCACTTAGCTTGAGCCTCCATTTATGGAAATAGGTGGAAAGTAAATCTAAAGATAGTTGCAATCTGCCAATGATAAGGTCCTCGTCATTGCTGGAAGTATAAAATGCGGTATCGTCCGCGAAGCATGCAAGATGAGTCCACGGCTGTTTTGGGATGTCATTTATATAGGCCAAGAATAGCAGAGGACCAAGTACTGAACCTTGAGGCACACCAGCCGGAATAGTTTGAAGATCAGATGTTTCATTGTTGATGTAGACTTTAAACATACGATCCCTTAGGTACGATCTAATGAGTTCTATAAGCCCAATCGGTAAACCGTAGATATATAGTTTGTGTAAAAGTCCTTCGTGCTATACTGTATCGAATGCCTTCTCAATATCTATTAGAATCATTCCAGTAGAGTTTTTAAGATTAAGATTGTGAGAAGCATGCTCACTGACCCTAGCCAATTGTTGAATGGTCGAGTGACACCTACGAAACCCGAACTGCTCATTAATGAATTTACGCTCGAGAGAATCCATTAGGCGGTCGTAGATTATACGCTCAAAGATCTTACCTAGAGCTGATAGCAGCTGATAGACTGCTTGTTTATGGTCTTTTCCGGGCTTAAGAAGAGCTATGACCTTTGCTGTCTTCCAGGTCGATGGATAGTACTTTAGTTTAAGGCACGCGTTAACTAATTTAGTAAACAGCACTAAACATTTCTGGGGCATGTATTTTAATAGTAAATTGTGAACATCATAGTCACCAGAAGCCTTGCGACATTTAAGCGAACGAATATGCTTACGTAATTCCCGCGGAGTCACAAGACGCACTGCGTTAGAATCATTATCATTATATGAATTAAGCAGATTAATAGATGTCGCTACGTTATGATGAGTTCTCTCGTCCCACCAATCAAGTGTGAGGCTCATATTTTCCTTGAAAGTTGAAGCTAGGACGTTGCACTGCTCAGCCACGGAAGATGTAAGTTCTTTGTTAGGCTTTTCTAAGGGTGGAATGGTTGCAGATTTCTTCTGCAAGGATTTAGCTATACGCCACAGATCTGAGGGAACTTAATCGGCTTTTGACAATTTGCTAGTCCAAATGTTACCGTTGTATACCTTTATAGTAGCTTTAATTCTATCCTGCAATACATTTACTTCTGATCTAATAGATTTACGTTCATAAAGATTCGGTGTACGGAGCTGGCGAAAACGTAGCGTATTTTTTCGCCGGATAAGATTTTGAATGAATTTAGCTAATGGTATGGCTACTTGATCTAGGTTTACCTTCGGTACAGAAATGTCTCTGGTGTTCTTAAGAGAATCTGTCAGGGTTAGCACAGCATCTTTCATTGCTTCAATAGAATTATACACCGAGCTGGAGATTGAGATATTATTATTCAAAATAGAGCGAAATCTAGACCAGTCTGCCCTTGCGTAGTTGTATTTTTTTTAATACTTTCATGCCGTGTGAGACCTTCTAATTTTAAGAGAACAGGTAAATGGTTTGATGATAGAGCTGTAATTGTGGTTGGAGTTATTGTGGAGTGAATATTAGACGCTACAACCAGATCGGGCGTAGAAGGCACATGTTCTACTATATAATGAACTAGAGTTGGGATCTGAGGTGCATGTATGCTGAAATCAGTTTGGACCATGAGGTTATATAACTTTTTGCCATGTGGGTTCATAGCGCTACTACGACACCAATAGGGATGACGTGCGTTAAAGTCACCAACGAGTAAAACACGCATACCGGAGTCAAGGAGGGTTTTTAAGTCCTGATAAGAAAGTGGCAGATTTGGGGACTGGTAGATGGAATAAATTAAGTGTTTCTTACCCAATATCTTTACCTCTACACCTACAGCTTCCATGTGTTTCATTGTTCGGGGGGCCGATTTTTGAATGTGAGGTATAGTATTTCTAACGAAAATAGCAACTCCCTGTCCACGCGATTTTAATTTATCTTGGCGATAACAACAGAAACTGGTATTTGAAGTTCAATGCGCTTAGCAATCCTTGTTTCAGAAATAGCAATTACATTAGCAGATAATTTATGTACAGCGAGGTCTATGAGTTCAGAGAGTTTAGTGCGTATGCCGTCCGCATTCCAATATAGTATTCGAAGCTCGGTTGTATCAAACATACTGATGTAAATGAGTCAAGATGAGGATTAACTTGTCCATCATGGTAGCACAAGAAGTGAATTCGGTCTTTAGACGCCTAATGACGTTCAAGATCTCTAGCATATCCTGGGTTGCAGCGTCAGGCTGAGAAGGCACTGCAGGCTGGGATGCAGTGTCATGTTCAGCACCGACTTCTTTAGCAGCGGTTGTAACCGCAGCTTTTGATGAGGCGCGTGGTTGGAAACTTTGTTGCCCGGGTGTCACTAATGAAATAGTTGAAGTCAAAGATGCGGAACAAGGTAGGCTACTTGCCTGCCTTGGTGCTTCTGATGGAATAACTGAGGACGGAGTAGTCCCCGCATTCATAGTTGGTGTGTGCTGGCTTTTTTGACCACGTTTGATCTGCTGTACCCGTTCTAGGTACGATCCGATCCGATACGAGCAGGGCACTGTCTATAGTTAGCAGGGTGGTTTTCTTTGCAGTTGCAGCACTGCGCAGGACTGATACGTTCCTTTTTAGGGCAGTCATTAGTGGTATGGGTTCCAATGCACTTAACGCATCGAGCCTGGAGGTTGCAGTTCCTGGAGGCATGTCCAAAATGCTGGCATCGATAGCACTGCGTGCCAGAAGTAGACTTGGGCTTGAATCTCTCGACTTTTATGACGCAATTACAGAGGTATTTAATTTGTCTAAATTTCACTATGTCAGAACCAGCTGGTAGCTGGACCAGCAGAGGCAGGCATGCCATCGAATTACTTTCTCCGGATGCGCTTTTGAGTGGGTTTACTGTGGCGTTTTTGAAGCCCAATGATGCAAGTTCATCGCGTACTGAGGGAATGGCTCCTGAAGGTATGCCACGTACAACGACCTTGTAGCTCCTTTCTTCTTTTCGGGAAAAAGTATGAAAAAGGACATTTTCATTACGTAGGCCTTCAGTTACCATGCGGTGACTTTCGTTGGTGTAGCAGTGGATAGCCACCTTGCCATTACGCCGATACTGAAGATTAAATTCTTTTGCAAACTTGTTGATTAGGGTCGTGATCGACTGATGTGACCAATCCTCTTTTGTTTCTACCACTATAGGTGGGATGCGTCCAGTACGAGTTCCAGAGGCTGAATATGCAGCTTCAGTTTGTTCGCAGTCGGAGTCATCTGCTAGACCTTTGAAGCGATTACTCGTGATGAAGGTCAACTGGCTGGTTATTTTACCACTATTTGCAGTTCTTTTAGGTTTTCTCCAGATGTTATCTTCGGCATGTCTTTTGTTCGACAGACTTTCAGTCGACGAAGTCCGAGCGAGATACTTGTCCATGTTATAAAAATTAGAGTTTATCGATATCCGATATTATCGAGTGGTGGACCACCCTTGTTTAAATGTAACTGGGCATTTACCAAAAAAAATGTCCGTTGCGTAATGGAATTCCACCCAGAGTTTTTTTTATAACTTAAGTATTTTATTATATTTTATTACGTAGGGTCAGAGTGGGAACAGTGGCTCATTTTTTTTCAGAGGTCAGTAGCTGTCTAGGTTTTCAAATTAATGAAATAAAACCTTTACTAATCGTTAGGTATGTTCAATGGCTTTGTTATGTTTAAAGATACTGAACTGCTACGACAAATAGCCACTGAGTTATTAAAGTTTTTTTAAAAGATTTCATGTGATCCACTGTGTACTTGGGGGTGTACACAGTGAAACAGGGCTTAGTACACAGTGAATCAAGCAATAAATGTAGGAAATTATCCTAATCTAATGTTCACTTACAGGTTATGGCTTGATTTTGGAATGCAGATAGTCTTAAGTTAACAAAATAAAACACTGTATACTTATATCAATCAAATAACATTTATTATAATAACCTTATAGGCACCTATCTAGCCAAGAATCAGTCATAAAAAAGTGCTCAAAGTATTTATTCGCTTTAGCGAATGTTGATATGAGAAAAATCTTTATCAAAGAAAAAGTATGATTGCTGGCGGGCTGTGCTTCCTCCAACGCGAGGAGCAGGCAAAATCAGACGAATGTCGCATTCTTTGACATACGACAAGTCTGGGACAGTTGGCATGTTAAATTGTTGTCTGCGTTTGTTCATTCTTAAGAAACTTACATAATATTCTATGTTATTATTGCGATTATGAAGAATTTTACCCACATAAAAGACACACTTCGTTTTCGTAGCAAATCGAACGAGGACATAATCTCCTTCAACTGGATTTCGAGATAAATCCTTCGTCAAAACCGATTCTTCTGATATGATGTCAATATCTGTCTCTTCTTCTCCAGACCATTCGGAATCGTCGTCATGAACAGACATAGTAAATTCATCTTCAGAATCACTGGCTAATATCTGTCTTACAACCTTCTGTTGTTGAGTTTTTTTTATTTTAAAAGTTTTATTCTTTATGGGATCTCTAGTTTTATTCTTTATGTTACTTAATTTTTTGTCCCTGATCGCGTCCTTTTCTGGTGTATCTGTAGCAATAAGACTCCGACCAGGCTTCCTCTTTCTAATATTATTTCTAGGTTCAGCCTTTAAAGGAGGTCTGAATTGGCTGGGACTGATAAACTTTCTCAAGTCATTGTGTATTGATTTTGAAACACTCTCGTCGAAATCATAAGGATGTTGTTTATCGGTCTCTGGTAGCACAAGTGGTTCAATGTTTTCAAGATCAGACTCCATATCTGTTTTGTCATCATCTCCAGATTCTTCCCGCAACATTGAAGGACTATGTGTATCATCCACCTCTATAGCATGCTCCGGAGTCCGGTGTGATTCAGCGGCAGCAATGCCAACTAAGGATGGATCAGGTCGATCAGTGACAGAACTCGGTAAAAAGTCTTCGTCGGTAAAAATGTTCTTGTCCAAAGGAAATATTCCAGTCTTCTTGAAAGAGTTTATAATGTTGGAAGGAGTCATTGCTTTGATAAAAGCTGTTCCCACGAACCCGGCTAATTCGTAAATCGTGGCAGGTTTGGCGGGGTGGCGTAACATCCATGATTCCATTGCTGCGTTGTAAAACATTTTAAACGGAGCGTAGATTCCTACATCTAATGGTTGCATCTTGGCTGAAGTGTGCGGATGCAGTGTTAAAACTGTTACACCATTATCCTTAGCGAGGTCAAGTGCCTCAATGCAGAGATGGGACTCATGATTGTCCAATATAAGTAAGGAAGGATTATCCTTGGTGCTCCCTGAGTGTTTGATGAAATGCTTCATGGTTTCAACGAAAAGTTCCGTATTCATCCAGCCAGAAGAATTTGCAAGGCCCGTAGTTCCTGGAGGTGCTCCGTTGATCATGAATGTTTTGAAGTTTTTCCTCGGGAATATCATTACCGGAGGTAAGGCTTGACCAGCTGCACTGATTATACAGCAGGTCGTTACTAGGGTGCCTTTTTCTCCACTAGTAACTTTACAGACATTTTTTCCTCGGACAGCAATTACCTTTTGCGGTTTTTGGACCGTTGTAGTCGCCGTCTCGTCGAGATTAAAAACTCGGGTCCCATCGGCGAATGAGGGATATCGGCTATATATTTTTTCCAGGTTTCCATAGAAGCTTTTTACAGTTTCACGGTTGAATGCCGTGGCTCTGGCCAAACTGCATGCTTCTGGTTTGCGTAGAGTCAAATCGGGGTGACGTTTTCTATAGGCCTTAAGCCAGTCAATGCCCGCCATTTCTGTAGCAGCCCAAGATTGTGGGAATTTCAGTTTATTTATTACAGCCATTTCATACGCTAATCTACGGCAATCTTTGGTCGTCAAGCCATAAAACATGAGAGCGCAAGACTTCAGGTAATCTTTCAGAGCATCTTCCTGAACAGGTGAAAAAATTTGATTTACCTCGTAATTTGGCGTTAGTCTTACATCCATATCAGTCCCAGCCTTCGTCTTCAAATAGTAACGCCGTAATGTGGTAAACGGTATTTTTGTCTCCTTTGACACCACCCTTATCTTCTTTCCTGCTCTAATTTCCGATAATGCTAATTTCATTTGTGCTTCTGTCGTAGCGCCAATTTTTCTCCCCTCCATTACTTTCCGTTTTCTAGGCATTCTGTTATAAAAAAAACATGCGTGAATTTCACACGTGGTAGAAGTGAACCTTCAAAAATTTTTAGAACCACGAATATAAGAAACACTGTATAATGCTTCCTATCTCATTTTCTCCCACGTGAAATGTTATGAATTTATGTGTCTATCTCTTTTTACTGTCGCTTTTTCGTTTCATCGACTTTCAAATCACAACGATGCTAAAGAAGTTTTCACTGCAAAAATCAAGATTGACTTCAAAAATTTCAAGTTTAATTAGAGTAAACACTGAATCAATTGGGGTACACAGTGAATCGTGATCCACTGTGTACCGCGAAATATTGAGCCACTGTATACCTATCCACCATTTTATTTGCAAACATGTGCCGACTAGATTCTACTTTGGTTAGGACAAATTGGATTCTGCTATAATATTACAAAATATATGTTTATTCCAGAATAATAACGACTAATATCATATTTGGAATTGGTAAGGAAGCAAAAAACTTGAAAACGTACCTTTTTTTTTAACTTTCGACGATTCAAAACAAACAAACAATCTTTTCGCAAACAATTAGCACGGGGGCGACTCGCTTACTGGTGCAGACGTAATGGCGTCGGAGGGCGGCACAAATGTGAAAAAGACGCACATATATACCTGTCCTATTCCGAGAAACAGAAAAAGTTCACTGTACCCACTGTGGTCACTGTTCCCACTCTGACCCTACATACATCGGTACATCACGTCGCGTTGTGGATGTGACGTATGACGCCAGTATTGAAACAAACACAAAAAATGCAGTGTTTGTATACGATTGTACCATATATCACATTAAATCATATTCTAGATGACTTAAGTGATTAGATTTCGAAAGATACATATAGTCCGCACTGTTATCAGCGCTGCGCACGTATTCTATCTTATAGTTATAGCTACTTAGAAATAGCGCGTTCCGTTGTAACCTATTTGCCGACATCTCCGGTATTCCTTTCCTTTATTTAGTCCAAAAATGGATAGTAGAGGCTTATGATCCGTTCGTAAAATAAACGGGTCGGTTTTACCATACAGATATTGGGGAAAACGTCGCACCCCGTACAGAATGGCGGTAGCTTCTTTTTGTATCTGAGCATATCGTTTTTCTGTTGGATTTAGAGTACGCGACATTCCGTCCAGCTCCACTTGCAGCTTTTGAGCAGTTCGTACAGAGGACTGAGAACTGTTGATGCATTAGGTACGAAATTCCTATAATAGTTAATTAGCCCTAGAAACGATTGTAGCTGATTAACATTAGTCGGAATTGGTGCTTCCGCCATAGCTTTAACTTTTTACGGCGTTTTCTTTAACCCGTCTGGTGATAATATAACCCAGATAGCCCACTTCATCTTGAAAGAAGCTACGCTTTTCTTTCTGCATCGTTAGCCCAGCTTCTTGCATACGCTGCAAGACGGCGTTCAACCTTTCTCAATTGTTCCTTTCTATTACGGCTAGTTACTAAAATGTCGTCCAACAGACACAAGACTTCATCTATACCTGTTCCTTTTCTCTTATCATTGGAGATCTTGAAAAGCTGATTCTCGGACGTGGAAGAGAAGCTGGTGGCACTTGTGCTGGCCGCGGCGACTGCATTCGCGCGGTTCAGGTTCTCTGCCAGCTCCACGACCTTCGCCAGACCAGTCATGTCCTAAGCGTAAAACTTGTCTTTCTCTCGCCCCGGCTGGATGCCCATGATAAACTTGTCGCGGAGTGTCTCTTCGACGTTGAGAAAGCCGCACTTTTCTGTCAGCCCTCGCAGTCTCGCTGCCCATTGCGAATGAGTTTCTCCTGCTTGTTGAGCGGCTGCGTAGAAGTTGTGACGCTCACCAAATCCGACAAGCTTCGAGGTAAAATCATTGTCCAAGAGTGATATAAGGTCTTCGTAGGGCACATCTTCAACGAATTTGGGCACTACCAAATCCGTTGCTAGTTTATAAGTACCCTCGGTTAATGCACTGAGCAGGATCGCCTTCCTCTTTTTGCCCGCTGAATCCGACTTCTCGTCAATATCATTTGCCACGAAATACTGGGTTATGCGGCCTTTATACGTTTTCCTCGTCTGAGTATTGTGGTCAAAACTATTTAATATTCCGAACTGCGCATTAGCCGCCATTTTGCACGGGGTTTTATTCTTTTACTTGCGGGTACATCGTCGCCACTGTTAAATATGCGAGATGGGGAGACGGATAAGTGAAACGATCGCTGGTTAGTTTAGCTAGCCACACACACACATGCATAACACATTCACACCCCATTTTACTCCTTATTTTGAAAATCCTGAAACACGTGTCCATTTATTTTGCATTATAAGCATCCAAACCTAGTTTGTAAGAAATTACACCACCCGTTAAAAAGTTCCTATACAAACTTTGACACCCCATTTTACCCCTTTGTAAGAGTTTTTTTAAAAAATCCAATAATACGTCCATTCATTTTGTATTTTAATTATTCAAATCAAGTTTCAAGTATTTCGCAGCACGCGTTAAAAAGTTTCATATATTAATTTACACCCCTTTTCACCCCTATTAGGGGTTGAATTTAAAAAAAATCCCGCCTTAGTGGGTGGTTTTGCTATAGGTAAAAGGAAGCTACCTTCCAAATTTCAGCTTTCTAGCTTCAGCGGTTTCGGCACGGCGATGATGAATCAGTCAGTCAGGTTAAGCTCTTTTATAAGTATAGATTGTGAAGCCATTGTGAAAAAGTTCATTTCTTAGAATATTTATCTCAAAGACTCTCGTAATTTCATTTTATAAATGGCACGTATTGCACGTATTGCTTTTTGAAGATAAATATTTTTTCAATATCAGCTGCTTTCCCTCAGAGAATAATGTCATATGTTAAGAAATATGGCATTATTCTCTGTGTTATGACACTAAGAAGCTGGAAGTGGAAGTAGCTGAAACAAATTAGTCTAGCTGTAGCTTCATCAGTAAGCCACCGTATCGCGCGAAGTGCGTATGCAGCGGCAGCAAGTGTTCCAATTTGTGGTCCCCACTGTAGATTTGCATCAATATTAAGATCTAGGAAGATCGTGGATTCTACAAGATTCATTGCCTCTCTATTAATTTCAATGTTGGTCCGGCTATGAATAACATTTGGCATAGTGAATTTGATAAATTTAGTTTTTATAGCATTAAGTAAAAGATCATTTACAGTAAATCAGTTAAGAACTAACGATAAGGATTAATTTACGTTAGTTTGCACTAACGTAAATTAATCCTTATCGTTAGTTCTCGTTCTAGTTCGTTAGTTAGTATTTGCATACTGGTTTTAGCTCTATCAACTTTAAACAGTAAGAAAAAGCTAATAAAACTATTCCACAAATATTTTCTACAAAAAAAGGTAAATTGTTAACGTTAACGTACTAGGAATAAAAAAGGCCTAGTATCAAACCCTGTTTCAGGATCAATAATTGATCCTGAAGACCGCTCACCACCCACGTAAACTTTCTTGTCTCTGTTAGATAGAGACTGAATGAGATCAATTGCCTGGTTTTGAATGCCATAATATTTAACTTTGAGATAAGGGTTACATGACTCACACAGTCAAAGGCTCGTCGTTTCATAGGTAGTTGTTTCGGTCTACTCGTTAATGTAGAGTAAGAAAAGCATTCCTCCGAGAACACTACATTGCTTGCTGTATTTGCTATATGTTACTCTTATGTTCAACGCTTATGTTCAAAATCGAATCTATACGTTATTTCTTGTTTTGTTATTCATCATCATATTAACAGTCTATAAGAAGTCCACTGCTGAACATAGGCCTCCCCAATAGATTTCCAGGTAGAACGATTTTGAGCCCTCTCCATCAACCGACTCTCCACTTATAAGAGAGTATAAGTAGTATAAGAGAATATAAGTAATCCACGACCGACCGGGGGTCGTCCTACGCTTCGATTTCCTGTCCTTGGTCGCGATTCGAGAACTTATATTCCCCAACAGTTATCAGTTCTGCGAGCCTGCCCATTGCCACTTCAACTTGCAAATTTTGAGTGCTATGTCGGTGTCTTTGGTTCTTCTACGGATTTCCAACACCCAACATAGCTCTCTCCATAGCACGTTGCGTGACTCTGAGCTTGTGTATGAGGCCAATAGTTAGCGACCAAGTCTCAGTTCCATATGTCATCACTAGCAACACGCACTAAAAAAACAAAATGAATAAATAATTATAATGAATGGTTTTTGTCATGTATATTTTATATACCTAGTTAGTAAAATGTACGTGCTACACGAGAGGCGTGTGGCAGTAGCTGCTGCGCTACTCCTGATGGCGGCACTGTATACCAGTGATACAGCAGCCCTCACACTCCTTTATCATACGCTGAGTGGTAGCCTTTTTTCCGTCACGGTGTATAATAGTATATTATCCAACTAGTGAACACAGGACGGATTTAAAGTGAGGGCCATAGATGAGTCACAAGCAAGTGAGGGATTCTAACGACTGAATCACGATCGAATCACGCTGATTCATAATAATTGAATTGAATTGAATTCAATTGAATTCAATAAATCTTTATTCAATAAAACCACAAGGCCCACTTTCGTTTAATCGTCTTCTTACATGCTAGTGAATCTAGGTGCCGGTTCCTCCTAACCCCAGTTCAAGAAACTGGGCTGGTCACACTTTAACACTTTTTTGTATGATCCTTTTTTGTTTTTGCCAATTTTGTTACGGATGTCGATTCGAGTTGGAGCAGATTCATCCCAAGCTTCTTTGTCATCTAAATAATCAGAAATTGTATATGCTTTAATAGACAGTTTCTGTTTAATTACGTTTTTAAATTTGGTAATCGACAAATCTAATACGACGGTTGGGACCTTGTTATAAAAGCGTACACTTTGCCCTGTAAAATACTTACTAACTTTAGCGAGCGTAACAGTGGGAACAGCTAGTTTATCTTTATTTCTAGTGTTAATACTATGATTATCGCATTTTTTTTAAATAAATGAACATTTTTGTGCACATACATTTAATTTTCGTATATATACTGACTAGGCACTGTCCTAATATTAATTTCTTTAAACTTATTTCTAAGCGATTCTCTGGGGCCCATGTTATAAATTGCACGAACAGCCCTCTTCTGCAAAACAAATATGGTGTTAATATCAGCAGCACTCCCCCACAGCAGAATGCCATAAGACATAATGCTATGAAAGTAGCTGAAGTAAACGAGTCTAGCGGTATTTACGTCGGTAAAAAGACGGATCTTTTTAACAGCGTATGCGGCAGAGCTGAGTTTCTTCGACAATTTATCTATGTGCGGTGCTCCCCATTGCAGCTTATTATCTAAAGTTATGCCTAAGAACACTGTGGTGACTCGAGATCTATTTTTTCGTTTTTAACTTTTACATTGGCTTTCACCTGTTTAACATTGGGCAGTATAAAACGAATGCATTTAGTTTTTTTCTCGTTAAGTAATAAGTTGTTTACATTAAACCATGTTACAACTTTAGAGATTGCATTGTTTACATCGTCAAGATTAGTAAGTCGTCGCTTTAATTTAAATAAAAGTGACGTGTCATCAGCAAACAGTACAATCTCGTGATCATCCTTTACAAGTTTAGGTAGATCATTTATATAAATTAAAAACAAGAATGACCCGAGTATTGATCCCTTTTCTACCATTGACCCCGGAGAACGCTTTCCATTTACATCTACTCGTTGTGTTCCGTCACTTAAGTAGGATGTTAGAAGAGAGAGAATCACGAGTGTAGCGAGTAATTCAAGTGTTAGAATCCTGAGCAACGCGAGTAATTCATGGCCCTTGATAATAAATCCGTTTTATTCAAGAGTTTCATATTATACCTTACCATGACTTCGAGAAAAAGAAAGATATAAGCGAAAATAGAGTAAGCTAATTAAAATGCACATAAAATTTGGAACAATTACTAATATTAGGAGTAAATTTCTTATTATTATTATTTGGATGGTCAACTTGTGAAGCGATAGGTAATTATTTCCTGTCGATGATGTCTCTTCAGGTTTATGGTGCATGCTATATGAAGGCTGCTTTTCGATTTATTTTCGATAAAATCTTCTATATAACCTTCAGCCACGGTAGTAGACTTCCATGCGCCATGTCGCTTTAATTCCGTCATATCACCAGTGTTCGCTAATAACGTTGCAGAGATCCTTCGGAAAGAATGTCCTGTAATACATCTCGGGATTTGGTAGCTTCAAAATTGATGCAATTTGATTTTTAATCTAAGTAATTTAAATTAATAATTAGGTATAATTTAGTTTTTTAATTAAAACTTAATTATAATTATGATGTATAATTTGATTTATTGCTTCCTGATCAGAAAGTCTAACTTTTAAGTTGCCTAAGAAGTAAAATGCCTAAATGCCATGTCTAAAAAGCAAAATGCCTAAGATTCAGAAAACCTAAAAGGATAGTAAGCCTAAAATGCTAATTGTATAAATGTGAAACTGCCTAAGAAGCAAATAGTCTGAAATGCAATACACCTACATAGGAAGATAACTAAATCTTGCGGCTACATATAGAGTTTTTAATCTGATTAATACCGGCCACTTGAATTGGAGTCTTATAAATGTCATTCTGTGGCTGAATGAATTCAGTCATTCAGCCACAAGTTATTTTACTTTGGTAAAATAATTACCTATTAATTACAAAATTTAGTGAAATGTCTGAGCTGCAGTTTATAAAAAACCAAAAAGGGGGCGAATTACAGATTACTGTTGTGTAAAGGCTTTCGATATACTTTGAACAAAACTAAAAAGGATAAAACTGCAGCGCGTCACTGAAAATTGGCGAAAAAAGAGACACAATTAATTGTGCGTGAAAGCACACATGCTTGTGCCTCAGATCCATCGAAAAATAAAGTGTCCATTTTAATGGAAGACTGCAAAAAGAGGGTATGCAAAAATTTTGACCCGGTGCAGCAAATTTTTGAAGAAGTATTTACTGGGTAATATTATTACGCCATTACAGCTTCCTAACAATATTCGTTTTTTAAAGAAGCGTACGTTTCGCAAAGAAGAAGAAGAAGGATATGAATCAGAACTGTGAATAAAATTTAAAAAATAATTGCAGTATTTTATTGTACTTACAAGCCGCCCGCGACTTTTCTCACGTGGTACCCGGATAAAAAGTTATAGCCTATGTATATACTATATATACTAACTATGTATATTCCAAGTTTCATGCAAATCGGTTTAACCGTTTAGCCGTGAAATAGTAATAAATTTCCTCACAAACTATTTATAATACTAGTAGAGTAGTGTTACTACAGTTTTAACCCGTTATTATGTATAACTCGTGGAAGAAAATTGTGGGCGTTATTTATTATACTTCTTAAACATACTCGTTATAGAGAGTTTTAACTTAGGCAATTTCCTTCTTAGGTAGGTATTCTAAGTTTGGGGAAAATCTTTTTAGGTATACTCCTTCTTCGACCTTTGACATTTCAGGCATCACACATGTTAGACCTTTCATATTTTAGGCACAATGGAACTTTAGTCATTTTTCTGTTTAGGTTTTCTGCAAAATAGTCATTTTACATTTTAGGCATTTTACTTCTTAGGCAACTTAAAAGTTAGACTTTCTGATCAGGAAGCGATTTATTTGCCTATTTAGAAATCTTTATTGTCGAAAATGTCAACCAATCAAATCTTGAGAAGTTATTTGAACAAGGAGTTTGTATGTCGAGTATTTTTGCATAAATAGTTTGTATCGATTATATTTTGCGCAAGGAGGTTGTATAGCAATGAGATGGAGTTCGAATGTGTTCAAAATTTTTAACCACAAAATAGTAATTAAAAGTTCATTTTAATCATGGTTTTCAGATAATAAAATAAGCTTTTTAGAGGGGGAATAGTATAAACTACTTTATGTTACTTTCTCACTGCATTTGTTTTGTGACATTAAATAAATATTTTCTATTTCTAAAATCGAAAAGTTTGTCCGGACAAGACAAGATGCACATTCTATTGAGATTCACCCGCGCGGAGAAATCAAAATACTTATACGGAAATGTTTTTTTTCTTCCTATAATGGCATCTGTCGACAATTTTGCCAGTGTCAAGTGATTGTTTGATAATAAAGTCTTAGGCGATGGTCATTTGTCAATTCTAAACATCATCGCGGAATGGCCGTCTAGAATTTTCTCGGGTTTCCTCATCGTTCAAATCACAATCACACTACACTTATAATTCAATTGCCCATACTGGTTCTACGTAGTCACAATTTATTCATTAAAATTCCAATATTAATATTCATTAAAATAAAAATAACAATTTAGAAGTGCTATGTTACTTCATGTAATGACAAACGAAGAATCCTATACGGAAATGACATTTGCTTGTGATAAACATGACTGAAGCGTGACTTTTATAACCAAACAATCACTTGACATTGACACTGGCAAAATTGATAAAGAGAGAAATAGATGATGCCATTATAGGAATAACGCACGGTATTTGTCTAGCCCCCTGATACCCATCACTCAGGTTATAATTGCTGGGTTATAACCTAAGTGATGGGTGAATCTACACTAATATTACTCAAAAACTACTAGACCGATTTCAAAAATTATTTTATTGTTGGAAAGCTACACCATCCCCGTTTGACATTAGGCTCTTTTCATCCCGAGAAAATTGTTTTGTCCCGGGAAAAATCTTCAACGAAAGCGAAGCTGCGCGCAGGCAGCTAGTTAATAAAAAATCCTTCTTACTTTTCATACTTCTTCAATACTGGGTATTTTCGAGAGTCATATAGTACGAGGTATCCTACACACATGTAATTATACATACCATTTCATTAATTGCAATTACGTCGGTAAGTATCACTGATATACGATATTATACTTAGATTATAACCATGATAGATAATCACCTAAATGTTTTTGTAAGATTATATATTGTTTTGAAAGATATAATATATAATTATATCGATTACGCATTATACCTACCTGCAAACTACATAGTACCTAGGTAGTTATGCACTAAGGTACCTACACGTCTATTATATATTACAGTAATTATGGCTTGATTTCGTATGAGTTTTAGCTCGTGTGATGTGATACCATTCCTATCCAAAACAGTAGGTACATACAAAAACTCTATGAATAAATTGATCTTGAATATACCACCGCCATGAATATAAATACCTACAAGGGAAAAACACAATTGTAACTATTGAGAAAACAAAAAGAAAAAGAAATAGTGGTGTGAAATGGCCCACAGCTCAGCATAATGCTAATGCGTGTTGCTATGCTGCAGCGGTGGTCTTGCGATGAGTTAGTAATAGGTTTATGTAGATAATTAATTCAGGCGGAATTTTTTGCGGAAATCCATAACAAAACATTAAACAGATAGATAAATATTTAGTACTATTCCAATATATTCCTAATGAGCTAGACACGATGCTGTCGCATGCACATGCATGGATAAAATCAATTCAATTTCAATCCTACGCTCGGCGAAGCAACATGTCTGCAAATCAGAGTGTTTTTTCGTCAAAGTGTAGAGCGAGACAATTTTTCCTGAGTATGCCTCGTGGATAAGCGAAACATATGTCGAATTTATTTTTAAGGTTGCATGAGTGGATGGTGTGGACTTTTTACTAGTGCTTTGCATGGCTTTTCTATTGCGGGCGGGAGAGAGGTCTGCATTGTATCTAACTCCTTAGGAATATATTGGCGGAATAGTACTAAATATTTGTCCATCTGTTTAATGGGTTTATGTAATTGCTCATACATAAGCTTGAATTATTGTATTGACTTGATATAACTATTAACGAATCTCCATATATAATGCTAGTAGAATACAATATCCACCATTGATTAAATACAAATATATCTATTTACCATCTTAGATTGAGAACATTCAATATACTTGTAATCCCCCAAAAGGGCTATCCTGTGTCACGGGTGGCCGGTTTACAAAAACGAATTCTCAATAAAACACAACAGATAAGTAGAAAATATTTAGATACCTACCAGATTTAAATAAAACCCACACATTCATACGTGAACGTATCTTTTTAATGTTATTTATCTAATCTCGAGTTTTTGGGCTTGTTCCTGACAACTCTTTGAAACTTACATTTAATTATAGGTACCTATTTATTATAATATTTACAAGTTCCTCCTACGTCTGGTCGGTTACGAATGGGCGGCGATGTGTCGTGGCGCTGGGAGCGGTGTCGCTCCATCTTATGCATTGCCTTTTTGTATGCCAAATGGGATAATAGACCAGGGTAGAAGCCTTTAAAAATAATAAAATGTGAAAAAAATAATAGTAGGATGAAACCCATTGGAAAAGGAGGAAAATATAATAAAAATTAAAGGAAAAATAATTTACGGGCGATCTGAGGTCGGGAAGGGGAAGGGGGTGAGTTTTTAAGAGTAAAAAACGGTTTATCTCGTTTTCCGGCAGAACTACAAGTTCTATGGAAAAAAATCAGGGTAGCAAAGTTGTAGGTAATAAAAAGATCTACATCTTTTGTATCAACACTTTTTTCACATAACCTCAAAATTTATGTGAAAAATTAAAAAAACCAAGTTTTTGGTTTTTTATTTGTATCTTTTACAAAAAAAAAATTTTCACGAAATTTGGTTAAAAGTTACCTTTTTATGTCCCAAATACACTGTAGTTTATTTGATATGAAATATTTATTTTTTCACCTTATTTTGACATAATATCGAAAAGCACCCTTATTTTCAATAAATTAAGTAATAATAATGCCGGACATTTTACACAGCATCATCTGGCCCCAAAGTAAGCAGAGCTTGTGTTATGGGTACCACATGATATACTACTACTTAAATACGTTTTTTTTTTATAAATACATACATATTATACATAGAAACACCCAGACTTGAGACAAATACTTGCAGATCATAGAAACATTTGTCCCGCGGCGGCAATAGAACCCGCAACCTTCTTCGTCTCAGCTAGACCATAGCCCACTGCGCCACAGAGGTCGTCTGAATATTTAAGACTGGCAACTATAGCTACAGAGAAGCGAGAAATAATATTTTTACGTGCACGTCTGTATTTCTCGCAATGCTGGTGAAGTGCATGTTATGTGGTGTCCGTTGTCCCACGTCACGGCATAAACCCGGACTAGTTCTGTGGGGCGATTATGGAATTCTGATACTATCAAAACTTTGATACTAATCGGTTTCAATTACTATTGATGAATTGGTATTACGAAAGGTTGATGTTGATTGTCATACATGCTGTCATATGAATAGAAAACTGAACGTACGTAATAGTAATCCATCTTGTCAAAACTGGTTCTAATTACAATCAAACTAATGATTGAAATTATGCCGATTGCTAATCGAAAATGATAGACATTGGTTGTGTCAAAAAATCCATAATCGCCATGCTGCTCTCACGATCACTTTTTCCCAAATATTCACACTGTGTGACATAAGCTTTATGCTGGATACATCACCCTTGTTTTTAAAAATAGCCACCTATTGCACCACTCTTACGGGATCGCCTCATCTTGCACACTACCTCTTGCCTCAGCAACAGTTCTCTTAGCGTTTCTTTTAAATTTCACATAAGCCTTCCTTTTGTTCTCCTTCACTACATCATTCCCGCATTTCATATTGTTCCATTCTTTGAAAGCATTGTTCTTTTCTTTTAGTACATTTTGCACCTCTTTATTATACTAGCATACACTACAATATTTTCTTTTCCCTCTAGGTTTTCCAAAAACATTCCTGACCACATTTTTAATATAGATGGCCGTTTCATTTCGATATTTTGCAACCATTTTTTTCTGAATTTCTTTAGCATACCATTTGCATATTCTTTTGAATATTCAGCTCAATCTAATGCCATTTAGTTTTTGGTGGGGGCGCCCTATCTAGTTTTAGGACAGTTGAATTTTCATTTTGATTTCTAGCAGTAGTAGTCTGTATTGGGGTACTAAAGCTACAACAAGCTTTCTGAAATATGTTTTTACTAATGCCAAGTCGAAGGCAGAAGCGGCTTAAAGTAGTGATTCCTGGTTCCTGTTTCCAAAGCCTCATCCTTCATGAACTCGTTCATATCCTACAATCTGCTCTGTGCGCAGATTGCGCGCCTGGTGAATTATTCGGACAAAACGAAATATTTTATTTAATAACTTTAGAAAATGCCGCTAAATCGCACGCCGCCACCAGAGTCGCCCTCCAGAAATATTACCGCATTGGGTGCGGCACTACCGCAATGCTCGTCGGAACCAAATCTAACTTATGAATCTTCTGCTGACTTTGGGACTCCTAGAGGTCAGAGGTACCTAGAGGTAGACACCGGTCCAAACTTTTAGAAATACTAAACGGAAACGAGATGACCGGGATGATGATGCCCTCGCCAAATTTATGACTGACATGAAACAAATGATGTCAGACTTCCAAAGTCAGCAAAACTCCGAGTATGAGAAGTTGTGCGCTGTGGTAGAAGAGTTCCGCTCTGCCGTAGACATTTTGGTCCAGAAGAATGAGTCACTACAGACTCCCGTAAACAAACTCGAAACGGAAAGGGCGGCAAACATGCAGTATATAGGTTCTTTAGAAACCAAAGTAAATAATTTCGAGAGAACTGCGAGATCTACATGTCTAGAGATAAGAAATCTACCATCGCATCAGGCTGAGACAAAAACTAAATTGGTGGAAAATGTCATCCGAATTGGCAAGGAGATAAACGTGCAAATGCAGGCATCAGAAGTCAAGGATATCTTTAGGATTAGAACAAGGGATCCAGCGAACAGGACTGTGGTTGTTGACTTCACGAGTGTCCTGAAGGAACAGTTTGTCTCGAAGTACAAGAAATGCAATAAAGAGAAAAACAGGCTAACCACAGAAAAACGTCGTCGGAATCTTTTTTTTTTTTTTTTTTTTTTTTTTTTTTATGTATGTTCACCGATTACTCCAAAACGGCTGAACCGATTTGGAAAATTCTTTTTTTGTTTGAAAGGGTATACTTCACAAGTGGTCCCATATAAATTTGATCATAATCGATCGAGCTGAAAAATAAACGAAAATCTAAAACTTATATACATCGATGATGTTTTCATGTATTTTCATACCTCGCTGTATCATTAGAGCGTTGCCTTTATTTGGCCTACCAATATTATAATATACAAAATACATCTACTTTCCACTAAAAATTTATTATAGGCTCAAATTGCATTCAATGAAGTCGGTTTCTTTTTAGTTTTTAAAACGTAATTATTATATCCGAGAATCTTTCGTCTAAGCTCAAAAAGCTGTTCTTCCTGGCTCGAGAGCACGCCAAAGCCAATGATTTTATGTTCTGATGGACTTCGAACGGCAAAATATATCTGCGTAAGCAGGAGGGCTCGCCTCTTTTAAGGATTCAATGAAACTGACCTCACAAAATCACACGCTGATAAATGACTAGGCATTAACTTTTCGTCTCAGTCCCTACACCTTAGAATATTGACGACCAAGACGTAAAAGGTTGCGGGTTCGGTTCCCGCCGCGGGACAAATGTTTGTATGATCTGTAAGTATTTGTCTTGGGTCTGGGTGTTTCTATGTATAATATGTATGTATTTACAAAAAAAAAGTATATAAGTAGTATATCAGTCATGTGGTACCCATAGCACAAGCTCTGCTTACTTTGGGGCCAGATGATGTTGTGTGAAATGTCCGGAATTTTTATTATTATTATTATATTAACTAGCCTATTTGTATACAACTATTTTATTATTATTTGCTACTTTTTGTACATATCAAGTAAGAATACTGAGACACCACACACACTCTTTCACTCACACATATTCACACACCCACATTACAAATCATTCATAATAATAATAATAATAATAATAAATCTTTATTTGGAACCACAAACAATATTAATCTAAAACATTCAGAAAAACGGTGATGCCCGTGGTAGTATAAATTATACTGTGTTACGCACATCAACGCCCTCCTCCGTGATACACTCGAAATTCCAGAATACAAACAAAAAGTGACATACTCGATATTTAAATGAATAAGAGAAGTTGTAGGGTATGAGTATGAGTATGAGAAATGGTATGGCATATGTGAGTTATTAGGGTATGTGGGATGTGTTGTGACTAAATGACACAAGGCTGTTAAGAGCTTGATGTCATTAGAACATTTGTCTACAGGAGAATGTAGGGTGATTTAAAGTGTAGGTGAGTGTCTGTGTGTGTGTGTGAGTGTGTGTGTGTGTGTGTGTGTGTGTGTATGTTTGTGTGTGTGTGAATTATATTACAGTAGTTATATATTTATTATACTATGTATTTAATGAGGTCTTCAGAATCGTCATACGATTTACATAAAAGCCATTTAAGACATTTTACTATGCAATTGTATAGAGAAAGGGGATAAATATTTAGTTCTTTGTTCAGTCTGTTATACAATGTAGAGCTTATAAACTTGTAATGTCGGCTCGCCACTGCTGTACGGCGTTTTTCAATTTGGCAAACTCTGTCAGTTCTTCTCCTAGAGACAACAAGAGATGAGTCATATGCCAGTTCGGAATGTTTACGGAGTGTTGTATTTAAAATAAAGAGTTGACGAACATTGGGAACTTGAGAGAGTGAATATAATTCGTTTGTAGGAAATCTAAATGGTTTATTTTGCATTACTTTTAGCACGGCCCTTTGGGCTCTTTCAATTTTTAGCATATGGGTTTTGGTAGATCCGCCCCAAGCAGTAATGCAGTAGGATAGAATTGATTGACCAAGAGCGTAGTAGACAGATTTTAACAAATGGA
The DNA here is from genome assembly GCA_948098915.1 of Lampropteryx suffumata. Lineage (NCBI taxonomy): Eukaryota > Metazoa > Arthropoda > Insecta > Lepidoptera > Geometridae > Lampropteryx > Lampropteryx suffumata. The sequence goes on along the minus strand of OX402562.1, from coordinate 17,129,054 downwards.
GATCGAGAATATTACGTAGAGATTTAAACACAAATGTAAGTTTTCTAATCCTAGATGTAGTAGATTCAATTTGTTGTTTCCAAATTAAAGCGTTATCTATCACAACCCCAAGATACTTCACAAATGCCGAACGTTCTAAAACCGGGCATGTACAAAAGCTGGTATTTGTTTGACTTGGTACAAAAGTAGCGCAAACGTGAGCGCAAGCATTGAAAGTTATGGGAGGCTCAGAGGCTTTATTAATGGCAAAAGGGAAAAAACTAGTTTTAGCTACATTAAGAGTAAGGAGGTTAGCATCCAACCACTGCATTACGCGTTTTAAAGCATACTCTGAGTTGACTTTGGCTTCTTGCCAGTTTAGGCCATGAATTAAAAGAACTGTATCGTCTGCGTATGCTATGATTTTGCACTTGGGAAGAGGCATGTTACACAAATCATTGATTTAAATAAGAAACAGGGTAGGTCCAAGGACACTACCCTGTGGAACTCCAAAGGTAACATAATTTTCTTTGCTAGTATAAGAATCTATTAAAACGTGCTGAGATCGATTCGTTAGGTAACTTCGAAAGATGTCTAGTGCGATACCTCTAATGCCGATTCGTTCAAGTTTAGAGAGTAATGTGGGTACAGAGACAGTGTCAAAAGCTTTACTCAGGTCTAAAAAGATTCCTATTGTTCTTTGTTTTGTGTCAAATTGTCTTACTATGGTATCCGTTAGCTCCAGAACCGCATCTTCCGTCGATTTGCCCCTTCTAAATCCGTATTGGTTTGGAGCCAGTATAGCATTATCAGTAAAAAATTTGGTAAGACGTTTATTAAGGATTTTTTCAAATATTTTTGACATGGCTGTGAGAACCGATATGGGTCTATAATTAGTGACACTGCCTTTGTCTCCACTTTTGTAAATAGGGTGAACAATAGCTTTTTTAAATACCCGAGGAAAATAACCGGTAGAGAGACATAGATTAAATAAATGGTCCAGGGAAGGTAATAGTACATGACGAGCGGATTTTATAACTGAAGTAGGGATACCATCCCACCCCACTGCACAGTTGGTTTTAAGGTTTATAATAATAGCATCTATCTCTTTTTCATTTGTAGGGAATAATGCCATGGATTTTAGCGGGGAAAGGGTGTTACCAGTGATAGGTGATAGTGACATAAGAGTAGGCATAGGATTTGTTGCATAGTTAGATCTCCTTATTATATTTCCAGCTAAGTCTTTTCCGATATTAGCGAAGAATGAATTAATTGTATCAACAGAGGAGGAAGGACAATTACAAACATTTAACAAATCTGAGGAATGTGTCTTACTTTTTTGCAGACATGCTACGTCTTTGATAATGTTCCACGTAGCTCTCGGATTTCTTTTAGCATTTACAATTTGTTTCTGATAATACTCAAGTTTTATTTTCTTTAAAAGGTTATTAAAGTAGTTACGGTACCGAGTGTAAATAGTTTTCTTATTAATGTAATCGGGGTACTTTTTGTGCGTCCTATATAGCTTGTCCCTGTGTCTCATACAGCGTAAGAGACCAGGTGTTATCCAGGGCTTCGTTATACGCTTACGATTTCTAACAGTGACAAGCTCTTTATGAGATTTAATGACAGTGGATATAGTATTGACTAATATTTCTGCAGCGGTTTCAGGATCAGTTGATTCAAGGACAGAAGAATAGTCTGTGGTTTCTAAGGCACTGACAATAGCAGATATATTTATTCGATTTGTGTTGCGGGTTGCGGATAAAACAGGCTTTACTAGAGTTGACTGAGAACAAAAAAGTATTGGTGCATGGTCGGTTATTAGTGAGTCGAGGACAAGTGTAACCGCACGTTTTGGTGTTCTTAACAAAACATGATCTAGACAGGCGTTTTCTCTAGTAGGGTGTATGTGGGCGGGGAGCATTGCGTGCGAGGCCGGTAAGTTTATATATTCCTCTGAGTTTGGGTCTTTACTGTCGGGAGAAATATTTATATTCAAGTCGCCAATCACGGCCAAGGTTTGATAGTTTTTGAGATTATGTAACGTATTATCAAGATTACTGAAAAATGAATTTAGGTTTTTGTACGATGGAGAGCGATATATGGCAACTATAGCGAGCTTGTTTGAAACTTTTAGAACAAGACAATTTGCTTCCTAGAAAGATAGATCCTCAACAGAGTAGGTACAATTATTGTTTACATAAATCGCTATCCCCTCATTCTGATTTTTAAAACTTGATTTAAAGGAAGTATAAGTATGAACACCTCACCCAAGTATACCACATTACTAACACCAAGAGTAAGTCAATTATTAATCGTCAAACTAATTGGAACTCTCGAAATATTATATCAAAGTACAGTTTATTGTACAGCTCATCTGTTTCTCTCACCTCTGCTTAAACTCAGCGCTCACAATGGATGATATAGTTACATTATCTAATGACATCGAAAATTTCAAATTATCAGACTGCTTCGTCTGTTCCCCTGAGGAAACAAGCAAATATCTTATGAACGGAAACACCTCTCTTAAAATACTCCACCTTAACATCAGCATAAATTGTAATCAAGCATAAATTGTAATTTTGATGCTCTCGGCCTACTGTTACACAGAATTAAATCACATGTAGGTCTACATGTCTACTAGTTGAGCAAATCGTGCTACTTAGAGTCTCGTTGACATCCTATCTTCGATTGTACAAAAACATACTCAAACTTTGACTATTCCAAGTAAGAAACGCATCATTAAACCATGGATTACCCCTGGCCTGAAATGCAACCGACATAGAGATCAGCTCAACAAAAAACACAAAAGTAATATGAATAATGATATTATCAAAATCACATTTACACGTTACCGCAATTTTTGTAATAATTTGTTGAAGAAAGTTAAGAGAGAATACGAACGCAATGAACTTCGAAAGGCCAAGAATAGCCAAGAATATCTGAAAGCAACCTGGAACCTCGTCAAAAAAATTGCTTACCTAAACTCAGCACACAACGCGCTCGGAGCCGTCTGGGTAGGCGTACGGCACCTAGCCCGTATTCACTGCTGTCCACCGCCAGCATCAGCCAGCGGCAGGGTCGCGTCGTAGTGCAACAGTGCGGGCGAGCTCGTCAACACCTCCTTCACAAAGCAAACAGTGGCGTCGCAGTGCCGCGTCCACTGCCAGCTTCCCTTTTTTGAGCAATGCATACAGAGGCTGATATAACGTACTAATGTTTGGAATAAACCTAGCATTAATGTAAACAGCATATAATAAATTACACTATAAATAGTTGTATTTTAAATCAATTTTACTATAATGCTCCCCTCCGCTTAGAGCGGCGAACAACTGCTCAACTCGCGGTAGTAGGTAATGGAAATCTTTAAGAACTTTATTTACGGCTATTTTGTAATCACCGCATAGTCTTATGGACCCGTTGCGCTTGATCACGGGAACGATAGACGTGCCATAGTCGCTGCGATCTACACTTGAATATCACTTGTTCGTGTTTTAAGCCTTCTAACTGCTGTTTAACAGGAGTTAAGCTTCTTATACCCGATTCAAAAACACCAGGAAAACCTAATTTCAATTTCGTTATCAATACCCAATACCAATATGCATTAGTTTTATGTAAGCTAATCGTAAGCGAATGTAAGCGAATTTAACTTTAGTTTACATAACCAACGTCGACCTAGTAAGGGAGGGCCGCCGTTGCTTATAATGAGAAGCGGTAAATCGGCAATGACAATGATCTCCCCACTGAATGTTTACCATGATGCGCCCGAGCGGAATGATCGCTTTCTTACTATCGGAAGCTATAGGTACCTCTCGCTCGATGTTCCGAAGAGCAGTTTGTACGTCAACTGGTATATCTCCGCGCCCATATGGATAACCAACATGGCAACGTGTAATTCCGTTTTTATTTCATTCAATAATATGAACTGCCGAACTAATCGAACATACGAAGACCAGTTTTTGTCTTACTCCAGCTCAAACTCGGATAACTTAAAGGAAATGGCTAAATCCCATTAATCGGCACCAAGTAATATTTGGAAATGCGAAGTAGAACACTAGTATTACTGGCTTTAAATAAAAAAAAAAAAAAAAATCCTTTATTGCCACATATGTACTAAAAAAAAACAAAATTTAAAATTAAACATAGTTAATTATATAAACTTAAACTAGTTCACAGGGCAAAGGGGTAAATTCAGCAGAAAGCTGCACCTACTACAGCACAGAGCTCATTCTTCAACTTCGTTGTCTGGATGGTCGGACGTCGGTGCATTTATATACTTTTTTTTGTGAGTAGCGGTCATTTCATTTAATCATAGCGTAGTAAAATCTAGTAGAGATGCTTTTGAAGTTCAGAATAGATGATGCAGAGCTGCTTTTTGCAGACGCTGGACATACGAAAGCATTTTTGTCTATGCTGAAACGTAGATTGTGGTAGATTGTGTGACCCAAGAGCTGGCTGGTTCAGCGTATTAACATTGCCATTAATGTAGGACTTATCAAGACCGGTATATTTGCGCTTTTTGAGGTCCTCAGAACATTTAGCCGCCGCACCAGTTCTAACCGAAGTCCCCGACAGATGGGTTGCGGCCAGGGTGTCTACGCAAGTAGTATCCCATAGCAATGGCCTAGCCATTTTCAAAGATTACAATAACAAGTACAGATGGCGCTGTGGGCGTAATGGCCAGAACTATAATATTTTAGTACAGACATATGAATTGGTGTGCAACTGCAATAAAAATGTTATCTAGACAAGTGGCTGTTGTTGGCGTCACTCTAGCTAGTGGGTTCAATAAAAAGAGGGTTTAAATTGAAATAAGTTAAAAAGTCTATCGGAGAATGAATGAATTGGAATATCTATATTAAAATCACCACAAACTATTATAACTTTTAAACATGCCATTTTTGCAATACTTCTATAGTTAATTCACAATACCTACCTATCGTCACACAGTTTCTCATTTTATACTCAACTATCTGTAACACCCGCGACTTCGTTCGAGCGTTTGTACTCTTTAAAATGACTATAAAAGTTATAATTTTTGTTTTTTTTTTATTATGATTAGAATTTTCATAGGGATCTTAAATCCTTTAAAAATAAAAAAGTGCGACTTTCCAAATTTCACTTTAATACGATCAGCTGTTCAGGCCGTGCGTTGTCCCTGACAGTCAGGACTTTGATTCTATACATATACCTATTATTTTGTTTGATTGATATTTGAGTTTGATAATTTATCTGTAATCAAAATAATTATCTCATAATCCGGGCGTTCAATTTAGGTTTTATACGAATGTTCAGATTAATTTAGTAGCAAAAATGGAGGTTTGGAGGACGCTTGCGGTTTTAGCAACGATCGCCGTTGCGGCGGTAAGTATTTATAAAACTTCCTACAAATAACTCTATAGTTAGCTTATGTAGACTTTATAAATTTATAAAGATATAATCTCAAACATTAAAAGCAAATATGTTGGTATAACCATCCAACAGTTTTCACATTGTTTTTTTGGTTTTAACCCGAAAATCTATACTCACTTGCGGTTTTGGTGGCCAGTCGATGTATAATTAGTATACGTGTAGACTGATAAATGCTAGTTTGTAATAATGTTCCATACATTATACTAAAATTTTTATTTTTTATTTTCATCCTATCGTGCGTAATACCTATACAGATAGGGAGGTGTGGAAAATAAATAAATTCAATTAGGTTTTATTCAAGATAATTTTTTCATGCATCAAATATGCATGAATACTTACATAGGCTAGTGTAGGCATTTGGTGCCGAGGATACCTATGTATTTTTGTGGTTTCGAAGTTTAACAAGAAATCAATAAAGTTTCTATTTCACTTTAAAAATATATAGTTTTACAATGTTCGTCTGTCTGTCTGTCCGACCTAATCAAAGCTCGCAAATTATTTTTTGTAAATAAATAAATGGAATTGAGCCATATGATCTACTGAGATCACAACAACGTACGTACGACATTTGTGAAGATTAAGTCAAGAATAACAGGTGCACATCATATATATAATATTAAATATTAAATCAATATTATGGGCATTTCATATCATGTAGTCCCAAAGTAACCAGAGCTTGTGTTATGGGAGCCACATGATTGAACTTATATACCTTGTTTGTAAATACATACATATTATACATATAACCCAGACCCGAGACAAATACTTGCAGATTATACAAACATTTACGCGGCTGGAATCGAACCCGCAACATTCGTGTCTCAAACCGAACTTCGTCCACTGCGCCACAGAGGTCGTCAAATAAGTTGGTATTCGGATTTAGATAGTAAAATATAATTAACTGATAAGCAATTCAGTAGTTATCAATACGGAAAAAACCACCTACTTGTTTATTTCAGGGTTATTGCTAAGTATGGTATTAATTAAAATGATGACCTCTGTAGCGCAGCGGGCGAATATCCGCCTGAGATAAAAAAGGTTGAGGGTTTGATTCTCGCCTTGGGGCAAATGGTTGTATAATCTGAAAATATGTGTCTCGGGTTTGAGAGTTTTATTATGTATAATATGTATGTATTAAAAAAAAATGAAATAAGTTTATTTTGACACACACACATAAAAATAGCAAAATAGCAGGTTCACACAATGAAAAGAACAATAACATAAATATAAAATAAAAAAAATAGGAGTATGTGTACCTACCCTTTTTTTTTTTTTTTTTTTGACGAGGAGAAATCTGCAAACAGATTTCCAATGCACTGAGGGGTGCAAATGGAATATGTGAGGTTGGCTGTCTAAAAAACGACAGACGACTCACTAAAACTCCCCGGTGACCAGCCTCATTGCATGTCAAGGGGCTCCGGGATCTCCATAGGAACGCACCGGTGCCCCTCTCGCGAAGTGCTGCGGCCGCAGCCCATCCCAGGAGTGGCAAGCCACCCCCGCACACCCACCCGGTGCTTACGGCAGAACACGTCACACATGTTAACTGCCGCCTTCCCCGAGCCCGCGAACGGATAGCCGGGAGCCCTCACTCCGACTACCCACGGACCCAGTGCGCCGCTCAGTCCCACAAGAATCTAAAAGAAACTGCGAATACCTCGCGGCGAGACGTCGGCAAAGGAGATCCCATCTCATAAGCCTGCTGGGTGTAATAGCGACATTTACTCGCAGAATGCCGCCGCTGGTCAGAAGTAGGGGTAATGCGGGGTCCCCCGCCAACTTCACATACCAACACATACACGCCAAGCTCGTCCCCGCTTCAACCACTGCACCCTCATTGAAGAGACGCGCGGAGGAAGCCCCCATCCCTTCCGCCACTCGGTCCCACTAAGGTCTGGCGACCCAGCGAATACCGAGCGGCCGAACGCTGGCCAGGAGGAAAATCCCCCTTAGCCTACCTGGGTGCATGCGACGACACCTCCTCGCAAAGTGCCGCCACCCCTCCCAAGGGCCAATGACTTCGGACGCCCTAAATCCTACCATCAAAGGCCCCCAAGATCACTCGGCCCACGGGTCTCCCCGACCCAGTGTGGGGGATCTCCGAGCGGCCGCAAGTCAGAAAACGACATTGCGAGTGTCCCTTCCCGACAAGCGACTGGGAAATGCACACCAAGCACGTCCCCGCTTCGTTGCTTTCGGACGTGGCCCGCACAACTCTGTCTTGCAAAGCAGAGCGCCTTACAAGACAGAGCTCTGCGAGCCATGGCCACAAGCCCATCCCTGGACCGCAGTTGCGGTCCTCTCCTCCTGTCTCGTCTCACTGTGCCCTCTGCTAATCAGAGGGACACGTGGAGAGATCCTCCGTGTCGGGTTATTGGCCACCGTGCGATACTTCTTTAGCGTACTAAAGAAGTATCCCACGATGTTACCAGGGTGCACCACGAGGAGGTTACCCGACCTTGCACCCCATGTGTACCTACCCTGCACCAACCTTGTCTGTGTTTGCTAATAAGGCCCAGTCTAAGCTCTATGCTACTTCACATATCGCAATATAGCGCTGGTTTTCAGACAGATTTTCAGATTTAAAACGTATATAAGTAAGTATATAATTGTACCCAGCTCTGCTTTTTTTAGGGCTAGTTGCTGTGTGAAATGACCAGATTTTTTTTTTTAATTTAAATCTTTTCTAGGTGTCTGCCGATTATGCTACTTTTCCTGAAATCGCCAGGGGTGAGTACCTAACTAACTAGCCTTATTAATAACAATTGTACATTAAATACCTAAGGAAATAATAAATTAATACAATGGACAAATCATGCACCACACTAATCATAGCTTAGCTAAGACGTTAAACAGTTTACCTCTTATCAAAAACTCGTAAGATTGTACACTGTTCATTGATTGGTCCAAATTGTATAGGTTCAATCTTTCAGTGATTACAGATCTATATCCGTGTTGCCATATATCTCGAAAATAATGAAAAAACGGATTAATAACCTACTTTTAGTATATTTAAATAGTAATAATATATCTAACTCGCAACGACAAGGACTTTCTAATGAAGTTGCTGTTACAGCTATCAGTAACTTTATTGTGCATTAAGTCGGAGTTATGTGCCTGACCGTATTCCTTGACCTCAAACAAGGCTTTGATACTGTGTCTGTATAAATCCTTATTCAAAAGCTAGAAAATGTTAGGGTACGAGAAATGCTGGTAGGCCTTTTGAAATAATACTTATGTGAACGTAAGCAATGTGAATATAATAAGTGATGGGGTGGTTATTAGTTATGGTGTACCTCAGGGAAGCATATTGGTTCCGACTCTTTTCTTGATCTACATAAATGACTCTTGTAACCTCAAAATAAACAACGCGAACATAACCTCTTATGCAGATACTGCTTTCGTCTTTACAAAAATATCCGTGAATTAAATTTAAAATAGAACCGAAAAGGGATTCTCTAAAATACTTTCATGCCTAAATGTCTCCAAATCTAATATAATAAATAAAATAAAATATATTTATTTCGAGCATAACTCATAGGTACAACATATTAAAACTTAAAAACATAGTACTTATTAAATTACTAATAATAGCCAACGCAACTCGATTATATGTAGCTTAAAAATACACTTAGTATCTCTACCCCAGACTGGTATACAATAAGTTAGAACTGACTGTGCCAAACATGTGTAGATTTAGTTGACTAAGGTTATTGGTGCGACATGACGTAAAATTTAAAAGATCCAAATCATTTTACGTACCTTGTTCATAAGGATTGCGATGTAGTCATGCCAGAACAAACATTGATCAATCAAGATTCCTAAGTATTTTTTTAGGGCAGTCAATAGAAGCTAGGGTTATTACTATGACTACAAGGCAAATGTTTGTATGATCTGCAAGTATTTGTCTTGGAACTGGGTGTTTCTATGTATAATACGTATGTTGAAGTCATTTTATTTTGTGACTGATTGAATGTTAGAACCTATTAGACTGATTGAATGTTGACAACCTCTGTGGCGCAATGGGCTAAGGTCCGACTGAGACGCAGAAGGTTGCGGGTTCGATTCCCGCCGCGGGACAAATGTTTGTATGATCTGCAAGTATTTGTCTTGGGTCTGGGTATTTCCTATGTACAACATGTATGTATTTACAAAAAAAATTAAGTATATAAGCAGTATATCAATCATGTGGTACCCATAACACAAGCTCTGCTTACTTTGGGCATGGGGTCTCATCTATAAGAAAGGAAAAGTAGTTCAAATAAATACCAATAGATGGCATTACAGGTATCGATTTGTTATTCAAGTTAATAAAATATCTAAATTAGATCCTGATAAAAGCATTTTCCAATTTTAAATATCATAAGGATGGGAAAATCAAATAAAAGCTATTTAAACATGTTTTTTTATTTTTTCAAAATTAAATGATGTCGTCGTACCTTTGGTGGCAATTATTTGTACTTCGTTGAGGTTGACACGGTTTTATTGTTGGAGGTACCTATTAACTATTAATAGGTGGCGGTATTTTCAATTACTGTATTGTTGCATTTTACATTTTGATAAACACGGGCTTTACTCACGTAGGTATTATTTTGTCGATGGAGGCACCGACACTGTTTCGACTCATCTATATATATTATAGATATATATACCTACCTAATTTTTATGTGTTCGCGGATAACGTCCGTCGTTTATGAACCAATTTTGATGATTCTTTTTTGTTGGAAAAAATATAAAAAGAAAAAGATATACCAAGGGTGGTACCATGATAAGGAAACCAGGATCTGATGATGGCATCCCAGATAAATCGAGGGGAATCTTTGAAAATCGTAGTGCGACTAGTGCGTTTGTTAATTTTTTCATGGAGTATTTTATTAAAGCACTACTATTTAATGAAGGTCTGGAGTTGATCTGATAATGCATTTAAACATTAAACCTAGGTAGGTTTAATGTTTTGATCAATACAAATTAATCAAGCCCAAACACCAGGTAATTGCTGTAAATCGTTGAGGAGTTCCCTTGACTGTCTTTCGGCTCCATTATCAGATCAACTCCAGACCTTCATTAAATAGTACCCATATAGGTAAGTACCTACTTACCTATATGGGTTGTGACTGTCATTAGGGGTCTGATGTTAAAGACGAAGGACAGTCAAGGGAACTCCACAACGTTTTACAGTAGCTGCCTTGTGTATAAGTATACATGAAGTCGGCTGTCTTTTTAGTTTTTAGATCTATTGTAAGACATTTTTTATTCGAATTACACACTACTTAGGTACCTACCTACCTATTAAAAAAAACTAAAAACGTGTGCGTCTCGGGATGCTCGACAGAACATGATAACTTAAACAAATCTAACTAGCGCTGTGGGTTAGAGTGAGAGAGGAGGAGCCTGCCTACCGCTGCCGTATGCGTGAGAGAAAAGGAAGCCAGACACACTGGCGCCGTAAGGCGTTACGTAACGAAGCGGTTTAGCCTCCTAGGTAATTATAGAAGGTAAGGTAAGGTAAGGTAGAAGGAAATTAAAAGAAGGTATTTATAAAACCTCTATGAACCTACCTACTTACCTAGGTAGGTAGTGTACCGCGTCCCACATCCGCACGACTAAATAATATACAATGTGTAGGTAGGTACATAGGTAAGAACAGACGATACGTTCTCATTTGTTTGTCAAATATAAATCTACGTAGATACTAAGTAGGTACTTAGAAGTACACGATCTACCTATTTTAAAAGGAATCATTTGCCTGATTCGATCATGCTCGCGCGGGATCCGCAACGCGGCAAGCTGGCAACGTCACGCGTCGCTGCATTAAAAGCTGCAATGATAGGTAAACAGATCGATCGCTCGATTCGCTCGGCTTTTCGACGCATAATTACCGCCATCTATTGGTTGCGAGTTTTATTAGTAGGTAATAAATCCACTTCCAGACGCTAGGTGGCTCAAAATATCCATCGCGCGAAACGGCATCTAGCGCCTATGTAGGCGAAACCAAAATAGCCCGAAGAATAGCCCGCCTTAGGACAGTCGCGTTTCGTTGTATGGGATGAGGCATCTGTACTAGTATAGTATTATGTTATCTGTGCTTTGGGGCCAGATGATGCTGTGTGAAATGTCCGGGATAATTATTATTATTATTTACAAAGGTTATCGTTTTATTAAATCTATTAAAAAGTACCCTCAGATTGTGATTGTGTAGATCTTGTTATTATGTCTCTTTCATGATCTTCAGATCGCTCGAGCTCCCGAATCGTGTCAGGATGGGAAGCTAGACCCGGCCAGATCCCGTATCAATTGTCCTTGCGCATGGTTTCTCCTGCCGGCGGTGTCTCTACCTGTGGCGCCAGCATCATTCACGCGCAATGGGGCCTTACCGCTGCACATTGCACTGCTGGGTAAGTACTCGTACATTATTATCAGACTGATTATTAATAATTACTTTTTAAAAACTGGAAAAAAAACCGACTTCATTGAATGAAACTTGAGACCATAAAAATACAACCAAATTGAGAACCACCTCCATTTTTTAAGTCGGTTAAAAAAGTTTAAAAAAAGTTTTAGTACCTTATAATTTTTCTAAATTCTTCAACACCACTGGAAAGTCACAGAAAAGCAAAATACGAAATTTCGTTTACTTCGCTGACATATTTTTTCCAGCTATTTTGATTTAAAAACTAAACTGAACCGATTTTGATGAAAATTCAATGGGACCAATCGGAAAGTACATCGATTCACATAAAATATTTTTTCAAATTAAAAAAACTACAACCGAATTGTCCTTCTAATTTTTTTAAGTCGGTTAAAAAGATTCTGTGGATAAATCGGTGTACAGTGTCGATGCCTTCATCGACAATATAATACGCGAAAGAAACAACACTTGTGTCTTAAATGTATCTTACAATAAAAAATTGTTTTGAGTTAGTAGAAATCATTTCTGGCGCAACGGCGGCACTCGGTCTTCTGTAGTCACTTCACAAACCTAGTCTAATTAATTATTATCGATCTAGGTGGATATTAACCTACCATTATTTTTAAAATACTTCGATTAAAATGATTCAAATATGTTTGACTTACTCTACTAGTCAAAACTGTTAACCAATGTTTTGAATTTTTTTATTAAGTTATTTTTTTGGCCGTTTTGCGGATAAACATTGTGCTCTTAAATTGTTTATTTTTTCAGAGTTATCGTAATAACTACAATAAAACCCGTAGGATTTATTTGTATATTTGGTGATTTTATTCAAACAAAGCTAGTGTTATCGTCTCGGGTTTGAATAATTGAAATTATAGTTTTGTGTTTCCTTCTGATTCGAGCATAAATAATCCGGATAATTATTTTATTAAGAGACACCACTTTTTATAAAATAACAAACGACGAATAACAACATTCGACTTTGTGACGTCTCACATAAACAATTTAAACATTTGACATTGGTAAAATTGTCATTATATGACACAGCCATTAACGAAGAAGAAGAAGAAGAAAATATGTGCATACCATAACGATATTCGAGGTAGTTTATCTTTAGCATTGACATTCAATTTACCACGGTTGGCCTCTTTTATGGCGATTATGGAACTTTTGACAGAATCAATGTCTATTAGTTTTGATTAGCAATCGGCATAATTTCAATCATAAGTTCGATTGTAATTGGAACCAGTTTTGACAAGATGGATTACTATTACGTACGTTCTGTGTATATCTCAGACCAAATAAATATGTAGACGGAGACTGCCATGAATAACTAAAGTGAAGTCTCAAAACCATGCTCTGTGTATATACACGCACCCACGCACACACATCTACCCAAACTATGCTCATTGCTCTTAGTATATGCATACATAATTATACTATTAAGTATTATGTCATGTCGTGGCCAATAAAACATTTTACAAAAAAATAACATCATATATTTAATATATATATAAAAGTAAGAAACACGATTTCGGTGTATGTGTATGCGTGGGTGCGGTATCTACACACAGGAGCACGGTTTTGAGACTTTATTTTGGTTGATTCCGGTGCTTCGTCTTCATATTTATTGATTTGAGGATTTTATTAATATGATTCATCATATGATATGATGTATGACACTAAACATCAACCTTCCGTAATACCAATTCATCAATAGTAACTGAAAGTGATTAGTATCAAAGTTTTGATAGTATCAGAAGTCCATAATCGCCCCGCAGGTCATCTGCCTGCATCAAGTTGCATCCAAAATATTTTAATGGAACTTGCTGTATTAATAGATTTGAACCTGAAATAACATTTAAAGTAGTCAGAAGCTAGAAAAAGTAATTATTTTCGCAGATTTTCGCAGATCTATTATAATGTATTTGTAGGCATGGTATAAACGAACAAAAACTGTCCTATAGATCTGCAATATGAGCCAGCTGAAATTGACCTTACTCTTTCCACAGCCGCGACACTTTTGTCATACGCGCCGGTGCGACAAACCTGACCCTCCCCTACTATTTTTTCACGACTACAAGATTTGTTAACCACCCGCTGTACGACAACAATAACCCCTCTGCAGTGCAAACCAATGATATAGGCCTGCTGGCTTTTGAGAGAACCTTGACCTTCAACGGTAAGTAACTTGGGTTCCAGGCCCACAGCATAAAATTAGGGGCGAATTGCAAAAGTAGGTAACTCCACGACAGGCCACGTGCACTTTGGACTTTAGGTAAGAAGTTACAAGTACCTACCTACGGCGAGCCTACCTTTGTGAGCAAATTCGCGGAGAAGTGCCGCGCCGCTAGATAGAGTTACTCGATAGAAAGAGACTATGTATGTCGCGTTGTATTAAAAGTCGCTTTTTATATAAATGTTGTTGTGGAGTCAGCCTTCTGTACTTGTACTAGTAATTATTCTGTGGTACCGGTAACAAGCAAATAATAACCCTCTTCTGTAATCACCTACGCCTGAATACTGAAACGTCTCTTATATTCGTAGGCTACTTAGATGTCGTTTCCGTCTCTTTCCTGTTTCCTTATACAATTTTGAAGGATTAACAAGCTCTTAAATTTTTGTGCATACTCAGTATAGTCTGTTTGTGTCGTTATAATGTCAATGAATAAAGACGACCACAGATTGAAACAACACATAAGCAAATGTATGATTTTAAGATAGTCTCTGTAAGATATGAACCTGTTCTTTATTATGCTATAGGCCCGCAGTACTCGCTACCCTGCAACTTATATTGAAACCATCGTGCGTGTCCCAGCCGGCCATGTCAATCGTTAAACTTGAAATTTATTTTACAGAGCTGGTACAGCCAATCAGGCTACAGCGCAGCAGCCGCATGAACTTCAACTATGACGGTATCCAAATGACAGCCAGCGGCTGGGGAAGAACATGGACTGACGGTGAGCTCCGTACCATCAACATTTCTTAAAATTTGGCGCACGTTTATACGTGTTGGTATATCAAATAATGTTTATCAGTTTCCTATCTAGTATTTGCACCATTTATGACTGTCTCTAGTGCGTACGATCTTGCCTCTTCACTTTATATTGGCGTTCAGCATAAATCACGAAAGTGAAAAGTGACTGCTGTTGGTATTTTCATACAATTTTATCTTTCCGCAAAGACGTTAGCGTGGAGGTAAACGAAGCTTGAGATATTTGTCTAGCCCCAGTCGTCGGTGAAAGGCGTCGGTACCGGCGTTGGTGGTTGGCATGTCAAACATGTTTGAAAAAGACAGTGCATGTTGGCATTGTCAATTATGTTTACTTTAATTCTGACAGCTACAGTAGACGTTTCAGTACTACGCGTTTCAACGTGCTTGGTACTTGCATAGAATATTATATACACAATTGCGCATTATTTTTAGGCGCTTCTCCCGAGGTCCTTAACTGGGTATACCTCCGTGGCGATACAAACGCCAGGTGTCGTACGCTGTACGGTGCCCTCGTCGTAGACTCGACCCTCTGCGCCAGTGGATACAACGTCACCTCCCAATCTACGTGCCAGGTACGCCACACAAGTCGCCATCTTGTCTTCCGCCCAGATCAACTCTTATCTTCTGCGCTGTAGATTCTGGGCTCATGTTGAATGAAACAAACACAATTTTATATGATGATGATGGTCTTGTGTTTTATTCTACAGGGAGACAGCGGTGGACCTCTGACAATGCTTGATGAAGACGGTGCAATCACATTATCTGGAGTAACCTCCTTCGTGTCTTTCTACGGATGTCACGCCAACTACCCAGCTGGTAAGATTCAAATTCAAATCCATGTTAATGTTATTCAATACAATCACACGGATCTTATTGAATCGCATTACACACTAGGAGAAATTAGATGCTGATTCCTTCTAAGAAAAGTCCGAGAATATCCATATCATTACCAGTCAGTGCCTGCGACTGTTATGAACTCTGGCCCATGTTCGGTTACTGCAAAGGAGAAGCGTGCTAGCAAATAAAACGAATGAACGAATGGATTTCATCATATCATCATATTTCATCATCATCGTGATATCTGAACTGAAAATAACATTATAGAAAACCCAACATATTTACACACTCAAGCAATAACTAGTATAGAGATCACGTTATACTTAATAGGTAATTGTTTTTTCCAGGTTTCATCCGCCCTGGTCACTATCACCAATGGTTAACTCAAGTAACTGGAGTCGACTTTGACTGGCAATACCCTGTCATTACCACTCCTGGGTTGCCCACGTTTCCTACCACCTCTACTCCTGGTGGCACTGTCGCGCCTACATTCCCAACCCCCTCCACCCCTAGTACTGGAATGCCTACGTTCCCTACCTCCTCCACCCCTGGTGGTATAAGCACTGGAGCGCCCACGTTCCCAACCCCCTCCACCCCTAGTACTGGAATGCCTACGTTCCCAACCCCCTCCACCCCAGGTAGTACAAGTGTAAGCACTGGAATGCCTACGTTCCCTACCTCCTCTACCCCTGGTGGTATTACCACTGGCGCACCCACGTTCCCAACCCCCTCCACCCCTAGTACTGGAATGCCTACGTTCCCAACCCCCTCCACACCAGGTAGTACAAGTGTAAGCACTGGAATGCCTACGTTCCCTACCTCCTCTACCCCTGGTGGTATTACCACTGGCGCGCCCACGTTCCCAACCCCCTCCACCCCAGGTAGTACAAGTGTAAGCACTGGAATGCCTACGTTCCCTACCTCCTCTACCCCTGGTGGTATTACCACTGGAATGCCTACGTTCCCAACCCCCTCCACCCCTAGTACTGGAATGCCTACGTTCCCTACTTCATCCAGTACCCCTGGTAGTACAAGCACTGAAACACCTGAGGTCCCGACCACAACTACAGTCCCAGAAGAGACCACCACTGCAGTGCCAGAAGATACCACTACTGCAGTGCCAGAAGATACCACCACTACAGTCCCAGAAGAGACCACTACTGCAGTGCCAGAAGATACCACCACTACAGTCCCAGAAGAGACCACCACTGCAGTGCCAGAAGGAACCACCACTGCAGTGCCAGAAGATACCACCACTACAGTTCCAGAAGACACCACCACTGCAGTCCCGGAAGAGACCACCACTGCAGTGCCAGAAGATACCACCACTACAGTCTCAGAAGGAACTACCACTGTAGTAACAGAAGAGACTACCACTTCAGGTCCATTTGAGCCCACCACATCAGACCCAGTGGTTCCCACCACAGGAGGCACATTTGAACCCACCACATCAGACCCAGCAGTCCCCACCACAGGAGGCACATTTGAACCCACCACATCAGACCCAGCAGTCCCCACCACAGGAGGCACATTTGAACCCACCACGTCAGACCCAGCGGTCCCCACCACAGGAGGCACATTTGAACCCACCACATCAGACCCAGCGGTTCCCACCACAGGAGGTACATTTGAACCCACCACTTCAGACCCAGCGGTCCCCACCACAGGAGGCACATTTGAACCCACCACATCAGACCCAGCGGTCCCCACAACAGGAGGCACATTTGAACCCACCACATCAGACCCAGCGGTCCCCACCACAGGAGGCACATTTGAACCCACCACATCAGACCCAGCGGTACCCACCACAGGAGGCACATTTGAACCCACCACATCAGACCCAGTGGTCCCCACCACAGGAGGCACATTTGAACCCACCACATCAGACCCAGCGGTCCCCACCACAGGAGGCACATTTGAACCCACCACATCAGACCCAGCGGTCCCCACCACAGGAGGCACATTTGAACCCACCACATCAGACCCAGCGGTCCCCACCACAGGAGGCACAATTGAACCCACCACATCAGACCCAGCGGTCCCCACCACAGGAGGCACATTTGAACCCACCACGTCAGACCCAGCGGTCCCCACCACAGGAGGCACATTTGAACCCACCAGTTCAGACCCAGCGGTCTCCACCACAGAAGGCACATTTGAACCCACCACTTCAGACCCAGCGATCCCCACCACAGGCGGCACATTTGAAACCACCACTTCAGACCCAGCGGTCCCCACCACAGAAGGCACATTTGAACCCACCACATCAGACCCAGCGGTCTCCACCACAGAAGGCACATTTGAACCCACCACTTCAGATCCAGCGGTCCCCACCACAGGAGGCACATTTGAACCCACCACATCAGACCCAGCGGTTCCCACCACAGGAGGCACATTTGAACCCACCACTTCAGACCCAGCGGTCCCCACCACAGGAGGCACATTTGAACCCACCAGTTCAGACCTAGCGGTCCCTACCACAGGAGGCACATTTGAACCCACCACGTCCGACCCACTGAGCTCCACCACAGAAGAACTGTTCGAGCCTACCCCTGTAGTCCTATTTGAGATCATTGATTAAGGCCCGTTTGAGTCCATCACTTCAGGCACATTGGAATCCAGCTCTTCAGACCCAGTTGAGTGGTCTGGGCCTGGAGTGGTGGGCTCAAATGTGTCTGCAGTGGTGGGGCACTGCAGACACATTTGAGCCCACCACTCCAGGCCCATTTGAGCCCACCACTTCAGGCACATTTGAGCCCACCATTTCCAGCTCATTTGAGCCCATCACTTCCAGCCCATTTGAGCCCACCACTTTAGCATTAGAGATAACCTCTGTTTTGTTCTGAATGGGACCCAGATGGTGATGAAGAATGATATAAGGATGGATATGATGTGCCAAAATAAATGCATGAATTGCTTGCAAAGGTCTAATTATTTTATTTCCTTATATATATATATGTTTTAGAACTGACAGGATCTGAGAACATCAGTCCATAGTTAATTATAAATAATAAATCCTAACTAATATTATAAATGCTAATTTCGTTCTCACGGTACTTGAGATTTTGAGAGACATAAAATCAGAAAAAATATTCGTCTTATTCTATGATAAAAAATATTTATTTCATTATTATTTATTTGATTTGATATTTATTTAACTAACTGTTTTAGTGAGGTTTTATTTAACTCTTCAAACACCTTTCTCAAAATTTCATCAAAATTTTGGCAGCACTAGCACTAGTCTAGACTAGACTAGGTGGCGGCAAAAATACTCAAAAATACTGCATTGTACAAAATATGTAATAACTCTACAACCAAACCATATTTTATTATTCTGTAAACAACAATGTACTAATTGATATATTACCTATATATCAGGCAAAATAACGTGTTTAGTCAAATACTATATTATATTAAATACTATATATAAATAATCACTTCGAAATCAGTAGCATGGCAACGAACTTTTTCGCGCCTTATCTAGAAGTTATTACTATGTATTTCTTACAATCGATTATCCAAAAATACTTATAATGAGCAGAATAAACAGTTTTTGTCATAATAAACACCCCTTACCATCAGTAAATCCAGTAAATCCACTATCAAATCACAATCGAATCACAATCAAAGGTCACATTTATTATTTGATTGTAAAAATCATTTTTATACAATTCGTGATAGTTTTACAAATAAATCCAAATGTGTTTGAAAACCAACGACTAATCTGACAGTTCCATAGACAATTACGCACCATAAAGTAATTATTTAGCAAAAACTATGTGCCCCTGGCGGGCAGTAGTGAGAGACTTACTGCCTTATGTTGTGCCTTTGACGTTTTTGACGAATAGTAAAATTTAAATCTCGACTTTGTTCCACAGTGCCAATTAAACGCATATTTAATTGAAACTGTATTGGAATTTAGTGAGATTGAGATTGGTATTGGAATGGCCGGTAGACCCTCTGAATGCAACGCAAATTATAATTAGTGACAACAATCGCCTCATGTAGCTTTGATAAATGTGTGTGAGTATAGATTTGGAGATCGTCTGCATATAGGTGATAGGATGAAGAAAGATGCTGTGAGATACTATTTATAAATATTGCAAAAAGTAGTGGAGATAAAACGCCTGAGGAACACCAGCTTTAATATCACACCAGGATAAGTGTGATTCATCATGCAGGTAACTGTGAAACTACTCGATTACCTTAAGAGATATGTTAAGAGTCGGAGTTCCACAAGGTTCTATTCTTGGACCACTATTATTTCTCATCTACATAAACCCCATTCAAGAACTTAAACTACACGGACACATATCACTATACGCGGATGACACTTCTCTCTTCTATTTCGGAAATTCAATAACACATATATTAAACCAAGCGCAAGAAGACCTAAACAAACTAGTAATCTGGTTCCAAGACAACCTTCTCACTATTAATGCATCCAAGACATGCTACATAATATTCAAATCAAAAAAACAAAAAAATTGAATCACATCCGCCTCTAAAAATAGACCAAGTAGTACTACAACAAAAAGACTCTAAAAAATATCTCGGCCTCCGACTAGACAGCAATCTAAGTTGGAATGTTCACATCGAACATGTGCGCTCAAAACTATCAGCACTGTTGGGTTCAATGAGAAATCTAGTGCACTGCCTTCCTCATCGCGTTCGTCTGACCATTTATAACTCCTTAGTAAAGTCACACATACTAAAGGGTCTTCCAATAGGCACGTCCGAACTTTGACAGTTGGTAGCGGCCATCTTGTTGAAGCTACATCTGTCAAATTGCATGGGAGATTTGAGGGCATGGTCATCTCACGTGGAGCTGATGTGAACTGGCCACCGAGATCTTGTGACTTAACCCCGCTAGACTTTTTCTTGTGGGGTTTTCTTAAGTCGCAGGTATATGTGAATAAACCACAAATCACAGCGGCCCTCAAAGCCAACATAACCTATGCCATAAGTCAAATTCAGCCTGATTTATGCGCAAAAGTCATAGAAAATTGGATATCTCGCATGCGCTCCACCAAGAGAAGCCGTGGCGGACATTTGAATGATGTCATATTCCACACATAATGGCATCACTACATCTTTCAAATAAATAAATAATTTCGATAATATATCACACACACTTTGTTTTATTTAAATTTAAAGATAGGACACGCTTAATGAAAGACCCTATATATTTAGTCGAAATATGGGGAAGTGCTCCAAAAACCAACTTAAAAGACCTCCAAATTGCTGAAAATAAAATAATTAAAATGCTCTTCCAGTACGACTATCGAAAATCTACATTTGAAATATACACAGAAACAAAATTAATGAATATAAAACAATTTTACATTTACTACACATGTATACTTATAAAAAAGATATTAAATAAAACAATACATACAAACATCACATTAATTAAGGTCCACGAGGTACACACTCGAAGTAGTCGTAGAAAGGATCATAATGTGCTTCCAAGAGTACGTACAGCTCTTGTTCAGCTCTTGGTGCTAGAACAATAAGTTTAGAATGCAGATTCATTTAAAATCTTTAAAATTAAATTTAAAAACACATACTTCACGATCAAACATTACTCAAATAGACGAACTTACCTATCTGCATATGCTTACACTGTGACGCGTGAATGAATCTGCACACTACACTGCGGCGCATGCGATGACGCGATTACAATTTGCGGGTAGATTGTTGTTTTGTTTTGTTTGTTAGTTGTTTGAGTACGTCGATTATTTTCTGGTAGATTTACCACTGTTTTATTGCTGCCGAAGCATGTTTTAAAATTTACCTACATACTTATGTTTAAAATTATTTCTCATGTAAGTGAAGTTTGTAATTTCTTTTTGAGAAAAATAAATATTCTATAACCGGTAAGAGAGCGCAAAAAACCCTAGCAGGATATCAAAATCAATATTGTTAAAGGCATTACTAAAATCAAAAAGTGATAGAATGGTGCATTGTCCGTCATCCATGCCGTGACGTATGTTATCTGTGATTTCCACCAAGGCTGACACAGTGCTATGGCCGGGGCGGAAACCAGATTGGAAGGGATTTAAGAGATTATTACTTGATAGGAAGAAACTAAGTTGTTGGTGAACTAAACGTTTTATAAAACTTTAGAGAGGAAAGGACGAATGTAAAGGTGGTATTCATTAAAGGATGACGGATTTTCTTTTTTAGGAAGGGGAGTAATTTGGAATTAAATAGATTGACAATAAATAGTTTTCAGGAGTTTATTTTAAATTTGTTATCTATAATGTACTAACTGTTACATATACTTATTCTTAGATTATGTTAGCACGTCTACTTTTTATTGTCTCTTCCTGCCTTGCAGGTTTGCTGGTAGAAAATGTTATTGTAATATTCCGTGTGGTATCTATAAATCTATTTTTGGTACTAGCATTAAGTCCACCTATTGTTCATTTGTATATATTTGTTTGTGCAATAAATGATTGTATAATAATAATAGGTAGGTGTGTATTTAAACATACTTATGGTCGCCCACTGGTCAAAATTCGATAACAACTAATTATTAATTATAGGGCCACCCGCCGGTAGGATTCCCCTCCACGCTAGTCATAACGATGTCATTCTTCGGGCACTCACCAGCGTCAACGAACCAGCTGTTCTCGAACCCAACGGTCTGATACGTGAAGATGGTAAGAGGCCTGATGGTACGACTCTTGTGCCTTGGGAGATGGGTAGGCCATTAGTGTGGGATGCTACTTGCGTAGACGCCCTGGCCGCATCCCATCTGTCGGAGACTTCCGTTAGAGCTGGTGTCGCGAATGCGAAGATAAAATATACGGATAGGTCTAGCTATAGCGTTAGGTGCCGCCATGGCGAGCGACAGTGCGTCGAGAGCGTGCACACCCGCCCGGCATTGGCCCAGCGGACGCCGCGCGAGCAGGTTCGGTGAGCTTTGAAATAACTGTGCATGTACTGTCAGATCTTATGTGTATATGGTGTTGACCCTTACTGCAAATGCGGTGGCATTATGCAACCACTTAACCAGACCAAATTTAGAGATCAGTTTGACCAGTTGGTATCAGACAGAACCAAACCAGTAAGCGAGGCTCGGGGTGGCTATAGGGGAGGTCGGAGGCCACACCAGGGGAACACCCCCGAAAGGTCTCACAGAGGGAACAGCCCTCAGAGAGACACAGAGGGAACAGCCCTCAGATTCACAGAGGAAACAGCACTCAGAGACACAGAGGGAACAGCCCTCAGAGTCGCAGAAGGAACAGCCCTCAGAGACACAGAGGGAACAGCCCTCAGAGTCACAGAGGGAACAGCCCTCAGATACAAAGAGGGAACAGCCCTCAAGCTCATAATCAGTTATCAGTAGGTACTGATCAGATAACCAGTTACAACCAGTCAACAAACATTAGGTATCATTGTTTGTCATAGTAATTCAGCAGTATTAGATATAAAACCGCTCAGATATTCGTCGTACCTAGTAATACATAGGTACTTGGCGACATGGTGGAGATGCAGGGATTTGTTATCGAATCTAACAACTACTGGGAAAATTACACACTACCCGCTCTTAATTAAAACTACTTTTAATTAAGAGCGGGTAGTGTGTAATTTTCCCATGCAAACAATGTTCGCCGTATTTAATCGGTAGTAAAGCGAAGTAGATTTGGGTAATAACATTTTTGGTGTACCTGCAAAATATGTTTTTTTTTTCATTTATTATTATATTATTATACAAACTTTGAATTTAACACAGTGGGTATCTCTTACCCGTGCGTGTCATAGATCCATAACACTAATTTGATCGCAATAATAATGGTTATTATTATACACAATGATATTATATATAAACTGAGGTAGATACGTTCTACCGAGATCTGCGCGGCAAGACAAACACAAGCTAATTAGCTTGAGTGAACTCAGTCCGTCCTGCGTCTGGCAGCGACGCGCACGTACTACGTTGCGGGATTTTGGAGATAGAAAAAAAACAAAAATGCCATGTTGTGTATTTCGAAAGTGCAATACTTATACTGGGACGGCTGTAAAAAGCAAGATGGATGTATTTTTTCATTTGTAAGTACTGTTTAAACTATTTAAAATGGAAAATCATTAATTTAATTTTACTCAAAAAGCATTGCCGCGGCGGCGTTGCCGCTTTGCCACTTACACGAACGAGACAAGGACAGCGTTGTATTTAGTAGAGTGAAGAGTGACAGAGAGAACGAGATAATGGCGTGCGGTGTTGTCGGTTCGAACGACGCTAGAGGAGGTTGGGGTAGGTAATTAGGGGGTGATCTATTACTCGAATATCACATCGGCTTTCCTAGCTTGCTTCAATAGGTATTTTTTTCACCACTGTTATCCAAGTATAAAATACAGACCATAGTAGATAAAAAAGATAACATTTTAGATTTCCTAAAGACGGATTAATAAAAGAGAAATGGGTACAAGTCGTTAGATCCCAAAGAAGAGAAGATTAATGGATGCCAACGACATACTCAACAATATGTTCCAAGCACTTTATGGAAAGTGACAAGTACGTCACGAAAAAAAAAGTACGCAAACTGATAAAGACAGCAGCAGTGCCGATAATTAAAGGTAAAAAACACAGAAAACTACTTTTCATTCACCACTTTGAATTTCCATTTAGGAAGAAAAAGCGTACACGAATCTCAGCTTAACTGGTAAATTAAATACCTATGTTTTTTAATATGCTTTTTCAAAAGTTATTGTGTGATAAACGACTTAAAATTAAATTAGTGTGATATTAGTGTGAATAGTATGACAAACATAGGTAAGTAGGTAGGTACTTAATATAACAATTTGTAAATAAACTTTTTTTTTTAATTTACTGTTTTTTTTATGAATGCTGCCTTGCTGTACTCAATTTTTCTAGTTCACCCTAGCTGCTAGCCGACGCGACGTCATAGGCTGTCATTGGCCGTCAGCCGGCTGGCCGCTCATGTAAGGTGTGAAAAGTATGTTTATCTCATTCTGACAACGGGGTCCTATATATATCTGTGATCTTTAACCTACTCAGCGATAGAAATAATGTTCCATAGGTCCTATGCAGGTAGCTATAGTAAAATATTGTCAATGTTTTATTGCTTCTTAATGAGTATAACGTCTCTATTAGTAAAACCTCATTGATTATACATGATAATTATTTAGTGATACAATAGCCATTGAGTTTTTGCGAGATGCTGCTCACGCACGATCGTGTTGATTCGCAACGAGGTTGGTTTGAAGCCAATTCAATGCATTCAGTAGGCATTGCTTTGTTTTGACAGTCGATTTAGTCACGACAAACTCATGCTATAGGTACACTTAGTGGTTTGTTTAGGTAAGCATTGTGTTTTCACGATTAAATTGTTAGATATCTGACGTCGTGATCGACTTGCACAGTTTCCGCTGTTATTCTCGAGCAAGAGTACTTAAATATTTAACGTATATTAATTAGACAAAACCAACTAAGTATCTACCTACTATCAAATTTTTTTACACGCTTATTTATATTCATAAACAGACCTATCAGTAATATAATACCTAACCTGTCGTGCAAATGAAATCGATAAACAAAATATTATATTTTAGACGTAAGTTTACTTAACTTGTAAATATAAATTACTATATTATTCCATAACTCACAACGAATGACGCCCATTATGAGTATATAAAGGACGCATAACTATAACCGTACCTATTCTTGTACTTGTACATACAATTATTAGCAACAAATTGTGTAGATACTTAAACAAGTTGATACAAGTTTTTTAGCTCAAGAACGAATATTATTTTGTTTAAGAGGTATGGACATACGAATTAAATTGAATGAAGTTCTCAATAGTTCATGTTAAGTTCCAGTTTTGCTCTTGGGTCCTAAGTAGGGTATTGTATTCATAAAAGAAGATTTTCTTCAAATTCGTTTAAAGCTAATATACGAATCTGTCCTATCCTACATAACTTCTGTCCAGAGTGAACTTAAGAAATTATCAGAAAGTGATGCCAACTTTAATCATATAAAAGAACCCAACATTGAGCAAATTAGTCAATACATATCAATATCATATTCAGGCCGATAAAGTACTATGTATCAGAAATAGATGTAATTGTCAAGTGTTATGTCAGGAAACGAGGAGCGGTTAATACCAGTGGTGAAAGCATGAACATAAACAGCAAGTTACCGAGAATTGAGTTACCTAAATTTGATGATGATGTACTCAAATGATATCAATTTTGAGACCAGATTTCATCAAACGTTGATAGTCGAAATATAAGTTGATAGTTGAAGTTAATAAGTTGTTGTACTTGCAATCCGTACTAGAAGGTGATGCCAAATAAAGCAATCGAAGGCTTAGATACAACAAACAAAAATTATAGCATAGCTGTCAAGACTTTAAAAGATAGATACGGCAAACTCAGCGCTATTATTAATGCACATTATGTAGAATAGAATATATAATATGAACTTTAGAAAATATAAATTAAAAAATACGAGTAAATGATAAAACACAAGCATGTAAAAGACCTCATGAAATCTCTGACAAAACCGATGAGCCATCCAAAAGGAAACATAGTAGGTGCACGTTCTGTAAGCAGGATCATTTTAACGACGAGTATGCCGCGTAAAAAACTATGCTAGATAGAAAAACACAAATAGGAAACTGCTGCTACAACTGCTTTCGAATAGGACATAGGCTAGCATTTGCCGCTCTAAACAAGAATGTCGTCATTGCAATGAATTTGGTACTCACAATCGAGCATTATGTTCCAAATAATATGGGCCACCTGCAAAGTCAATACAGACTGATAACCTACATGTTAGGTCTGAAATAATTACCACATTGTTACAAACGTATCGTGTTAATGTTATTAGCTCAGACACAGAATCGTAACAGCTACAATGGTGGCAATTCGGTTGGTTCATTTCTAAAATTAGGAATTGTCTAAAATATATTTATTAGTCATAGCATCTGTAACACCTATTCGGTTGGTACTATCTAACTAAAATAAGAACGCTTAATTAAATTAGATAAAATTAAATTAGGATAAGTTGGTAACAGCAGAATACCAAAGTTTTATTTGACAGTCCTAAACCTAATTTTAGATAAAATTAGTTAGGTTGGTGCCAACAGAATTGAGGCCAATGTCGAATTTTGCTTGATTGTGGCAGCCAGCGTTCATACATAACATAATGAACTGCTCACAGATTAAAGCTGCCTATTGCAGATAAATCAAACTTATCGATATTTAAGTTTGGAGCGAAATTAGCACATGAAATTGAAAGTCCAGTAGTACTCGTAAATTTCAAAATTACTCGAACTGGTGTGACTACATACATACATACATATACATGCAAACGTAGAACCTCATATTACACACGGTATATGAACACAAGTATATAGTAATCTAGCTAAAGTATGGAGCGATATTAGACTAGGAGACCTAATAATGGCAGATGATGGTTCGTGTGGCGATAAAATAGATATGTTGATAGGCAATGATTATTACCATTCGTTCATATCGCATAAAAAGATTGCGGTTACTCAGGATCTTTTCCTAGTTAATTCAGATTTTGGCTGGGTCTGGTCAGGCAAGATCAAAGAGATCGTGAACAGTTCAGATCAGTTATCCGTATTGACGTACTTTCAATCAGATGGAGCGCTCGATAGCAAATTAAATGAGCCTGATCATCCGATAAAGTCGGATGACGTTAAAAGGTTATGGGATCTTGAATCAATAGGATAACGGATTCACCTGAAACTACTCGCGATGAAGATGCTATAAAACAGTTCAATGAAACAATGAAATAGAACGATATCATGTTCAATGGCCATGGACTGAATCACAGCCTCGTCTACATAATAATTTAGGTCTAGCTGGGGTCGCCCAAATAGTTTAGTAAAGCGCTTGGACTATTCAGAATTGAACATGACATGATCAAATCATTCAGTAACAGTTTAAGAATGGGGTTATTGAAATAAAACCGAACCCTACCATGCCACAGACGCATACGGTTCACTATCTACCACATCACTGTGTTCATAGTCGGGACAAGACAAAAAAGCTTCGTATTGTGTATGATGCGACAGCCAAAACTACAAACAATCGAAGCTTGAACGAATGTTTATATCGGGGACCGTTGATGTTAGAAGACTTGACAGGGTTGTTAATCAAATTCAGAGAACATCCTATAGGTATAGTTACCGACGTAGAAAAGGCTTTCTTACAATTAGGTCTCCAAGATTTAGACAGAGATGTAACGCGGTTTCTTTGGTTTAAGGATATGAATGACAAGGTTAGTTTCCAACAATGTTTTACACCTGCGGTTTTGTCGCGTTCCATTTAGGAAATCTCCAGTCCGTTTCTGTTGAACGCCATCAGATTCCGAGATCAGACAAGATCCTATTAAAACAAATAGCAGAAGATATATATATGTAGACAACATAGTTACAGGCGCTGAGATAATCTCAGATGCACTCAATCTATACAAGTCATCTAAAGAATCGTTTAAAGGTTGTCTATGAATTTACGTGAGTGGAATTCAAATTCAAAGGATCTTATTACTCTCATACCAGAGAGATTTCAAGCACCGGAACATAGGTATGTCAAAGAAAACTTTTTTAACATAACTAAAAAACCTAAAAAGGTTTGATTTGGGAAATACACGACGACCAAATTATTTGAAACCGAATTTCAATAACAATGAGCTAGGTATAGTTAAATTAAAACGAAACGTCTTGAAGACCATTGCTTCGGTGTATGATCCCTGTGATCTTGCAGTGCCGGTAGTACTCCCAGCAAAGCTACATTTTCAGAAATTATGGAAAGAGAAAATAAAGTGGGATACTAAATTGAGTGAAAACCTACTTATTGAATGGCAACAGATATTGCAGAATTACAGAATTGCATTGCATTGCATTGATATTGCAATTGATATTGCATTGATATTGCAGATTTTACAGAATTGCATCCAAGTTGATTTACTTAAAGGATATTCATGTTAATCGCTATTACCCGCAGAGCCTAAACAGAGTAGAAGTAGGTAGTCAAATTATATATAATCTACATTGCTTCACAGACTCTTCGTTGGAAGCATATGCAGCAGTCATATATTTGCGTAGTTCTTTGGATACTAGTAATACTATTGTCAGTTTTATCATTGGCAAGTCTAGATTAGTACCTTTAAAGGACCAAATTAACTTACAGATTCCATGACTGGAATTGCTGTGAGTACTCATTGGTTGTAGACTTATAAACAACGTCATGAAGTTTTTGCGTGTGAAGGTAAAATCACAGTTTCTATGGACTGATAGCCAAATAGTTTTGAGTTGGTACGTGTAGTTGAGTTCGTGCCGCGTAGAACAAAAGTTTACAGGTCAGATATGTGCCAACAAAACTTAATCTATCAGATATAGGTACTACAGCAGATGGAGTAGATTCTTATGATGGGTGGCTTAAATGACCTGAATTTTTGACAAGAGAATAAGAAGAGTAGCCAGTATACCGTCACAATATGGACAGTAGTCAAACTCAAATTTCTTTGGTCGGGCAAGGTCTTAAGAATTCTCTACCTGACCAAAATATTGAAACCGGATTAGACCTAGAACTATTGCTGCCAAATGATCACCAATCAGACAGTGACGAGACCAAAAGAATAGAGAACATACAGACCTAATATTTCTCTAAAGAAATAAAGAAGGTAACACTACCGACTATATAGATATAGGGTTCATGATGGACTAATTAGATGTAAAGGTATGTAGATACACAGACTTAACACAAAACCAAAAGGAACCAATCTTACTGCCTAAAAACTCTAGAGTTTACGCACAAAATTATCACTTACACAAAAAAAAAACTACCACGTAGGGGTTTCACATACTTTAGCTCTATTAAGACAGAAATATTGGGTACCACACGGAAGACCAACAGTTCAGAAAGTTATCAGAAAATGTCAACAAAGTGTGTAATACGGTGGTGGCCCATCAAATTACAGTAATGCCTGATTTACCACCAGAAAGAGTGAACTAAGTTTGCCTTTCACGTTTGTGGGCTTAGGTTATTTTGGGCCCCTCCTAGTTAATGAGAATGGTTAAGAAAAATGCTGGGTATGTTTGCTCACGTTCTAGACAATCAGAGCTACACATATATAAGTTGTTAAGGACCTATCAGCTGAAGAGTTTTTAGTAGCCATAAGAAAGTTCGTTGTAGTGAGAGGACTACCTCCGTTAATTATATCAGATAACGCCACAGTTTAATTTACGGCAGATGTACTCACTTCAGAATATTGTAAAACAAATAACATGCGCTGGAAGTTCATACCAGAATTGGCACCCTGGTTCAGAGGTTTTTGAACGCCTGACAGATTTAGTCAAACCCAGTATTAAATCACGTCGGAAACGAGGTCAAATCATAATATTATAATTCTCAAAGATGTTCACAAACCAGTGTGTAACTAGTCTTCGCGAAAGAAATGATAAACTTCGGCAACCGAGGGTAGTAGTCATTAGAGCACCTAAATTTGCCGAGATAGTTCATTTAAAAGCAGCCAGTAACAGAGCGCACTGGAAGGTTAGAAAGATAGTGGAGTTCATTTAGAGTTCAGATGGATAGATAAGGGTAGCTAGAGTAAAAGTAGCATCAGGAGAATCAGTCACCCGTTCAAGAGGCCACTTGTTCCCACATGAAATAGAGGAACCGCTCAGATATTCGTCGTACCTAGTAATACATAGGTACTTGGCGACAGCTGGTGCGGCGGCTGAATTTGCCGAGGACCTCAAAAGCCGCAAATATGCTGGTTTCGATAAGAACATTTGAGCCTATTGGCGTCGAGACCCTGAGCCCGTGGGGAACAGAAGCCCACCACGTTTTCAAAATTATTTCACGGCGTCTGGTAGATACATTGCGTGACCCAAGAGCTGGCTCCTATCTGGCTCCGCGTATTATCATTGCCATTCAACGTGGCAATGCCACCTGTATCTTGGGAACGCTGCACTCTGGCAGTGATCTGGATCAGATGAACTAACTATAGATCGTTTGAAGCGGTCCTTAGATAGCTCAACTGTTTCACGTGTATATTATTGTATATTATTATGTACGTTTCTGTAATTATTTCTGTGATTTTTTTATAATTAATGTATTTATAATGTTAAAAAAAAATACATTAGCATTCTGCACTCCTCTATAATTATAAACTATAATTGTGCCAAATTTCATACTACTCCGTCCGCGTCCGTTCATTTTTTAAAAAGGGGCTCAAAGTTTTTGCTTCACGTAATAATATATAGTATTCTATCAGTCAGCACAATATAAGCTATGCATTGTTTGGGGCTTTATTTATTTTTAACCACTGTGTTATCACAGTGTTTTTTCATCTGTACAACCCCAGATCTTATATCGTGGTCACATGGTTTCATTGCAATCGATGTACTGTGAGCATACTGGTTAGTTTTGTGTAGTTGAGAAATCACTAATTCACAATAATGTCTTATCAGTTTCATCAGACCTTATTTCAATTTTATAATTTTGATGTGAACATCTATAGGCGAGGGTAAACCTAATTGTTGGCGTGGCGATACGGGCTGTGGCGACGCATAGCCGCGCTATATGATGAAATATATGTACTTAAATAGCGACTATTGCGACGACGCAATAAAGTTCAATTCAGCTCGCGTATCCTCTAAACTTTCTTGAGATAATTACCTAAACATATCCAAACGCTTCTTAGATATTGATTGGCACTGTCTGGGCCGGAGCGACGCATTTCGTAAGGGTTGTCGACTCATCGCGTTCTACAGCTTATATATCTAATAATTAAAAATAATCTATCTGTGGCGTAATGTAAGTAGGAACGTAGGTAATATTTTTGAACAATTGCATTTCAAGAGTAGGTACATAGGTAGGTGCAAACTAGCAGTCATCATTAAATGTTGGGTACTTGTATTACGTACTTACTATGAGGGATCAATTTATTATGTATTTGTTCTAGAGAAACTATAAAGCTAGGAACACCTAGGTTGGAAGATTAAAGTAGGTAGACTTCTCGTAAGTACCTACCTAACCTTCCGACACTTTGTTTAAGTTTTATTTAAATACCTAGGTACCTAGATCCGGCTCGAAGGACCAGAATGTACGACTAACGTACAGGAAACTCGAATTCTCGGGTAAGGAAGGAGTCGCCAATACAAAAAATAACTTCAAGACAATCACGTTTAGAGATATATTCCCTTGTATATATAACAACAATTACAAAAACAAAGCTCATTTTTCTGCGACGTTTGGATCCACCGTGGTATGTGCAACATGGATAAATTTGGTAAGTCATTTCGGTACGCCAGCCACTCTTCTAATATAATATTTTGCTAGATACGGCTTTATCCCAATCTATTCCTGAAATCCAAAGCTTTTGTATAATTACGTTTGCAACTATCATACTAGGTGCAACCCATCCTAGAGGATCAAATAACTGCGCGATATCTGACACAATTTTCCTATTTGTTACAGGTTCCTTCAACTCTGTCAGAGTCACCGTGTACTGAAATGCATCAAACATCCTATTCCACGTAAGCCCCAGTAGCTTCAACACATTGTCTTCTTTTAGTTGTAGTCCTTTCTCCTCGCCGATATCTTGTTCGTTTTGCTTTATCTTTTCTAACACTTCCTTAAAATTGCTTGACCATTTTTGTAGCTTGAAACCACCTTTTAGCAGTAAGTCTTTTATTTCCCTGTAAATTAGCATCACTTTTTCTATATTTTCACAGCCTGTAAGGATATTATCCATATAAAAAACACTTCACTTCACTTTTGCAGCTGCAGCTGGATAGTTGGCATCTTCGTCAGCTAATTGTTGAAGCACCTTGACTGCTAAATATAGAGCTCATGCCGTGTCAGATGTTAACCTTAATAAACGAAGTTCTTCTTCTTTTGTCACTGATTGATCTTCTTTCCACAGGATTCGCAGAAAGTCTACATCTCCCGTGGCTACTTTTACTTGCGGTACATCTTAACGGTATTATTGTATATTATTCTGTACATTTCTGTAATTATTTCTGTCTCTTTACTATAAGATGACTTGTGCGGTGATATTTATGTCCCTAGGTACCTAAACACCAAACAGCATTATATTGGTGGGCACTGATTTAGAACAGCTTTATATAACCTAATACCTACAATAATTGAGCTGTCGCAATTTTTAGGAAATTTTTAAATTAAAAATGTTTGTATACAAAGAAAACAAATGTTTATTAAATAAATTGGCATCATTTTCTGGAAAATTCATAATATTGTAATATTTCACATTTTTTTCTTATACAACAACCCTTCTACATAACTTTCACATTTAACAAAGAAAGGAGAGGATAATTTTAAGTTAAATGTTCACTAGACGACGACCAGAGAAAAATCCACTCGTGAAATCACAAAGCTATGTCAAGTACGCCTACTAATCGTTAAGATCGTTCAATCACAGGGTGGCGCACTAGGCTTCATAAGGATTCGTTTTGACTGTCTTCGTGACCGGATGTGACAAATATATAAAGTCAGATACCTCAAACTTAAGATTGGTCATAATTATAACTAACTAGCTGCCGCCCAAGGCTTCGCACGCGTGGCACCTACATAAAAAATAGCCTATGCCCTTTTCTAGGGTCCCATCTATGCCTATACCAAAACTCATCAGAATCAGCTCAGCGGTTTAGGCGTAAAAACGAAACAGACACATAGACAGAGTTCTTTTCGCATTAGATCGAGTTAGCCGATATCAACTAATGGCAAATGGCATGAAATCGGCTGAAATCAAAAAGTCAAAGTCAAAGTCAAAAGATGCTTTATTCAATACAATCACAAGGATCACTTTGAATCGTCTTACATACTAAGTGAATTTAGGTGCCAATTCATCCTAACCCAAGCCCGAGACGAATTGGCAAGAAACTCGTCTTGGTTCTAGCGCTTTTTTATATGTTCCATCTTATAACTACCTTAACTACGAATTACTAATACAAGAGAGTTTATACATTTCAAGTGTGTCGGTTAACTGTCTGACGGCAGAGCGACATGAGGCCATGCATTTTTATCAATAATATAGTAATTTATATTATAATAAGCTTTCTTCAAAAGACTACCTTTTATGATGCTTTAAATTTCTTAATAGGTAGTTTAGTAGCATTTTCAGGAAGCTTATTATAGAAGCGCACCGTGTTCCCCATAAAGGACTTAATTAGTTTTTCTAGTCGAAACCTAGGTATGTATAATTTATGTCTATTCCTAGTGTTGATTCTATGAAGGTCACTATTTTGCTGAATCCCATCTCTATTTTTATGTGTGTATAACAAATTTTCATATACATATTATATATAATATTGTAAAGCTATTGTGAAAATATTAATTTCTTTGAATATATCTCTCAAAGATTCTCGTGGTTTCATTTTATAAATGGCACGTATTGCCCTTTTTTGAATTACAAATATTTTACCAATATCAGCTGCTTTCCCCCAGAGAATGATGCCGTATGACATAACACTATGGAAGTAACTGAAATAAACTAGTCTAGCTGTAGCTTCATCAGTGAGCCACCGTATCGCATAAACTGCATATGCAGCGGAACTAAACCTACCAGCAAGTGTTTTAATTTGTGGTCCCCACTGTAGTTTTGTATCAATATTAACCTGCCATTTGTGACCTATATGTCTGTGATACCGGGTGGAACGAAAAAGTCGAATAACTTTTTTACCCTTTATCGAATTGAGTTGCGAATTCGTGTACTCTCCTGATTTCACGTACCCCACCGTCAGTACACCCCGCATCGGCGAGGCTGGCGCACGTCTTTGTATTTTGGCGACAACCCGGTGCATGGGACCGGGGTCACAGATTACGTAAGTAAAATTGTCATAGTTAAATATTTTAATATTCAATGATTTATAAGTATATGTATCTATTTTTGGTTTAATTTTATAGTGTAGTTATTGTGATTGTTATTATTCTGTTACCTATGATCTTTTTGCATACCTTTATAAAAATTTCACTCAGTTCATACGTATTTGTTGCCTAATTTCTAAATCTTGTTTTAGCATGTCTTACGAACGTGAGAACCGTCGTTTAGAAGCCCTTCTGCAAGAGGAATTAATGTCCGATGAGGAAAAATCACAAAAATCATCGGATAGTGAAGCTGAAAGTGACGGTGAACCAGAAAATCCACTTCCAGATCACATACCAAATGAAGAAGAAGAATGATTTTTGAGGAGTTTTTTTATGCTTTTGTGTATAGTACGGGTACCTTTTTTGTTAGTTTTTTTATAGTTCCTATTATAATAAAACTGAGAGAGGCTGATTTAGTTAGAAAAAAATCATTTTTGTTAAAAAAAAATATATTTTAAAAGAGCATTAGAAAAAACTAGGTTATTTTTAATGTTTTAACTATGTAAGCATAAAGATAAATAAACGATATGTGATTTAAGATATACCATTGTATTTTTATAAAAGAAACATACCTTTTTAATATTTAAATAAGTAAAAGTTCCATGGAGTTAAACCATTTAGGAAAAAAAACTATTTAAAAAACCCGGTCCGTAAGACCGGCGTCACAAACCACGTAAGTCAAAGTCACGTCACAGATAGCGGGTTAAGACCTAGGAAGATAGTGGAATCTACAAGATTCATTGCCTCTCCATTCATTTCAATGTTGGTCGGGCTATGAGTAACATTTGGCAAAGTGAATTTGATACTTTTAGTTTTTTTTTAATTAAGCAAAAGATTATTTACAGTGAACCAGTTAAGAACTAACGATAAGGATTAATTTACGTTATCGCAAATACTGGTTTCACCTCTATCAACTTTAAAATTAAAGAGACTTATCGTCTGCAAATAAAACTATATCACAAATATTTTTTACAAAAAAAGGTAAATCGTTAACGTATACTATGATTAAAAAAGGGCCTAGTATCGAACCCTGAGGTACCCCTATATCAATAATTGATCCTGAAGACCTCTCACCACCCACGTCTACTTTCTGGACTCTATTGGATAGATAAGACTGTATGAAGTCATTCGCCCGGTTTTTAATGCCATAATATTTTAACTTTGTGATTAGGGTTGAATGACCCACACAGTCAAAGGCATAAGATAGATCGCAGAATACCCCAACTGCATCCTGCGACTTCTCCCAGGCCTCAAATATATGCTTTAAGAGCGCTATACCTGTATCAGCTGTTGACCGACCTTTAGTAAATCCGTTAACGTTAAAGTGATATAATAACTGATTCAGAATATTTTTTTCAAAGATTTTACTTAACGCAGGTAATATCGATATCGGTCTATAATTAGCGAGATCACTTTCACTTCCAGACTTAAACATAGAAATGAGTTTACTGTGTTTCATGAGATCGGGAAAAACTCCCTCGTCGATACTGTAAAAGAAAAATTTGAATGTGGTAATGAATTGAATAGAAAGCGACAATTGTAATAATTAAAAAGGAAATTGTCATAAAAATTTTAAAGTTTACTGTCAATTATAGAAAAAGTTAAATTAGATCAAAAATCATTCGGGCGCCAGACAGCAAACTCCAAATTAATAAAATAAGGCTCACCTGGATAGCAGTTGCACCTGGAATTCTAATCGTAGGCCGGGGAGCAAACAAAAAAAGTTTAGATGGGTTTACAGATGGTAGATTTTAATTTCGATAGCTCGTAGTTGTTTTGTTTGAGACATAATTTTGATACTAAATAGGCTCTAATTAATTCTAGCACAAATTTTGATGTGGTAATCTAAGCAGAAGGCTTGGATCCCTAGCATTCTCTTGTTATTCTAAACATATCTTGTCATTATTACATCCATTAAAAATAAAAGTTAAGAATTGAATACCTTCATGTCCGGTTTAATTTTGAAATAATAATATTGGGATACCCAGCGCTTCACGAGGGGCGTCCTGGACTGCTACACCTGGCATTGAGTTCGCGCTGTGCAGTGTGTCCAAGGCCTTCTCATGTACAGCCTTGTCCAATGATCCAAAAAATACCCAATGGAGTGGAACGCTCCATAAGAAAAATGCGGGGGGAAAACCCTTAATTAAGAAGACTCTCTCAAAAAGAAAGGTAGAAAGGAAGAAGGAGAAGACGAAGGCTCTCTCCTTTAGGAAGGCGCTATCATTATTTCGTAGCTAGAACAAAAAAATATAATTAGGAATCCATTTTGTGAGGTTACAATTTGACCAAAAATATGTCTTGTAACTCACCGCCTTCCTGTAGTAATAGGCTTATAACCAAATGAAGCCATCGAGTGGCAGATGTAATTAATTTCTGCCTGTAACAATAATTGAAAAGAAAAATTAATCTTATGGCGTCTTTATAAAAATTTGGAATTTACGCCTTCTTATCAAAAACTTACCTGAAATAATAATTCCGGGAGTGATCCCTGGACAGATGGAGTTTAATAATCCATTATAACAGCCGAAAATATCCAAGATTCATCTTGGATTCAAATTTGCAACAACTTCTCTCAAAATCTCAGGAATGGAAAGTGCTAAAATCACTCATCTCATCATAGAGCCCAATCCAACGAAAATGGCAGCCAAATGGCCGGTGTTATTTTTACCAAAAAAGAAACTGACAGCTGACAGCAACTAATCAAAAAGTTCAGTCTATCAGAAGGACAAATGTCCTGTCAAAATCGAATTCGTTCAAATGACAGTAGTAGAATAATAGCTGGCTAGAAGCCAGTAGGACTTAGCTTGTGTGCAACGTAAGAAGAAGACTCAATTTTAATGGTAAACAAACCGATTTCGGGGTTTATTTCTCAAAAACCATGTATCGCGTAAATACGGCGTTACAATACATCTATTAAAAATATAAGTTAAACATGGTGCAATATATAAGATAATGACACCCAGCACCTTTGTAGACATTCCCCAAAGATCTTCTGTATTTTTTATATTAATTAACTTGAATGCTTTTACAATATAGCTAAAACTAAACTGATTCTTACATTTTACATATTCTTGCAACACTAGATTTTAATAAAACGAAAGCTCTGGAGGCTGAAGAGTTTAACGATTTGGTCACTATTTTTGGTATATCTGAGAAAAAACTATCAAACGCATTCGCAACATCCAGTTCCTTTGTCAAAATTGTACCATTTATAGTTGATTTGAACTGTATATTGCGAGTCCTTGATTTACCTGTTTCATGAATAATTAATTTCCAAGTTGCTTTTATTTCTTTTATTTAATGACGACCTCTGTGGCGCAGTGGGCTTAGGTCCGGCTGAGATGGTTGCGGGTTCGATTCCTGCTGCGGGACAAATGTTTGTATGATCTGCAAGTATTTGTCTCGGGTCTGGGTGTTTCTATGTATAATATGTATGTATTTACAAAAAAAAAAAGTAGGTATATAAGTAGTATATCAGTCGTGTGGTACCCATAACACAAGCTCTGCTTACTTTGGGGCCAGATGATGCTGTGTGAAATGTCCGGTATTATTATTATTATTATTATTTTATTTGTAGAATTTTCTATTCTCTTTCTGAAAAACAGTGTTTTAGCCGCATGACAAACTTTTTTGAATTCTTTTGAGTAGTTCTTAACATGTAAAATAAAAACTGGATCATCTAACATTGTCTCTCTGTAAGCATATAAATCGTTCAATGTATTCCTACTTCTATAGATACCTGGTGTAGCCCAGTCCGCAAATCTAGTACAATTTTTTGCTTTGCATTTTTTACTCTAAATATGTCAGCATGTTCCTTAATTATTAATATCGACAATGTGGTGAAAAGATCATATGGATCATCGATGCATGGTACGAGGGAAACTTTGTGTTCAATTCTACTTTGAAATGTTTTGATGCGGCTCTCTGATAGGTTGGTAAGTAAAGTTCTGAGCTTCAACTGTACGATCACAAGAAAAGGTGGCGCAGTGACCGTAATGGTCAGAACTAAAATGTTTTAGTACACACTTATGAACTGTAGGGCGATCGCGCTATTTGCCAACGTATTTACCATTGAACGGAAATATATTGTCAGCGATTCTGATGAGGTTCTGATTTGGTTAATCTGGATGTCAAAATGGTACCGCGCTATTTTTTTATGAACGGTTTAAGCGTCCACTTGTCGGTATCGTACGCTTCGGACGCATCGCACGCAACGGACCGTAGTATTATTTGTATAGAAACTCATATAAGTGCGTCCACCTGTCCGCATCGTACGCATCACACATCGGCAATGCCGACACCGTTGCTCCGAGAGGCAACTTTTGCGATGCCTGCCGATGACGTCATACGGAATGATTAGTGGACGCACTCCGCGCGCTCGCTCTGCATCGTCGGCCATTTGCATTTTGGCGTTTGTCGTGTCAACAAACGTTGTTTTTGCAGCATGGACGCGTCAAAACTAATCGCAATTGTGCAAGAGTACGAAGAAATATATAATTTAAAAAACCCTAATTGTTCTAACCAGCAAGAAGGGACAATATCTAGGAGGAAATTGGGAACAGATTAAATCAAAACGGTAAGTTTGTGAATTTTTATTTAATAACTTAAACAACGCGCCTTCCAGCCCGAATTCTCCTCAATCGCCAATCTACCCACCCTGCTTCTGAGTTAAAATAACTTTTGAAGCTATCCCTGACTGCTAAAGCATCTGTGCGTGAATTACCACTTACATTCCTTAGGTTTCGCAGTCCTCTCATAGATGTGTTATCGTTTTCTGTCCAGTGGCATTTGTCATTTCTTAGAAAGTTGTGCAAACAGCATGTAGCCATTACAACAGTTACAACGTGCTCTTCGTGCATAGACAATCTTCGTTCGAAAATTCTAAATTTTCTCGCCAATATTCCAAACGTATTTTCCACAGTATTTCTCGCACGACTGAGCCGATAGTTAAACACTTTTTTTTTCTTCATTTCTTTGGGCATCGTCTCGAGAGTATGGTCGCATTAAATACGTGCACAGTGGAAAAGCTTCGTCATCGATGATGACATGAGGTAGTGCTTCAGTGCCTCCTGGTGGTATATTTCGTGGTATTTAGAGTGCCATCTTGTAAACCTTTGCCTAAACTCGAATTTCTTAAAATACTAGCATAGTACTAGTACCAAACTAAAGTGTTTTTTATAACAAAAGTAATTTGAACCACTGTGCGGTGGAGCTTGAATAAGCACGTGTTTTCCATCAATGGCAGCGATCGCGTTGGCAAAATTCCATTTCACGTAAAAACCTTTTTCTGATTCAATCCATGTATCTTCAGAAGGTTTTGGCATCACTATGGGCTGTAGGACTTCAATAATGGCTTCGCAGGTCGAATACACAATTGTTCGCACTGTACGTTCTCCCATCCTGAAGGAAAATGCTAGTGATCGAAAAGAATTCCCAGTGGCTAAGTACCTGAAATAAATGAAATTTGTTTTTTAAATTGTTACAGGCAATGTATGCAAGAAGTGATGGACCAGAATCAGAGACAACCATAGAAAGGCTTTGAATTTGCGTAAGACCAAAAGCGGCCAAGCAGCATCGAAACTAAAACCTCCCAAATTCTTTCAAGAACTTTCTTTCCTAGCACCATACCTAAACGATGAGGAAGAACGGTGGTCAAGCCTATCGCCTAAAATTGTCAACAATGACGACGAAAGACAGCTTGAAGCACTGTCTAATTCTAGTAATCTAGATACAAGTGATGCAGGAAGCCAACAATCCATAGAATCCGTTCGAACTGTCGGTAGGAAATCGACCTACGCAGCTTCACAAACTTCACAAGGTTCAACTGCAGCCAACGTTCTACAACAATATTTAACAAGAACGGAACAAAACAGAAATCTTAGTGATCCTCTACTGGATTTTTTCATCAATATGAGTAAATCAGTAAAGACTTTTCCTTTACAAGACCAAATTCAAATTAAATCTCATTTGTTTCAAATGGTTAACAACGTGAAGCTTGCGACAAATCCAATCAATCCTGAATATCCTGATTCTAATCTTATGGCATCTGGTTCAAATGTAAGAGAGAGAGTGAGAATTGTTTCAAATATAATGGTTCCGGCACCTACTCGTTCAAATACAACGATGTTTAATTCGCCTGCTATGAACAAAATCGCAACCATCGCTTCGACACCATCTGTGAATAATACTCTATATGTGATGTCTCCTCTTCTTCCTCCACCTGCCATGAACGAAACTCTGCACAATCTGTCTCCGGCAATGTTTTCTCGTTCATCTACATCTTACGAAATGCTGCCTTCACCCAGGGATGAAACGATGTCTCCATGTGCCAATAGCGAAACTTTGCGCATGATGTCCTCCTCCCAAGAAATTGTGAACGTTTACATGCAGTGGATCAAAATACGCAGATTCTCGGCCAATATTTACATTTTAATAAGAAATAAAAATCCGATGTTTAATTTCAATAAATGCTTGCATTCAGGATGTCAACAAGATAATTGAATTTATCTTGCGACATACGAAAATATTGGAAGAACTTTGTGACATCGCTTAACAAATCAGGAAATAGGGTGTGATATTCTCCATGTTCCGATCTCTTCTTGAACATGTTGTGTATCCAGATACTATGTTTTCTTTTTTAGCTTTTTTTTCCAATTCTTCCTCTTCTGCTTACAAACAAGCTACAACGAAAAAATGTTCTTCATCGCTTTCCTCTATTCTCACAGAGTCCACACGTGCGTTCACTACGAAAATCCGAAAGAACTGTGGCATCGTCAATCCGATTGCTGGTACTTACGTCGGCAAATCCGATCGCTGCCGATACAGTGGACGCATTATGAAAAATTAATCCGCTTGATGCGATCCGTCCGCTGCGTGCGATGCGGGCCTGTGGACGCTTACCTTTAATCGTTGAATTCTCCAAAATAGAACCAAACACAAAACGTTAGAGTTTACAACGACAACAATAAAATCTATTAAACTTTTCTCCTTTTGGTTATGGCATCTGTGATCCTGGGGATCTGCGGCAAAGACTTACCTATTGAAAGTAGAAAGGGCTCAACGTTCCATACTCAAAGTTCTGAACTTCAAAAACTTCAGGTTTCCTACTACTGACCTCTATAAGGAAACAAAAGTTTTAACAGTCAGACAGCTCTTTGTTAAAGTCACAATCCTAAAGCAACATCGCCTCCCTTCTAGAGTAGATAACCGGGATTCCAGAAGATCATACACTGTATACATGGTACCATCGTGCAAAACCAGATTTGCACAAGGTTCTGTAAATTTTTTGGGGCCATTCTTGTACAATAGAATTGCTAAATCGGTTGATGTAATCAAGGACAAATCCTGCTTTGTTTGTGACAAGGTACTTAATGAATTTCTACTACAACTAAACTATGATGAGACTGAACAACTGCTAATGATCATTTCTTAGATACGACTTACTCATACTTTCCAGCCTTTCGTATTGGCCTATAGCATACGTAACGTACTATAATCATATTTTTTTTTTTTTTTTTTTTTTCTTTATTCTTAATAGCTCAAACCATGAAATGAAAATAATAGGTACATATATGATCACCACATGTTATTAAAAGTACCTACATGATGGGGTGTAGAGCACTACCCTGCCGTAACACAGTGTCACACTAAAACGGAGGGTATTGATCCGCATAACTTTATGTTTTGCCTATAGTTTCATAGTTGATGTATCACATATCTTGTTACACATACCTACTTATATCTTGTCGATTATTTATTGTTCTCTGATTAATTTTAAGGTATTATATTTAAGGCATTGTACTTTTGTTGTGAATAAACATTATTATTATTATTATTATTATCCTCTTGTTATCGTTGATCAATTGAGTGTGATTATTTTTAATATTTACACTATAATAAAAAGCGGTTAAGTTTGTTTGTGTGTATGTTTTAACGTGTATGAACCCTCTACTGTTTTATTGTTTTTGAACCTCTACTGATTTGCCCTCCATTAGGGCTTATGTAACTCACGGCAACTAGCAATATGTGCGAATCGCCAAATTCCTGCTATCTAATACAATTTTTATTACGCTGATTTGTCTGCTCTAAGCGTATTTTTACCTATGACGGCAACGGTAGCCTGTTTCATAGGCAGCGGCTGGCTTATATATTGACAGGTGGAGTGTGTACCTTTGATGAAAACAAATAAGCGGAAGATGGGTGAAGCGTCTCTAGCGTATGGACCGCTTAAATTAGGACACCGAGTCCCAATTTATCTCAGTCGCAAGACATCGCGCGCGTGAGACGTGAAGATACTCTTTTATTATTTTAAGCAATGTATTTCTTCCAATTATGCCTAGCAGATTCTAGATGCGCCTCTAAGTAACCGCGTGTGATGCGTGGGTTTTTTTTTCAGATTGGAAAGTAATACTTCAAGTCGTGACGCAAGGATTTTTTGTGATGCACTTGGTTCTAACATTTTGGATAAAATGGAAAGATCTAACCGAAATTCAGCACCTACTGTATATTTATCACATCCGGCTCGAAGGACCATTAATTTTTTGTTAAATTAGTAGATTTTATAGGATTAAAAAACACCAGCATAAATTTTGTATGCTTTGTATTCTTCTCACACAATCATACTCCAACAGGTTATTTTCAAGAAGGGATACGGATATAGAAAGTAGATAAAAAAATCAATAACAAATTCAATCAATCAAATGTGACAGTTCGTTGACAGTTAAGTAGATGCTCAGTTTGACTTTGACAAAACAGGTGATAATTCAGTATTAATTTATCTAATCCAAACGTGTCCATTAGTAATCCATTAGTGTTGTCGTTTTAGGGTTGTATCAATTTATCAACCTTTTGAGTGGCTAAGCAAAATATAAAAAAAACCCAACTATGAATTCCTAGGCACCAAACAAAATTGCGGCAGACATAATGTATTGTATTGTATATTATTGTTCAAATGAACGGTACTGATCTCGTCCTCTTGGCCACATCAATCAACCGCCACCACCGGAACAAAATAAAACGCATTCATTGTTTATGGTGTAACATTTCTCGCGTGGCACTTTCAGGCCAGTTGCGAGTATACAGCGGTCGTCATTTTTGGTCATTTCTGCTCAGTAAATAATAATAGGGAATAAAGTAGTTAGCCAAGCAGGATAGGAGCTAGGCATTCTAAGATGCGATACTAGAATGATTTTACCCAGCGGATGGATGGTTTGTGAGTTGCACAAAAGTAAAGTAGATTGTCCTTCAATGTGTTGGATCTACCTACTTACTACATTGACGTTTTGATAAAAATGTAACTCCTCTGATACCTCTTTGCTGAACGATGACAGACATACTAATTACTGAACTAACTGTTTTGTTACTCTTACTCGCAGCAATACGCAGAAAGTTGTTTTCAGTGTTTTTTTATATATTTTTTTTATAATTTTTTATATTTTTTTATTTCACAGTTTATATCTATTACTTCATATGTTATTTTTCATGTAGTCTAGTCATGTAGTATGTAGTTTTTTCTCTTTTCTGTTGTCTTTACGAGTATGATCCCGCTGTTACTACTACCCACTGTATATCCTATCATTTTTAACCGACTTTATCAAAAAGGAGGAGGTTCTCAATTCGTCGGAGTCTTTTTTTTTATTGTTTTGTTATGTATGTTCACCGATTATTTGAAAACGGCTGAAACGATTGGAAAAATTATTTTTTTGTTTGAAAGGGTATACTTCACAGGTGGTCCCATATAAATTTTATCAAAATCGGTCGAGCCTGCAAAATCAACGAATATCTAAAAATTGTATACATCGATGATGCTTTCATGTACTTCGATACCTCGCTGTCTCATTGGAGCGCTGCGTATATTTGACCTACCCATGTTATATATATACAAAATACATCTAC
Organism: Lampropteryx suffumata; assembly: GCA_948098915.1. NCBI lineage: Eukaryota > Metazoa > Arthropoda > Insecta > Lepidoptera > Geometridae > Lampropteryx > Lampropteryx suffumata. The sequence goes on along the minus strand of OX402562.1, from coordinate 17,084,616 downwards.
TTACCACTATAATTGTATTATAGGCTCAAATTACATTCAATGAAGTCGGTTTATTTTTAGTTTTTAAAACGTAATTATATACTATATATACTATTTTAGGTAGTTTCAATTGTTAAGTAAAGTAACCATTTTAGTTTTTATTTATTATAAAGCTAAATGCTTTATGCCAGCTTAAATGGCTTTAATAATTTAGTATAATGTTCATGAGACATTCTAATAGCGGCTTAGGTTGTTTTAATATTAAGGTACAATAATCATTCTTATTCTATATAAGTACTTTCTATTAAATTCCGACGAATTGAAAACCTCCTCCTTTTTGATAAAGTCGATTAATAAAGTAAGTATCAATTTATGACAAGAATTATTAATATTGTTTTAACCTGTATAAAGTCTCACAGTAATACTAGATTGGATATAATGCTTCAATAATGTTACTATTGAACAAGAATTAATATAATATTTAGTTATTAAATTCAATATTAAAACACAACATAAGCAAATAAAATATATTGTTTTCATCTTAGAAAATGGTTACTTACTACTAATAAAGTTAATATACTTCTAATAATAAATGGTTACTTATCTCAACATGATTCTCATAAATAATCTATATTGGAAACACAACATCATTGGCCTTTCTTCATATGTTGAAGATGATTTAAGGGCGTCAGTAAAGTTTTGTAATTGAAAGTTTTCGTTGATGGATCCACTCCAGCTAGCTGAAGGTGAAGTGGGTGAAGTTTCTTCTCCACTGACGTCACTCTGCCTGGGATTCTGTTTGATAGCGCCTTCCCAGGTACCCACACTAACGGTTGGCACCGAGCCGGGCTTGTTTCAAGTTTTCCTTCTCTATTGCTAGCTCTTCTGCTAGTCAGCAGGGGGACTAATCCTCAATAATTTAAAGACTATCGCAGACGTCTCCATCATCAGTCTCAAAGCAACACTCATCTGGGATCAGTTCCACGCACAAATCACTACTCAAAGTGTTATATAGTTCAGGGAAAATTACCAACCCGTTTTCGATACGATCGAAACACGTAGGATTTTAATCACAACCACTAGACGAATCATTGGCCGAACTAATCACTTCCAGAGGGCAGTGTTCCCAAGATACTGGCGGCATTACCACGTTGAATAGCAATGCTAATACGCTGGGCCAGATAGGAGTCAGCTCTTGGGTCACGCAATGTATCTACCAGACGCCGTGAAATAATTTTGAAAACGCGGTGGGCTCCTGTTCCCCACGAGCCAAGAGTTTCGACTCCAAAAGGCTCAAATATGTAGACCTTATCCAAACCAGCATGTTTGCGGTTTTTCAGGTCCTCGGCACATTCAGCCGCCGCACCAGCCCTAACGGAAGTCCCCGACAGATGGGATGCAGCCAGGGTGTCTACGCAAGTAACATCCCACACTACCCATCTCCCAAGGCACAAGAGTCATTCCATCAGGCCTCTTATCATCATCAGGTATCAGACCGTTGGGTTCGAGAACAGCTGGTACGTTGACGCTGGTGAGTGCCCGACGAATGATATCGTTAAGACTGGCGTGGCGGGCAATCCTACCGGCGGCCCTATAACACGATAACCCATGGCGACCAAGCTGGTCGACCGCTGTACCACACTGGCACTGATGAGGGTCGCGCGCAGCACGCGCAGCACCGCGCACCTAACCGCAGACAAATTGCAACTCGAAATGTTGTAGAATCTAATAACGTTCCAATGTTAGATGGTGGTAGTCCTTGTAACCAATGTCCTGACCATTTCGAAACGGCTAGGCGCGATCTACGGAGTTGAGCATGTTTCTAACAGATGATTCCATGTAAGCTCACATAGAGGCCCGTCCCATTGCCGTTGGGCCGAAAGATTCATGGGGGAGCGGAATTAGGGCAAGCACTGTTCCAAGCGTTTCTTGCTTCGTCTAGATATGACATTTTACGAGTGATGCCAAAACTAGCCGGAAAAGACGGAATAAAATTTTTTTCAACCAAATTACTAGTACTGTAGACAGAAGACAAGAACGCCGGTAGGGCACTTGAAATTTTGCGAATACCTAAGCCTCCCAATTTGACAGGTAGGGAGGCCTGCAGCCATGCCTTATTATCCAGATGAATATTCAAAACTGACGATAAAGTGTCCTTTATTATGTTGTCAAGCCTTCCACCAGCTTGCTGTGTTTCCACAGTTGACATCATCTTAAAGCGTGATTAAATTTTACATGGAATCATCTGTTAGAAACATGCTCAACTCCGTAGATCGCGCCTAGCCGTTTTGAAATGGTCAGGACATTGGTTACAAGGACTACCACCATCTAACATTGGAACGTTATTAGATTCTACAACATTTCGAGTTGCAATTTGTCTGCGGTTAGGTGCGCGGTGCTGCGCGTGCTGCGCGTGACCCTCATCAGTGCCAGTGTGGTACAGCGGTCGACCAGCTTGGTCGCCATGGGTTATCGTGTTATAGGGCCGCCGGTAGGATTGCCCGCCACGCCAGTCTTAACGATATCATTCGTCGGGCACTCACCAGCGTCAACGTACCAGCTGTTCTCGAACCCAACGGTCTGATACCTGATGATGATAAGAGGCCTGATGGAATGACTCTTGTGCCTTGGGAGATGGGTAGTGTGGGATGCTACTTGCGTAGACACCCTGGCTGCATCCGATCTGTCGGGGACTTCCGTTAGGGCTGGTGCGGCGGCTGAATGTGCCGAGGACCTGAAAAACCGCAAACATGCTGGTTTGGATAAGGTCTACATATTTGAGCCTTTTGGAGTCGAAACTCTTGGCTCGTGGGGAACAGGAGCCCACCGCGTTTTCAAAATTATTTCACGGCGTCTGGTAGATACATTGCGTGACCCAAGAGCTGACTCCTATCTGGCCCAGCGTATTAGCATTGCTATTCAACGTGGTAATGCCGCCAGTATCTTGGGAACACTGCCCTCTGGAAGTGATTAGTTCGGCCAATGATTCGTCTAGTGGTTGTGATTAAAATCCTACGTGTTTCGATCGTATCGAAAACGGGTTAGTAATTTTCCCTGAACTATATAACACTTTGAGTAGTGATTTGTGCGTGGAACTGATCCCAGATGAGTGTTGCTTCGAGACTGATGATGGAGACGTCTGCGATAGTCTTCAAATTATTGAGGATTAGTCCCCCTGCTGACTAGTAGAAGAGCTAGCAATAGAGAAGGAAAACTTGAAACAAGCCCGGCTCGGTGCCAACCGTTAGTGTGGGTACCTGGGAAGGCGCTATCAAACAGAATCCCAGGCAGAGTGACGTCAGTGGAGAAGAAACTTCACCCACTTCACCTTCAGCTAGCTGGAGTGGATCCATCAACGAAAAGTTTCAATTACAAAACTTTACTGACGCCCTTAAATCATCTTCAACATATGAAGAAAGGCCAATGATGTTGTGTTTCCAATATAGATTATTTATGAGAATCATGTTGAGATAAGTAACCATTTATTATTAGAAGTATATTAACTTTATTAGTAGTAAGTAACCATTTTCTAAGATGAAAACAATATATTTTATTTGCTTATGTTGTGTTTTAATATTGAATTTAATAACTAAATATTATATTAATTCTTGTTCAATAGTAACATTATTGAAGCATTATATCCAATCTAGTATTACTGTGAGACTTTATACAGGTTAAAACAATATTAATAATTCTTGTCATAAATTGATACTTACTTTATTAATCGACTTTATCAAAAAGGAGGAGGTTTTCAATTCGTCGGAATTTAATAGAAAGTACTTATATAGAATAAGAATGATTATTGTACCTTAATATTAAAACAACCTAAGCCGCTATTAGAATGTCTCATGAACATTATACTAAATTATTAAAGCCATTTAAGCTGGCATAAAGCATTTAGCTTTATAATAAATAAAAACTAAAATGGTTACTTTACTTAACAATTGAAACTACCTAAAATAGTATATATAGTATATAATTACGTTTTAAAAACTAAAAATAAACCGACTTCATTGAATGTAATTTGAGCCTATAATACAATTATAGTGGTAAGTAGATGTATTTTGTATATATATAACATGGGTAGGTCAAATATACGCAGCGCTCCAATGAGACAGCGAGGTATCGAAGTACATGAAAGCATCATCGATACAATGTTTAGATATTCGTTGATTTTTCAGGCTCGACCGATTTTGATAAAATTTATATGGGACCACCTGTGAAGTATACCCTTTCAAACAAAAAAATAATTTTTCCAATCGTTTCAGCCGTTTTCAAATAATCGGTGAACATACATAACAAAAAAATAAAAAAAAAGACTCCGACGAATTGAGAACCTCCTCCTTTTGATAAAGTCGGTTAAAAATGATAGGATATACAGTGGGTAGTAATAACAGCGGGATCATACTTGTAAAGACAACAGAAAAGAGAAAAAACCACATACCACATGACTAGACTACATGAAAAATAACATATGAAGAAATAGAGATATAAACTGTGAAATAAAAAAATATAAACTAAAAATATATTTAAAAAATATATAAAAAAACACTGAAAACAACTTTCTGCGTATTGCTGCGAGTAAGAGTAACAAAACAGTTAGTTTAGTAATTAGTATGTCTGTCATCGTTCAGCAAAGAGGTATCAGAGGAGTTACATTTTTATCAAAACGTTAATGTAGTAAGTAGGTAGATCCAACACATTCAAGGACAATCTACTTTACCTTTGTCTGCAAGCAACTCACAAACCATCCATCCACTGAGTAAAATCATTCTAGTATCGCATCTTAGAATGCCTAGCTCCTATCCTGCTTGGCTAACTACTCTATTCCCTATTATTATTTACTGGGCAGAAATGACCAAAAATGACGACCGCTGTATACTCGCAACTGGCCTGAAAGTGCCACGCAAGAAATGTAACACCATAAACAATGAATGTGTTTTATTTTGTTCCGGCGGTGGTGGTTGATTGATGTGGCCAAGATGACGAGATCAGTACCGTTCATTTGATATACAATAATATACAATACAATACATACCGCAATTTTGTTTGGTGCCTAGGAATTCATAGTTGGGTTTTTTATATTTTGCTTAGCCACTCAAAAGGTTGATAAATTGATACAACCCTAAAACGACAACATTAAAAACACTAAAACAACACAAGAATCTTACTCTACCCTACCCTAATACCTATTATTATCTATTCGAGCGAGCATGCAAAGCAGACGTATCGCCAACTATACTTTTAAATATTAAACTACATATTACTGTGACCTACATCCAACAATATGTCAAAAACTTAAATTAGTGATTGCATTAACTAGTGTGTCGTCTTTTACTACTGTCTTATTCTGAATGCATCGAGTCAGCGAAGTGGTCAGCGGTGATGGCCCCGAGATGGTGAGGGGACTCACCATCTCGGGGAAACGAGACGGACTCTTATTTTTCGGCCCGCTCTCGAAACGCAGCATGCGCATCTTTGCAATACCACCGCAAGTAAAACATGAATAGCATATTACGCTCACCTACTGGAAGCGGCACTAATTTCGGACGAAGTGGATCGCATCCAAATTTATTCACTCCAAATGCGCAAAACAATGTACTGCTAGAAACGCCATCCACCGCTTTTCGTGGCAAGCGAAAACATTCTAACGGAGATGATATAGTACAATCACTGTTTGGATTAGATAAATTAATACTGAATTATCACTTGTTTTGTCAAAGTCAAACTGAGCATCTACTTAACTGTCAACGAACTGTCACATTTGATTGATTGAATTTGTTATTGATTTTTTTATCTACTTTCTATATCCGTATCCTTTCTTGAAAATAACCTGTTGGAGTATGATTGTGTGAGAAGAATACAAAGAATACAAAATTTATGCTGGTGTTTTTTAATCCTATAAAATCTACTAATTTAACAAAAAATTAATGGTCCTTCGAGCCGGATGTGATAAATATACAGTAGGTGTTGAATTTCGGTAAGATCTTTCCATTTTATCCAAAATGTTAGAACCAAGTGCATCACAAAAAATCCTTGCGTCACGACTTGAAGTATTACTTTCCAACTTGAAAAAAAAACCCTAAAACACGCATCACACGCGGTTACTTAGAGGCGCATCTAGAATCTGCTACGCATAATTGGAAGAAATACATTGCTTAAAATAATAAAAGAGTATCTTCACGTCTCACGCGCGCGATGTCTTGCGACTGAGATAAATTGGGACTCGGTGTCGTAATTTAAGCGGTCCATACGCTAGAGACGCTTCACCCATCTTCCGCTTATTTGTTTTCATCAAAGGTAGTTACACACTCCACCTGACAATATATAAGCCAGCCGCTGCCTATGAAACAGGCTACCGTTGCCGTCATAGGTAAAAATACGCTTAGAGCAGACAAATCAGCGTAATAAAAATTGTATTAGATAGCAGGAATTTGGTGATTCGCACATATTGCTAGTTGCCGTGAGTTACATAAGCCCTAATGGAGGGCAAATCAGTAGAGGTTCAAAAACAATAAAACAGTAGAGGGTTCATACACGTTAAAACATACACACAAACAAACTTAACCGCTTTTTATTATAGTGTAAATATTAAAAATAATCACACTCAATCGATCAACGATAACAAGAGGATCACAGATGCCATAACCAAAAGGAGAACAAAAAGTTTAATAGATTTTATTGCTGTCGTTGTAAACTCTAACGTTTTGTGTTTGGTTCTATTTTGGAGAATTCAACGATTAAAGGTAAGCGTCCACAGGCCCGCATCGCACGCAGCGGACGGATCGCATCAAGCGGATTAATTTTTCATAATGCGTCCACTGTATCGGCAGCGATCGGATTTGCCGACGTAAGTACCAGCAATCGGATTGACGATGCCAGTTCTTTCGGATTTTCGTAGTGAACGCACGTGTGGACTCTGTGAGAATGGAGGAAAGCGATGAAGAACATTTTTTCGTTGTAGCTTGTTTGTTAGCAGAAGAGGAAGAATTGAAAAAAAAAGCTAAAAAGAAAACATAGTATCTGGATACACAACATGTTCAAGAAGAGATCGGAACATGGAGAATATCACACCCTATTTCCTGATTTGTTAAGCGATGCCACAAAGTTCTTCCAATATTTTCGTATGTCGCAAGATAAATTCAATTATCTTGTTGACGACGTTGACGCATTCAGGATAATGCAAGCATTTATTGAAATTAAACATCGGATTTTTATTTCTTATTAAAATGTAAATATTGGCCGAGAATCTGCGTATTTTGATCCACTGCATGTAAACGTTCACAATTTCTTGGGAGGAGGACATCATGCGCAAAGTTTCGCTATTGGCACATGGAGACATCGTTTCATCCCTGGGTGAAGGCAGCATTTCGTAAGATGTAGATGAACGAGAAAACATTGCCGGAGACAGATTGTGCAGAGTTTCGTTCATGGCAGGTGGAGGAAGAGGAGGAGACATCACATATAGAGTATTATTCACAGATGGTGTCGAAGCGATGGTTGCGATTTTGTTCATAGCAGGCGAATTAAACATCGTTGTATTTGAACGAGTAGGTGCCGGAACCATTTGAAACAATTCTCACTCTCTCTCTTTCATTTGAACCAGATGCCATAAGATTAGAATCAGGATATTCAGGATTGATTGGATTTGTCGCAAGCTTCACGTTGTTAACCATTTGAAACAAATGAGATTTAATTTGAATTTGGTCTTGTAAAGGAAAAGTCTTTACTGTTTTAGTCATATTGATGAAAAAATCCAGTAGAGGATCACTAAGATTTCTGTTTTGTTCCGTTCTTGTTAAATATTGTTGTAGAACGTTGGCTGCAGTTGAACCTTGTGAAGTTTGTGAAGCTGCGTAGGTCGATTTCCTACCGACAGTTCGAACGGATTCTATGGATTGTTGGCTTCCTGCATCACTTGTATCTAGATTACTAGAATTAGACAGTGCTTCAAGCTGTGTTTCGTCGTCATTGTTGACAATTTTAGGCGATAGGCTTGACCACCGTTCTTCCTCATCGTTTAGGTATGGTGCTAGGAAAGAAAGTTCTTGGAAGAATTTGGGAGGTTTTAGTTTCGATGCTGCTTGGCCGAAAGCCTTTCTATGGTTGTCTCTGATTCTGGTCCATCGCTCCTTGCATACATTGCCTGTAACAATTTAAAAAACAAATTTCATTTATTTCAGGTACTTAGCCACTGGGAATTCTTTTCGATCACTGGCATTTTCCTTCAGGATGGGAGAACGTACAGTGCGAACAATTGTGTATTCGACCTGCGAAGCCATTATTGAAGTCCTACAGCCCATAGTGATGCCAAAACCTTCTGAAGATACATGGATTGAATCAGAAAAAGGTTTTTACGTGAAATGGAATTTTGCCAACGCGATCGCTGCCATTGATGGAAAACACGTGCTTATTCAAGCTCCACCGCACAGTGGTTCAAATTACTTTGTTATAAAAAACACTTTAGTTTGGTACTGCTAGCCTTAGTCAACGCAGATAAAAAATTCATCGTCGTCGATGTCGGTGCTTTTGGTAAGAACTCTGATGCTAGTATTTTAAGAAATTCGAGTTTAGGCAAAGGTTTACAAGATGGCACTCTAAATACCACGAAAAATACCACCAGGAGGCACTGAAGCACTACCTCATGTCATCATCGATGACGAAGCTTTTCCACTGTGCACGTATTTAATGCGACCATACTCTCGAGACGATGCCCAAAGAAATGAAGAAAAAAACAGTGTTTAACTATCGGCTCAGTCGTGCGAGAAATACTGTGGAAAATACGTTTGGAATATTGGCAAGAAAATTTAGAATTTTCGAACGAAGATTGTCTATGCACGAAGAGCACGTTGTAACTGTTGTAATGGCTACATGCTGTTTGCACAACTTTCTAAGAAATGACACATGCCACTGGACAGAAAACGATAACACATCTATGAGAGGACTGCGAAACCTAAGGAATGTAGGTGGTAATTCACGCACAGATGCTTTAGCAGTCAGGGATAGCTTCAAAAGTATTTTAACTCAGAAGCAGGGTCGGTAGATTGGCGATTGAGGAGAATTCGGGCTGGAAGGCGCGTTGTTTAAGTAATTAAATAAAAATTCACAAACTTACCGTTTTGATTTAATCTGTACCCAATTTCCTCTTAGATATTGTCCCTTCTTTGCTGGTTAGAGCAATTAGGGTTTTTTCAATTATATATTTCTTCGTACTCTTGCACAATTGCGATTAGTTTTGACGCGTCCATGCTGCAAAAACAACGTTTGTTGACACGACAAACGCCAAAATGCAAATGGCCGACGATGCAGAGCGAGCGCGCGGAGTGCGTCCACTAATCATTCCGTATGACGTCATCGGCAGGCATCGCAAAAGTTGCCTCTCGGAGCAACGGTGTCGGCATTGCCGATGTGTGATGCGTACGATGCGGACAGGTGGACGCACTTATATGAGTTTCTATACAAATAATACTACGGTCCGTTGCGTGCGATGCGTCCGAAGCGTACGATACCGACAAGTGGACGCTTAAACCGTTCATAAAAAAATAGCGCGGTACCATTTTGACATCCAGATTAACCAAATCAGAACCTCATCAGAATCGCTGACAATATATTTCCGTTCAATGGTAAATACGTTGGCAAATAGCGCGATCGCCCTACAGTTCATAAGTGTGTACTAAAACATTTTAGTTCTGACCATTACGGTCACTGCGCCACCTTTTCTTGTGATCGTATAGTTGAAGCTCAGAACTTTACTTACCGACCTATCAGAGAGCCGCATCAAAACATTTCAAAGTAGAATTGAACACAAAGTTTCCCTCGTACCATGCATCGATGATCCAGATGATCTTTTCACCACATTGTCGAAATTAATAATTAAAGAACATGCTGACATATTTAGAGTAAAAAAATGCAAAGCAAAAAATTTTACTAGATTTGCGGACTGGGCTACACCAGGTATCTATAGAAGTAGGAATACATTGTACGATTTATATGCTTACAGAGAGACAATGTTGATGATCCAGTTTTTATTTTACATGTTAAGAACTACTCAAAAGAATTCAAAAAAGTTTGTCATGCGGCTAAAACACTGTTTTTTAGAAAGAGAATAGAAAATTCTACAAATAAAATAATAATAATATTAATACCGGACATTTCACACAGCATCATCTGGCCCCAAAGTAAGCAGAGCTTGTGTTATGGGTACCACACGACTGATATACTACTTATATACCTACTTTTTTTTTTGTAAATACATACATATTATACATAGAAACACCCAGACCCGAGACAAATACTTGCAGATTATACAAACATTTGTCCCGCAGCAGGAATCGAACCCGCAACCGTCTCAGCCGGACCTAAGCCTGTGGCGCAGTGGCGCCACAGAGGTCGTCATTAAATAAAAGAAATGAAAGCAACTTGGAAATTAATTATTCATGAAACAGGTAAATCAAGGGCTCGCAATATACAGTTCAAATCAAATATAAATGGTACAATTTTGACAAAGGAACTGGATGTTGCGAATGCATTTGATAGTTTTTTCTCAGATATACCAAAAATAGTGACCAAATCGTTAAACTCTTCAGCCTCCAGAGCTTTCGTTTTATTAAAATCTAGTGTTGCAAGAATATGTAAAATGTAAGAATCAGTTTAGTTTTAGCTATATTGTAAAAGCATTCAAGTTAATTAATATAAAAAATACAGAAGATCTTTGGGGAATGTCTACAAAGGTGCTGGGTGTCATTATCTTAGATATTGCACCATGTTTAACTTATATTTTTAATAGATGTATTGTAACGCCGTATTTACGCGATACATGGTTTTTGAGAAATAAACCCCAAAATCGGTTTGTTTACCATTAAAATTGAGTCTTCTTCTTCCGTTGCACACAAGCTAAGTCCTACTGGCTTCTAGCCAGCTATTATTCTACTACTGTCATTTGAACGAATTCGATTTTGACAGGACATTTGTCAAGCTGATTTGTCAATGTGACAAGCTCAAGCTGCGAAAGCGCAGGCTGAGGCTTATGTAATAACAGTCAACGCCAGTAGACTGCAGGCCGAAACAATGGCAACAGTATGCCAATCTTTAACATCTTTAGCGGCTGCAGTTCGTCATTTCTGCTGCGGGTTGGGATGGAATTACATCTCACATTCTCAAACTTGCCATATCTTATCTAATCGAACCTATAACGCTAATCTGCCAAACGAGTTTAGAGCTTGGTATTTTTCCGTCGGTATTGAAAAAATCCATAATCGGTCCTATATTTAAAAATGGACCGGACAGTGATGTATCTAACTACAGACCAATAGCTCTACTCTCTACTATATCAAAGATTCTAGAGAAGATCATGAACAACAGGCTAAAATCATACTTAGAAAGAAAGGAGCTGCTCTCAACCAATCAATATGGTTTCAGATCGGGTCGTAGCACAGAGGATGCTGTACTTAGTGTAACTGAGACCATCATCAGAAACATAGATGAGGGTCAAAAGACAATCGGAGTATTTCTTGATCTCGCTAAGGCCTTCGATACTGTTTCTGTCCCTATTCTTCTAGCTAAGCTCGAGGTAATGGGGATAAGAGGGACGGTATTGAAATGGTTTGAGAGCAATCTTATGTGCAGAACTCAGAAAGTCAGGGTTGGGAATTACCTAAGTAACGAAGAGACCACAAAATTCAGTGTACCACAAGGCAGTATACTAGGCCCAACCTTATTTTTGATCTACACCAATGACTTGTGTAGCATGGAATTGCCGAACTGTAAAATAGTCACTTATGCAGACGACACAGTCTTACTATTTAATGGAAAAACATGGGCAATGATGGAACAAATGGCAAATACAGGTCTGGATATGGTAGCGAAGTGGGTGAATAGGAATCTTCTGACCCTTAACATCGCTAAAACAAAGTATATGAACTTTTCGATCACAAACAGTAGTAGATCATTACAAAACTTGAAAATAACAATGCATAATGTGTCATGCAATCGATTGTATCCTTGTACATGCAATAATTTAACCCCAACTGATAAAATGAAATATCTAGGAGTCATATTGGATTAGAACTTACATGGTCAGAACACATAAGAAAACTATCAGCACAAACTAGAAAACTAATTTTTATATTTAAACAGCTGCGCCATGTCCTAAGTTTTGATTCACTAATAAAAGTCTATTATGCACTTGCGCAGTCAATATTAACGTACTGTATCACCGCCTGGGGCTCTGCTGCACGCACTCACCTTATGTCATTAGAAATATCTCATAGAGCGATTCTCAAGGTGATGACATTTAAACCCAGGTGGTATTGCACAGCGACGCTGTACAAACAATGTTCGGTTCTTACTATAAGACAACTTTTCATAAAAGCTACGATCTCTCGACGACATAGATTAGTTAATAATGATATTCTTGACTCACACCTTTTAAAACGCAGAAAAGAGATCATTTTCAAAGTGCCTACAACACGAACCAAGTTTGCTAATAAGTCATTCTCAAGCATAGGGCCTTTCTTATACAATCGTATAAGTAAAGATATATCAATTGTAAACGTTACCACAAACAATCTGAAACATATCATCAAAAACTACTTACAACCGCTTAATTACTGGGACACCGAAAAAATGCTGGCCACAATTGAATAAAGCAATTATCAATATACATACACACACACACATACACACACACACACACACACACACACGCACACACACATACACAAACACACGCACAAAATTATTAGTCACATGGACACGCAGAACCTTACTTTTACTTATACTTTCTATTTTTTTTTTTATTTCATTTGTTATTATTTTTCCACTTTACTTTAGATGTTTATTTTATTCCTTTTTACAATTACCCACTTGTTTTTTTAGTTATGTAATTTTTTTGTGAACTTCTCCATTTAGGTACTTAATTAGTTGTAATTTATACTGTTCTATCACGTTCTACATCAATTAGCTTCTAATAGCAATATGTCCGTGTTTTGTTCTGTTATGATGAGTGTCCGAGACGGGGCACTGTGACCCTACAATACAGGCTCATTAGAGCCGGGCAAGGAAAAATGCAATTACCTGTTATTTTTTTTTAAAGAATGTTTTACTTTAAGATGATAGGAAATAGAACCAAAAACCTTGTACCAAATTAATTTTAAGAACCTGAATAATTTATTATTATTATTATTATTTCTTAGGATTAAAATAAAAAAATCAAAAAATTTACTGTTTCTGGACCTTTTTATTTTTGTCGTTAGACCTTGGGTATTTCTTTCTAAATTTATCTAACACGGTCAGAACTCAAACCAATTCAACGTCATCTAGTTAGCAGAACTAAAACATTAGTTACAGAGCTTACGGAGTTTTTTTAAGGTTTACAAATCAGGCTTATTCATAATTTAGTAAAACATTATTAGCTTGTGAGATTATAATTAATAGCAGACGGCCATGGAAAAACTTAAGGTTTATTTTTGAACTTCGGAATGTTAAAAACTACATTGACCACAGTAATGTTTATTTTCCCGCATTTCTATAACAATTTCTAGGAAAATACAAAAAATAAAGCAATAATGACTACATTCTGCAAATAATAAATATAAATATGATATGACACATTTCAAGGGACTTTTTTATAAAATATCGTACACACAAAATATAAAATTTACAGATTATGATACTGAAAAGATACAGAGATTCATTTATAAAAACATATTTATTTAAAAAATTAACTAAATTATGATAATAAATCACACTCACAAATAAACATTCTTACTTGAAAATTTAATTCAATTTGAATAAAAGAAAACATAAACAATAAAAACATTAATTATGTTAATTATATTCATTGAACATATCAGGAAGAATAATCCTCAGGCGCCCAAGTCGCCGCTGTTACTTCCGTTACAGCCTTGCTTGCTTAGTTGATTGGGACACTGGATGGTCTTTATTATCTCCAACCACCCCGTCTGGTACGAACCCACCGCGTAAAACAGAGCTATCAGAACCTGAGAGATGTCTTATATAGTGCGCCAGTAGAGTTAACGCGGGATGATCAGCAGGCAGTATTTAATGATGATGTAAAAAAGGTTTGGGTTTGGTTGTAAAAAAAAAAAACAAAATCTCTATATTCAATAAAATCACAGGGACCACTTTGAATCGTCTTCTTACATGCTAGTGAATCTAGGTGCCGGTTCCTCCTAACCCCAGTTCAAGAAGAATCCGGCAAGAAACTTGTCTGGTCTTAACACTTTTTTGTATGATCCTTGACAATTTTGTTACGGATGCCGAGTCGAGTTGGAGCTGATTCATCCCAAGCTTTTTTGTCATCTAAATAATCAGATATTTTATAATATGCTTTAATAGACAGTTTCCGTTTAATTACGTTTTTAAATTTGCCAATCGACAAATTTAACACGTCGCTTGGAACCCTGTTATAGAAGCGTACACATTGCCCTAAAAAGACTTATTTAATTTAGCGAGCCTAACAGTGGGAACAGCGAGTTAATCTTTATTTCTAGTATTAATACTATGATTATCGCAATTTTTTTTAATAAATGAACATTTTTGTGCACATACATTAAATTTTCGTATATATACTGACAAGGCACTGTCATAATATAAATTTCTTTAAACTTATTTCTAAGTGATTCTCTGGGGCCCATGTTATAAATTGCACGAACAGTCCTCTTCTGCACCACAAATATAGTGTTAATATCAGCAGCACTCCCCCACAACAAAATGCCATAAGACATAATGCTATGAAAAGTAGCTGAAGTAAACGAGTCTATCTACGTCGGTAAAATGACGGATCTTTTTAACAGCGTATGAGCTAAGTCTCTTCGACAATTTATCTATGTGCGGGCCCCATTGCAGCTTATTATCTAAAGTAATGCCTAAGAACACTGTGGTGTCGACGAGATCTATCTTTTCGTTTTTAATTTTTACATTAGCATTCACCTGTTTAACGTTGGGCAGTATAAAACGAATGCATTTCGTTTTTTTCTCGTTAAGTAATAAGTTGTTTACATTAAACCATGTTTCATTTTTAGAGATTGCATTGTTTACTTTACGCTTTAATTTAAATAAAAGTGACGTGTCATCAGCAAACAGTACAATCTCGTGATCATCCTTTACAAGTTTAGGTAGATCATTTATATAAATTAAAAACAAGAATGACCCGAGTATTGATCCTTGTGGTACACCCATTTTTACTATTGACCCCGGAGAACGCTTTCCATTTACATCTACTCGTTGTGTTCGGTCAGTTAAGTAGGATGTGAGAAGCTTAAGTGAAACTACTAACACTTACCTTTGTCTCTACATCTAGACTATCAGCATGAAGTGGACCAGCTATACAAGGTCTTAGCTTTTCCACCAATACCGTAAAGAGATCCATAGAAAGACGATACTGTTCCACAAAGTTTCCTTTATATGAGAATGTGAGAGATAATTGATTCAGGCGTGACTTTGCGGAAATCCATTACAAAACATTAAATAGATGGACAAATATGTAGTACTATTCCGCCGATCTATTCTCAAAGAGTTAGACACGATGCAGACGCATGCACCTCCCTCCCGCCCGCAATGGAAAAGTCATGCAAAGCGTTAGTAAAAGGCAAGCACACACAATCCACACATGCAACCTCCCAAAGAAATTCGACAAGTGTTTCACCTCTCCACGAGGCATCCTCAGGAACATTTGACTCATTCCGCACCCCGACGACAAAACACTCTGCTCTGCAGACTTGTTGCTTCAATGACTTCATCTTCATGACTTTCAATTGCGGGCGGGAGGGAGGTGCATGCGTCTGCATCGTGTCCTAACTCTTTGAGAATAGATTGGCGGAATAGTACTAAATATTTGTTCATGTATTTAATGTTTTAGAATGTGAGAGATCGCCATATTAATTCATTTTTTTTGCGGATTGATGTTTGGCTTTCAGCCACATCTACCTCATACGCACTTTCTCAATTATCAAAGCAAATTCCGAGCATTTTCAGCAATTAAAACGGCTCAGAAAACAATAAGAAGTCTCTCGACACAAACTGAATTTAAAACGTTAATTTGAAAGCGCTGTCAAAGATGACGCGATCCGGCAACGTTCGATCAACGTATTTTCAAAATTAGATCTAAATTGTTTCCGTTATAGTGATTAGCGCGGTACGAAATATGTCAAAAATAACGTTTTGACTTTGGTTTTGATTTGGATCAGCTTTGGTTCAAACGTTCAAAATTACCATGATCGCCCCCACCTTCCTCTTGAATCACTCGATCTAATAAAAAAATCACATTAAAATCAGTTGCGTAGTTGTTTACATCTAAGCATACATAGGGACAGACAGACAGCGGAAAGCGACTTTGTTTTACTATGTAATGATATAGAGGGGTGGGGGGCGATCGCGGTAATTTTGAACGTGTGAACCAAAGCTAATCCAAATCAAAACCAAAGTCAAAACGTTATTTTTGACATATTTCGTACCGCGCTAATCACTATAACGGAAACGATTTAGATCTATTGTATTGTTTTCTGAGCCGTTTTAATTGCTGAAAATGATCAGAATTTGCTTTGATCATTGAGAAAGTGCGTATGAGTTAGATGTGGCTGAAAGCCGAACATCAACCCGCAGAAAAAATGAATTAATAAGGCGATCTCTCACATTCTCATATGAAGGAAACTTTGTGGAACAGTATCGTCTTTCTATGGATCTTTTTACGGTATTGGTGGAAAAGCTAAGACCTTACATAGCTGCTCCACTTCGTGCTGATGGTCTAGATGTAAGTAAGTTAAGTGTTAAGAATAGTGTTAGTTGTATCTACAACCCAAGCTACATCATCATTAAATACTGACTGTTTATCATCCCGCGTTAACTCTACTGGCGCACTATATATAATACATCTTTCAGGTTCTGATAGCTCTGTTTTACGCGATGGGTTCGTACCAGACGGTGGTTGGAGATAATTAGGACCATTTAGTGTCCCAATCAACTAAGCAAGCAAGGCTGTAACGGAAGTAACAGCGGCGACTTTGGCACCTGAGGATTATTCTTCCTGATACGTTCAATGAATATAATGAACATAATTAACGTTTTCTTTTATTCAGAATGAATTTAAATTTTCAAGTAAGTACGTTTATTTGTGAGTGTGATTTATTATCATATATTAGATAATTTATTGAATAAATATTATTTTTATAAATGAATCTCTATCTTTTCAGTATTTTTTAACATTCCGAAGTCCAACAAGAAACCTTAAGTTTTTCTATGACCGTCTGCTATTAGTTATAATCTCACAGGCTAATAATGTTTTACTAAATTATGAATAACAGCCTGATTTGTTAACCTTAAAAAAACTCCGTAAGCTCCGTAATAAATGTTTTAGTTCTGCTAACTAAATGACGTTGAATTAGTTTGGGTTCTGACCGTGTCAGATAAATTTGGAAAGAAGTACCAAAGGTCTAACGACAAAAAGAAATAGGTCGGGAAACAGTTAATTTATAGTTTATTTATTTTTATCCTAAGAAATGAACTGGAACTGCAACTGGAACTACAGGCACTGAAGATGTTAAAGATTGGCATACTGTTGCCGTTGTTTCGGCCTGCAGTCTACTGGCTTTGGCTGTTATTACATCAGCCTTAGCCTGCGCTTTCGCGGTTTCAGCTTGTCTCAGACTGAGACTGAGTGAGCAAGCTGTCTCTGTAATAATAATAATAATAAGTTTATTTTTTAACCAATAACATGTGTACATGGGTACATTTTTTTCTCAGATTAAAATCTTAAACTATAACGACGCTAGGTATAGGTACCCGGTATGTAAACCGTTACCTTTCGTGCTAGTTATAAAACTGTGTTACGGCAAGGTAACGCCTCACACCCCTTTCGGACTAATCTGAGCAGTTACTAAGATATTACAGGTACATTTTTAAGTACCTGTAATATCTATATAAGATAATATAACTAAACATCTTATAGCTAATACATATGTTGGCAGGTAGGAGGTTCTTAATTATGCTTAATACAAAATTTCTATCATTTAAGACGAGTGCAAGTTGCATTAAAAATAACAGTATAAAAAATATTTTAAAACTATTTAAAAAAACAATATACAAAAAATCAAAGGAAATAACAATAGAAAACATAAAAAGAAGACATTAAACAACGTAATCTTTACAATAATAACAATTTAGGACTTATATACTACTACTTATGCAGGTATTATTAATAATAATAAGACTACAACACGCACAACTTAGATACTAATACCTACTTAATATTAATTTACATAATCAGTGAGATTGGATACTTATTGTCTATTTAACAGATATTAGTAGTCTTTCAGTATTATCATAGTCAAATTGATATAGGAACTCCTCTATTTCTTTGCCACACTCGTATCTAGATTTATCTTTAAGAGTAATCATTTTGCTAATACGGTTATATAAAAATGGAGCTAAATATGTTGAAAAACCTTGGGCAAAATTTGTTCTGCATGTTGGAACTTTATATACCTCATGCGCCCTTCTACTGAGTAAATTGTCAGCACGACCAGGGTAAGCATGTTGTCTTATAACAACTAGCTTGATATACAGTTGTCGTATAGTAAGCACTCTAGTTTCTTTATAGAGATCTGCTGTGGGGTATCTATAAGGTTTAAAGTTTAAAATTTTCAGTATAGAACGTTGTGCTCTTTCTAATTTTATTAGAGCAGTTTTGGCTGCTCCACCCCAAGCTGACATACCATAAGTAATAAGAGATTGGCATAGTGTAAGGTAGACTGTTCGGTTGGTCTTTTCATCTCTTAAATGTCTAATTTTTTTAAATATATGAATAATTTTACGAATACGAGACTTGAGAGTATTAATATGGTTCTTCCAGTTAAGGTTTTTATCAACGGTATTTCCTAAATATTTGATGGTATCTGTGGCAGAGACAGTGTAACAGTCGCAACTATTGGTATTCAGAGCAGAGCAGATGTGAGCTTTTAAACTAATGTCCGGCATCGGCTGGTTATGAATAGAGAATGTAATATTACCATTCCTAGCACAATATTTGCTAGGTATTGAACCCATAGCTAGGGTCAACTCTGTGAGAGACCTGGGCGTTAATTTTGATACACGTCTGAATTTTCATGAGCATATGAACGTACTCGCTGCCGATTGTTATCGTAGGTTAGGTTTTGTTCTGCGGAATGCCCGTGAATTTCGAGATGCCGGTGTTATAAAACTGGTCTACTCGGCTCTTGTAAGGAGTAAGATTGAGGCGGCGTCTATCGTATGGCATCCACATGAGAGTACTTACGCCTTGCGATTGGAGAAGATACAAAAGGCTTTTTCAAGATTTTTGTACAAAAAGATCTATGGATATTATCCTTTCCTTTTCCCCACAATATTTTTACTTGGTGCGCTAGGCTTCAACTCTCTGGAAGCTAGGCGTCACTACAATCTTCTGGTCACTGCTTGTCTGATACTGCGCGGTACTTCAGACTGCCCTGAATTAGTGGCTAGAGTTGTAAGACTGTCTGTTCCCGAAGTGCCTAAATACTCGCTGAGGCCCCGTAGTCACGACTTACTGGCTGCACCGTGGGCGCGGTCAGTCGCGCACGACAACTCGCCTCTTGTTCGGGCTCTAAAATTCATCAACACCTTCTTGTGATCTGTTTGCTGACCGATGGACGAATGTGTGCAGAGAATGTCTGAGGTATTGTGAGACGATTGATAGTAGTAGAATTAGTTCAATCTGTTAATACTTTTTTTTGTTATTTTTTTTAAGTATTTTTATTATTAATTATTTGGTAAAAATATTGGTAAATAGTGTTAAATTTTTCTGTTAAAATGTTATTTCATAGCGCCTTGGTGTACCTACTGTAATGCTATGATCTTATTGTGTAAATAAATAAATAAATAAATAAATAAATATATTTTGTTTTAGTTAAATTTAGTGTTAGTAGGTTATTGTTTAGCCACGACATGATTATTCGCATTCCATTTTCAGCTGCTAAGCGTACTTCCTCCCAGGTGGGTCCTCTAAAGAGTATGACGGTATCATCGGCAAACGTTATGATTTTAGTATTGGGCAGTATTATAGCACATAGGATATTTATGTATATTAAAAAGAGCGTCGGTCCAAGGACAGAACCTTGCGGGACGCCAAATTTAATTGTTTGTTTTGTGCTATATGTATCTCCGATCCTAACAGTCTGAGTTCGATCACTCAAGTAGTCTTCAAACAAATTCAATTGGGTTCCTCGCACGCCATTGCACTCCAACTTACGCAGTAATGGTGGGATAGATACGGTATCGAAGGCCTTGGCTAAGTCCAGAAACACTCCTAGGCATTTCTGTTTCTTTTCGAGATTATCAACAACGTGTGTTACAAGACTTTCGATAGCGTCCACCGTTGATTGATCTGTTTTTTCTAAAACCAAATTGGTTGTTTGAAATTAAGTTATTTTTTTCAAGGTAGTTTACCAGGCGAATATTAATAAGTTTTTCGAGAACCTTAGCTAGTGTAGGTAGAAGAGATATCGGACGGTAGTTCGTTAGTTTGTCTCTCTCTCCTGACTTAAAAACTGGAGTCACAATAGACTCCTTCAATTTCTTTGGGAAAACCCCTGAGGAGAGGCACAAGTTGCAAAGGTGAGTTATTGGTGTACCTACCTTGGTGTACCTGTAGTTATTGGTGTAATTACTAAAACAATATAAATTTCGTTTTTGACAATCATAGAGTTTACAATCCAAGTTGACAATATTTTGACATAAGTACTAAAAACTAGCAGCTTCGCTCGCGACCTCGTCCGTACGTTTTAGTTTAAAGTAAAAAACATTTTTTTTCATCATCTACAGCCTGCATCTTCTACAGCTTTTGAAGTGTGGTGAAAGGAGCAAAGGGCGCCTCAGATGCTCTTTCCGTGCAATGTTCACCTCCTGGGTTTTATCAACAAACTAAGGCCATCCTATGTTTGTAGGTACCATTCGCCACGATCCTGTGTTAATTCTGTCCATTTGCGGCCCACCATTTTGACTAATGGTCAATATAACGGGCAACAGACGTTCCATTATCTAGTTCTCTGCCACCATTTAGTAAGTACACACTCCACCAGACAATATGGAAGGCTGGCTGCCTATGAAACAGGCTGCCGCTGCCTCACAGGTCAAAATACGCTTAGAGCAGACAAATCAGCGTAATAAAAATTGTATTAGATAGCAGAAATATGGCGATTCGCGCATATTGCTAGTTGAAGCGAGTTACATAAGCCCTAATAGAGGGCAAACCAACAATAGACAGCTATAGTCGAACCGTTAAAACATACACACAAACAAACTTAACCGTTTTTATTATAGTGTAAATATAAAAAATAATCACACTCAATCGATCAACGATAACAAGAGGTTCACAGATGCCATAACCAAAAGAAGAACAAAAAGTTTAATAGGATTTATTTCGTTGTAAACTCTAACGTTTTATGTTTGGTTCTATTTTGGAGAATTCAACGATTAAACCATTCATATAAAATAGCGCGGGACCATTTTGACATCCAGATTAACCAAATCAGAACCACATCAGAATCGCAGCCAATATATTTCCGTTCAACGGTAAATACTTTGACAAATAGCGCGATCGCCCTCCAGTTAGGTGTATAACCTTTTTCAAAAGCACCTTCGTGTTTACTTATTCTCACAAAATCACCGGTTTTAAAGCAATTTTTTATTTTAATTTAATATAAATTTTCATTCATTTTTAATTTTCATTTTATTAGCATCGTTTACTTCTACAGGCTTGAATCCGATTGTTCTATGACGAGTGTTGTTATAAGTTTCTACTCATTCCTTTCAATACAAACTGTTTAAATAGTTTCGACTTCTGATAAATCTCTCCATAATTGAAGCATTTTTTGTGGTAAATGTGGAATAATGATTTATGCTCAATGCTTGTGTTAGTTTCATGAGTCGTTAAACTCCAAACATATTTAGAAAATGCGTCAATTACAACGAATATGTAATTGTAATCATTATTATACCTTGATATTGATTGTAAGTCAACGACCACGGCACAACGAGCCAACCTTTGGCAAGGTCGTTAATATCTTTTAAAATAACATAACTTTTAGGAAAATTTACTCTTGCAGTTTTATAAATTTCATTTACGATGTCGGTTCTGCTCATTTTTTACTCTAGTTTCTAAATTAGTTATTTTAACGCTAAGTTCGTTGAGAAGCTTTTCCAAGAACTTAAGTCTATTTAATGAATTTTCAAAACATTTGTTAACGTAAATTTTTGTAGCACTATCAGCAGTGTCAACTGGATTTTTTTTGTTCTGCACACTAATATTTCCATCACTAGTGTTTTAAAATAATAAGAATTCATTAAAGCGATCATTCTTTTTCTTATACATGTGCAGACCAGACTTATTAACATTCCTGTTAGAATTACAACTCAGTGCTGGAAATAAATCAAGAATGCTGTTGTTTTTATTCCCTTATAATACCAGCTTCTTTTAATTCTTCGATTATTGAAATAATTTCATTGTCATTATTACTGTTACCAGCATCTCTTGATGCAATTAATACTTTCAGCCTAGATAAATAATTGATTCAGGCGTGACTTTGCCGAAATCCATAACAAAACATTAAATAGATGGACAAATATTTAGTATCATTCTGCCAATCAATTCCCAAATAGTTAGACACGATGCAGACGCAAGCACCTCCCCACCGCCCGCAATTGAAAAGCCAAGCGCTTTGCATGACGCACGATATGATACGGATTTCCTATACCTTTAGGCACCTAATGGGCCTGAAGCGCTTCTGCAGCGCTTCAGAAATGTACGTGGATGCCCGAATAGACTCTTTCAATGCTATCCAGCGTAAGAGGATAGCGTCATTCATGTCTAGAGTTGACGCGTGTGGCAATATTATTATCAAGAGTCTGGCAGAAAGGCTTATACTGACGAAAATGTATAAACGGTGGGTGGATATTGCCACCTGACATAATTAAGTACCTAAGTAGTTATCATTTATATTATTATTACCATACTCTCTGTGTGTATTGGGTTAGGTTTGTTTCTTTTTTAAGTAGGTATGTACAATATGGGACATGTTCCTGAAATAAAGATTATTATTATTATGAATGCAGTAGTAATAATATCTAGTGGGTAGACGCAGATATGATTTGTGTAAGTGGGGAATGCTAGACAATTCACGTGTACAGTGCGAATGTGGTGCTCCCTTCCAAACCATGTCTCCTCTACTTGATTGCCCTACTTGCCCCTCCTCCTGCACAAGAGCTGACCTCAACACCGCCTCGGACGCCGCTATAGCGGCACCAACATTTTGGTCGAGGCAAATTTATTTTTTTATGAGAGAAAATTGACACGAAAGAAGAACAATAATAACTATATTATAAAAACGAGTCTATAATAAACATATTAATTTATGTAAATTCGTTCCCAATGATATCTATATTCATAGCGTGTTAACTCTTTGCGACATTTATCGCATTCGATTTTTGCAATAACTTCACAGGTCGTAGGTCTGTGAAAGAAAATTAAGAAATTATAATGCATGATTTATTCATAGAATATTCATTATATTCTAAGATTAAGTAGACAGCTAATATAAATGATTACAATATTAATAAAATACATACACATTAATTCGTAATTTACCAACGCAACGCTTACCCTAGCTTACCTAGGTTCTACCTACCTAGGTGCAAGAGTAAGCACCGCACCCACTGAGTATATTCGGAGGACAGTCTTTACGAGTTGATTTTATCAACTGTGAGGTGCTCCCATGCTTTTGTGTCATCATTGATTTGGGTTTTAAATGTTATAAAAGCGTGGCGCCAACGATGCATAGGCTGTACATTGCGGATCTCATCGCAATTGTACGCCTTTAACTTGATAAAATGCGTACCTTTTTTATTGAAATCATTCTGACGTGATAATCGCGTTTAGCATAAGAAATTTTGTGGAAAATTCCTGGGGTGATAAAAGCAAGATGTCTCATAAAACTTATTTGCCAATTTTCAGTCTTTTGAGATTGCACTGTGTAGAATAGAATCCAGACGACAGATGCGAATTCAAGGTGACTGCGCACAAGCGCGTTATATAGCACAACTTTAGTTAGATGTTTAAACCCTTAAATATTGCGCCCAATGAACCCTATCATTTGAGCAAATGTTTTGGTCAAAATGAACATTATAATTTATCTGATCTAAAAATTAATTAATCTGATGTATAGTTTGTAAATTAGGACCAAATATATTATAAGTCGCAATATAAGAGACACGTTTTTTAGAAAAGTGTATGTGGAAGCATTTATTAATACAAAGCTCCATGAAGTTTTCACCACACCATTGTTGGATGGTAACCAAATCATTTTGCAAGATATTAATGTCTTCGTTAGATTTAATTACTCTATAAAGCTTAAGATCATCAGTGAACATTAAACAATTACTATTAAGAGCCTTTGCCAGATCATTTATGAACAAAATAAATAAAATCGGACCTAGGTCTGAACCCTGTGGAACGCCTGATTTTGCATAATATATATGAGATTTGTAACCATCCACGGCCACTATTTGAGACGATGACATCTCATGAGAGCAAATATGAAGCAAACCAGTTTAGGAGAGAACCATGAACTCCATTATATGCTAGTTTTTGCAATAGAAGAGAATGCTTGACTTTTAAAATCTGTGTAAACAGCGTCAACGTCATGCCTGTTATCGATTGCTTCAGAAATATCAGAGACATACTTTACTAAGTTGGTTTGTACAGAACAGCCTACTCTAAATCCGTGTCATAATATACTCGATATTGTCCTCTCAATATCAAGTACGATATTGCAGAATCAAGGTGCCGTGTAATTATAGAACATACGAGAGACACGAAAAGCTTTGAAAATCATGACAAAATAAAGATGAGTCGATAGTTCGTAATATTCCTAGGGTCTCCTTTTGAAGTATAGGTGTTATCATAGATTTTTTCCCCTAGTGCTAACGATTTATTATACAAAAGACTCAATGGATGTGCCAACACTTTACCACAACGTTTGACAAAAACAGGGAATTAAGTCTGGTCCTAGACCTTTACACGAGTCAAGCGTTTGATTTTTTGAAGTGAAAACTTTGTGATTTGAAAGTCGATGAAACGAAAAAGCGAAAAAGAAACACGTTTATTATTACGTGTTTGTGCGCACATGCGTAGTACAAGGCTTGAGAAAAGGCATCACAACAACCGTGGTGTTTTGTATACGTGTACTTATTATACGTTTGTTTTAAAGGTTTTTCTTATATCACGTTTGAATAAAAAACATGTGTGCAACATGTTTTTCTTCAAAGTATCAGATTCTGTAAATTCTAATTAACCAAATGTATCATTTATAACGTGTCTAGTGGGACTTATTCCATAATTAGAGCTACCACTATAAACGGATGAAAACTGACGAACAAAAAGATTTATCTCAGTTTATCTCGTGATCATGGCGCATGCAACTGTGCCGAAATATCGAGAAGCAGAAAAACTCATATATCATGGTAAATATCCCGTTTTGAGTGAAAATTATGAACAAAAAGATTTGCTATATCATTTGCTAAATTCAATAATTTCATGGCTTGACATAAATAATTTAAAAATAAATATAACTAAAACAAATATAATTCATTTTAGTCAAAGAGCTCAAATTCCTATGGATATTAATCTAGAATTCCTAGGTTGTTAATATTATAAAGTTGACTCCATACAATTTTTGGGCTTACAAATTGACCAAAAACTTAATTTGGTAAAAAGGAAATGCCACATAGACATACTAAGTAGACGAATCATTAGTTCAGCATATTCTCTATACAAACTATTCGCAACTGTTAATATACAGTCATTGCTCACGGCTTATTACGGGACAGTAAAATCCATACTCCGATTTGGTATTTATCACCTGTTAGCCTGTAGATTATCCAGGAACATATCAGCTGGAAGATTTGTTTTACCACCACGCTTGTCTCCAGAAGAACCTGGGATTTTTTATCTATGGTGCTTATTTCAATACTGATTTTATATTTGGAATAACAAAAATCAATTAATTTATGACAATTATCATCATCTTGTCTCTCGGATTACCATAACGTCGAAATTATGTTCTGAATTTATTTTTTTCTTGCAAAAGTTTAACTAGTTTGTTAGTGGACCATGCAACCATAATAAATTAACTCAAGAAACATTATATTAGAGAATGCGACAACAGATCAGTCATCATCAAATAAAAATGAAATAGATAAAATAAAAAAAACTATAAATAAATACATAAGACGATGTTTGAGATATATTAGTAGGAATATAAATACCTTAAATAATGTGAAATTTTGATGTGCCAATGGTCTTGCGGGTGTGGACTTTTTGTGAGATGATGCGATATTAATTTGCTTTTGAGAAATGCTATGTGGCAAGATATGGTGGTTACGGAACGGCGTAGGGCAATGGAAATGGAATGATATTAATGTAATGTTTATTAAGATATGAATGAATTGTTTCTTTACTTTTATAACCTTTCGTAATTTTTCTGCTTGTTATTGCGTGAAAATGTTGGAAAACTTTATCGTAAATGCTGGTAACCATAAATACATATTTTTGCTTGTTTATGAACTAATACTTATAAGCTTGATATATTTTCAAAAGAGTGAACGAAGCGCGATTAGAAAGCCTTAAGTTTCTGATTAATATGATGGCTGCATTTGTAAGTTATGCCATTAATAGTAATACATAATGTCTACCTATTGCACTAAGAGAAAAATGCTAGGTATAATTTAGCTAAATTGGTAACGAGACGAGAATAGTGTTTCTACAAGTATATAAGTAAAACTTCTAAAATGAAATCAACTCTTATATTTTTAAAACACAATAAATGAATAAGAAACATCACAAAAATATCTTAGTAGTAATAGCTTAGTACTTTTAATCTTATTACATACATAAACGTATGAAACATAACAGCAAAATTACCAGAACAAAATTATTACAACAATTGAGAAACTTACATTACATATCTAAATAGAAAAAAACCAACAGAGTATTGTTCTACCTAAGTACTAATACATAATTGCGAATTATAGTTACTCCAATAAAATAGTATTTCTGGGTACGTATTTACGAGTAGGTTCAAGTATGTAGCTTAAAAAGATTATTTTTTCATCATGTTACTTTAAATCACACAATTATTCCTCAGCCTCTTTTTATGACTATAAATATAGGTTTTTAATTTAGATATTATGGAACTGAGACTTGGTCCCTGACTATTGGCCTCATACACAAGCTCAGAGTCGCGCAACGTGCAATGGAGAGAGCTATGTTGGGTGTTTCACTACGTGATAAAATCCGCAACGAGGAAATCCGTAGAAGAACCAACGTCACCGACGTAGCGCTAAAAATTTGCAAGTTGAAGTGGCAATGGGCAGGCCATATCAAAAAATCAAAAAAATCAAAATCAAAAATCTTTTCATTTTAGTTACATTATACGTAAATGGTAGGGTTGGGATCTCTTCTTTTAAGTTTACACCTGTGTTAGAAGAGTCCCCTCTATTCTGTGGTCCTTAAATTGTAACATAAACAAAAACAGGAATATATAATAATAATAATAACTTAAGTTACACAAGTACACATAATAATAGGTATTTAGAATTAGTTTAGATAGGTTTAGATAGGTCTTTATTATTTCTACTATGGGTACTTGGTGTATCAATGGGTTTCTAAAAGTTTACAACAATCTGTAGTAGGTACTATCTAACTTAAATTGGTAGGTAAGTACTTATATAATTTATTAAGTAGGTTTAATAATAGGTAGGTGTTTCCGAAAGTTTAACTACAATATGTAATACTATCTATCTACTTAACTTAAATAGGTAGGTACTTTTATAATTATTATGTAGGTTATAATAATTATATGCACAACGTAATTATCCTCTAAAAGTACAAGTTGAAGTTGTTAAGTGTACGAGTAGGTATGAATCAAGTCAATGAACGCTATGGCAACAGATTTAAACAACTCATTCGACAGTGTATGATTGTATGATATACCCTTACTAGTTCACAAAAAACATAATACTTTTTCGTCCTTACAAGTATGTGTTTACGTGTGTCCAGGTTTGTAAAAATAAATATTCACGCCGATATGTGGGTAGGTATAGAATTCGCATTTGTTGGAAGGAGTGCAGTTATTATATTAAAAGATGATATAGGTACAGGAGTACAGAAAGTTGAAATATTGATGTAAAATATTTAATTGACTAATTTAAAATTTTGACGTTTATTCATTATAGTTATGTATAAGCTGGTAATAGAATATCTTCAGTTTGTTGGTAATTTAAAGATTGGAGCCAATTTGATACTATTGTTTTGCATCGCTGATGTGACATTGTGTATATATTAAATTTTTTATTAACCGTATTATAGATTTGTGTCGATTGGGCACTATATTGCATTGAGGCGAATTTTGTTCTTGTTGTTGTGCAATTCATCAGAGAACGTTGAGTACGTTTACTAAGTAAGCTCCGATCAACCGTTATAGTTTTGTGAGTTTTGAGTGTACATTGTAGAAGATATAGCTGTCTCACAGTCAGTACATTAGCTTCGCTGTATAATGTTTGAGTACAAAACCTCTTTCTTTTTCGAAGCATTACTTTTAGAATGTATCGTTGAGCCCGTTCTATGCTGACAAATTTAGTTTTATGTGTACCGCCCCATATAGCTATGCAATACAATAAGATTGATTGAACCAATGTTTTGTAGATATAGGTTAGTAGCTGTACGTCCACTATATCTCTTAAGTATTTCTAGTATTATTTTCTAGCTTGGTTTGCTACGAGTTCGAGTTGAGGATGCCAGGAAAGGTTTTTATCTACCAAAATGCCTAAATACATAGCTGAATCAACTCTCTGCAGGTTTGGGCAACCACATCTGTTTTTATTACAATAATGGGCAGTTATTTTAAAGTTGGGGTTTGGTTGTAGAGAGTCTCGAATTGAAAATGCCATGTAATATGTTTTTGATATATTTAGTGTGAGCAAGTTTATATTTAACCAATTAATTACTTTATTTAGGCCGTTTTGAGCGTGTCAATATACCTCATTCCAGGTTTTTCCATGGAAAAGCAATGCAGTATCATCAGCATATGAGAAAACTTTTCCATCTTTAAGTTGTATGTTAGTGAGATCATTTATATAAATCAGAAAAAGTGTCGGGCCTAGTACGCTGCCTTGCGGAACGCCATACTCGTGTAAAATTTGATCATGGCTATAGAAATCATTGCTTAATTTGACACGTTGTGATCGGTCTTTTAAATAATCTGTAAGCAGTTTATTGAAAGAACCTCTAATACCAAGCTTTTCAATTTTTCGGATTAGTATGGGGACCGAGACTGTATCAAATGATTTTTTTTTAAGTCTAGGAATATACACAGCGTTTTGTGTTTGTTATCTAAGTGTTTTGTAATGTTTTTAGTCAGATCTAGAATAGCATCTTCAGTTCATTCCTCCACGAAAACCATATTGTGATTTTGATAATATATTAAATGAATTCAAAAATGAGCAATGCCTAGTGTTGATTAATTTTTCTAATATTTTCGATATTACCGGAAGAACGGAAATAGGTCTATAGTTGCTAATATCGCCTTTGTCCCCACTCTTATAAATTGGATGAATTATGGATCGTTTCAATTCCCAGGGAAAGATTCCTTGTAGAAAGCATATGACTGTAAGATGTGTTATAATTGGAATTAGTTTACTTTTGGCCATTTTGATAAATTGTGTTGGAATTTTATCCCATCCGGCTGCAGAATCCGATTTCAGGTTGTTAATAATTGTCTCAATTTCCATAGGTTCTGGTTCAATTATCCCTATTGAGTTTAATTGAGAGGGGATCGCATGAAAGTATGTTTCAGCATGGCGTGGCATTGGGGTAATATTTTCGGCTAGAGTTTTTCCAACGGATTTGAAATGCATATTTATATACTCAGCAGATTCACTAGGAGAACTTTTGATATTAAAGAGCTCTTTGTTTACAGATTTACCTTTGTTTAGGTATGTTATATTTTTTATACAGTTCCATAGCGTTTTATTACTAGTTTTAGCTTTATTTAATAGATTCCTTTCATACTCCTTTTTAATTTTTTTAATAAGATTATTACAATAATTTCGATACCGTCGGTATGTTATTTTTAGGATTTCATTAGTTGCATCGTTACGTAGTTTCTTTTGTAGTTTATTTCTATTTCTAATACATTTTAGTATTCCGGGGGTGATCCAAGGTTTTATTGTTCTTTTATTAATTGATATATTAATTGTTATAGTGTTTTCTTGAAGACACGTTGTGATTAGATCAGTTATTTTATGACACAGAATATTTGGATCTTGGATGTCAAAAAATTTACTAATATTTTTGGTTTTTAGAGAGTTAACCGCATAAGAATAGTTAGTAACAGTTTTAGTTCTTTTCGTCATAGGTGTTATTTCTTTAGTATAGTAATTTATGAGGACCATTTTATGATCAGTTATTGTAGTGTTTAGGACAGCTACCGCTGCCGTAAATTTTGCAGTATCTAAGTTAGTAAATATATGATCGAGGCAACTATTATTCCTTGTGTCAAATCTGTGCCTAGGCAGTAAACTGTGGGTAGCGAGCATATCTAGGTATAGTGCAGAATAATTGTGTGTATTCCCTTCCATGATGTTTATATTTATATCACCCGCCAGTGTTGTATTAATTTTTAAGTGTGGTGCATTTAAGTAGAGATCAAGTGATTTTATGAATTTTTCAGGGTTTTTTTCAGCTGGGGAACGATAAATGCAGATGACTGTACTAGTGGGAGTAGTGATTTCAAGACACGATGCTTTAAAAAGGGATACTTCTTTAACTGTATGTGTTATTGTATTTTTTATAAAGATTACTACTCCATCATTTTGGTTTGACATTTTAGAAGAGCTGTATGTTATGTAGTCAGTTTTGATTGGTAGTGGTTTGTCACGATTTAGTCTACATTCTGTTAGCACGACAATATCGATATTCTGTTTAAGCATTGACACATTAGCTTCTAAATCATCAATATTTGAAGATTTGTGAATACTTCTGATATTTTGGATAATTATTGATAGTTTAGGTATATCTGATGGTAATTCACTTTGAAGATCGCCTATTGAACAATTTATGGATTTAGCGGTTTGTATAGTGTCTAATTCCTGTAATACTATATTTTGTCTATCCATTATCAAGGTTTTGTCGGGGAGTGGATGAGTTATTTATTGTGTGGTTATGTGTATGTAAATTGTGAAATTTACAGATTGATTTCTTACTAGTATAACATACTTTGTTTGTGCATACATAATATCGGCTACAAAACAATATTATTATTAGGCATATAAGAGTTTTTTTTTTAAATACGTAAATAAGAGTAATGAGTGAAGAGTAAACAGTACTGAGTGTGGTTTTTGTGCCTGACGTAGTCACACACAATATGAAACAAACTAAGGCTACGTATAACCTACTCGTAAATAGATTTTTAACACAATTATTAGAAACACACTCTTCCTGAAATAGTCACCGTTCAAGCAATTGTTGCAGCTGAGCTTCACTTGAAACCGTGATGATAGGCGTGTTGTCATCCATTCGCAGGTAAACCTTGCCATAGCTGGTCCAGCAGTATTTATACTTGTTTGCAGTTCGGAAATCTCTCGCCAGGAAGTATAGTCTTGTTGACATCGGTGTTAGGTTTTCCGATATGAAAATTGGAGTATCAGCGTGCGCATTGAGTCCTAGAAACCATGCAGTCAGCTTACTGTTTTTATTTTTGTAATTGTAAGTTTTCGCTGCCTTCAACAAATCTGCTTTTACGAATGTATTATTAAGTTCAACAATAAGAGAACTTCTTTCTGTTTTGGGTTTTTTTATTCTAATGATATCTTTAACATCTGATTTCTCTAATTTTACTTCTAGGTTCTTGTACAACTTTGATATCATCTGAAAGAGATCTTTTTTATTTTCATCACCTTTCAATGGCACATTCCTTATTTCAATATTCGTTTTTCTCTCCGTTCTCTGTATTCCTTCAACTTTTTTTTCCAATAATATAATCTGCTCCTTGTCTATCTTTGCCTGTGTTTCCATCTTTTCTATTTTTGACTTAAGTTCAACATTTTCTTCAGTGAGGTGAGTCAAAGCACTTTGTACCAGCGAGTTCGTTTGCTGGATTTCTTTTAAAGTCGTTAGAATAACATTTATTTGAGCGTTCTGTGTCTCAGCCAGTCCATTTATTAGACCTTTCATTTCGTTTTTTAACTCTATAGTCATATCTTGAACTTGAGTTAATTCATGTACTCTCTTCCTTTTTTGCCTGCCAGCGAGAAAATTTGGTAGTGTTGTTTCGTCTAGTGCCAGCATATCAGGGACTGAATTTGATTTTTCAGGTGATCTCATCATTTTGCTAGAATTATTCGATTAAATATCTATCTTGTAGCAACGTGAAATTCAGACCTTATTTCAGTGCGTGTGTAAAAGATGTGCTGATGCTGATGTAAGTAAGTGCGCAGCCGCCGTGCGAGATTTTTTCGCCTGACAAAAACGAAACAAAATAGGTAGTTTTATCGGCAGGCCTTTGTTTAGGTACTCGTACAATCTCGGTGAGCTGTGTGTGAGCAGGAAGGCAATTATTGTTGCAGTTGTCTTGCCTCCGCGTCACTGACTGCGTTTGTGGTACTATGCAGCAGAGTGGGTAGAATCACTTGACGTATTAATTTTGTACTTGCCTAGATGTTGGGGGGTGCCAGATTTGTCCAATTTGGTGCAACTTTGAGCCTTATGTCACGCGGAGCGGCAGCACACGTCCGTCCTCGTTGAGACCACAGAGGGAAGAGGACCATATAGCTCGCAGAACTGATAACCGCTGGGCAGTAAAATTTCTCGAATGGCGACCAAGGACAGGAAAACGAAGCATAGGACGACCTCCCACCCGATGGACTGACGGCATTGTAAAGATCGCAGGAAGTCGGTGGATGGAGAGGGCTCAAAATCGTTCTTCCTGGAAATCTATTGGGGAGGCCTATGTCCAGCAGTGGACTTCATAGAGGCTGTGATGATGATGAATTTAGATATAAACAAGTCTTCTTTAATTATCACACCACAGCACGTCTTTATTATAATTATTTTAGTCATCAGTCTTTTTTAATAAGCGCTAAGATTGCCCTAGGGGGTTGACTAAAACTCATTCTCGAAATTTCAAGTCTCTACTATCAGCAGCTCTGGCCGTGCGTAGTCCCTACATCAGTCAGTCAGTCAGTGAGGTTTTTAATCCTATATATTGATTGATTTTTATTCAAGGAATAGATAATTTATCTTGAATCTAATTATTATCTCTAATTATCTCTATTAATTATCTCTTAATAATGGTCAAAATAGATTTTATACGAATGTTGAACAGTAATTTTAGTAGCTATAATGGAGTTTTGGCGGACGCTTGTGGTGATTGCAGCGGTTGCCGTTGCGGCGGTGAGTGTTTTAAGCCTTCCTACAAATATCTCTTTATCGTCGACCTGCCAAAGTACATATCCACATATACACTAAAGTTAGTGCATAATAATATGTTAGTCATAACTCAAGTTATTCAGCATGGTGATTATGGAACTTTTGATACAATCAATGTCCAGTTTAATTTAGCAATCGGCGTAATTTCAAGCATTAGTTTGATTATAACTGGAATCAGTTTTGACATAGTATTACGTACTTTCGGTTAATAACTCAGACTAATTAAATATATAGATGAATACCCGTGCTCCTCTGTGTAAATACACTCATACACCCAAACCATGCTCCTTGC
Source organism: Lampropteryx suffumata (assembly GCA_948098915.1). Taxonomy (NCBI): domain Eukaryota; kingdom Metazoa; phylum Arthropoda; class Insecta; order Lepidoptera; family Geometridae; genus Lampropteryx; species Lampropteryx suffumata. The sequence goes on along the minus strand of OX402562.1, from coordinate 17,050,792 downwards.
TCCTCAGTGCATACGACAAAGTGCCGCGAATAACCCAAGTAATGGCTCTAAACCGTGCTCTTCTGTGTAAGTACACTTATACACCGAAACCATGCTCTAAGTACAAGCATATAAACATGTTCTAATAAGTACATGTCGTGACATGGTCTTGTATATAACAAAACAAAAAAAAAATTTTTGTTTTGTACAAAAAAAATTACATGGAAACACTTTTTACTAGAAACAAAAACTTTTTTTACAAGGATTGGTATAATGGTATTTGTTAATCAATAATATAATACGTTTATCAATAATAATGTACTACGATAGAAACTTATATATTTATTATATACTATACTTATATTATAATATATATATATATATATGATATATGATATATATATATATATATATATATATATATATATATATATATATATATATATATATATATATATATATATATATATATATATATATATATATAATATATAGATATGAATATATATTTATTATATAATTCGCATTGATGACACTTATTCATCCTGGTGTCGAGTGTGTGCTGGTGTTCCTCAGGGCAGCGTTTTATCTCCTCTTCTTTTTGCTATATTCATTAACTCTATATCTTAACGCCTCTCTTCTTCCTACCACCTCTATGCAGATGATTTACAAATTTATACACAAGCTCGATCCTTTCCATCCAAAGATTGCCAGGAAGAGATCGCTCTCAAGCGATATTGTACCACTTAAATACTTGTACCTTAATTAAATTGTAATATTGTGTATATTTGCATAGGTGCACAACAAAGACCTATTCTATTTATAATATGCGAAGTTCCTAAAGTAGTATATTATTATTGATCAACGTATTATATTATAATTAATAATGAATTATAAAATGAATTTGTAAAGAAATATATGGCACATAATCACGTAACGAGCGAAGTCGTGGGCAATCCTAAGTCACGTATTACGCCTGCACTTACGTAAGTAAACAAATTCGATAAATTGATAATTGAATTTTGATTTAAATAGTGAGATTAAATAGGTGATAAGTAGTAATTCAGTAGTTATCAATCGGAACATACCTACCTGCTTGTATATGATTATGACGTAAATAGATACCAAATTTTTGGTAAGATAATGATCATTAAAATTGTTATGATATCTATTCCAGGTGTCTGCCGATTATGCAACTTTTCCTGAAATCGCGAGGGGTGAGTATCTAATCAGTCACCATCTTAGATTGTAAATAGAACCAGATAATAATACTTAACTACTTAATACTTAACGTATTATAAAAGAATGTATAAACTCAAATCTCCGATGCAGATTTTCATCAGGTTTTAACCAATGGACGGAATTATTTATGAGGTAAGGTGTATAATTCGATCGTGCGAAGCCGGGGCGGGTCGCTAGTACACTATAAATTTATTAGAGGACAATAATTGACACAGCTACATAGAATCAGACAAAGTAAGCAAAGCTTGTATCTACTATGATAACCAGTATAGTTTGTAGTAGAAGAAACTATAAAACTTTTAACAATAATCATTGTAACATTGTTGATCAAGAATAGTTTAAGCGTATTGACTAATCATGTAATATTAAATAGATGGACAAATATCTAGTACTATTCCTTACCTTGATAAAAAATCGACATGTGTTTCGCCCCTCCACGAGGCATCCTCAGGAACACTCGACTCACTCCGCACCCCGACGAAAAAACACTCTGCTCTGCAGACTTGTTGCTTCGACAAACGTGATTGGCGGAATAGCACTAGATATTTGTCCATCTATTTAATGTTTTAACACGATGAGTGCGAAACGAGGCTTGAAAAACCTCGTCCGTGTCTCGTCTTTATAGCGGTAAGGAAAAACTTAAACTTCTCTGTCGTGCGAGAGGCTAACTTCCGTCTGGTTCAGTCTAGGAAAGAGATAATTAGATATCTGAGAAGTGCTATTGATGCCAAGTTTTTTGGTATACCTACCTTAATACCGGATTTTTTAGGCCTCGTACCGCACTGAATAAATAAAAGTTTAATACAGTGCGTTACGAGGTTGCGAACACCTCGTACCCCCGCACACCTCGTACTGCACCCTGTGCTAGCTTCACGCGGTTAGTGTTGTGAAAAACGTTGAACGCTGCGCCCGCGAAGATATAATAAGATGACGAAACGTTGCCGAAGAAAGTTAATTAATAATATTATTGATGATGAAGAGGAATTGGGTGGTAAATCTAATTCAAAATTACCAATATTTGAAAAACAGGTAAGTTTCCAATCAATATTTACAAATTATTCTCAGTCTAAGTGAAATAATTATGTAGGAATATAATAAATAAATTCCAGCTGTGTATATTTAAAATATGGTGTATAAATACAATATATAATATTATAAATTATAATATTGTTTAACCTGTTTTAATAAAAAGCATCCATAAGTACAATCAAATAAAATCGATATATTTTTTTCCCATCACTAAACAATATGAAAAACTGCCCTTTTTCAGTACGGTATGGGGTACATAAGACCCCATATTTTATTTTACCTTTAGAATCTAAACTAAATAATCTGCCCACAGGCGGCGGCAGATTTAGGTTAATCAACTCATTGATAATAATAATCGCGACAAAAACCGTACAATTCGCCTTATTTGGCGCCAAAAAAAGGATTTTTGACTCCTGTGGGCGGTGGGGTTTACTAAGCCTCGTGCCGCTACAACCTCTGGTTCAGAACGAGGTTTCAAACGTTTCGTAACGCAGTAATGGAAAGTACAGATAAATCAGTGCCGCTGGGACCGTGTTAATGGATTTCCGTGTATCGGAAGACGGTGATAAACTTTATCGAACTTTGCCTGTATCCACAAGAGCTTGACATAGGCTTATAATGACGTGGTTTCTGTTCTGACCACCACAAGCATCCGTAAAGATGTAAAGTTCTCGTACCGTTAGAGGAACCTGTTCCTGAATATATTGCCATAAAAACGAGCATGTTTCGTTGGGGCCCTTAAGTGCAATCCCCTCATGATTTATCATGACGAATGAAAGTAGTAATGAAAGTAATGAAAGTAATGAAGGTAATGAATTCGTCCTACATTGTCGAACTCGACGCTTGTTGTAGAAACGGAATAAGTTGACTTGTTCGGTTTCTTAACTTGCGTTAAATTTTGATGCCCTATAATTCTGGAACAAATAGATGGACATGTTCCTTTTCATAACAGTTTTGTACGCCTTGCCATAGACAACAAAACTGCATCATTTTGCGAAAAAACCTGACTTGTTCCCTTTCTAAAATAACCAATTTGTTCGATTGGTAACATCAACAATTAAATCGTTCAAGAAAAATAGCGCGGTACCAATTTGACATTCAGATTAGCCATATCCAAACTATTGCCAAAACCAATTCGTTCAATGGCAATTACGTTACATCAGACAAAATAATAATAAAATTAAATAATCCCGGACATTTCACACAGTATCATCTGGCCCCAAAGTATGCAGAGCTTGTGGTATGGGTACCACATGACTGATATACTACTTATATACTTTTTTTTGTAAATACATACATATTATACATAGAAACACCCAGACCCGAGACTTGCAGATCATACAAGCATTTGTCCCGCGGCGGGAATCGAACCCGCAACCTTCTGTGTCTCAGCTGGACCATGGCCCACTGCGCCACAAAGGTCGTCAAAAATGACAGTCCATTTCGATACTAAACTCTGTTTTATTCCTAATTTACGTTAACGATTTACCTTTTTTTGTAGAAAAATATTTGTGATATAGTTTTATTTGCTGACGATACGTCTTTAATTTTCAATTTTCACTCAAAACCGGATGATATATGAGTATTCTACTTCCCGATATTTCAACAAACACAGAAAACACGCCTACGAGCAACGCCTCAGCTTACGCTACTTTTACAAAGTCGTCAACGATCGAAAGTTTTCTTTTATTTAGCCATAGAAGATTACAGATTTAAGTTATACATTTTTGGGTCGAATCGAATCGAAACGCAATCGGAGCTGAAACGTAGACTTATTGAAATAGGGCGGTACCCGTTGCAAATAAGGCCACTTGATCAGGACAAGCATTCATGTGTAGGATAATAACAGGTAAGTACTTATTATGTCACACTCCATGATCTTCAGATCGCTCGAGCTCCCGCATCGTGTCAGGATGGGAAGCCAGGCCCGGCCAGTTCCCGTATCAATTGTCCTTGCGCATGGTCTCTCCTATCGGCGGTGTAACTACCTGCGGTGCCAGCATCATTCACGCGCAATGGGGCCTTACCGCTGCACATTGCACTGCTGGGTAAGTCCATAGATATTTCTCGATCTCGAAGCTTGATTGCTCTGGCTTTAGAAAAGTGACATATGAATTCAAGGTTTCTTGGGTTTGGCTAGGGATATTTTTTCCTTACCCTCTGGTAGCTTTCTTTTCACAGGGAAGTCTCTAGTTCATTTTATAATTGTTTTTTTACACTTACTTTTGTAATAATGTCGCTGTTAACAATGATTGGCGGTAATCCGTATTTTTTTTGCGTATCTGAAAATAATGATACAGATGCCATAGAAAAAAAAGATGAAAGTAATTTGGAGTATAAAACAAACGCGCAAAACGAACGAAAGAGTCGCCAATGCTGCAGAAAAATTTAGTTTGTTTACTTAATATGCCGAAACCAGTTATGTTATGTTGGAATATAAAATGATGCGGGAGGCGAGCGAGCATAGCGTGCCGCAGCAAAATGTATTTCAGCCAGTTCATAGCTGTATTCAGATAAACAGCAAACCGAAAAATAAGTGTTAGAGAAAATTTTGATGTAGAATTCAATATGAATATTGGATTGCCAATAACAGAGATATATATTTCTTATTTAGGTAAATATGCAGTTTTAAGTTTGTAGGTTTTAATAGTTTACCCATTTCTGAGGCACTCTATGTTTAAAATAGAGTGCCTCAGATTTTATCCGCTTGTACCTATACAAGCAGATAAAATGTTCTGTACCTTACGAGCGGACTGCGGACCAAACTCACCCAGATGAAGATTCTCTAGAAAAATAAATCGAAACAGTGTCGGTACCTCCATCGACAAAATAATACGTGAGTAAAGCCCGTGTTTATCAAAATGTATAAACTCGGGCAACTCACGAAAGGTTTGAAAGTGAAACGTGACTCGATATAATAAATAAATAATGTCGGACATTTCACACAGCATCATCTAGCCCCAAAGTTAGCAGAGCTTGTGTTATGGATATCACATGACTGATATACTATTTATATACTTTTTTTTAATACATATATTATAAAAAGACAAATTATACATAGAAAGACTGAGAACCGTGACAAATACTTGCATATCATGCATGTATTCGTTTTTCGCTGCGAGAATCGAACCCACAACCTTCTTATTCTTGTTAGGGTTTTTGACGTGATTGTACAATTATTATGTATATCACACTGAACTTACTTTTTCCACAGCCGCATCAGCTTCGTCGTGCGCGCTGGCGTGACAAATTTAAGCCTGCCCTTCTACTTCTTCACGACAACAAGATTTTTTAACCACCCGCTGTACAACAACAATAACCCCACTGCAGTGCAAACTAATGACATAGGCCTGCTGCCTTTTGATAGAACCTTGACTTTCAACGGTAAGTTTCTAAAGGCCCAAGTCCTACAACTAACAGCCATGGGCGAATTACCGAAGCACCTAAAGCAGGTGCTTAGGTACAGCTAATTCGGTTCTATTTTACAAACACACGTTAGCTAATATTTAATTAGATATAATAATATACTTTTGTGCCAGGGACCGCGGTAATTTTGAACGACTGAACCCAAAGCTAAACCAAAGTCAAAACGCTATTTTTGACATATTTCGTACCGCGGTAATCACTTTAACGAAAAAAATTAAGCTTTCATTTGGATTATACGTTCATCAAACGTTGCGGGATTGCGTTATTTTTGACAATGCTTCCAAACGAACGTTTTTTCAATCCGTTCAAAGGCAAGTACTTTGACAATTAACAATTTTGCCAATGTCAAGTGTTTTTGTTTTGCTATAATTAGCGTCACAAAGTTACTGTCGATCGTAATTTGTCTAAATGTCATCGGGGAATGGCCGTCTAGAATTTTCTTTGATTCCTTGTCATACAAATAAAAATAAATTATTATAGCTTGTGCTCAGAAATCACAATTTATTGTCCCCAATAAAACATTATCACGAGAAAAACGAATTAATCTCTAAGATCTGTTACATATTAAAATGTCAAACGAAGAACCTTTTTGTATTTTATTAGCTTATTCAATTCTATCATTGTAGAATGACACAATAATGAAATAAACAAACCATACTTAAACGCCACGCTAGCGAATTATACGATTGTATGATATGATGTGTTTTTCCATACAAATTAATTTGTAATAGACAAAAGATAGATAATGTTGGACATTTCACACAACATCTCCATGATAATTTTTGGTATTTTATTATGCAAAAGCCCCATGTACCTATCCACAACTCTGCCACAAATATTGGCATATCAAACTCCTCTCGTAGCGCAAAACATGCATTCATGTTCCAACCGGCCACGACAATCGCTGATCATTCGATTTATTTCTCAGAGTTGGTTCAGCCGATCAGGCTACAGCGCCACATCCACAGGAACTATAACTATGAAGGTACCCGAGCAACGATAAGTGGCTGGGGAAGAACCTGGACTGACGGTGAGTGACCAATCTAATAAAAAAAAATTAAACGGTAAATAACTATTTTCTACCAGTAATTAATAAATTCTAGCAGTAATTTACTTATGTGTCATCGATTACGATATCGATCGATAATCGTTATAAACATGAACCTATCAAACTTTGTGTATACATACCTAATTACATTTTAAAAATTAAAAAGAAAGCGTACTTTATTGTTATAAAATTTAAACCTATAAACTCTTCGTAACCTCTGTTTTCACCCTTAGTAGGTATAATTTCCCAATTTGTTTTAAGTTTAAAAGGACCGAACAGGAAAAATCCCAAAACAAAAGAATTTTCGGCTCTAAATGACGGAGTTCTGAGGCAACAAACATTTAAAAAAACAACCGAACAGACATTGAAAACTAAGGAGGTTGTGGACTTCGTAACCCTAAAAAACAAGCAGTGTTACTTTTCACAAGTAAAATTACCTATATTTCGTTCGTCTTGATTATTGATTATTGAAAAATTGAATATTTTTAATATATAATCGTTTTTCATTCAGTGCTGCCAACAAAAATATGTGCAGTTTTCTTATACTTTATATGAAATTATGTCAGACCTTAGAAGTCTACTGCTGAACATAGGCCCCCAGTTCATTTCCAGGAAGAACGATTATGAGCCCTTTCCAACCACCGACTCCCTGCAATCTTTACAATGTCGTGAGTCCATCGGGTGGGGGGTCGTCCTACACTTCGTTTTTCTATCTTTGGTCGCCATTCGAGAACTTTTATTCCCAAACGGTTATCAGTTCTGCGAGCTGATTGCCACTTCAACTTGCTGATTTTGGTGACTTGGGTTCTTCTACGGATATCCTCGTTGCGGATTTGATCACAAAAAAAAAAATTGCGGTTGCCGCAAAATGGACCCTTACTCAGCATGTGCGGATTGCAGTGCCAATAATCCGTGCTGGTCTTCCGTTAGGACCAATTCTGTTTAGCGGTCATAAAACGATATCTTATCATTGACCTTCGTTCATCTGTTGAAGATGATTTAGGTAGCGTCAGTAAAGTTACAGAGCTGTTAATTGTAATTGAAAACTTTCGTTCATGAATCCACTCTAGCAAGCTGAGGTGGGTGAAGTTTCCTCTCCACTGACGTCACTCTGTCTGAGATTCTGTTTAATAGCGCAGGCCTTCCCAGGTACCCACACTAACCTCTCGATCTTGCCAACAAGAACCACAGGAAAGACGAATACTGATTCGTCTTTCTTGTTGGCAAGATCGAGAACACATCGACGCAGCGTAGCGGAAACTGCATTTAAAAGCATATGTTTTGTGATGCTGTGTTGAGAGCTGCGCCGAGCGTTGGCGAGGTTCAGAGGACCTTAAACTGGATTGTTTTACCTTATCGTAAAGATACCTGGACGCGTTGTGCCTCATAACGCCAAATAGAAGACACGCCAAGTGAAAGCTTTTGACGATGCTTCATTTTAAATATTGAGTGAGCGTTTAAAAATGGACTTACGTGACCCCTAAGTTGAATGTCGAAACAAAACCGAGCACAGGCATTCTGTACCTGTTGAGCCGTTGAGTTCTGCCCAAAAGCCGCGGGCTAAAAACAACATCAGTATAGTTTAGCTTAAACACCAAAGACCTAACCTAACCTAACCTTTTTTTTTTTGACGAGGAGAAATCTGCAAAACAGATTTCCAATGCATTGAGGGGTGCAAATGGAATATGTGAGGTTGGCTGTCTAAAAAACGACAGACGACTCACTAAAACTCCCCGGTGACCAGCCTCATTGCATGTCAAGGGGCTCCGGGATCTCCATAGGAACGCACCGGTGCCCCTCTCGCAAAGTGCTGCGGCCGCAGCCCATCCCAGGAGTGGCAAGCCACCCCCGCACACCCACCCGGTGCTTACGGCAGAACACGTCACACATGTTAACTGCCGCCTTCCCCGAGCCCGCGAACGGATAACCGGGAGCCCTCACTCCGACTACCCACGGACCCAGTGCGCCGCTCAGTCCCACAAGAATCTAAAAGAAACTGCGAATACCTCGCGGCGAGACGTCGGCAAAGGAGATCCCATCTCGTAAGCCTGCTGGGTGTATAGACGACACTTACTCGCAGAGTGCCGCCGCCGCCCCCCGCCCCCGTCCCCCGCCAGAATTCTTTTCCAGGCAACTACACGCCAAGCTCGTCCCCGCTTTAACCACTGCACCCTCATTGAAGAGACGCGCGGAGGAAGCCTCCATCCCTTCCGCCACTCGGTCCCACTGAGGTCTGGCGACCCAGCGAATACCGAGCGGCCGAACGCTGGCCAGGAGGAAAATCCCCCTTAGCCTACCTGGGTGCATGCGACGACACCTCCTCGCAAAGTGCCGTCACCCCTCCCAAGGGCCAATGACTTCGGACGCCCTAAATCCTACCATCAAAGGCCCCCAAGATCACTCGGCCCACGGGTCTCCCCGACCCAGTGTGGGGGATTTCCGAGCGGCCGCAAGTCAGAAAACGACATTGCGAGTGTCCCTTCCCGACAAGCGACTGGGAAATGCACACCAAGCACGTCCTCGCTTCGTTGCTTTCGGACGTGGCCCGCACAACTCTGTCTTGCAAAACAGAGCGCCTTACAAGACAGAGCTCTGCGAGCCATGGCCACAAGCCCATCCCTGGACCGCAGATGCGGTCCTCTCCCCCTGTCTCGTCTCACTGTGCCCTCTGCTAATCAGAGGGACACGTGGAGAGATCCTCCGTGTCGGGTTATTGGCCACCGTGCGATACTTCTTTAGCGTACTAAAGAAGTATCCCACGATGTTACCAGGGTGCACCACGAGGAGGTTACCCGACCTAGCACCCCAAGTACTTCTGGTATAATATGGCCTCATTTTGTACAGCACCTTTAGCCTATTATATATCGTCTGTCCAATACTCAACTCGCCAAACTGAAAATTCAAGAGTTTTCAGGAGAGCGAAAACAAAGTTCAAATCGCTGCTGTAAATCAGGATTTATGGATAAGTTTTTAAATCATGGCAATATGTTAGCTTTAGGTAAATGTCTATAAGGTAGTATTTATCAAATTGCTAGAATATGAATTCAAAAATTCAAAATTCAATATTTATTTATTCAATAAAATCACAAAGACCACTTTGAATCGTCTTCTTACATGCTAGTGAATCTAGGTGCCGGTTCCTCCTAACCCCAGTTCAAAATAATCCGGCAAGAAACTTGTCTGGTCTTAACACTTTTTGTATGATCCTTGACAATTTTGTTACGGATGCCGAGTCGAGTTGGAGCTGATTCATCCTAAGCTTTTTTGTCATCTAAATAATCAGATATTTTATAATATGCTTTAATAGACAGTTTCTGTTTAATTACGTTTTTAAATTTGCCAATCGACAAATCTAACACGTCGCTTGGGACCTTGTTATAGAAGCGTACACATTGCCCTATAAAATACTTATTAACTTTAGCGAGCCTAACAGTGGGAACAGCGAGTTTATCTTTATTTCTAGTGTTAATATGATGATTATCGCATTTTTTTTAAATAAATGAATATTTTTGTGCACATACATTAAATTTTCCTATATATACTGACGATGAAGGCACTGTCATAATATTAATTTCTTTAAACTTATTTCTAAGTGATTCTCTAGGGCCCATGTTATAAATTGCACGAACAGCCCTCTTCTGCAGCACAAATATGGAATTAATATCAGCAGCACTCCCCCACAACAGAATGCCATACGACATAATGCTATGAAAGTAGCTGCAGTAAACGAGTCTAGCAGTATCTACGTCGGTAAAATGACGGATCTTTTTAACAGCGTATGCCGCAGAGCTGAGTCTCTTCGACAATTTATCTATGTGCGGGCCCCATTGCAGTTTATTATCTAAAGTAATGCCTAAGAACACTGTGGTGTCGACGAGATCTATCTTTTCGTTTTTAATATTTACATTAGCTTTCACCTGTTTAACGTTGGGCAGTATAAAACGAATGCATTTAGTTTTTTTCTCGTTTAGTAATAAGTTGTTTACATTAAACCATGTTACAACTTTAGAGATTGCATTGTTTACATCGTCAAGATTAGTAAGTCGTCGCTTTAATTTAAATAAAAGTGACGTGTCATCAGCAAACAGTACAATCTCGTGATCATCTTTTACAAGTGTAGGTAGATCATTTATATAAATTAAAAACAAGAATGGCCCGAGTATTGATCCTTGTGGTACACCCATTTTTACCATTGAAACTGATGAACGCTTTCCATTTACATCTACTCGTGTTCGGTCACTTAAGTAGGATGTAAGAAGCTTAAGTTAAACTCCCTAAACGCCATAGTGATGTAGTTTCGCAACAAGTCAATTCTATGCAGATAGTTGAAAAAGAAACTGGTGATAGATTTTTAATGCTACAGATATGATATTTTACTACATTGTGCTATTGGCCTAACCATTACTATGCCCATCAAAAAGTGAAAAACGCCAAAAAGGCAGTTTGGCGAGTTGACCATTGGACCGACGATATATTCTTATAATAAATAAAACATTATTTTCTATTCTATTAATTCTATAAAAACAGTTTCTGACAGACTCAGCAATGTGCTCTTCAAACTGAATGGCGCAATCCAGTTAAAGTCCAAGGTTATGAGCTTTAAAGACCCGTTTAATAGCCTCACCCTGATGGTCTAATATTGGCTAAGTGATATTGACTACCAAAAATTAGGTACTTTGTTTTTGTGGGATTCAATAAAAGACCGTTGTTCCGTGACCAGAATAAGTTAATAGTGGTAGTAGAATAAGTTGCCGGAATTCAGAATTATCGTGTCCTCTTCCTCTCTTTGATCTTTTGATAACCCTATAATATCCCAGTGCAACTGGAAGCTGGAAGACGTAGTAAATACTACGTCTTCCAGCTCTATCAAATTCTCCTCGGTCCTGCGTGCGTTTTATATTGCCAGGGCCAGGGGTCGTTGGGATTGGTCCTCTGCCAGAGATTCTTCGCACTCTCTGTTCCGCCGTTACTGGCCGCCACCTATGCCAGGAATAGCGGAACTGCCGAGAACTGGGGGCCGTCTTCTATTTGAGTCTATCATCATTATTTTTATAATACTTAATTCTTCATTCCATACACCGAAAATTGCAACGAAAGAGATCGCATATGTGCTGTAGCGGTAATGCCACATACAAACCGGATGTCAGAAAACAGCGTCTGCATACAAACCCAACTCTTTACTGTGGAATCACAGCTCAAGTTGAAGTTGCGGTACTACATCTCAGCTTAGTACTTGCATAAACGAACCGCGCTTTCTTTTTAGGCACCTCTCCCGAGATCCTTAACTGGGTGTATCTCCGCGCTGAATCAAATGTCAGATGTCGTGCGCAATTCGGGGCTCTCGTCATAGACTCGACCATCTGCGCCAGTGGATACAACGACACCACACAATCTCCGTGCCAGGTACGCAACACAAATGTCTTGTTTTTAGACCTAAATAAACTTATACCTTTTGCGCTGTAGGTTATGGGCTCGATCTCCACCCAGGACCAACATTTATTTTGTGATGAGTAAGTATATATTAGGGTATATTACATGGGTTTATTGATGTAATATTTTTCTTGTAGTTCCATTGCAGACCTAGGATATATAATATATAATATCCTATGTCTGTGAGTTCCATAAAAGTTATTCCATCAGCCATATTAGTTCCATTAGTTTTGGGTTAGTTAGTGTTACGTGAAATAGGTCTGAATAGAATGCAAGTGAGAAAATGAAGCCAAAGTCGATTAACATCATCTTACTTCTGCAGGGAGATAGTGGTGGCCCGCTGATCATAATTGACGATGACAGACGATACACACAAGTGGCGCTTTCCTCCTTCGTGTCTGGTTACGGATGTCATGTGAACTACCCTGCTGGTAAGATCCTTAACCTGTTGACCGTCAGTGCCTGCAACCCTCAAGTGGTTTGCAAGTGGTAGATCGACCCTCATGTAAACCTCTAAACTTTGATCACAAACAGAAACATGCAAATAATAATATGAATTAACCCATGGACTTTTTAGTTTTAAAACATTTATTAAGAGGCCAGCGAAGGACGAATTGGCCCTACAAACGTAATACCAAAATGATTTGTAACTCAAGCATATTTCCACTATATTGTTGTATTATTTGTATATAAATAGTATTCATGTAGGTTCCTGGATAGTTTTAATTTCGAATTACTTATCAAAAATCAAATAAAAGCCAATCGCATTTTCAAATTTTTTTTTGCTAAAATTGACAAGTTTTCTTTCTATTTGTTTCGTATTAAGAACTGCAATATCTTACATGTTGTTTGTCAAGGACCATAGCTTATATTGTCTAGTTACAGAATAACATGACCATGTGAAGAATACTAAATGTTTTCATTCATAATTTTTGGTATTAAGGAACACAACCAAATTCAAACCATTTTTGAACGGCTAATATTGCTATCGCGCACGCACGGCGCGGGGCCGGGGGATGAGGACATTTCGGTTGTGTGATAGCTTGGACAGCTACGCACGCACACACTAATGCAATGTTTATTTACACGGTACGTGTGTTCTATTGACCTGTGCCACTGACTTGGATTGAGATTTGCCTGTTTGAAAACAATAACCTACTTTTTACTACTACGACTTTGCCTTTGTTTGCGGAAATTTTTCACTTGACCTCTGTCGCGCAGTGGGCTTAGGTCCGGCTGGGACGCAAAAGGTTGCGGGTTCGATTCCCGCCGCGGGACAAATGTTTGTATGAGCTGCAAGTTTTTACAAAAAAAGTCATCAGCATCATTATCATCATCATCATCATCATCATCACCATCACCATCATCATCATCATAATCATCATTGTCATCATCATCGTCATCATCATCGTCATTATCATCATCATCATCATCATCATCATCATCATCATCATCATCATCATCATCATCATCATCATCATCATCATCATCATCATCATCATCATCATCATCATCATCATCATCATTATCATCATCATCATCATCATCATCATCATCATCATCATCATCATCATTATCTTCATCATCATCATCATCACATCATCATCATCATCATCATCATCATTATCATCATCATCAGATTTTTTTTTATTTTCTATTTTTTATTTTTTTTTTATTTTTATCATCACAACCATTCAAAATAAAAAAAAACATGTGTGCAATTCAGACGTGGTAGAAGTGAACTCAGTCACAAAGTTGCCAAAAAAAACGTTATCAAACATTATATTCTCAAGCGTGGTTATATTTTTTGAAGTGAAAACTTCTTTATTATCGTTGTGATTTGAAAGTTGAAACAAAAAAGCGACAGAAAAAGGAGAAATTGAGATAGGAAGCATTATACATTATTCTTATATTCGTGGTTCAAAAATTTTTGAAGGTTTGAATTGCACACATGTTTTTTTTGTAAATACATACATGTAATACATAAAAACACCCAGGCCGTAGACAAATAATTACAGATCATAGAAACATTTGTCCCGAAGCGAGAAATGAACCCGCAACCTTCTACGTCTCACACGGCCCTGGGCCCACTGCGCCACAGAGGTCGTCCCCTCGGTCGAAACTTTGCATAGATGTAGGAAGATTAAAATACCTCCGATATTATATGTTACCTACTTTTATGTTAGAAAATGGCGTGAAACCGCAGACAGAAGCTTGTATTTTATTTACCTACCGCCTTGGAATAGACAATGACATCAATGATCAATGACAGAAATATACCTACCTACCTAAACCTACGCACACACACATAAGCACGTCACTACGGTTGTATTTAGGTATTGTAGTACCGCGTCCCGCGCCTCTCGCACGCCCCGCGTGCGCTTACATCATTTAAACAGAGATAGAGATATTCGGAGCGATTTTTGCACGCGCTTCGAATTAAAGTTGCGAGCGAGCTTCGCCGGCTTCTTAACAGTTATGTACAGATTAATATACAATAAATAAAATATTCATTAAACAGTTAAGTTGTTTAGGGATCGTTTAAAACTATATATTATGGTCGTTTGATAGTCCAAAAAATCCATATCACTGACAAAGAGAAATTCATTATCTTAGGTTTTTTTTAGGTTTCATCCGCACTGGCCACTACCACCAATGGTTTACTCAAGTAACTGGAATAGACTTTGACTGGGTAAGCCCTGATGGCGGTATAAGCACTGAAATGCCTACGGTCCCTACTTCTTACGGTACCACTGAAGATACTGTGGTCCCTACCACCAGTGAAGGACCTGAAGGTATCGTCACTGTCCCTCCTGTGGTCATCACCACCACTGTAGAACCTGAAGGTATCGTCACTGTTCCTCCTGTGGTCCAAACCACCACCACTGAAGGACCGGAAGGTATCGTCACTGCCCCCCCCTTGTGATTCCCACCACCACTTAAGGCTCTGATGGAATCGTCACTGTCACCCCTGTTGCCCCCACCTCTGAAGTCCCTGATAGTATTATCACTATAACCCCTGAAGCTCCCTCCTCAACTGCAGTCCATAAGAGACCACCACTGCAGTCGCAGAAGAAACAACTACTTCAGGCCCAGAAGAGACTACCACTGCAGTTCCAGAAAAAGGCACCACTTCAGGTCCAGAAGAGACTATACTACTGCAGTGCCAGAAGAGGACACCACTTCAGGCCCAGGAGAAACCACCACTGCAGTCCCAGAAGAGATCACTACTTCAGGGCCAGAAGAGACTACCACTTCAGGTCCAGTAGACACCTCCACTTCAGGGCCAGTTGACCACTTCAGGTCCAGTTTACTTCACCACTTCAGGACCAGTTGACGCCACTACTTAAGACCCAGATGAGCCCACCACATCAGGTACTTTTGAGCCCACCGCTTAAGGCCCATTTGAGTCTACAACTTCAGATCCAACAGAACCATCCACTTAAGACCCATTTGAGCCCAACACTTCAGGTCCAGTTGAGCCTTGCACATCAGATTCAGAACCAGAGATAACCCCTGTTTCTGATTGATATGAGGAAGATGTTCATGCTGTACATATTGTAGACAACTCGGAACTTGTAAATTGCTAAACTAAATAAATACATTTTCAAGATATATCTTGCACTTATTATTATTTCACCATATTTAATGTCCATAAGTACTTAGTAATATTATTTAAGTGTCATTCCATGATGATATGAAAGGCAGAGTCGTATTTAAAGGCAAAACATCTGCGCCTTTCGATATGAGGTGTGGAGTGCGTCAAGGTTGTGTATTGGCACCTACGTTGTTCGGAATTTTCTTTTCGTTGCTCTTGAATGCTGCATTCGGTGAAACACAACAAGGTTCACCTACATACAAGATCCGATGGCAAACTGTACAACATAGGTTTACCCAAGTCACGTCGTCAGGATTTGTTTATTGACAGTCTGTTATTTGCTGACGACGCGACGCTGCATTTGTCGGCTCTACATCTCAAGAGCTTCAAAATACAATCATCAAATTTGCGGATAGGTTGTTTTCTATGACAATAAATGCGAAAAAGACTGTTGTGATAGCGCAAGGTGTCACTGAAAAACCTACGATTTTATTAAAAGGTGCACTTTGGAGGTTGTAGATAGTTTCTGTTATCTTGGTTCTTCAGTGTCAAACAATCTCTCGATCGATGGTGAGATTGGTGTTCGCATCGGCAAAGCATCTACGATGTTCGGGAAGCTTACTACAAGAGAATGGGACAACAAATATCTGTCAAACCGCACGAAGATGTTAGTTAACCAAACGTGCATCTTGAGTATACTCTTATACGGAGCTAAAACCTGGACATCGTATGCGAAACAGGAACGGAGGCTTAATAACTTTCACATGAGCTGTCTTCGCAAGATATTGGGTTTCACTTGGCAAGATAAAACTACAAATGAGAAAGTACTTGATGTCGCAAAACTACCAAGCGTCATGGCCATGCTAAAGCAATGACGCTTGCGTTGGCTAGGGCATGTACATCGCATGATCTTTTTTCGTTTGCCAAGACAAGCCCTTTTAGCAGAAATAGCTGAAGCTAAAAGACCTGTCGGCCGGCCAATGTTGCGTTTTAAAGACAGCGTGAAACGCGACATAGCAGAGTTTAAGATCGACCATTCTAAGTGGAGAGCTAGGCTAAGGATCGTGACACCTTGAGGAAAATCGTAGCTGACGGTGTTGTTGCACACGAAAACGGGCTAAGCTAAAAGTCACCAACGCGCCGCAAATCCTGTAACATGTCCAGGGTCTTTTATTTGTAGCAAATATTGTCGAAGCTGCCACTCTCGCATAGGTCTCTTTAGTCATGAGCGAAGGTGCTCAATTACAAATAACTGTTCTGTAACTTGACTGACGCTGCCTAAATCATCTTCAACAGATGTACAAAGGCCAATGATGATGAAATAATAATAGAATTAAACAAAAACAAACGATTTGGTCCACGTTCGTAAATAAGGTATCATAACTAGTTATATATCAGGATTTTTTTTCACTGTTTTATAACCAATTATTATACAAGGATAATTTCGGATTTAACGTGAACAGAGAGAAATTTCATCATTTGACAATGATGACAATTTTCAATCATTTGAGATTTACTGACGATTTAATACTTCTTTCCGAATGCCCGAAAACCTTGGAAAAAATGCCACAACAATTATCAGATGAAAGTATAAATGCAGATCTCACTATGAATATAACAAAAACAAAGTATTGAACAATTCTTCACAAAAAGAGACTATTACAATCGATAACCAGCAAATAGAATACGTAAATGAATATATTTATTTAGGGCAGTCAAGTCAAGTCAAAAGATGATTTATTCAATACAATCACAAGGATCACTTTGAAACGTCTTACATACTAGGTGAATTTAGGTGCCAATTCATCCTAACCCAAGCTCGAGAAGAATTGGCAAGAAACTCGTAATATCACTAACAGAGAACATGCAGAAAGAAGTCGGAAGAAGAATAGCTAACACTTGGAAGAGATTCTGGTCGTTAAGCGAAATAATGAAAAACAAACAGATGCCAATGTCGCAGAAACGTAAAGTTTTGAATGCTTGTATCCTGTCATGTATGACACACGCATGCCAAACTTGGGCATTAACAGAACAACAACAAAATTAACTTAATATATGTCAGAATGGAATAGAGAGAAACGTATTGGGCATAGATGGGTAGCGGGTAAAAACCCCATTCATTTCACTCGGGCTACAAGCGGGTGATTTGGGCTTTATCCCGATTTTAACCCATTTTCAACCATTTTGTTGGGTGAAAATGATGTTGTGCAATAAATTTATTAAAATTAATAAAACATATTTATAACATTATGGGTTTTTAGGAAGCTAACAGTGTGTACTTTAATTTAATTTAAGTTATATTTGCAACCAACCTTTAATTTAAAAAAAAACAAGTGTCGAAATCAAAATGCAGGAAAATTCCCCTATGTGCGATTTCTATGCTCTCGAGTGTATAAACGAATGAAAATAATGTTCTACTTTAACTATAGAAATAATAATAAAAGGAGAAATCAAAATCAGAATTTTTATTTATTTGTAGAAATCATTATGGTCAATCATCGTCATCAGCGAATCCCAATCTCTCTTGTAGCATTACAATCCTCTTTTTATACAAAAAAGAGATCATAAGCTGCAATTAATTTATATTTAATAAATTTTGTTAAAATTTAGGAAAGCTATTTGTTTTAGAAATAAAATAAAATGTGTATTTACATAGTTAGTATATTATACCTAGTCGGTTCATAAGTTCTGTCACAACCCTATTATTTTTAAATTTCGAATGATGGCTAGAAATATTTCATTCATTTCGAAAAAAGAACTGAGCTTTCAAAATATACAAATAAATTCACTTATGTTCATTTTTCAAAATGGAATGGACGCTAAAGGAAGATCGAGTCGCGGTTATGGCCTTGCACCGCTGTGGTTACACACCAACAAAGATTTTCAACTTTCTGCAATATTTGAAACTAACTTAAGGTTTGTTCATCGAAACATCAAACGATTCAGATTCGTAAAAGGAGCGGCGGACCCCGCACGGTTACGACACCAGCGGTAGTCAAAGCAGTGAGAGCGCGAAGCCAACGAAATCCCGCGCGTAAACAGAAAATCTTAGCTCTTATAAAATGTACGCCCACAGCAGTGAAGAAGCAAGCTCCCGTATTTCGAGGGTCCAGCGAGGGCATTATCCTTCGTCATGCATGGTTTGGCTGAGAATGTCATATTCAGGCCTAACAGATGTGCATTTCTGTCAGAAAGGTGTGGAAACTAGTTCTGTTGTGTACCAAAATACCGTCCTTACAAACATAGTGGAACCTCTTTCCCAAATAATGTTCGAATACAGACCCTGGACTTTCCAGCAAGATTCTGCACCATAGCACCAAGTACTCAAAACTGGCTTACCACCCGTGAAATTAACTTTATCAGGCACGAAGACTGGCCTTCGTCTAGCTCGGACTTAAATCCACAGGACTACAAAATACTGCAGCATTTAAAGGTGAAAGTCTGCACTAAGCCTCATCAAAATTTGGAATCTCTCCGTGCATCTCTGGTTAAAGCAGCGGCAGAAATAGACATGAATGTGGTGCGTGCTGCAATCGACGACTGGCCGCGTCGGCTAAGAGCCTTTATTCGAAATCGGGGTGGTCATTTTGAATGATATCAATAAAATTTTATTCTATATTTAATTAAAATTGTATTCTACATTTAAATGAAAAAGTGTATTCATATGCATATTCGTACCTATGTTATTAATATAGACTTGTTCGGGGAAAGCGAGGAAATGTTTTTAAAAATATATAAAATAATTGAATTAAGAGTATTTAATAATAACGAAACGATACATGAAGTGGTCAAAGACAGAATGACCAGACAATCTCTAGTTTATCTTACTGTACGAGTAGTATGTTTTGCTACATCAGCCGTCTGGGCCAGCGACCATGCGTAAGCATTCGTGGGAAACAAACATTGAAAGTTGGCTACAAATATGGATCGGTTAATTGGTTCAGGCAATGTAACTCCTCCCTCCGTAAGTTCGAGATTATCCGAAGGATGAGGATTATCTCGGGTCTTTTCCCTAATACAAAAGTTTCTAATCCTATTTTTAAATGCAAACAAAAAAAGACATATAACTAATAAAACGCAAAACACAAAATTTCCTATGCTTACACTCTTATAATCTAAAGCACTATCGTGATTTTCATTATCACTGATAATTTCACTTTCACTGTTCTTTAATAAGTTATTCAGGAACTGGACATCAGTAAGGTCGATACCGTTGAGATCGACAGGTTTCTTCTGCATATCAGATGGGCTCACCAATATTTTGGGCAAGTTGACAACTGGAAGTTTTGTATATGCTATATCTTTTCCTTGGCGTTGGTGTCTTTTAAGCTTTATTTCCTTTATATTGATTTGACATGGGTTATGGGTTCTTGTGTAATCTCGTCTTCGCAGTACCTGGTAAGTAATGTTTTGGTTTTCACGTAGATGATCCAGCGATTTGGCTGTATGAGTTCTGCTTTTACATCATTGATTGTAACTGGAACCGGATGACAACTCGAGATATTTGTAGAAAATTTCATAAGTTCGGTAATACAATCGTCTTCGATTAGCGGTAATGCCTCGTTCTCGAAACATAGAAGCGGGATTCATCAACTTCGCGGCAAGGCTGGGAGAGCGGCGTTATTTTCAACCCTTTCACCAGTACGTAAGGATATTTAGGCAGGATAAGAGAGGTAAGGTCATTGATTGTATCATGGATAGGTAAGGGAATCAATTTAATGTAATTAAATTCCTCAGTGTGCCGGCTACGGGTCCTCGTAGATAAATTGATAAAACCGTAGGTCGACAACAAACATTTATTTTCTTGAGAAACTCAAGGGTGGATTCTATGGCCCGCCTAACGTTTGCTTGGGTATGCACGGCACTTCCCTGAATTTTAGCGCGACGTGAAGAGACGAGAGGTCAGTCATCAACTCAGGGCTCCTCGGCAGGTGTTCAGCCAGTGGATAGGTAGGCGGTGTTGTCCGTCCTCATGAGGGGAGCATGTATTGATATATGCAGAACTGGTAACCTGAAACCCTGGAAATTAAGTCCGGATTAACCACTGATTTCCAACATAAGAGTGACCACCTTAGGAGATACCGCTAGTTAGGGAAATGCCTAAACGTATGTAGTAAGGTGGCCTGGAGAAATCAGAGCGAGTTTACATAATAAAAGTATGAGAAAAAGTATGCAAGTAGATACATATAGATAGGTTTGGATAGGAAACTATATATACCTACATATATCTAGGCATATGTATGTCTGCATTCCAACAGTGGAAGCCATCTATCATATTAACTGTAGAAGACATTCGTGGAAATAGGTAGGCTGGTACCTGCATACAATATTACCATTAATAATATTGAAAATAATATTACAATAATGAGGGATAAATTACACTGATATCGTGAGTATAACAAGTCGAACAGATTACATACCTACCTAGGTAGGATATGTAACTGGAAAGCGAATACATTACAAATAGAATCTATTAGAGCTAATTTCAATACTTATAGTCTACTGTCGTATACTATAGGATTTGCATGGTTCAACACTTACCCAAGATGGGGGTTATACTGAATTTAATTACTGTTTTCGAGAGAAACACCTCAGCAATTGAGTAGGTAGACAGGTGCCTACTGTATTGTAATTTTTCTTAGAATTGGATTTGTGCTATTTAAAAAAATACTGTGCCGCAAATGAGCCGAAAATTTATGTGGGCCTAGCCTCGAGTAGGTACCCTATGACCTCTGACGAGAGGAGGTACTTAGGACGTGCGGCTAGGACCAGTGGCAGAGCTAGTGATCAAACAATGTCAGTCTTTTTCTTTTATGCTCGTCATTTATTTTTTTCTCAAAATGCGAGTAGTTCTGCAAAAGGATGGTTACAACCGTGTTCAGACAACGCAATGTCTGATTTGTAATACGAAGGGTCGGCACGACGCAATGTTATTTATTTATATATTTATGTTTTAATGCTTTAGTAAAAAAATCATATTCTAATGTAAATGTATATTGTAAAGGTAACATTACGTTACAATTTCTAATCAAAGGAATATGCAAAACTAGTTTTATCAGATTTTGTTTTATGTACGCTTTCATCTGTATGCACTCTATTTTTACACCGTTTTCAGTCTTAACTGGAAACACTAATCTATTAGTTTTCTCAATTTCCTTTAATAATAATACTAATTCATCTGTGTCTACGATTGATTGTTGTAACAATTTAATTTTAGCAAAAGCAATAGCCGTTTCAATCTCATTCAACCTTATGTAGAGTGTCTGAAAGTTATGTATAAAAACGTTATAGATGTGAATAATTTTATTACTAGTTTGAGATAACTTCGATTCATTTAAACTGCGTCTAATATCTTCAATACTCTCTTCAATCTGAAAGAAATTGTTTTTAGTAGAGTTTGCTATTTTTGTGAACGTACCCATAATTTTAGTAACTATTGTAATTTTCTTGTTTATCGCGTCTTGTTTTGTCTTTACTTCATGAATTAACTTTTCGTACATCACAGCGTCGTCAATGTCAAGATTACCTGTGATCGTCTTAATCAATGAACCGATAGGGTTTATAAAACCACGCTTAGCTATTGCCGATGGAATCAATTGTTTATACTTATCTATAGTTATATTTATAATGTAATCTGTTTGTGACTGTACTTTGATAAAGTCTATATCAAAAGCTTTGGTCTCGAAACAGCTTTGTACTTGTCCTTTAAGTCTTACATAGCTACCTATATTTAACTCTAGTTCCTGGTGAAGAAACCTTATATCTAAAATCTTAATAACAGTCCATGTATCATGGCTAACGACAGCTTGACCTTCCTTTACAGGTAGAAGTCCCGGTTTCTTGTCAATCGGCTGCAACTGAAGGGCCTGGCTTCGGATCACTTGGACCACCAGAAGAATTAACCTGTGGAGGGCGCTTTATGTCTTTAATGGGAACTTTAGTATTCCGGTTATGTGTTATAACTGGTACAACGTTCCTTTCTATAGCTCCGGTAACCTGAGCTTTGCTGCGTCTAGTATTGACTCCTTTAATGAATACTGTATCGCCTATATCTATGTCGAAATCTCTTTCCCCACCACGTTTCTCTATTACGGCTTTCTTTTTATCGATTATTTTGTCTGTTAAATACTCATATAAATGTTTAGTTCTTCTTACGTGTTCTTTTACCAATTATTGAGTAAATTGTATATTAAAATCTACATAAAACGTGCTATTGGATTCGGTATGGCCGAAAACTACTTCAAATGGAGTGAGACCTGTGGTAGAGTGGATCGTATGGTTATATGACATTACTGCATAACGCATGACTGATGCAGCGTCAGTTATCTTTTGTTCATATTTGGCGATTCGATATATCTCTATAATAGTAGAGTGGAATCTTTCAACTATTCCCATAGAGTTGGGATTATGAGGAGTACCAATATGATGTTCGATCTTATAAAATGATAACATTTATTTCATGAGAGTGTTGTTGAATTCAGTACCAGGGTCTGAACTGATTCTACTAGGAGTTCCATACAAGGAGAAGTATTTTATCAGAGCCCGAACAGCTTCAGGGGTAGACTTAGTGCTGATCTCAAATGCTTGACCTAGCTTGCTAAAGGCGTTAACTATTGTGAGATAATGTTTTCCATCAATAGAGAAGGTGTCTATGAATAATAATCTTGGAATGGTTAAATTTGAGTCTGTGATAGTTGTAATTCAGGTTTTAATGGTTTAGGATCATACTTCATTTTTTTACAGAGTTCGCAAGCATTTAAGATGCTGGCCACTGTCTGGTCCATATTATTCCAATAAAGTGTACGTCTTAAATGTACTAGCGTTTCTTTAATTCTCCTGTGACTATTTTTTCCTACATGGTATTTAAGTACAATGTCTCGCTGTTCAGCTTCACTATCTACATAAATTACTCTCTTGATACACTCGTAAAATTTCACAGTTCCTTTCTGGAATAGAAATATGGAGGCCTCTGAAAACTGTTTGCGATGTAAAGGGTCTTCGAAATAAAAGAAATACTTTATTTTAGGCCTAATGTATCCTTTCAGGAACCTTTTAATAAGGTCTGGGTTATTTAAAGGTAAGTGGATCTCTAATACCTTTTGTTTGTTCCTAGATAAATCTTTAACCGATAACTCGTCTCTGTTCCAGCTATGAACGAGGATCTGGTTTGGCTTACTATCTATGGCTTCTTGAAGAATAAGCATACCATCTGTATCCAGATTACGAGCTGAATGGACCGTGCCTATGCTGTCGTTTCTTCCTTCAGATGCAGATGCAGTGGTTCTACCCAATGATGGAATTGAGTAGTGCGATCGTCTACCGTTACCAGCTATTCATGTATTACTTTTCTCTGAATCGGATGAGATTACTATCGTAGGTGGCGTTCGCTCACGTGGCGAAGAGGTGCGAGAGGTGCTGTTAAGTTCTTTACTCAATTGTGTAATTTCCTCAGTTAAATCTATAATATGACGTTCTAATTTTTGTTCTTTCTTATCCAAATTAACCTTCATTGAAATATCGTCGTTATCTCCTAATGCGTTAATTCTAACCTGTGACAAGGCGTCAGCGTTGCAATTTTGCTTTCCTGCTTTATGTTTCATATCGTAATCGAATTCGGACAAACGTAATTTCCATCGTGTTAATTTACTGTTAGGTTCAGTTATAGATTTAATCCAAGTTAGTAGTCTATGGTCCGTATAAATTAAGAACTTCCTGCCGTACAAATACGGTCGGAAATGTTTTGTAGCCCATACTATGGCTAGAAGCTCTTTTTCTATCGTACTGTACCGCGTTTCTGCGTCGTTTAAAGTACGACTTGCGTATGCTATTGGCTTATCGCTACCTATAGGTTTATGTATTCTTGCTTAGTGCTATCAATTTTATTTTTCTTTTTTAGACATGTAGTTAAATGGTTGTGTAAGTTTAGCAAAATCCTTAATGAATTTCCGGTAATAACCTACAAAACCAAGAAAACTCTTTATTTCAGTAGACGTTTTCGGTAATGGAAAGTTCTGAACTGCTTTAATCTTGTCGTTATTAGGCATAAGGCCATTTTTGGTGATGTTATGACCAAGATAAAGGACTTCCTTTCTTAAAAATTCGCATTTGTCTAGTGTTACTTTTAAATTAGTTTCTCTGAGTCGAGTAAATATTTTACGTAGTGTCTCAACGTGTTCCTCTAAGTTAAATGAAAATACTATGATGTCATCAAGATAAACTAAGCAATGGGTACCCTGAAGACCTCGTAGCACATTATCCATGGCCCCTTGAAACGTTGGAGGGGCCGTCTTTAAGCCAAACGGCATCTGTTTAAACTCATAATGGCCTGATTGTGTCGTAAAGGCAGTTTTAGATCTATCTGCCTCATTTACCTCAATTTGGTGATATCCGCTAGCAAGATCTATTGTGCTAAAATACTGAGATCTGCCTATTTTATCAAACAGATCGGTAATATTAGGCAACGGGTACTTATCGTCGACTGTGATTTCATTTAGGCGTCGATAATCGATCAACATTCTAAATTTCTTTTCACCAGATGCGTCTATTGTTTTTGGTACTAGGTGAACTGGTGCACTCTAAGGTGAGTGAGAATCTGCAATTTCGTTGTCTGCTAAAAGTTTAACTACTTGATTTTGAATTTCTTGATTAATAACAGGCGGATGTCGATAAGGCCGTATATAGATCGGGTCTTCGTTGATCGTTCTAATATTATGTTTCACTTGGTTCGTGAAGGACAATGGTATTTTATCGCTCAAAAATATCGTGATATATTTTATATCACGATATTTTTGACACAACCTAAAAATACTTTCACGCTCCTCTTTATTCATGTGTTCTAAACCCAATTTTCTCAAATTTTCTTTCATTACTTCATCAATCATACATTCGTCTTTCACAAAATTTACCTTACATTCCTCATTTTCAAATATCGTAACATCGAAAGGTTCCTTGAACGTGATAACAGCTTTGATATCGGATGTATTTTGAATAACTGTTTCTGCAAAATAGTTCTCACACTTGACAAGAGCGGTAGGCATACGAACGCCTTTTTGAAATTGTAAATAATCTAAAATCGCATCTCCGTGTTGTAAGTTCGTGGGAATCCTAACTCTAGTTTCATATCGTGGTGCTACATAGATTTCATACGGTGGATTGTAAATAATCGGTATGCTCGCGTTGTGAGTTATTAACACTTGGTTACGCATATCGATATTTGCTCCTAACTTCGATAAAAGATCAGATCCTATTAAATCGTCATAGCGTCCGTCAACATCATAAACGTAAAATTTATGAGCCAGTGCGCTCCTAAAGGTTTTTAACAATGGTATGAGCATTAATTCATTATGCATGCTCTGGGCATGTGTGCTGATTACTGTGAACGGCTCGTAGTATTTGAATTCGCTAAAAAATTCGTTTGCTTTAACGGGGCTTATAAAAGATCTAATACTACCAGTATCAATGAGAAACTTTGATCTTATTTCCGGTATGACGATGTGAGGTAGTTTTAAAATACTATCGCAATAATTTAAACTAATTACCTCACCGCATCCTTCGAGGCTATCTCCTGAAAAATCGGACTTTTTGTTTCCGAGCTGATGTTTTCCGGATTGATATTTTCCGGCTGTACGGAATTTGTTTCATCGTGATTGACCATGTAATAGCACTCATCAGAAGGGTACTCTAGATTCTCGTTTACATTAAAATCATAGTCATACACATTTGTATAGTCGGGGTTATAGTCTTCGCAAAGTGGAAGATCATTTATAAAATATAAATCATCCGCTACCATACTTTGTCTTATCGGCGCTGTGCGTATTGTAACGTCAGACTCTTGTAACCTAGGTTCATGTACCTGCTGTTTCGGTACACCAAATTTATTTTGGTTGAAAGGTTGGTTCTGAATACCGAACTTATAACCTTGCTGTTGGGGTATGGCAAATTTATATCCTTGCTGTTGCGGAATACCAAATTTATAACCGCCGTGTTGGAATGGGGCGCGTTGCGTAATAGGCGAAAGTACGCTGGGGCTGTGTCCAGTATCTAAAACTTTGCGTGGGCGGCGCGTACCTCAATTGTTGCATAAAGTTTGGACGGATTCCATTTGGATTTTGTCGAATACCGGCACATAGTTCAGCGCTGGTCTAAAACCTTGAGCGACAGGTAAAGGTTTCTGTGTAATCTGTGTATTTTGATAGTTTGATGAACTATGAATTTGTTTTAATAATTTATTTTTAGCATCGTATTGGAACTTGAAATTAACCTCCTCGGTTACTATGCTTAAGGCGTGTTCCAAGGTAGAGCAACTTTTAAGGCGTTCGATTCGAATCATATCCTCTGGTAAGTTATACAAAAACACGTTTAACGCAGTGTTATTATAAACTATCATTTTCGCTGCTTTAATTCCTTCATCGGTAAGTCTATTCACTTTAGCAAATAATGAACTGTCCGTAGTTCATTTGCTAAAGTGAAGTTCTGAATTCTATGACAAAACTGGATGTACGTTTCGTTTTGCTTTAGCTTTAAAGATTCTAGCTCGATTGCTATACATTCTTCCGATCGAGGGGCACCAAAATGTTGGGTAAGTAAGTTGGGTCTTGTTGTGGACACGAATAGAGTTGGTAATAAACTATGCTGTGCGGCTAAGTACTTCGCTAAAACAAGTGCTTATATTGTGTTTTTACATCAATCTAAATTAGTAAACTAAATTCATTGTGATTATTAACCACCCACAAGTTATTTAAACCGGCCAGTTACCGAGTGTCAGTAAAACGCGTAAGCGATATCGTCTACACGGCGCTTGCGACCTTATTCTCGTGAGGATTACAGTGTTCCACTCAGGGAACTTTTCAAGTGTGCCTAACTGTGTCTATTATATTGGGTGCATATTTTGTTGCTGTGCTCTGCGATTTGATTTATCGCGACTGCCATGCACGATTAAGGATTGGGAATTACATTTGCCAAACATCAAGATAATAAAATGAATTGTCACGGCTGTCAGGGTGTTATAAGCAAAAAGGAGTTTCTAAAATGCAATACTTGCGCTTCAGTATACTGCTATCTATGCCTGAACATCAGTGCAGATACTAAGCGATTAAAAGCTGAATCTTTTAATACCGCATATGTACAGATATTCGGATAGTCACTTAGTAGAGTCGCGGCTCTACCAGTAAGTCTGCTAGAAATAGCATGAAATAGATACAAACTCTGCGCTGCGTTTCCACTAATCACGCTTCCACTCATCACATACTCGCATTTGTTTAGAAATAAATTCAATAAATTTTCGTCCCCGTCATATTTAGGGACAAGCGATAAGGTTTGCTTAGGAATAGCCTTAATTTCCATTTTTTTTTAATATTACTTTTACTATTTATATACTGATTTACCAATATTTGCCTATTTAGTTTGCCTATTTAAGTGCGACTTAATATTACTTAAGACTAATACGAATTAATTACGATTAACAGATCTGCCTATTTAAGTACGTATCAATTTGCCAATTTTAATGCAAACAAAATCAGATAAACGCAACTAATAAGCTCGACAATTTGAGTTCGAGAAAGGAAGGTGAAAAAGACACAGGAATATACAATACAGGAAGTGAAAAGGTTTACTCACAAGCTGCTCGATCCCATGTCCTCCTGAAACCGCACTTTGTCACTTCTCTTCTTTCACACGCTTTTACCGTTCGAGAGTCGTAATTTATTTGGTTCGTTTATTTCCACGTCCGCGTATAGTCGGTTTTCATACGGATTTCAATTTTCGCGACACCGATTTTAACGAGCGAAAAAAATCCGGGAAAATCGTTGAAAATCCACAAGGCTGCGCCAGACTTGTTCGGGGAAAGCGAGGAAATGTTTTTAAAAATATATAAAATAATTCAATTAAGAGTATTTAATAATAACGAAACGATACATGAAGTGGTCAAAGACAGAATGACCAGACAATCTCTAGTTTATCTTACTGTACGAGTAGTATGTTTTGCTACATCAGCCGTCTGGGCCGGCGACCATGCGTAAGCATTCGTGGGAAACAAACATTGAAAGTGCTTAGTTGGCTACAAATATGGATCGGTTAATTGGTTCAGGCAATGTAACTATATATTTAAATACAGGTAGCAATATTAACCAATTTTTTAACTACATTGCTTACATTATCTAAGCCCTACAATGCCATACTAACATACATACATACATATATTTTCACTGACATACCTACAAAACACACTGTTATATACACAAGCAATATTAATACCTCACTCATATTAAACTTCATGAACATAAACAACTTCAAGATCATTCACTCACTAATTTCTCCAAGAAATAAACTCTTACGTATCTGCATAGTTTATACCTCAATCAAATATGGATAACACGGCCAGAAAACGGTTCGTACTTTTAAATGTACAATCCCTAAACACAGAGAGAGATGAGCTTGAAGAGTCCGTGCTGACTCATAAGCTCGACATTCTAGGATTGAATGGATCGAAGATTGTGTAATAGACCCAGTCTTACCTGGGTATAAACTAAAACTTAGGTCTCAAAAAAAAAGCAGGTGGAGGCGTTGTGTTCTACGGAAAAAAGGATACGCGCTAGGGTTCCTGCTTATCCCGAATCAGATTTGGAGCAATCTTGGTTTGAGGTGTCGGTGCTCGTATGGCAATAGGTACAGCATACAGACCTGACAAGATTATGGTCACTTCTGCTTTGAACTCTCTAAGTGAATCTACGTTTTTACACTGCGACTACTTGTGTATTTTGACTGATTTTAATGTTGACTTGCTCCAAGCAACGCTAGAGTTTGCGAGCTCTCTATGTTTTGCACGTGGTCAAGGTATGATACAGGAGTTTAATGACAGAGTAAATTGTCTTTTTGTTACTCGACGCTCCTAGACGCTCCTTTGAAACGAAAAAAACAATTGAATCACCTAAACCATGGCTTACGGATATTGTAAGGTTTATAATGATACTGAAATGATATGATATGCGTGATAGAGCTCTAGTTAGAGGCAATGCAAAAAAAAAACGGATTCAGCGATAAACTACTATAAAAATTCTATACTAAACTACTATAAAAGGACATCGGAATTCGGAATTATACGAGTAACAACGCGGAGAACTTTGCTTATCATTATAATTAATCAAACGGTGTTAAACAGTGGAGAGAAGTGTCTTGTTGTGGACACGAATAGAGTTGGTAATAAACTATGCTGTGCGGCTAAGTACTTAGCTAAAACAAGTGCTTATATTGTGTTTTTACATCAATCTAAATTAGTAAACTAAAATCATTGTGATTATTAACCACCCACAAGTTATTTAAACCGGCCAGTTACCGAGTGTCAGTAAAACGCGTAAGCGACATCGTCTGCACGGCGCTTGCGATCTTATTCTCGTGAGGATTACAGTGTTCCACTCAGGGAACTTTTCAAGTGTGCCTAACTGTGTCTATTATATTGGGTGCATATTTTGTTGCTGTGCTCTGCGATTTGATTTGTCGCGACTGCCATGCACGATTGAGGATTGGGAATCACATTTGCCAAACATCAAGATAATAAAATGAATTGTCACGGCTGACAGGGTGTAATAAGCAAAAAGGAGTTTCTAAAATGCAATACTTGCGCTTCAGTATACTGCTATCTATGCCTGAACATCAGTGCAGATACTAAGCGATTAAAAGCTGAACAATTAGCTTCACTGAGCTGTCCTTTTTGCCAAAACGATACTAGACGCAAAATAAATGACAACACTCCATTGAAGAAGCAAAGTCACTCACTGAATGAAACTATGAACATGTCGTTTGGTCAAGTCTCAACTGACTCGCAGACAGCTATAAACGCTTCTACAGGCATTGGCATGAATGATGAGCCGGTAACAATGGGTAGCATTAGCAGATTATTTGACTTGAAGCTTTCACCAGACTCCATCTTCCTGACCAATTTGCGCTCTGCACTCAAAAAGGATATGGAAGAAATGGTAACCGTGGAGGTGGGCCGTGTCATTAAGAAGGTTATGCTCGATTTTACAAGTACTACAGACTTTATCACTGCTGAACATAAAGAGATGAAGTCGGAAATAGCTGATAAGGATAAGCTGATCAAGGAGCTTCAAAACCGCCTAACTACAGTAGAGAAGCTCTCACGTGATCTGAACATAGAGATACACGAGGTACCAGAAAGCAAGAATGAGGACCTCACCGTATTGTTTAAGAAACTGTGTGAGTGACTGCAGGTTGTCGTCTCTGAAGGTGACGTCAAGGCATGTCGTCGAGTCGCAAAGATGAATACTGATTCAAAGAGACCCCGGAATATTCTTGTCACCCTTTCTTCGCAGCGTCTGCGTGATGTACTCTTTTCTGCGACGACTCGTTTTAACAAGGCTCACTCAGGCGATAAGCTATGTCTCACTCACATTGGAATTAGTGGTGCTACTGCTACCTCAAGAATATACCTGTCTGAGCATTTGTCAGTGCATTACAAATTTGTATGGGTCCGTTTTGGCAAATTTATATGCGTAGAGACGAAATGAGTTCTGCCATTTTAATTAAAAATCAAGAAGCATTTAATAAGTTAAGTCGCGAGTAATATATATATATATATATTTTATCTTATTTCTATTTCTTTCGTATTTCAGTTTTTTTTTCATTCACTTGTATTATTTTGTGTAGTTTTCATACTAATGGTTTTAGTTTATTACCAAAACGTTAATCGTATTCGTAGTAAATTCTCACAATATAATTTGAATCTCTTATTATAACTATGACATTGTGTGCCTGACAGAAACGAGTCCGAATACAAGTGTTTTTGATGCTTAAGTTGTAGATGTCCGTTATATTTTTTTCAGAAGGGATCGCATAGGTGCCGCCTCTCAAAAGCTTGAGGGAGGTGGCGTTTTGTTAGCTGTTCTAAAAAATATAAATTATCCTTCAGACATTGGGATAGTGACATGGAGGATATCTGGTTAACTATAATCCCTGAAGTTCGTGACTCTTCTAGTTTATGTGTATGTTACTTACCTCCTGATATAGGGTCCGATAAAATCGAAGAATTTTATACTCACTAACAAAAATTAATATTGAATGATTTTCCTGACGATCATTTTCTATTGATAGGAAAGTCAAAAGTTTTTCAAATGGTATATTTGTGCCTAAAATGAGCCAATTCATAAGTAGTTTGAAAGATATCCTCCGGTGGTGGGTAAGCAATTGAGTTGAACACCTAATTGCGTGCCTGCCTATCTTATCACTCACTCAATAATTGCATATAACATAGTTTGGTACAGTTTATAATAATATTTCTCATGTTTTTTGTTTTATTGTATTTTTATTTTTATTAATATGCTTTATGTCACTTCATATTCAATACTTATTGACTTTTTTGCTCATTTTTGTTTAGTCCTTGTTTAACATCATTTACTCATATCATCATGTTTAATTACATGTTTAATTATATTAACCAGCCCGAAAAGATGTGGAACTACTTTAAAAAAATTAAATCATTTAATAATACAGCGCTTTCTATTCCAGATCATTTATTAGATCCTAATTTGATAAATAATCATTTTTTAAACCTACCTCATAATACATTATTGATAAGGAATTATGTTCCTTTTTTTAAAACAAATAAATGACAGGTATTTTGTTTTATTTACATAAAGTGTCTGAAGAGGAAGCCAGTAAAATTATTTAAAATAAATACCAGTGCATCTGGATATGATTTTTTGAACGCGGAAATGATCTTGCCGAATTATTCTTGAACTGGGGTTAGGAGGAACCGGCACCTAGATTCACTAGCATGTAAGAAGACAATTCAAAGTGGTCCTTGTGATTGTATTGAATAAAGTTATATTAAATTTTGAATTTTTGAATTGATCAGGCTTACACTACCAGCAACTTTAACCTTAATATCTAGCATCATAAATGAATCTATTTCTTCATACGTTCCAAATGCTTGGAAACTTGCCTTAGTTAGACCAATTCCGAAATCAAATTCAGTTGAGGAATTGAAGGATCTCCGACCCATCAGTATCCTTCCTGTCATTTCTAAAGCTTTAGAGAGGATAGTGTTGTATCAAATGGAAAAATATATTGCTCAAGAAAATATCAGCCAGGCTTCAGTAAAAATCATGGTACTGAAACAGCTCTACTAAAGGTCACTGATGATATAATTACTGCCTCTGATTCCGGAACGTGCACTGTGCTTGTTCTGCTAGATTTTTCCCGCGCATTTGATTGCATAAATCATGATTTACTAGTAGCTAAACTATCTTACTACGGTTTCTCTGAAGATTGCTGCAAATGGTTTAATTCATACCTTTCTTGTAGGGAGAGCAGTATGTAGAGGTTGAGAAACAAAGTGGTACCAAATTCACCTCTAGCTTAGCCAACGTATTTAGAGGCATTCCTCAAGGGTCTATTTTAAGTCCAATCCTTTTCTCAATTTTTACAGCTGATAATGCCCGAACACACTGGTATTTGCAAGTACCATTTGTATACAGACGATACACAGCTATATCACAGTTTTAAGCCAGAGGATTCTGCAGACGCAATGGCTCACGTAAATTGTGATCTTATAAGGATTTATGATTGAGCTACAAAAAACTCTCTCATTCTCAATCCCAACAAGTCCAAAATGATGTTTCTTGGTACAAAAATGCTAATTCAAAAATTCTTGGGCTGTAACCCAAAATCAACCATACATGACGTAGCTATACCAATTGAACATGATGCAAGAAATTTGGGGCTAGTCATCAATGGTGAAACGAGGTTTGTGAAACACATTAATGATAAAATCAAGAATGCATTTTTAAAAATCAAGGTTCTTTATTCTCTTCGGGAACATATCTCAGAGGAAGTAAGATTACTTTTGTGTGATCTCCTTGTACTTTCCCCATCTAATTATTTCAGCGGTGTATGGTCCCAGGTTATGGGCAAAGACTGAAAATGCCATTCAGCGAGTGCAGAATGTTTGCATTAGGTTTTGCTTCAGGGTACCTCGAAGGGAACACGCCATTCCCGCCATTCTACTCGCGAATCATATTACTTTCACCACTCTCTGTAAACCCTGTATTCTTTGTATCGTTCTTTCTTCCTTGTAACGTACTGGCGTATCGTTCTTTCTTCCTGTACTGGCGTAATTAAACTCATCTGTGTATATATCTTGCCTTTTCATAAACATCCGGCCTACCTACCGCTAGCCACGGCGCTGCCACGCCGCTGCCACGCCGTCGCAGGTAGATAGGCATACTAACAAAGAGCACACGAATACCACAATAATTATAAGTACATGTTTTAAGTAGATACAGTCTTCCCTTTTTGATTATATTATATTTTTATTAAATATCTTATTATTAATTTAGATATTATTATAATATACTTTATATAACACAAGATTAATATATATTTGATTTACTTAATTTGTATATTGACATAAATGTCAAACCATTTTGATGGTTTTCTACAGTACAGGTAATTCTAGGAATTCACCTGTACTGTAGAACACCCTCTCCAAAAGCCATGTTCTTAATCTATGTTTAAAAATGGCGGTGGAAGCGGCGTCTTTTATCTTTTCGGGTATTCTGTTATACACAGATGGGCCCATAACATAAACAGATCTTTCTGACTTACAAAGTTTGTGCTGTGGTGTGACTAATCTGTGGCAGTGCTTGTTACTACTTTGGTTAGTAACAAGCACTGCACGCAAGCACTTTTGTTAGTACTTTTGGGATAGTAGGGTTTGCACAAAAGATCACTTTATCACAATCACAAAAGGTTTATTTCTCCACAATCACAAAAGGTTTATTTCTCTGACGGACAAGAAGATAGGTAGATGCTACACTTCTAATTTATCTCTAGGCACAGAGAGCGTTGACATAGACTTCCTTACAACTTGGGCTGTGAGTGAGAGGTTTGTTACATGTTTGTTGACACCTGAAGTTATTGAGGTGCTTTTCTTTTTAAACCGAGCATGGAGTCCTATCTTCCCCGGTCCTAGCTATCGTAGTTCCCTTGTTATCCGAGAAAAAACCGACCGTCTAACTGAACAAGTCGTAACTTGTTTGGTTCATTTCATTCATTGGTTTGCTATCGGCCTCAAGCGCGTGTTTCGTTCGGTAACGATCTGGGCGTGAGTTTCGTTCAGAAACCGACCGCCACACCTTCCCCTTCAGAGAGAGAGAGAGCCAAATAAAACTTTTTCGAAAAACAAAAAGGAGAGGCGAAAGAGAGGAAATAAAAAAAAAACAAGAATATACAAATATTATGCAACTACGTGCATACTCGTAAGCTAAGTACGTATACTTTTACATGGGATAATCATCTGTTGTTACAATGCTATTAATATGTTAGAGGTCAAACGGTTTCGAAAAGTGAACTCTTCGACCTGACCGTGAGGTATACTCCGTAGCTGAGGGTATTTCTTTCAATTCGGTGTTAGATGTAAGAGTCCTGGAGCGTGAAAGCGTAATAGGTGGGTTGGGTGAAAAGTGAGGGACGGGTGCTGTGGCTACTTGTCTCTCAGGAGTGTCGTCGAAATGTTCTATGTGCGCAGGTTTAATGCGGTCTAAGCTTCTGCATGTCTTCCCCTGATGTCGAGTGTCATAGTTTTTCCTTTCGATTTACGATCTTGTAAGGGCCGGTGTATGGAGTCCTATCTTCCCCGGTCCTAGCTATCGTAGTTCCCTTGTTATCCGAGAAAAAACCGACCGTCCAACTGAACAGGTCGTAACTTGTTTTCTGTCAAAATCTTACCAAAACCCACCCCCATTGGTTCGCTATCGGCCTCAAGCGCGTGTTTCGTTTGGTAACGATCTGGGCGTGAGTTTCGTTCAGAAACCGACCGCCACACTACGAAGAGCACGGTTTGCATTGACACCACGGCGCTGGAACAAATCAAAGTTGTGATGCGTGAACGCAGTTACTTGGTAGAACTAAGAATACTGACATTACCATAACTTCGTGGTTTGGACCTGTTCCAATGACGTCTGTCCCACCGTAACCTTAAGTTGTGGAGGTTTGTCTCCATTTAATCTAAAATTCAAATAACATGTTTTTTCCCTGTTAAGTGCAAGGCCATTAGAACTAAACCACGTCTCCAGGCTTCCCACGACTGCGTTAGGTCTGCGCTCTAAAAGACAGCGACAAAAACCAGTATATAGAACTGATAGCACAGATGCATAAACTTAATTTAGAAGTAGCATCTCTACGCGAGGACGTGAGTGAACAGAGTCGTAGTCGTAGTTCGTTTCGTGGCTATGGACGTGGACGTGGACGTGGACGTGGTCGTGGACGTGGAAGTCCGAGACCGAGTTCGAAGTCCCAATCCAGAACACCGGATGATCCTGATTGGCTCTGCAAGTGGCACTTCAGATACCGGAAGTGGGCGAAGACGTGTGAAAAGCCTTGCGCCTGGAAAACATCGGAAAAATAAACGAGGTACAGCCTTCTAGTACCTGGGAGAAATCATCGCCTCAGTGTGTATGATAAGGAAACTGGATTTCAATTCTTAGTGGACACAGGTGCGAATGTATCAGTAATTCACCCAACGCGTAAACAAAAATTATCCAGTGAGTTTAAGGGTTATAAATTGTTCGCGGCAAATAATAGTGAAATAAAGACGTACGGCACTAAGACTTTAAATTTAAATTTAAAAGTACGCCGTCCGTACTGCTGGACATTTATTATTTCAACATTCAATAATTATACAAAACATTAGAAGTGTACATAAAACAACGAATATAGATGACCTAGAAATAAACATTGCAATGCTCAAACAAGACATTGACATTATCGTCCTAACTGAGTGTAGGATTAATCAAAGCCTAACTACTCAACTTATTGCACTTCAAAAAAGTCCAATCAAAATGATGGAGTGGTTGTATTCATTAATAACACCATAAAACACACTGTTTCCTTTTTCGAGCAACATGCCTAGAAGTAACAACTCCTATAAGCATAATTATATGCATTTATCGCTCTCCTTCCAAAAAAGATCCATCAAATTTATTCACTCCCTCGATAACTACATAAAAGCACTACACTTAAAAATAAATACCGCATTAGCGGGAGATATAAATATAAATATTATGGAAGGAGCCAACGTCAAACATTCTGACCTTTACCTTGATATGTTAGCATCTCATTCTCTTCTACCAAGTCACAAATTCGATACTCGATTAAATAGCTGCCTTGATCACATCTTTACCAACCCTGATACCGCTAAACTTACAGCTATTGTAGCAGTCTTAGATACCACTGTAACCGATCACAAATTAGTTCTTTTAAAATATTACTCTAAAGAAAAAATACACAAACCGAAAACCAATAAAACATTTACTAATTTTCAAAATGCCCTAGAATCTTTAAAACATAAAAACTACTTAATATACAGGATCCCAACAACTTAACCCATGAACTAATTATTATAATTTCAAGCTCCTTATTGAAAAACACTATAACAATTAAAATATCAAATAGCAAAAGAATAATAAAACCGTAGACCGTGTAACACCTGGCATTTTGAAGTGTATAAGAAACAGAAACGAATTACAAAAAAAGTTACGAAATGATTCTACTAACGAAATTTTAAATTTAACTTACAGACGTTACAGGAATTATTGTAATAATCTCATAAAAAAATTAAAAACAAAACATGAACGAGATCTTTTAAACAAAGCAAAAAGTAATAATAAAAGCTTATGGAACTGAATTAAAAAGTTAACTTATCTAAATAAGCAAAAAACCGACACCAAAGATCTATTGAACCTTAAAAATACTCCTCCCCAATCAGCTAACTTTGTTAATCATCATTTTAATAATGTTGGGAAAAAACTCGCTGAAGTTATTAAACCTAGTCAATCCGAAGTTGATCAATATTTTAATCTACTACCATCACAACCAAACTCTATAGGAATAATTGAACCGGAACCATCTGAGATTGAATCCATTATTAATAATTTAAAACATGATTCTTCAGCAGGCTGGGATAGGATACCTACGAAATTTATATTAATAGCTAAAAAGGAACTAATTCCAATCGTCACACATCTCAGTGCCCTATGCTTTTGATATGAAATATTTCCTCTCGAATTAAAACTCTCTATTATACACCCCATTTTCAAGAGTGGTGACAGAGGAGATATTGCTAATTACAGGCCTATATCAGTCTTGCCAGTCTTATCAAAAGTCTTAGAAAAAATAACAAAATTTTAGACTAATAAAATTCTTAAATACTTTTAATATACTTTCAAAAGCGCAATATGGGTTCCGTAGTAGAATCAGCACTGAAGATGCTATTCTAGATCTAACAGTAAATATAACCAAATACCTTGATGAAAAAAAAAGAGCCTTGTGTATATTTTTAGACCTTAAAAAGGCATTTGATACCGTCCATGTGCCAACTCTTATTCGCAAAATTGAAAAGCTAGGAATTCAAGGCGCCTTTCTAAGTCTCGTTACAAGCTACCTAAAAGACCGTACGCAGCGGGTCAAACTGGATGATGACATCTTTAGTACTGACGAACATACTTTAAACTATGGCGTCCCACAAGGTAGTGTCCTAGGACCTACCTTGTTTCTTACCTACATTAACGATCTCACAAATATAAAACTAACTAACGGTCAAGTGTTTTCATACGCTGATGACACAGCTTTACTCTTTCACGGAGATTCCTGGACTGAAGTCTACGAGTTGGCTGAGAAGGGGCTTCAGAGGGTAATCAACTGGCTAAACATTAATTTATTAACATTAAATACACAAAAAACAAATTATATTACCTTTTCAATATTAAATACTTTTCAACCTAATCGGAACCTACAGTTAATTGATTTCTTAGAATATCATAGTTTAGTTGTAGATTTAAGTGCTAAAACTTATTGATAAGAAGTTAATTTGTTGACATTTGGCAAAATCGTTGCTAGTCGTGAGTCATCGCTGAGCATGGTAGGAAGCGATCATTCATTTCTTGAGCTGTTAACTGAATTTTCAGAAGTTACTAAACCAGTTTCTTTCAAGAGTTTGGATCGTCTGTCAGTAACCGACGTGTACCACCACATCGAGACTACGGGGATGCTGGTGGACGCACGAGCCCGACCGTTGCCACCAGATCGGTATCATAGGGTAAAAGAAGAGTTCAGACTGATGCAAGAGATGGGCATAGTGAGGCCATCGAAGAGGGAGTGGGCCAGCCCTCTGCGTGTAGTGGAGAAGAAGAACGGGGATATTCGACGACTGAACGCAATCACCAAGCCCGACCGCTATCCCGTTCCGAGACTTCACGATTTTACCTATATACTACATGGTAAGAAAATATTTTCTAAAACAGATATAATAGGGCTTATCATTATGTGAAAATTCCACCCGAAGATAAACATTCAATATCCGTCAGATCACAGGTGCGTAAGGGCAACTTTTAACCTAAAATGTATGAAAAAAAGATTTTTCTCCTGCCAAACCCTTCATCACGTCACTTCGACAAAGTATCTTGGCGTCCACGTCGATAGTTTCCTCTCCTGGACCCCTTTCATCGAGAATACTATAGCTAGAGTACGCAAACTCATGTTCGTCTTTAAGAACTTAAGAAGTGTTGCTGATTCTCAGTGTATGAAAGTTGTTTATTTTGCTCTCGCACAATCCATCTTGAGCATCACTGCATGGGGCGGTTGCATCAAAACTGCATCAAAACATCAAAACAAGATGCTTAGAGTGGAGCGGGCGCAGCGGGCTGTCCTTAAAGTGATGTCCTCTAGACCAAGGAAATTCCCCACCAAACTTCTTTTACAACAATGCGAAGTTCTTTCAGTTAGGTAACTATTTGTCTTAGCTACTGTTTTACGTCAGCACCGGCACTTGTTTTATGACCCGAAACTCCTTGAAAATAAACGTCGCTCAGACATAGTGTGCAAAATTCTACCACGAAGAACAACTATAGCTAGCCGCCACTTCTGTTATCTAAGCTCTCCACTGTATAATAAGGTTAACAAGGCTATAGGTATATACCCGCTCCCTCAACACAAATGTAAAATGAAATGTTTAAATTGGCTCTTAGCTCTTTCATATGAACAAACAGAAGATCTCCTCCTTCCTTTCTCGTATCTGCTAAAGACAAGTTACATAAGCCACACATCCTTAGGTACATATTACACACACACACACACTCACATACACTCCCACACATTCACACACATCCCACACTACACACTTTTAACTCACATCCCCACACACTCACACCTATCATCTCCTCCTCAGTCATTCATTAGACTTTCTCATTAGTGTTATAATTTTTTCTTTTAATTTTATTTTAATTAGTTCTTTTATGCAGAACCTACTCATCAGTCCTGGAGGTGGGCGTTGAGACTGCTTCACAGTTTATAACTTTTGTAGTTTCATCGTTTTACTTGTAATTTATGTTCACTTGTGTACTTTGTTCTGAATAAACAAACTTTTTTTTTTTTTAAATTTTTAGATACAACATTTCTAATAGCCTGAGATAAAACAGGAGCGACAGAGATGCGAGCACTGTGAGGACTACGTTTCAAAATAGGGGTTGTAGTTTTACACTGGCTAATCACTTTCCAAAAGGGTCGTAAATCAGACGTAGAATTAGAATTTACTAAGAAATATCTACCGCTCCTGCAACCGGGGTAGACAGCGGGATAGTAGAGTTATGTATTCTTTTTTGGTGAATTTTGAGGCCTCTCTGTCCCTTGAAGAAGCGAGGCTAGGAACATATCGTGCACTCTACAAGTTTGGCCACGGACACGACAGCATTATTAACATTTCTACTTGCATTTGGCGGTTGTGTGCATAGTGCCATCACAATTTTTCCTTACATAAAATAAAATAAAATAAAATAAAATAAAATAAAATAAAATAAAATAAAATTAAATTAAATAATCTAACAAATTACAGTGGCAGACAGACGAAGCGCACGCGTGGTAGCTCGACTGGCACCACGGCAACCGCGCACCTTACTGAGGACGTAAAAATAACAAAGCTAAGCTTTCTGTCAAAATTGTCGTAAACTAGCTACAAAAAATGAAACCACCTTTTTGATTTTCTGGAGCGAAGAGGCTGTCCCCAGTCTGAAAAACAATACCTGATACGCCCCACATGGGGCTCTGAGGCAGAGACTGCACGTCTCTGCCTCAGAGCC
The DNA here is from genome assembly GCA_948098915.1 of Lampropteryx suffumata. Lineage (NCBI taxonomy): Eukaryota > Metazoa > Arthropoda > Insecta > Lepidoptera > Geometridae > Lampropteryx > Lampropteryx suffumata. The sequence goes on along the minus strand of OX402562.1, from coordinate 17,009,898 downwards.
CCCAAAGTCCCCCAAAAGGCGTGAAATAATATTTCTGAAAAAAAGAAATAAGAGATGAGTGGTCTAGCTCGTTGTAAGTAAACTGATTGATTATCTATATCGTGGGTAAGGATACATTTATGTAAAAAAACCGCCGCATGCAGTAAACAATAATAGTAGATTGTTGCACCGAGCGCAAAGTGAGTTAATAATTCACGAGTGTTATGTTGGTGCCCGAGCGCAAGCGAGGGCTTTGAATTAACACGAGTGCATTACTTACTCTCTTTAGCAAGGTGCGTAATTTACTTTTATTTCAACTATCAATCTACCTACTGTGATAAAATATACCTACTCAAACTAAAAATATGAAGAATCAAAGTTTTACAATGGTACAAAATGCGCGCCATTTGTTTTTTTTCACCAAATCGGTTTTATTCAGCCGATTGTTATTATCAGCCAGTATCTTTTTGATCGAATGCAAACATTTTATATTAAACTTAATGGGAGATATGAAACCTCTGTGGTAAATTTATATCTAAAATAAAAAGTAAAAACAGTGCCATAATGAAAAACAGTGCAATAATGAGATTTCATCTAACATTACAGCACTGTTTTGGTTCTAAGCAAAAAATACCTTCTTTGTGATCGGTTTTGTAGTGATTAATGATAATATTACTACGTAGTTGGAAGAAATAATGAAGTTGTAGGTAGCGTGGTACTTACCTACACTTTCCTTCGTGCTGGTGTTATGAGGTATTTACTAATACAGCAAACAACTCCATCAAATACGGTAGTGTTTTATAATGTTGCCTTCTGATGAGAGAGTAATTAATTTTGTCTGCGGATCGATGCTTTGCTTTCAGCTACATCCACCTCATACGCACTTTCCTTAACATCCACATAAATTGCGAGCATTTTGATAGTTTTTAAACGGATTAAATAACGACACAACAAAAATGACGCGATCCCGCAACGTCTTATCAATGTATAATCCAAATCAGAGCTAAATCGTTTCCGTTATAGTGATTAGCGCGGTACGAAATATGTCAAAAATAGCGTTTTGATATTGGTTTAGATTTGGTTCAAACGTTCACAATGACCGCGATCAGCGATCAGATAAGCACTTTTAGTTTAAAGTATGTCTAAAATTAAGGTTATATTGTTACAATTACCAGTGTTTATACGTATGTGTTGGATTATCAAATAAATATTTTTTTATCTATCTAAGTACAAATGTTGACCTCGTAAGGGAATCTTACCGTGCGTTGCACACTTCTTCTTATCGTGTCACTAGTTATTTTTAACCAGTGTGGTGAATGGATTAAAGTGCGCCTCAGAGGCTCCTTTCGTGCACTTAGATAAGCCTTAATGATAAGCCCGACCTTGCCGACAGGACTCGCAGGAAAGACGAATCAGTACATGCGATGTCGGTTCGGTTGCAGGTGCATAACGGCTGCCACCAAGCCGGGTTTGTTTCAAGTTTTCCATCTCTATTGCTAGCTCTTCTGTTAGTCAGCATGGGGACTAATCCCCAATAATTTGAAGACTATCGAAGTCATCTCCATCATCCAAGCAGCACTCATCTAGGATCAGTTCCATTCCATTCAGCGAAAATTTAGGTGCACACTAAAACTCACTCTTATAATTTCAAGTCTCAACGACCACTGACAGATATGGGGATAACGCACGGCCGTCGTTATCCCTATATCAGTCATCAGCCAGCGGACTTTGATTGTATCTATTGATTGGTTTTTACACTAGAAATTGATAATTTATCCGTAATCAAAATATTATTTCTTAATCTGCATTTTCAAAATAGATTATAAACGAATGTTCAGGTTATTTTAGTAGCTAAAATGGAGTTTTGGGGGACGCTTGTCCTGTTAGCAGCGGTTGCCGTTGCGGCGGTGAGTGTTTTAGAACTTCCTACAAATATCTCTTCATATACATATATGTTAGTGCTACATACTCGTTACATAATACGTATGTGATAACTCAAGGTATTCAGCATGGCGATTATGGAACTTATGGTCCAATCAATGTCCAGTTTCAATTGGCAATCGGCGTAATTTCAATCATTAATTTGATTGTAACTGGAATCAGCTATGACAAGAGGGATTAGTGTTACGTACGTTCGGTTTCAGACCAATTAAATATAAAGGCGAATACCCTAGTAACGATTCACAACTGTGCTCCTCTGTGTAAATAAACTCATACACCTAAACCATGCTCCTTGCTCTCAGTACGTACGACGAAGTGCCGCGAATAACCCCTTTAATGCCTCAAAACCGTGCTCCTCTGTGTAAATATATTCGTACACCCAAACCGTGCTCTTAGTACAAGCGTACATACTTGTACTAATAAGAATTCTAGCAAGTGCATGTCATGTCGTCGTCTTGTAAGAATCATTAAAAAAAATTGATTATGTTTTTGTTTTGTGTTATAATGTTTTACTTCTGTTTCGTGCTTGTTCTGTAAAAAATACATGTAAACCCCTATTTACTTGACAACAACTTTTTTTAAATAGTTTTTAGGTTATTTAACATGAAAATGAGGGTTTTCTACGATGTTTATTGGACGACGACTTGACATTGTACCAAAGGAGCCAGGAACATGATTTGCGTAAATTTGTGGGATTGTGTACACAAAACGGTTATAAGGCTTCACTTTGTTTGACCATGGCGGTCGGTATCAATATTTTTACGTTTGAGGTTTCCAATCATATGACAGCTTGTCTACTCCTGTTGATGCATCGACATCAACCTTCCGTAATACCAACTTTTCAACAGTAACTGAATAAATTTCACTTTAATGTCATATTCAATGTCAATACCATTATTTTGCTGGTATCACAATTTCCTAATCGCCTGGCTGATTTCGCAAGTGATAGCAGGGCATATTTTGTAGTTCCATACATTATGAAATCAATTCTTTTTGAGCGAGCTGCGTCTCAGTGACAACCAAGAAACATTGAGGACAACCAAAAACGTGCAAGAATGGGATCAGTTGACCAATTCAAATATTCATAAGGTCAACTCAGCCCGCGGGATGAGTTTGAGCGGCCTCAGTTGACTAAAGAGCCCATCTTAGTAGGTGATTTCCATGGACAATTTATTGATTTTCCTAACGTCCACAGTGGGGATGGTAGGGAATTATTGGAAAACAACTATCCCTATAATCAGCCTATAGTTTTCATTTGGAGGTTCATTTCCAAAAGTTTTTGAGAAAAATAATAGAAAATTAAAAAAATCAAATAAAAGCTACTTGTAAATGAATAAATTATGAAACAGGTTAATTAAAGGTCCGCAATTAGACAGTCCAAATTAAATATAAATGGTACAGTATTGACAAAAGAATAGTGCGATTGCATTTGATAGTTTTTTCTCAGATATACCAAAAAATGTGACCAAATTGTTAAACTCTTCAGCCTCCCGAGCTTCCGTTCTATATAATCTAGTGTAATTGTAAGAATGAGTTAAGTTCTAGTTATATTAACGAGACCAGTATTGTACCTACAAGCATTTCAATTTAATTAGTATAAGAATACAGAAGATCCTTGGGGAATGTCTACAAGGGTTCTGGGTGTCATTATTTTAGATATTGCACCATGTTTAGCGTATATTTGAAATAGATGTAACAACGAAAGAGTTATTCCCGATCTTATAAAACACAGTAAACTCTGTGTTTAAGTCTGGAAGTTATTGTGATCTCGCTTGTTATAGACCGATATCGATATTTTCTGCGTTAAGTTAAATCTTTTAAAATAACATTCTGAATTAGTTATTACATCACTTGAACGTTAACGGCCACATAGTACATAGTAATCAATACGGTTTACAACGGATAGGGAATAGAATAGAATAGAATAGAATATATCTTTATTGTACACCTTATATAATAAAACTACGGATTACGAATTTACAACAGTTGATGCAGGTATAGCGCTCTAAAAGCATATATTTGATGCCTGGGAGAAGTCACAGGATGCAATTGGAGTATTATGTAATCTATCTTAGGACTATCCTTTGACTGTGTGAGGTCATGCAACCCTAATCACAAAGACAAAATATTATGACTTTCAAAGCTGGGCGATTGACCTCATACAGTCTTATCTATCCAATAGAGTTCAGAAAGTTGAAGTAGGTGGTGAGAGGTTGTCGGGATCAATTATTGATATACGGGTACCACAGAGTTCGATACTAGGCCCTTTTTTATTCCTAGAATACGTTAAGTTTAGTTTATTTACAAAAAACAATTACAGAAATGTACAGAAATAATATAAAATACATGTAAAACAGTAAAGCTATCTAAAACGATCTATAGATAGCTCTTCTGATCCAGATCACTGCCAGAGAGCAGCGTTCCCAAAATACTGACGGCATTGCCTCGTTGAATGGCAATGCTAATACGCTGAGTTATATAGGAGCCAGTTCCTAGGTCACGCAATGCAATTATCTTAATGCTATTATCTACCAGACGCCGTTAAATAATTTTGAAAACGCGGTGGGCTCCCGTTCCCCAATACGCAATTTACCTTTTTTTGTGAAAGGTATTTGTGATATAGTTTTATTTGCTGACGATACGTCTTTCATTTTTTAAGCTGATTGAGGTAAAACCAGTATTTACGATAATGTAAATGATTCCGTATCGTTACCTAGTTCTTAACTGGTTCACTGAAAATCATCTTTTACTTTATGCTAATAAAACTAAAACGTATCAAATTCATTTTGCCAAATCTTATTCATAGCCCGACCAATATTGAAATGAATGGAGAGGTAATGAATCTTGTAGATTCCGCGATCTTCCTAGATCTTAATATTGATTTAAAACTACAGTGGTGACCACAAATTGAAACACTTGCTGGTAGGCTTAGTTCCGCTGCATATGCAGTTCGTGCCACGATACGGTGGCTTACCCACTGATGAAGCTCACACACAGCTAGACTAGTTTTTTTCAGTTACTTCTATAGTATTATGTTATATGGCATCATTCTCAGGGGGAAAGCAAATGAAATTGAAAAAATATTTGTAATTCAAAAAAGGGCAAGACGTGCTATTTATAAAATAAAACCGCGAGAGACTTTGAGAGAAATATTCAAAGAAATTAATTTTTAGATAATGATATATGATTTATATATCATTTTTATATATGAAAATGTGTTATACACTCATACACTCATAAAAATAGAGATGGGTTTTACCAAATTATACAAGAAACAAATTATACATCCCTAGGTTTCGACTACAAAAAGCAAATTAGTCTTTTAAAGAAGACGGTGCGCTTCTATAATAAGCTTCTTGAAAATACAACTAAACAACCTATTAAGAAATTTAAAGGTTGCATAAAGGGCAGTCGTTTGAAAAAAGCGTATTATAATATAAATGACTATGTTATTGATAAGAATGCATGGCCTTATGTTACTCTGCCCTCAGACAGCCTTTCAAGCGCCATCCTTATAATACAGGTATAAAAAATTATATAATGTAGAAAATATTTCCTATCCCTTTTATTATTACTATATCCTTTCATATCCTTTGACCAAACATTTTAAGTATAATACCAAAAATTTTAAAAATAAATAATCTTCTTGAGCACTTCTACAGATGTTTAAGTTTTTACCCCAAAAAGTATGTAAAAATGTATGAAAAAGCCTTGAAAACCATGGTTATACTTAATACAAATATAGTTACTAACATATTTTCCATTGTATTTTACTTGCAATCAACAAATATCACACAAATAATACACTCAAGAACCTACTCGTCGAACGCAAAACTTCTGAGAATTTCGTTCGATCACGTCACACTAATACTTGTTGTATGAAACATGAAACATTGCGAATGAAACGTATTTCATTGATAGCCTTGTCTCTCTTGAACAATATTCTACACAAAAGAGAGTGAAAGAATTATTATGTAGAGTGGTGCACTCAATTGAGTAGCACCCATATGAGCTTACCGTTGGACGTCAAGCGACGCTCAACGGATATATTTTCATTGCCGTCCGACGGCAACTGACGCTTGAGAGGTTAACCGACACATTTTAAATGTAAACTCTCTTGTACTAGTTTTTCGTATTTAAGGTAGTTATAAGATGTATCATGAAAAAAAAACGCTAGGACCAGGACGAGTTTCTTGCCTTGGGTTGGCTTGGGTGAGGAGGAATTGGAACCTAAATTTCATCATCATCATCATTATCAAGGTGATCCTTGTTATTGTATTGAATAAAGTATCTTTTGACTTTGACTTTGATATTGACATACTTGTGATTGCATTGAATAAAATATCTTTGTCTTTGACTTTGTCAAAAACTGATAGACAGACATGGCATGGACCTATGGCATGGACGCATGGAGTGGACATGGTACATAGACGTGCGACCTTATCAGAGCCTTTGCTCACAGACAATTTTTATATATATTTATATATTTGTAAAGAAATATAAGACACATAATCACGCAACGAGCAAAGTCGTGGGCAATCCTAAGTCACGAATTACGCCTACACTTAACCCTTAAATGCATGATTTTATGCATGATTTTATTTTTAGACCGAGAAAAAATATATTTTGGAGCCATGAATATGCTGATTTAGGGAAAAATAATAAAAAAAATAGTTTTTTTTATTTTCATAGCTATTTTTATTAAAAACCATTTGTTGCAGATTTACAACAACAAAATAAACAAAATTTCCGAACACACCAAAAGTTTTTTTATAACTTATAAATTGTACTGAAAAGAAGATGAATTATTACGTAAAATAACTAATTTTGTTTGAACGTACCTTCGAAAACCAAATAATTACACTGCAAAGCAAATACACAATTTTCATCCGCTCAATCGGCTCAATCGGCCGCTCCGCAAAATTACGATCGGCTTTGATTTGTCAAATCAATTTAAATTTGACAGTCGTGAAGAAAAAAAGTGTGTTGCCACTCGATTAAATATATCACCATGATAGTAATAATCCTGCAACAGCATGCATTGAACTCATACTAATAATTTTATGGTCGTTTGAATGGTATGTTGCAGTTTTACTACTTTATGCATTTAAGGGTTAAGTAAGTAAACAAATTTGATAAAATTCAAGAATTGAGATTTAGATAGCAAGATTATAATTAGCTGATAAGATTCAGTAATTATCATTAAAGAAAATAATCACCTACTTGTATATGTTAAGCAGAATTATGACGGTAGTCGATACCTAGTTATACAGTATAATATTTATATAAAAATAATGGAGTCCATCCAAAGTTGATTTTTGAAATTTTTACAGTTTAAGTGTAAGTGCCATGATGTTTACTACGTCTCTAGGTGTAGGAGATACCACTAGTTGACACTACTAGAGAAACGTTACATAGCTGATATAATCTTCCTTAGTAAAACAGCGCAAAGTAAAACTGCCGCCCCACAAATACTTGAAAATTTAAATTTAAAAACCCGGGTAGATCAACTTCCACTACCCATAGCAGTGCTATTTAGTTCAACAAATAATACATAAAATGTATACTTTAGCAGTAATCGTTTACAACCTGGCTGCTGACAACAAAGTTCAGGGATGCTTGTGTGGATACTGTGGACATGTTCTGTTGCGCGAAATAATTCGCTACTTATTTGGAAATAATCGATAAAATAATTCGTAAATAAATCGAAAATCCTCCTAAACTGTGAGTCTAGGATGCGATCGAGTCTGCCGGTGTGTGAGACATGCAGCTGGTCATTATAGATAAGTTTACATTTTCCAATGTTGTACTAGCCCTAAAACATCTCAAGCCGAAGTATTCATACAGTCCGGATGGGATTTCTCCCTTCTTACTGAGAGATTGTGGAAAGTTATTAGCCGGGCCGCTCTTGTATATATATATACAATCTATCCTTGGAGTCACACTCTTACTTAGAAGAGTGGAAACTGACGCGAGTGATCCCTGTACCGAAGGAGTAAGTCCTGACGTGGAGAGGTACAGACCCATAGCGGTCTTATTATCATGCGCAAAGGTGTTCGAATCGATTTTGCACCGGTAAATGTCTCTACAGACAGGTGTACGGCCAATTGTCGGACGCTCAGCATGGCTTCAGGCCTGGTTGAAGTACAGATAGCAAAATGCTGTGTTTTATGACATATGCTGTCCCTGCCCATGACTCGGGGGTACAGTTGGATACTTTGACTTCCTTCCGGCATTTGACACTGTAGTCAATGACATTCTTAAGAAAGAGGGTGAAGATAGAGTTCTCAGTAGATTTATTATAATTATTTGCCAGCTACCTAAGGAATCGAAAGCAATATGGGGATTATTTTGGACACCTATCAGACCAATTTTACACGAATTCTGGGGTAAGCCAAGGAAACAATCTGGGGCCTCTTGAGTTCTTAAACATAATAAAATACTAACCTAAAGTGTTAAAAGATGCCGTCTGTCTACTATTTGCAGATGACTTACAGCTGCATTACGGATCAGCAGTAGATCAGACTGCGACCGATCGCAGGAAGATTTAGTCCGTGTTGATCAGTGGAGTCATGAAAACAAACTGTATTTCAAAAGATTAAAATGCTGTGTTATCACATACGGCCGTGCACTGAAACCCATTCTTCATGACTACTCACTACAAGCAATCGATATAGGTCGTATGCAGTCGGTTCGCGATCTAGGCATCCGAATGGACACGGAATTAAACTACCGAAGCCATGTGTTTGAACATCTTCAAGAAGGAAAAAATAATAATATATATATTTGTTTTTTCTAATGTAAGCAAGCTTTTAACACTCGAAATGCGAAAACTACTAATTGGTCTATAGTTATATATTTAATTCATAGTTATTAGTAATAATAGATTGTTTGTTTTCATATTAAAATAATTAAATAAATAGGTACATAAGGTATGATCATTAAAAAATGTATTATATCTCTTCCAGGGGTCTGCCGATTATGCTACTTTTCCTGAAATCGCGAGGGGTGAGTACCTAACCTAACTAATCAGTTTCCCTTATCAGTTACCATCTAAGACGGTAAATAGGACCTTCTTTTAAAGATAATTTAATACATATTTAGCAAATAGCAAATTTTCATGAGGTTTTCATCAATGGACGGAATGATTAATGAGGAAGGCTAGCTTAGAATATTATAGAGAACTTCAGACAGCTAGTTCTCTACATATTCTGTTATCTCTTTCAACTCCCTTGAAAATGGGCGGCCTTGCCTAGGCCGCCCATTGTATTGCCTTACATAGTTAAGTTATTGTTATTATAATATTTCATGTGGTAGTCAATAGAGAGTTATCTGTCTATCTAATAAGAGGTAAGAACTTATGTTTATTAATTATGTCTAACTCTTTCATGATCTTCAGATCGCTCGAGCTCCCGCATCGTGTCAGGATGGGAAGCCAGTCCCGGCCAGTTCCCGTATCAGTTGTCCTTGCGCATGGTTTCTCCTATCGGCGGTGTCTCTACCTGCGGTGCCAGCATCATTCACGCGCAATGGGGCCTTACCGCTGCACATTGCACTGCTGGGTAAGTCCATAGATATTTCTCAATCAGCTGCCTGATTGCGCTGGCTTTGGAACGTGACATATACATTCAATGTTTCTGAGGTTATGGTAGTTGTGTTTTTAATACGCCCTTTTGTAATAATGCCGCTGCTAACAATGATTGACTGTAATCCGTAATTTCAGACATCAATTATCACATGACTTTCGCGTCATTCCGGTTTTGTTTAAAGCTATGGAAAGTAATTTTGTCTTTGAAGTATAAAACAAACGCGCAAAGCGAGCGACCGGTGCAAGCGGTCGCCGATGCTTGGGTATACTTCGTTATTCAAAGTCAATAGATATTTTATTTAATACAATCACAAGGAAAACTTTGAAACGTCTTACACACTAGGTGAATTTAAGTGCCGATTCGTACTAACCAAAGCCCGAGAAGAACCGGCAAGGAACTCGTCCTGTTCCTAGCGCTTTTTTGTATAATCCATCTTATCTACGAAAAACTAGTACAAAAGAGTTTGTACATGTCAAATGTGTCGGTGTTAACTGTCTGTGGGCAGAGCGTCATGAGGCTATGTATTCTTATCAATTACATAGTCATGTATATTATAATAAGCTTTCTTCAAAATACTACCCTTTAGGTATGCTTTAAGTTTTCTTAATAGGTAGTTTAGTTGCATTTTCAGGAAGCTTATTATAGAAGCGCACCGTGTTCCCTATAAAGAACTTATTTACTAGTCGAAACCTAGGGATGTATAATTTGTTTCTGTTCCTGGCATTGATTTGCTGAAATCCATCGCGATATTAATGACAAATTGTATAACAAATTTTCGTCTATTCCCACTAGTTCAGTTGTCCAGTTCAGTTGACTGAACTAGTGAGATTTATTTTCTCGATTGTTCAGTCGACTGGACTAGTGAGATTTCTTTTCTCGTTTGTTCAGTTCAGATATAAAAAAATATTTTTTCTGGCGCTTCGGTGGCCGCTGCCGCGGCACGCTCGCTTTGCTCGCTCGCCTTGCGCGTTGTTTTCTATACTCTAACATAACCCAACTGGTTTCGATTTCTTTTATTAATAATAATAAATATAACAAGGTGCAAAAGCTAGTCTTATTTTCAATTAAACAAACCAGAAAATAAATCTCACTAGTTCAGTCAACTGAACTGGACAACTGAACTTGTGGGAATAGACTCAAATTTTCATATATATATACTGTGAAGCTATTGTGAGAATATTAATTTCTTTGAATATTTTTCTTAAAGACTCTTGCGGTTTCATTTTATAAATGGCACGTATTGCCCTTTTTGAAAAACTAATATTTTTTCAATATCAGCTGCTTTCCCTCAGTGAATGATGCCAAATATAATAATATGTAAGTAGCTGAAATAAACTAGTCTAGCTGTAGCTTCATCAGTCAGCCACCGAATCGCATGAACTGTATATGCAGCGGAACTAAGCTTACCAGCATGTGTTTCAATTTGTGGTCATTACTGTAAATTTGCATCAATATTAAGACCTAGGATGTACGCGGAATCTTCAAGATTCATTGCCTTTCCATTCATTCCAATGTTGGTCAGGCTACGAATAATGAATAAAGAATGAATATGAATTTAAGTTTTTTTAGCATTGAGTAAATGATTATTCACAGTGATTCAGTTAAGAACTAACGATAAGGAATCGTTTACGTTATCGCAAATACTGGTTTTACCTTTAAAAATTAAAAAAGTATCGTCAGCAAATAAAAGTATTTCACAAATATCTTTTGCAAAAAAGGTAAATCGTTAACGTATAACCATGGATAAAAAAGGGCCTAGTATTAAACCCTGTGGTACCCTTATATCAATAATTGACGCTGAAGACCACCACCCACGAGAAATTTCTGGACTCTATTGGATAGATAAGACTGTATGAGATCAATCACCCAGTTTTGATTGCCATAATATTTTAAATTTGTGATTAGGGCTTCATGACTCGCACAATCAAAGGCTTTAGAAAGATCACAGAATACCCCAATTGCATCCTGTGACTTATTTGTCTCGGGTCTGGGTATTTCGATGTTTAATATGTATGTATTTACAGTCATGTGGTACCCATAACACAAGCTCTACTTACTTTGGGGCCAGGGAAATATCCGGGATTATTTACTTATTATTTATTTTTTATACTTTACAGGGATTTTTGAAGTGATTGCACTATTATTATTTATCTCAAACTGACCTTTATTTTTCCACAGCCGCACCACCTTCGTCGTACGCGCCGGCGCGACGAATTTAACCCTCCCTTTCTACTTCTTTACGACTACAAGATTTTTTAACCACCCGCTGTACAACAACAACGACCCCAATGCAGTGCAAACCAATGACATAGGCCTGTTGCCTTTTGATAGGACCTTGACTTTCAACGGTAAGCTTTTAGGGCCCAAGTCCCACAACTATCTACTATGAGAGAATTACATAATAAAGCAGGTCCTAAGGTACAGCTAATGTGGGTCTATTTTATAAACACACGTTAGCTAATATGTGATTATTAGATATAATTATTGTATCATACTTTGGGGCCAGATGATGGTGTGTACTGCATTATTATTATTATTAATGTTTATCAATACGTGAAGCAAAAACTTTGTACCCCTTTTTACATTGCGCGGATGGAGAAGTATGAAATTTCGCACACTTATTGTTTCTATAGAGAAAGAGTGCAGATTGCTAATATTTTTTTTAAATTATGCATAAAAAATTCATTTATTATAAATTGAGGTTAAATTTCGACCAGTGGGCGAACACTAGTTATTATTAATGTTTAAATCTGTTCTGCCATCTTTATATTCAATTCAGTTCTTGGCCTCTGTGGTAGGTTCCAGCCAGGTTCTCAAAATACTACATCCATATATTGGCCACTACGGGAGCGACGGGACTTCCTATGGCAACACCATCAATTTGTAGGTAGTAATTTTCCCTATACAAGAAATAGTTTGTGGCCAGAATATGGTATAAAAGCTTGGCATATTCTGCTGGGATACCATTTCTCTGTATTCAAGTCTCTATCACCTTCATACAGTCGGCTATAGGGACGTTTGTAAAGAGGGATTTCACATCAAAACTAACCATCACCTCACTCTCATCAACCGTTGTCTGCTGAAGAATCTGTATGAAGTGACGTGAGTCTTTCACGAAAGATGATGTCAGGCCTGAAGGTTGCAACACACCCGCTACATGCTTCGCCAACTCGTAAGTAGGTGAGTCAATCTGACTAACGATGGGTCGCAGCGGAGCATTCTGTTTATGCACTTTAGGTAGACCATACAGTTTAGGTGGCTGGATGTTTTTAGGGCGCAACAGGTATTTTGTTAGTTCCTCTCCTATAGCGTATTGGCACTCCTTTATAATTTTCTGGGTACTACGATGTATTCTAGCCGTCGGATTGTAATTCACCAGTTTGTATGTGTTAGTGTCTTTCAACAAGTTCAGGATTTTATCCTCGTATTCTGTGACGTTCATAACTACCGTAGCGTTCCCCTTATCAGCCTTAAGGACCAACAAGTTGGTATCTTGGCGGAACTCTTTTTTTTTTTTTTTTTTTAAAGTTATATGAAGGTGTAGTTCGTTGTTTCCAAAAATGACGCTGGTCAGTAATTTAGAGACTATCTATGGCAAATAAATCTCTGGCAAATATCTATTTGCAAATAACAATAAGAGTAATCATCATAACAGCCTTTAAGAAGTCCACAGCTGAACATAGGTCTCCCCAATAGATTTCCAGGAAGAACGATTTGGAGCCCTCTCCATCCATTGACTTCCTGCGATCTTTACAATGTCGTCAGTCCATCGGGTGGAGGGTCGTCTTAGGCTTCGTTTTCCTGTCCATGGTCGCCATTCGAGAACTTTTATTCCCCAACGGTTATCAGTGCTTATAAGAGTAATACAACTAACTAAGCAAATATATACATTTGTTTACAAATATATAGTGATAATATATAAATAAGACACATATAATGTATATATGATATTTTTCGTACTTTAAACCATGCATTCATGTTCCAGCCGGCCACGCCAATGGCTGATCATTCGATTTATTTTACAGAGTTCGTTCAGCCGATCAGGCTACAACGCCACAGCGACAGGGACAATAATTATGAAGGTACCCGAGCAACGGCTAGTGGCTGGGGAAGAATCTGGACTGACGGTGAGTGACTGATATTTTCTACCAGTATTTTCTACCAGCAGTAATTTCCTTATTTGTCATCGATATATAACTGTACAGGGGGCCGACCGCGGTAATTTTTAACCGTCTGAACCAAAACTAAACTTAAGTCAATACGTTATTTTTGACAGTTTTTGTACCGCGCTAATCACTATAACGGAAACGATTAAACTTTAATTTGGATTATACGTTGATCAAACGTTGCGGGATCGCGTTATTTTTAACAGTGTTTTCAAACGAATGTTTTAAATTTAGTACGTCCTAGACATATCATCCAACGTTTAAAATCTGTGTATCTAGGTGGTTCTATATTTCAATTTGTTCGATTGGTGAATTCAACCATTGGTGAACCATTTTGACTTCATATTACAGACAATATTCAGATTAACATATTCAGATTAGCCATATCCAAACCTTTGCCAAAACTTTGTCAATAACTGTACAGGGGGCCGACCGCGGTCATTTTGAACGTCTGAACAAAGGTAAACTAAATTTAATACGTTATTTTTGTAAAATTTCGTACCGCGCTAATCACTATAACGGAAACGATTTAGCTCTAATTTGGATTATACGTTGATCAAATGTTGCGGGATCGTGTTGTTTATGACAGTGCTTTCAAACGAACGTTTTAAATTTCGTACGTCCTAGACACATCATCCAACGTTTTAAATCTTTGCATGGAGGTACTAGGTAGTTCTATATATAAATTTGTTAGATTGGTAAAATCGTTCAGGAACAATAGCGCGGAACCATTTTGACTTCATACTTCAGCCATTCAGGTTTCCATATTCAGATTAGTCATATCCAAACCTTTGTCAATAATTTCCGCAGCGTACGCAATGTAAAAATTTTGCGAGACGATTAGTAATTACTTTCGAAAACAGCTTATAAACATGGCTTAATAGCGAGATGGGCCTGTACTTCTTTAAGAGGGTGTTGTCCCCTTTCTAAAAGAACAGTACCACCATGCTCCTGTCCCACGCCTCTGGCGTAGTTTCCTCAAGGATGACGAAGTTGAACAGCTTCTGGTGGACCTAAAGTACAAATGCTCTCTCGTTATTCCGTCTTCTCCCGGGGCCTTGTTGTTCTTAAGCTGCTTGAGAACCGTTCGGATCTCGTATAGGCTGACGTCCGGAGTGTCTTTTGTGTAGCGTCGGGTTAGGCGGGCTCTTGCACCGCTAGTCGTGCTTGTTGCAGGACTGTGCAATTAGGTGTACAGTTGACCATAGAACTTCTCGAGCTTTCGTAAAACTTCTGGCTTCGAGGAAACGATAGTGCCAGTGTTTGACGACCTCTGTGGCACAGTGGGCTTAGGTCCGGCTGAGACGCAAAAGGTTGCGGGTTCGATTCCCGTCGTGGGAAAAATGTTTGTATGATCTGCAAGTATTTGTCTCGAGTCTGGGTGTTCCTATGTATAATATGTATGTAATTACAAAAAAAAAAAAAAGTATTTAAGTAGTTTATCAGTCATGTGGTACCCATAACACAAGCTCTGCTTACTTTGGGGCCAGATGATGCTGTGTGGAATGTCCGGTATTATTATTATTATTATTATTATCATTATTATTATTATTAGTGTCGGCCTTCAGCTTCGTCAACAGACTTTGCCCAATAGACAGATCTCTCGCGAATACTTTGGAGCCTTTGTTGCGCTCTATTGCGTTCTATATACTACAGGTATTAAAAAGACGCAAATCGCGTCGCATAGACTTAGAGATCTGTTTATTGAGCGAGCTGAATTTCGACATGTCCACTGAAGACTGCAGTTTTATTTCGGTACGTTTTGCCATGAGTTTTAGAGTGTGCTCAGAGAGTTTTGGGTTCTACCTTTGCGCTGGGTCTTACAGAACTTTGACCCAACGGCATGGACAATTTCCACCAGACCGTCATTTCTTTCGTTCACGGATCCGCATTCGGCGAGGCATGCGTACACCTGTATGACCTTAAGTACTATTTGCTAATTCTGAGTATAAGGTATACCACCCTGCCCGACACGCCTTCGATCTCTACAATATTGTTAACGAGAGACTTGTGAACGAGAAACCCGACGAGAAGCTCCATCATTTTCTAATCGACTTTCGCGTACGGAGTAGGAAAACCTAACATCACCCTTCTCTTCCCAGTGGTTTCCAAGCTCTAATTTCCCATAACTACAACATCAAACCCGAAACAAAATAACCAATCTGTAAGTTGGAGCGTGTATAGTGTGGGGAACGATTCTGATCTGCGTGGAGAGTAATATGTATCCTTGAGATCTGCTAGCACTAATGATTGTCTACTGACCTATCCTTACACCAAATTTTTTATCAAGGAAACTCTTTGTTAAGTACCGTCTAATCACCAAAACTCTAGATATGTCATGTGTCAGGGAACCATTATTTATCTTGTTGTTAACTGTTGTTTTTTTCTTTGCGTTATTTAGGCTTTGTGTATTAGTTTATCAGATTGTATTTAATATTAATTATTTATTTTTGTAATACTAGGTATTGATGTATTTCACTTTTTGTTATGCTGTATATATGTACGAGGGCGTACATTAATAACATCACCCCATATTCAGCTATGTAGCTATATAGATTTCTATCGATCTCAAGATCTCTGGCAAATATCTCTATCTAGCGAAGACCGCCCATTGTACTACCGTGTAGCTAAACATTGTTTCTTCGAAGAGTCTAATATATTTGTGGTGTGCAAAAAAGTATTTTCCATTTCTATTCTATTCTATGCGTTCTATGTGTGTCTAAGTAGCTCACAAAACGATTTTGAATTAATCATTTTTGTCAAAAGGTGACTCGAACGAATATGGCTAACAGTTATGATTCTTGAAAATTTGTTCAGGCATTTGAAGATCAACTAGACCAGAGATCTAAGCAACTTCCACAGGCCTGGTCAATTATAAAATGTAATATCTCTTTGCTGCAGTATAACATGGAATCTGCAGAATATCTCCTCACAAACTTACAACAGAGGTATCCTGTTCGGGCTCATTGGAATGGTTTTTATACTTGTGTATAGCACTAGTGCGTCTGATGTCGCTTTAATGAGAATGTATGAATTTGTCAATTAATGTTGCCATGTTTCAGTTGTCAAATGTCAGTCACGTGTTCAGCTGCGGATGCGATTCCAATCGAGCTAACAGAAATTAGTAGAATTACCCCCTTAGATCTCGTATTAGCTCTTGTATCTGCCGTAATGCCTTATACGAACCGCATGTCAGAAAACAGCGTCTGCATACAAACCCAACTCTTTTCTGCAAAATTACAGCTGAAGTGGAAGTTTCGGTACTGCATCTCAACATAGTACTTGCATAACCGAACCGTGCTTTCTTTTTAGGTATCTCTCCCGAGATTCTTAACTGGGTGTATCTCCGCGTTGATTCAAACGTCAGGTGTCGTGCGCTATTCGGCACTATCATCATAGACTCAACCATCTGCGCCAGTGGATACAACGACACTACACAATCTACGTGCCAGGTACTCAACACAAATATCTTAGTTAATCTCAAAGTTAACCTGATCCAGATTAACTAACACCTGCGCTGCAGGTTATGGGCTAGATCTTCACCCAGGAAAGTCAAAGTTAAACATTTATTTTGGGTTAAGTAAGTATATAGTTGGGTGTTATATTACATGGTTTTATGGACGTAATATTTTTCTAGTCTAGTTCCATAAAAGTTATTTCATCAGTCATATCAGTTTCATTAGTTTTGGTTTGGATAGTGTAACGTGAAATTTCCACCTATATTTATTTATAAAATGGGTCAGAATAGAATATGATAAATATGAAAGAATACTGTGAAAGAATAACATCCTCTTATTTCCGCAGGGAGACAGCGGTGGTCCGCTGACCATAATTGACGAGGACAGCCAATACACACAGCTGGCAATTTCTTCCTTTGTGTCTGGTTACGGGTGCCATGCGAACTACCCTGCTGGTAAGATCTTTAACCTGTTGACCATCAGTGCCTGCGACTGATGGCTTGACCCTCATGTGAACCTCTAAACCTTGATTACTTTCAAACAAAAATATGTAAATAACATGAATGAAACCATGGACTTAATAATAACGGTGATAGAAAAAGTCATAGAAAACATTTTGTTTCAAGTACAAACATTTATTAACAGTTTAATTAATCTAACTAATATTATAAACGCAAAAGTCTGTCTGTCTGTCTGTTTGTTACGTTTTCACGCCTAAACCGCTGAACCTATTTATTGTTTACGTTAGAATTTAAAGCTTAGCTTTTGTTTATATAACATTCAAAATACCTATTTTCTTATCATGGACTTTATACCATTCCTCAAATATATTGAGGAGCAAATGCAACTTTTTTCATAGAAAATAGTGGTGGGACATGACCAAATGGCGAGTTTGTCGGTAATCTTAGAAAATTCCTAATGTCTTGATTTCCTGATGACTAATGTAACTTATTCCTAATGACCCCACCAATTGACTACATAATATTATCTCGTCTTACTTTCCTAGGTTTTCTAGGTTTCTAGGTACTACGAAATCGAAGCTTTAACTATTTAATGATTAGTGGGTAGTGAAAGTACTTATGTAATTTTTTAGTACTCCGTTTATTTATGACGCAAAAAACATTAAAAAAGATACTACTAAACTGAAAATGAGCAAAGCAAAAACTAGAGCCACTTAATATTACTATTAATAAATTCTGAAGTCTAATATTTATGAACAACTTCAGAGTTTTGCCAAGTACTTTTGTGTAGTGACAGTCATGAAACATTTTTATTATCAGTAAGTTCCTAGATTGCTTGAAATTTAAAAAAAAAAAAAATTCTTTGTAATTATAATTAAATTAATTATTATGTTACTTACAAGTAAACAAAATAATCAAATTTTGTCAACTTCTAAGAAAAAAAAACAATGTTCATTACGCAACTGCCAACTTTTTCTGTCTACGAAGCCAGCAGTCTTTGTTTATTTGTAAATATTATCCTAGCCTTCTAAGGCTCAATCATTTACATTATAGTATTATTATTTATATATTATAATATAGTACTATTACAATAGTATTAAATTTAAATTATGTACTTTTGAATATAAGATCCAATTTTTCTCTCCATTTCCATGGAAAATGCTCCAGGCCTTCCAGCTCTAGGCATTTTAACTCCTACAGTACCATATAGTCTTGCGATAATAATAGACTTCAGGATCCTATATTTCCCACAAGCCAGCAGTGTAGCTATTATTTTTTTGTTCGTACGCACAGCTTCAACAGGTTCAAAAGCTGTTCTTGGGTATACTGTTTCTCTTTTTTTCTATTCTACATCCGCACCATCTAAATAAAAACACGCCCTTCTTAAAGCAAATTTAATAAAAGCGAGGGCCTCAGATGATTATTTAAGTTACTCAGTACGTACATATTTATACCAAGAAATATAATAAAACATCGTCATGAGCCCAGTACTAGCTTCATTCAATTTCATACAAATTTGGTGGGGTAATTGCAACTAACCTAAAAGTCACAATAGCCCCGCAACGAAATTTCGAGGGGCTAATGTCACAGTGTCTATATTACATAGCAAAAGCTGTATTTCTATCAAATAAATCATTAAAAAAGGACTAACCGTATTCTAAATCTGCTCTCCACTAAAGATAAAGCCATAAAATGAGGTTTTGATTTTTTTTAGTACTAAACTACGTCCTTTATCATTTTGTAAACGTCGACATACCGAATGCTAAAAGTCACTGTATATTTATCAGTTTACACGTAATTAGCTCCATCTATTATTTTCTTTAAGGAGTATTTGGTTCTCTGTCGTTTCATGGATGTCACTATTTGAAAAAATAATGACGCTGTTATTTATTGTTTTATTTATTGTGTACTACAATAAATAAAACACACGTTTTACAGTTGGGTTGTTTAAGGACCTTTAAAAACGAACTATAGATAATCCAACTGACCCAAATCACTCACAAAAAGCAATTCATTTTCTTTGATTTTTTCAGGTTTCACCCGCACTGGCCACTACCACCAATGGCTTACTCAAGTAACTGGAATAGACTTTGAAAGCGACTTTCCTGTCTTGACAACTCCTGGTGGTGGTGTAAGCACTGGACTACCTACGTTCCCTTCTTCTTCTGGTACCACTGAAGGTATAAATCCTGAGGGCCCCACCACCACTGAAGACCCTAGCGGTATCGTTACTGTAACCCCTGAAGTCCCCACCACCACTGCAGAACCTGAAGGTATCGTCACTGTTCCCCCTGTGATCCCCACCACCACTGAAGACCCTAATGGTATCGTTACTGTCCCCCCTGTTGCCCCCACCACTACTGCAGAACCTGAAGGTATCGTCACTGTTCCCCCTGTGATCCCCACCACCACTGAAGACCCTAATGGTATCGTTACTATCCCCCCTGTTGCCCCCACCACCACTGAAGGCCCTGGTGGTATCGTTACTGTACCCCCTGTGATCCCAACCACCACTGAAGACCCTGATGTTATCGTCACTCTCACCCCTGTTGCCCCTACTACCACTGAAGGCCCTGGTGGTATCGTTACTGTACCCCCTGTGATCCCAACCACCACTGAAGACCCTGATGTTATCGTCACTCTCACCCCTGTTGCCCCTACTACCACTGAAGGCCCTGGTGGTATCGGTACTGTTACCCCTGTGATCCCCACCACCACTGAAGACCCTGATGTTATCGTCACTCTCACCCCTGTTGCCCCCACCACCACTGAAGACCCTGATGTTATCGTCACTCTCACCCCTGTGATCCCCACCACCACTGAAGACCCTGATGGTATCGTCACTCTCACCCCTGTTGCCCCCACCACCACTGAAGGCCCTGATGTTATCGTCACTCTCACCCCTGTTGCCCCCACCACCACTGAAGACCCTGATGTTATAGTCACTCTCACCCCTGTTGCCCCCACCACCACTGAAGACCCTGATGTTATCGTCACTCTCACCCCTGTTGCCCCTACCACCACTGAAGACCCTGATGTTATCGTCACTCTCACCCCTGTGGCCCCCACCACCACTGAAGACCCTGATGTTATAGTCACTCTCACCCCTGTTGCCCCCACCACCACTGAAGACCCTGATGTTATCGTCACTCTCACCCCTGTTGCCCCCACCACCACTGAAGACCCTGATGTTATCGTCACTCTCACCCCTGTTGCCCCTACCACCACTGAAGACCCTGATGTTATCGTCACTCTCACCCCTGTTACCCCCACCACCACTGAAGACCCTGATGTTATCGTCCCTCTCCCCCTGTTGCCCCTACCACCACTGAAGACACTGATGGTATCGCTACAGTAGTCTGTGTGTGTGTGGTTTCTGATTGGGATGAGGAAGATGTTTATGCTGTGAATAACTAGGAACTAATAAATGAGATGGATATGGTTTGCGCTAAAATGAATAAATTAATTGTTTAGATGTATCTTGGACATATTATTTTATCACCATATTTCCTTATTTTATGGCACTGACAGAATCCTACACCACAAGTCCCTAAGTACCTAGTTATATTATTTTAGTAATAACAATAGAAAAGACTACCCTTGTTTATTATTATTACTATTATTATTATTATTATTATGTAAGCATTACATTTCTTAATTGGTAGTTTAGTAACATTTTCAGAAAACTTATTGTAAAAACGTACCATGTTCCCTTAAAAGACCTTTTTATTATTTCTAGTCGAAACTTAGGGATGTATAATTTGTTTATGAACCCAGGATTTTACGTAAATCACTTTTTTGCTGAAACCTATCTCGATATTTATGAGTGCATATTATTGGATATTGTTTGGTTGTTTTGGTTGGCGTAAGTGTATCGTTTCTGAAAGAACATACCTTGAAAGCGATAAAATAAATTTGGATGAATAAATAACATGTTGTGTATTATTGGTCGTTTCCCGGTACTTTCGTGACAAGAGTAGTATTATGCTACATTTCTATACTAAGCAAGTCAGTTGAGACACTTCATCAACAGCAATAGATCCACTCTACCAGTACATCCTTTCCTATATGAACTTGTCAGATCTGTAATAGGCCTTTTGTATCAGCATTTGCTTCAACTTTTTTGTTTTTCGTTTTGCTTTGTCATTTAAGCTAGTTACACATTCGGGTAGTATATTATAATAACGAATACTGTTAACACAAAATGACTTGTTGGTTCTGCTAAGCGTGTTGAAGACAAGATAAAATTGTCTTTGTTCCTTGTTGATATACCTATGAACCTGAATATACCTATGGATACCTATGAACATCGCTATGTTTTACAGAATGATGGGCATGTTTACGCACGTACATTAAATTGGACAACATGTATTGGCTAGGCAAGGTTAATATACTAACTAACTTAAATTTCTCTCTTAGTGAGACCCTAGGCCCAAGTCCATAAATAGCCCTCACATTCCTCTTCTCCAATATGCAATATGCTGATTGCATCAGCCGCGTTTCAACATAGGAGCGGCCCATATGACTAGCTGTGGGAAAATCGGTCCACTGTCTTATTTTAAAAACAGCAAAGGTAGCTGAGCTGAGTTTGCTCGCTAGTTTCAAAATATGACGCCCCCACTGAAATTTACTATTGAATGTCATAGGAATCATAGAAAAAATGGTAACGCCTGAATAGCTCTTAGCAATGTTGGTTGAAATAAACATTCTGTTTCTGGCTAGCAAAAACCTAACATATTTAGTTTTAAGGGTATTTAATGCTAGGTTATTAGTATTAAACTATTCGTAAACTTTGTTAAGTGAACGGTTTATCTCTTCATAATGTGCCTGCTTTCCTATATAGAATAATAAGGATAAGGATGTATCATCCGAAAATTTAATAACTGTGCAAACTTTTGGCCATAGAATGTAAGGTCATTTATGTACAGTAAAAAAAGAATCGGACCCAGAATAGACCGGTGAGGAACACCAATTGTGGAGTCTGTAACATACACCCTAATTTATATATAGGACAGATATGATCGCATGAGACTTAAAGCTCCCCCTTGCACACTAGAAAAAGTTAATTTATTTAGTAGAATGACGTGGATCACGCAGATGAACACGTTTGACAAGTCACGAAAAATTCCCAAAATATTATTTCTACTCTCCCATGCCTTTAAACACTTTTGACTAAAACGGCGGTAGCATCGACTGTGGAACTGCCTTTTGTGTATCCAAACTAATTATTGTAAAGCAATTTATTCGTCCTAAAGAAATCCTCTAGTTGATTTAAAATTATTTTTTCAATTAAACACGCTAGCCGCATGCAATCTGTCGGGGACTTCCGTTAGAGCTGGTGCGGCGGCTGAATGTGCCGAGGACCTCAAAAGCCGCAAATATTCTGGTTTGGATAAGGCCTACATATTTGAGCCTTTTGGAGTCGAGACCCTGGGCCCGTGGGGAACAGGAGCCCACCGCGTTTTCAAAATTATTTCACGGCGTCTGGTGGATAAATTGCGTGACCCATGAGCTGGCTCCTATTTGGTTCAGCGTATTAGCATTGCCATTTAACGTGACAATGCCGCCAGTATCTTGGAAACGCTGCCCTCTGGCAGTGATATGGATCAGTTGAGCTATCTAGAGATCGTTTTATGCGGTACTTGGATAGCTCAACTGTTTCACGTGTATTAAGTCAAAGTAGAAATAGAAATAGAAATAGAAATAGAAATAGAAAAGTTTTTATTTGCAACAACACAGACAAAAATACAATAAAAATATAATATACAAAATGAATGGTTGCCGCAAAATGGACCCTAACTCAGCATATGCGGATTGCAGTGTCAACAACTCACGCTGGTCTTCCGTTAGGACCAATTCTGTTTAGCGGACATGAATCGATAATTACATTATAAATAAACAAAAAATAAATAGACAAAAGTTACAAAACAAAATAAAATAAACACATGAATAAACAAATATGGACCATTACACACAGCCATCTAGCCCCACACCAGGCAAAACAGTCACAGAATTAGTACTTTGGGAACCAGATGGCTAATATAACATATTTAGTACCTACTTATAACAGTATTTATAGATACCAGTATATATACTAATATAGCACTTGTTATCCAAGGGTAGGTGCGGGATTTCACAACAACAGTTTTAACAGGGGCATGTAAGTCGAATAATAGGAGAAGATTATAATTAAATATGTGAACCATTTCGTTAATGTTTGCGACAGCCGATAACGAATCCCAGTTGATAGTTTTCACGTCCTTATTAAATTGATCCAAATCGATATCCTTAAGTGGCCGATACGTCAAAGAACGAGTTTCTCCCGCTTTATATTAAACTTGCATACGATCATACAGTGTCCATGAACCCTACCCACATGATTCAACACTAAACTTTTCACCTGTAAGTTAGTGCACACTACGTCAATGAGTGACTCAGAATTTTTAGTAAGGTGAGTGGATGAAGTTACTACTTGTGAGAGCTTAAACTTAATATAGCGTCAAAAAATAAATCAACATCAATCCATTGCGGTCTATAAGATGTGCCTATCGCCAGTTTCTTTCCATTGATTGAGACAATGAGCCAAAATTGTTCTACCTGTGCATGTAATGGATCAACCGGATGTTACCAAGTTCCCACCCACCCCGCTTTATATAGAACCCTACTCCTCCACGCTTCCTTTTACCCCGAGGACGAGGAGTGTGACGCAAACGATAGCCAGACAGTGCTGGCGCTCGACCGTCCTGATCTAAACTAAGCCATGGTTCATTTATAGCCAAAATATCCAAATCATGGCGTATTACCGAGGCTATAAAATTGTCATGATTTGTGCCAAGGGAACCTGGATTGTACAAACCGACCCTCAGTAGCTTACCAAAAATCAAAAGTATTACAAGAAACTAAAAGCCCGTAACAGTATAAACAAGTGCTATATAGAAAGACGCAGTACCTAAAATATTGAAGAGTATATAAATTCAAATTATAATTAAAAATAAAATTATCAAATAAACTTAATCACCCAATGACATTGTTTGCCGATGACAGTTCTGGGACTATAAAATGCAATGACATAAATAATTATAAATCTAATATAAATCAACAATTCACATCGATAATTACATGGCTTGATAATAATAATTTAAAAATAAACCTAAAAAAACCCTTATAATGCATTTTAATCAAAGAAATAATAATCCATCTGACATTGATCTAATATTTCGAAATAATAAAATACAACAAGCAGATTCTGCACGATTCCTAGGCCTACAAATTGACCGAAAACTTAATTGGAAAAGCCATGTTGCGTATATAAGTAAGAAAATAAGCAGCTCGGCATATGCCTTATTTGGACTATCAATAACTGTAAATATAGAAACACTAATAATAATCAACAGCGTATTACGGCCTAGTAGAATCAGTACTCAGGTACGGAATTATTTTCTGGGGTAATTCGACAGATAAAGAAACTGTTTTTAAAACGCAAAAACGTTGTCTACGAGCTATGTTTAAAATACGTGTGACAGATAGTTGCAGACCATTCTTCTTGAAACACAAAATTCTTACGCTTCCGTCCTTGTATATACTTGAGGTAGCATTGTTTGTGAGAAATAATCCCCACCTGTTTCCACTAATGTCCAACAATGTAAAACGAAACAGACGTGAGGATAATCTTTGTTTATTTGGATCCAAAACTGCATTGTTACATAAAAGTATAGTCTGTATGGCACCAATAATTTATAATAAAATACCAAAAAGCTACCAGAAACTTTGTGGTAATGAGTTTAAAAATAAATTAAAAATTACTTATTGAAAAATGCTACTATAATACTAACGAATTTATAAATGACAAAATTTAAATTTCCTATGTAATTGTATTGTTTAATTTTATTGCTTGACATTATACTAATATTTCATATGTTATTTGATTCACTGTTTACACTAGAGCATGCCATTCTCTCGGTTTGCACACCGAAATCGGTAAAATATGTTGTGACATACTATTAATTTATCATCCTATCTACACATGTTCATGCAAATAAATAATCTTTATCTTTATCTTTATCTTTATCAAAAATAAAATACACAGTGAAAACAAAACAGGAAACAAAACCATAAAAAATAATTGTTAAATACCCAGTACAAAGATCATGATTTGGTAACCCTCTCAAACATGACTGGACCCAAAAACCCGTGTAAAGTCTATTTCATGACGTATGTGATGAGCTGCCTCTCCGTCGGACTGACGCACATATATGCGGCCACGCTTTGTCCAAGAGAAGCGCCACTGGAGTTTGCGACACTCCTCACGGACACGATAAAAGAGCAGACGATTAGCATGCGTCAGCCTTTCATTGATGAAGATACGGCCCCGAGAGCCAGAGTTCGCTGCTCTGCCAGCGTCAGCGGCAGTCAGCGTGCGACGCACGCGCGCTGCTTGAATCATCTGATCACGCATATGTCTTCGCGCAAGCCGCACTACCACTCGGCGTTCGCGCGGTGCCTCGCCCGCTATTCCAGCGCCTTGCGCCATTCCCACGCGCTCCGCAAAAACGACGTCACGCTCTTCAACCGTTACACCTAGCTTAGCGGCGAGTACAATTACAGTGTGCAGAACCTTTCTCCTCGGGGAGATGTCCTATTTCCAGGTCTGACTGCAAGAGCTCTTGATCCCGTTCATTAAGGTCTAGTTTTAGTCTGGCGACAGTGCGCTCCAGCTAAGTGTAGCTCTCAGCCGGCGGCATAATGCTCCTCTGTTCAACCACATCGAGTCTCTTTTCAAGCTCATCCATTCGCACATTGATGCCAGTGATTGAGCCTCGAAAATCTGCCATTTCCTTTCGAAACTCGCGCAGTTCGTTAAGGCATTTAGACATCTCACGGCACAGATCCTGAACTCGAAACTCACGCATTTCCTTAAGGCATTCAGCCATTTCACGGCGTAGATCCTGAACTTTGACGTCGGGCATAATGGAGGCTTGCAGTGCTGGTGGCATACCAGTGGTAGTCACCTCACGATGACGAGTGCTATCCTGCTCCACGGTACCACATACGCCTCTTACTGGAGTGCTGCTGTTGTCACCGCCTTTTTTCAGTCTCATCCTATTTCTACATTCAGGGCAGGCCCAATCCTTACTTGCTGAGGCAGTATCCGCAAAGCCAACTCACGCTTTGTGATATAGCGATGGACACGAGCTACAAGCGGCGACACCCGACGCAGAGGCATGTTTACCACATGCCGTACATTTAACCATTTTTCTTAATATTGCACGGGCGAATTAACTTAAAGCAATAAGGGATGCAGTGAGCACGAGCAAAAAAAAAATGCAAAATTTTACACTTGCATAGACTTGAGCCACCTTGTCTAGACTCGTAAGTTGCAGCAGCGCACGACTCGACCAAGAAGCCTTATGAAGCATAGGTTGAAATAATACCTCAGTATCGGCCAAAACTAGACGCAAGCAGACAAACAGGTTCTATGACTCACACAGCGTATAATTCACTGTTCTACTTCACTGCACTATTTTATTTCGAATGAGGGTCACTAATACGAAAATTGTTCAACGTTGGACAGATATTCGACGATAACTTTTTAAATATGTAATCGAATTAATTTCACTTTTGGGTACGTATATCTGGAACAATACCAAGCAAATAAAAATAAGTTTTGACTTTAGTAACTTTTTGCACACTTTATGAATATTTCTTATAAAGAGTAAAAGTAACACGTCCGCTTTGAATTGAGCACGAGCCGCTCTCTCAAAAGTCCAAGTCAAATTGTATTATATTATTCTGTACATTTCTGTAAATATTGCTGTAAATAAAAATGTTTTCAATTACTTTACTGTAACATGAAGGCAAAGAAATTGGCCTGTAATTGCCAGGTAAATTTTTACGATCAGTTTTAAATAAAGGAAGGACTCGGCTGTATTTCATACTATTTAGAAATATATTTTGCCTCAAACAGGTGATGAAAATGTATGCAAGACATGGGACTAATGGTTACAATTACTGGTTTGACTATGTTTATTGATAATCACCAGATACGAGTATCTTTTTAGTTTTAAATCAGGTCTAGAAGATACCTATTTACTCTTGACTTGAAGAGACCCAAATTGTAGTTTTCAGGCAAGACAGACGACGGTAAAGCATTCCAATCCTTGGCTGTACGCATTATAAATGTGGAAGCAAAACGCTTTGTTCGTAAGAGTGGTAGACTGACAAGATTATGGATGGTATTGGGCGGTGGTCTGCTTGTTTTGTGGTGCAAGGGAAGCTTCATGGCTGCTGTCAAGGCCTTGGACTCGATATAGGAGCCAAAATTGAGAGTCCGAGTGAGTGAAACTCTCAAGAGTTCGAGATGCTCTTCTACAGTTACCGGTACATTTCGGAAAACGGGGACTTGGAGAAACTCATTTTTTTTAGGCTGAAAAGAGACAAGCTTGGATGCGTTGATGCATTTATTGGCTTCTAAGTTACATGATCCCAGAGATTTTGTAGTTTCAAATGGTAAATTCTTGATTTATTCTGCAAATTTATATGCAACGTCATTTATTTTTTTATATTTGATATTATTAATCATAACTGTATATTTTGGTCATGAGATGCATTTTTACCTATTTCTGTTTTAATAATGGGCCATATGTATTGTTTTAATCTTATTTGTAGAAGCCTTTCGTTCTTAAATATATGGCATTTGCATGATCACAAACCAGCTGAAATATTCTACGGTAGCGCCTCACATAGCTGGGTTTTCTGAGTTACTATTTTTTCCTCTTGTATCATACAGACTGTATAATGTATTTCTGCTTTTAAAAATTCCCTTAGTGGCCCACTCATTAAAATAAAGTTTGTTCGAGCAATCAATATTTCTACAAGAAAAAACATTTTCAAAGTTAGATTTAACAATAAATCAAAAAAATCGTTTTAATGTATTTATTAGGATCATTTGAGGCGAACTAAAGCTTACCAAGATTTTTTACGAAAAACTGAGCTACCCAAAAAAATAAGTGTCAGTCTCTGCTTATACTTATTTTTGGGAAGCTTAGTTTTTCCTACAAGAAAATCTCTGCACTATAGCAAACACAAAACCGTTGCCTTTTAGGGAAGTTTTCGCTACCAGGCAACCAAGTGGTGGAACAATATACCTTCACCTCTTCGGCTGTTGAAATCCAAGTTCACATTTAAAAATCTATAGCATTTTTAATGGATGAACAAAGAAATGGGTTATCTGGTATAAACAGTTATGGTGCACCTTACAGTTGCTAGTAGTATATCTATTTTTTTATATTAATATTAATATCCTTTTAATGATTTAGCATAATGATAATGCTTATTAATATAAACAAATGAATTTCGTTTGGCATAATTAACATAACCTTTCTGATTTCAATTTTTGAAGTGAAAACTTCTTTTAGCGCGGTACGCATATTTTTAGATGAGGTAAAACCTCCGGACTCGCGACACCGTTACGAGACGCAGGGCTGCCGCGGTCACCCCATTTGATTATAAGCCTTAATTCACATGTTTACAGTCTACTTTTGTATGGAGAAGTTTACTGAGTTAGGTTCTTTGATATATTATCTACATTCTGAACAAAAACATAAAAGAATATTAAATGTATTTTAATGTTTCTTATAAGTAATAAAATACAATTCATAAGTAAAATGCAATTCATAACCCAATAACCCAATAACCCTAGTACCCATCAAAAAATGTCTAACGCGCCAAAATAAGTTTTCACTTCTGTCGGCACTCCCGGAGTGCAACCCGTAATTTTTTTTTATTATGTATTTTATATTTATATATTTTATTATCTACTGTATTAAAGTTGTAAGTATTTATGTATTAATTAATACTTGATTACATAGGTAGGTGAATTTCTGGTAGTACCATTTTTATTTTATTCCATCTGTATTTATTTTGTTTAGCTCTCAAAGATACCATATTATTGTACTTCTATTCCATGCCATATAATACGATCCATTTTAGGATCCATTCCATTAGTAAGAAGTTCAGTCCGATGGCTAGAGGGTCAGATGTCGCAGTAGATGTTGGAGTGTTGTCTGGAAACAGTGTTTGCAAGCGTTGATGCAAGCAAAAGAACACGTCCAGGGCTAAAACGAGTACGATTCTCAGGAACGGATAGCTTCACTAGCTTCACTCAGTAGAGTTGGGCACTCTAAAGTACTTCAAAAAGAGTCAGTGGCCAATTTTAGTGACGGAATTAATAAGCCGCCTCCAACATTGGCTTAACAACTTGCTCCCCGAAGCACGTAAAATGCCACTACGGTTCCGATCCAAGTTTGTTCTCTTGAGAACTACTAAATTACGAGCGATACATATTGTATTGTAATGCGAACGAACTCGTAAGTCAACGATTGTGTACTTTGAAGTGAACCACTGAGATCAAAATCACAAGGATGTTGTTGAGTAGGTATCTCAAACGCAGGTCATACGCATTTCTGACGCGTATGACGTACGCTTCATCACAGATACGTAGCAGGGAACAAAAATAGGCGCATGTTGAGAACGTCGACCGTCGTATTGCAGTGGCGGCGGACCACGCATGCGCGCTGGGGTTGTCAGGATACGGAACGATATTCCCTGGAGAAAGTGATGGGGTAATTTTAACTCTGCTTTTTTTTAAGGTAACTCTTTAAAAAGTCTCGTGCATTTTCTTTAAACTGATGCCAAGCTAATAATGTCACAAGTTGTAATTTCAGATAGTTTATGAGTTGCCTAGAATTATGAAGAATGTTAGAAAAAATATGCAAGTGGTATATCAGTCATGTGGTATCAGTCATATCAGTACATATATTTTGGGGTCATATGATGCTGTGTAAATTGTCCAGGAATTTTTATTAATTCAGATAGAATAAGTAAATTATTAAGTTATAAAATAATAAATTTATTCGATAGGTGAATATTTTTTCTAACAACTTTCAGATACTATTTACGAAAAGTTGATGTTGATTGCATGTCGTATGCTGAATAGAATAGAAACCAAACGTACGTAATATCAATCCATCGTTTCAAAACTGGCTCCAGTTACAATCAAAATAATTATTGTAACAATGACTATTACTAAAAGACATCGATTGTATCAAAACTAGCTATACTGTGCACAAACCAATTATCAGTGCCATTACTAACATAGCTTTCCCAACTCCCGGGAAAACTCCCTGCTCCCCAACACCCCATTGCATTTGGCGCGCGCGCGCTAACTTCCAAATCAAAATGGCGTTCGCTCCGGTAGCCCGCCTCGCTACATAAGCCCGGAAAAGCCTTGCGTGCAATAAAACAGCTTATTAAAATGTTACAGTGTTAGTGTCAGTGATTTCTGTTGTAGTTGTGTAAATTAAATTTGCATGAGTGATCGGGATGGGGCGATGCGGGACGGACGAGACTCACCGGCTAGCACTGAGCAGTTGACGTTAGTATACTTCCTCTATGATGTTATCTAGATATTTCACCCCAGGTTGTAATCGAAACCTAACCTACCCTTCATGATACTAAAAGGAACACAAATAGCAGCTGGAATACCAAAATTAGGTAATAAAAACCACTAGAGATAAGTATTTTGAATGTCTACAATTTTGGCGAAAAAAATCGAGCTTCATCAGCGCCAAGACAATAGAAAGAAAATTCTAACGCCTTAAATTATGAACTGAAATTCTTCATTTTTATCTACAACAAAAAGGTTTAATACGTACATATTGAATGCTGAAACTTTTTGGTGTTTCTTGAGAATAAAGGAACAGTAGTTACCTGCTAATATTATACAAGTAAATAGGAAAGTTTAGATGTGTGAATATTTTTAAGTGGTTCAATATTCTGGTTCCGGATGCTAATGTTTCTGGAACAGAATATAATATTGATCTTTGTGCCGAACGCGCGAAGCCGCGGACAGAAGCAAGTACGTAATAGTGGGTAGAATTTATTGAACTTGCCACTCAAGATTTACAGCGAACGTTTTAGTAAATTGGTGGCCACCCCACCCTTTTACAATGCGAACATGTTATTCGATACAAAACGACATCATTGTAAAAAGGGTTCGTTGTAATTTAAGTTGGTTACTTCGTATCGTTTGTGTGGTTAAGAGCTTGAGTCGCAACTCCCTCTCTCAGGTAACGGAGTTCATTGGCCGCTGAAGGAAATATGTAGGGTTTTATTTAATGCACCTATCTACAAAGGTGGCTCTGCTAGTGTCCTAGGGACGCTGCCCTCTGGCAGTGATCTGGCTCTAAGCTATCTGTAGATCGTTTAAAAAGTTCCTAGACAGCTCAACTGTTTCTTATGTATTTTATATTATTGTATTTTAACTTGAATTGTATTTTTAATTTTTTGCGGTCATTCATCATATTAGTTAAGTATTAGTAGTTTTCAAGTATTTATTGCGTAATACTTTTTGAGTTGATGACCTTTGTGGCGCTGAGGGCCAAGATGCAGAAAGTAGCGGGTTCGAATTATTTGTCTCGGGTCTGGGTGTTTCTATGTATAATATGTATGTATTCACAAACAATATATTTATATATAAGTAGTTTATCGAGTGGTAAATTGTAATTACGTTTTAAAAACTAAAAAGATAACCGACTGCATTGGATACAATTTGAGACCATAAAATTATTTACTTATGTTAATTTTTTTAGTAGAAAATAGATGTATTTTGTTTATAAATAATATGGGTAGACTAACTTAACGCACTACTCTGCACTGTACGCAACGAAAATATAATCGATGTATTCTTCTTTTAGATTTTTATTGATATTTTAAAAACCGCTTGACGGATTCGATAAAATTTAAATGGACTCGGAACACCCTTTGAAAAAAAAAATCAAATCGGTTCAGGCGTCTTTGAGTAATCGGTGAACATAGATACATGAAAAATAAAAAATGTGATGAAGTGATAACCTCTTCCTATTTTAAAGTCGGTTAAAAATTACATTTCACATAGCATCATCTGGCCCCAAAGTAAGCATAGCTTGTACTATAGTATCCAGATGACTGATAGAATAGTTGGATAAATGGGTTACACAAATGCAAAATGTACAATAATAATGTGCGCTACCAATACTCTCAAACGATGAAGAAAAACATCAAGAGGCATGTCAAACCTAGAAAAAAAAAAGTGCAAAGTCCACAAATGGAGCCTCTAAAGCAAAAAAATATATAAATATTAAAAAAAACGGTTGGTCCGCGGAGGGAATCGAATGGCCATCTTACAGCGTACAAGGCAGAGCTACTACCAACTAAGCTGAGGGCCAGTCAATTAATCTAGGTCCACATGTTTATCTGAGGTCCAGCTGAGACGCAGTAGGTTGCGGGTTCGATTCCCACCGCGAGACAAATGATTGTATGATCTGCATGTATTCAATCTGCAAGTATTTGTAGGTGTTTGTGTTTGTATGATTAATATGTATGTCATGTGGTTCCCATAACAGAAGCTCTGCTTACCGGGACTATTTAACAGCATTCGATAAATGGCAATGCTAATACGCTGGGCCAGCAGCCAGCTCTTGGGTTACGCGATGTTACTACCAGACGTCAGTAAAAATTAAATTATCTCTCGACATTTTTGGAATTTCTTCATGACTCATTTCGTTTTCGCGTTATTTTTGATTTTACTCAACGGAATATTTGTAGGTTATTTTAAGGTTATTACGGTTAAGTGACGGTTATGTCGATGATATATGATTCAAAACGCATTGAATGCCATCTCTTTTTTTATCATCAGACCTACGTTTGACCACGATCTCGCCTGATGTTAAGCGACGATGGGAAACGCAGGTCTAAAAGACACCTATTTACTCTTGACTTGAAGAGACCCAGATTGTAGTTTTCAGGAAAGACAGGCGTCGGCAAAGCATTCCAATATTTGGCTGTACGCATTATAAATGTGGAAGCAAAGCGCTTTGATTGAGCACATTTATCCACCCACAATAATTCTGGTATGAATGTAGCCTTGACTCCCATTAGGTAAGTACATGGAACTATCACGTTCTGGAGTAAATTATTATGATCCACCTACACACTTACTGGTCATCCGTACCTACGCACATCCGTCGTCATCATGATGACGTACTTTACTACACCCGATACCTCTAGAAAAAATGAATATTAGTACCCAGTTTGTTCCTTTTTGAAAAAAACGGTCCGTTTACTGACTTATGCTATAAACATGTTTGTTTGTTTACATTATATTAAATTCAATTCTTTTTCTTCTTCTTTGTTAATGGCATGTGATATAATAATGTCAAATTTGTCAGTGTCAAGTGTTTATATTTATATAAAGACAATTGTTTGTTAATTTTTTGTTGTTTGACGACCTCTGTGGCGCAGTGGGCTAAGATCCGGCTGAGACGCAGAAGGTTGCGGGTTCGATTCCCGCCGCGGGACAAATGTTTGTATGATCTGCAAGTGTTTGTCTCGGGTCTGGGTGTTGTTGTATGTATAATATGTAAATATTTACAAAAAAAAAAAGTACATAAGTAGTATATCAGTCTAGTATGGGTAGATACCCATAACACAAGCTCTGCTTACTTTGGGGCCAGATGATGCTGTGTGAAATGTCCGGAATTATTATTATTATTAATAAAGTCTTAGTCGATGGTCAATTGTCAATTCTAAACGTCATCGCGCAATGGTCGTCTAGAATTTTCTTGGGTTTTCTCGTCTTTCAAATCACAATGCACTATAATACACATAAAATTCAATTGTCCATACTTGTCCTATGTAGTCACAATTTATTCATAAAATTTCCGTAAAGATTACTGAATATAACATGCAATAAAACAAGTAAAAAAATGTTAAATTAGCAGAGCTATGTTACTTCATAAAAAGACAAAGAATCTTAAATTTAATTCAATAACTTTATTGGCAGACAACAATGTTACATAAACATAATAACAGACAAACAAAATCACAAAATTAAGAGTAGTAAAGAATATTTTTGGCCGTTTTGCGGAGAAAACATTGGGTCTTCTATTATATATATATCCCGAGTTTTTTTCAGGTTTTATTTGTTTTGGTGGTTTTATTAAAATAAGGCTAAAGTTATTCGTAGCAATTCAGTTGTTTCATTTCTAAAATTAGGAATTGTCTAAAATAAATTTTAGTTAGTCATAGCATTGGTAAAACCTATTCGGTTGGTACCATCTAACTAAATTAGGAACACTCTAATGACAACTCTAATTCGATTATGACATTTCTTAATCGAATTAACAGATAACATTTTCTCTTACTTATTTGATCGCTACTTGGCACCAGATGGCCCAATACCCATAATATATATGTTTTATTTATGTCTGTGAACTATGTTTTTGTCTCGGGTGTGAATAATTGGAATGCAAGTTTTGTGTTCCTTGTAATTCGATCAAAAATAATCCATATATAATTATTTTATAAAAGACATTTTTTATAAAATAACAAATGACGAACGACAACATACGACTTTGTGACGTCTTACTATAAGCAATCTAAATACTTGACATTGGCAACATTGTCAACATATGACACATGCTAGTAGTAACTAGTTTCAGAGGTGAAGAATGGACAATCGACAATCGTACTTTTCTGTTATTATTAATAGATTTTATCAAAAAGGAGGAGGTTCTCAATTCGTCAGAATCTTTTTTTTTTTATGTATGTTCACCGATTACTCGAAAACGGCTAAACCGATTTGAAAAATTCTTTTTTTGTTTGAAAGGGTTTGTTTGTTTACTTCACAGGTGGTCCCATATAATATTGATCAAAATCGGTCGAGCTGAAAAATCAACGAAAATCTAAAAATTGTATACATCGATGATCTTTTCATGTGTTTTCATACCTCGCTGTCTCATTGGAGCGGTGCGTATATTTGGCCTACCCATATTATATATGTACAACATCTACTTTCCATTAAAAATGTATTATAGGCTCGAATTTCATTCAATGAAGTCGGTTTCTTATTAGTTTTTAAAACGTAATTATTTTCATAAAACTGTTGCCGCTCCCTGTCACTCTGCTCATTATTGATGCTACTCGCTTCCGCATAATAGCCAAGAAGTCATCAGTGAACGTATTCGCATATCAGTTGTTATAGAATATCAAACAAAATAGTGGTTTTGTTAAAAAAAAATAAAAAAATGTCTTGTTCAAATTCTAAGTCAAGATTCCTACCTCATTACTCCGTCATATATATGAAATAATATATTTTTATGTGAAAGCATATACTTTCCAATAAGTCCCATAGAAATTTCATAAAAATCAGTTTATTAGTTTGGGTTTAAAATCTAAATAGCTGGAAAAAATATATCAACCAAGTAAACGAAATTTCATATTTTCATTTAAATGAAGTCGGTTTTCTTTTTAGTTTTTTAAAACAAAATTATTATTCAATACATTCACATTGAAACGTCTTATATACTAGGTGATATAAGGTGCTAATTCCTCTTAACCCAAGTCCGAGAAGAACTGGCAAGATGAAATATTATGAAGTCTTTAGCTAGCCTCATTGCTGATTAAAGATTTTTTGATAAAATGAGTACGACTCGCGTTTTGACGAACTTTTAAATACAGTACCAAGGTGAAAAACGGAAACAATGATATAAATATACATAGATAAAGATCAGTTAAGATAAAATAATGATTATTAACCAACTTTCAGAAACATATTACATGTTACCGGTGATCCCCGCACTAGGCCAGGCCTGTATCGTGGGAGATCGATCAAGCAATACGACCTATTATGATTACCTATTAGTACACAATACAGGGCAGATAAACATAAAACACAAATCTATGGTCAAGTAAATAACACTAAAAAATTAAACAAAGTTAACATTACTATGTACAAGAACTGCAATTACGATACCATTACATCTATACCTATTAAAGAGCTTAGCCTGACTGACTGACTGACTGACTGATTCATCATCGCCAAGCTGAAACCGCTGAAGCTAGAGAGCTGAAATTTGGAAGGTAGCTTCCTTTTACAGCAAAGGCACCCACTAAGGCGGGGTTTTTTGAAATTCATCCCCTAAGTGGGTGAAAAAGGGTGAAAACGAAAGTATGAAACTTTTTAACGTGTGGTGCAATTTGTTGAAACTTGATATAAATAAATAAAATGCAAAATAAATGGACACGTGTTTCAGGATTTTTCAAAATAACCTTAACAAAGGTGTAAAATTGGGTGTCAAAGTTTGTATGGGAACTTTTTAACGGGTGGTGTGATTTCTTAGAAACTTGATTTAGATGCATAAAATGCAAAATGGACACGTCTTTCAGTATTTTTCAAAATAACTCTCATAACAGTGAACTTAAATGTTCATAATGGGGTGTAAATGTTTGAATAGAAACATTTAATGTGTGGTGGGTGTGATTGGTTTGAAACTTATCAATAAAATTTGGCAAGGAGATAAATTGCATCCTGGGGAAGGATTACAGCTACAATTACTTTTAAAAAAATGCGGACGAAGTCGCGTACAACAGCTAGTACAATATAAAGAAGTGCGGTGTCGGGAGAATGTATACAAGGGACTTTAGAGGGATTTAAGTGAATAAGTGTTAAAGTATTATACTAAGGAACGTTGAAATAGAAATAGAAATAGAAATAATTTATTTGCAAGAAATATGGTAGGTAACATATTGAGTCATATAGTATGTGCACATATTTCACCAAAGAACATTGGCATGCAAATTTTTAAAACATTAAATTAAACTTATCTATATAACATTACATTAAATTATTGTATTCTATTTTGGCATTAATCAATACATGTATTAGTTTCCAAGAAATTCGTTAATAGTATAATAAGATTTGTCATAAAGCCACAATTTTATTTTTTTTACAAAAATCCTTATTGGCAAGTCCTTTATTTCGGCAGGAATTTTATTAAATACTTGTCCACACATTGCAAAAGAACTTTTTTTATATAAGGCTGTTCTAGGCACTCTTGAAAGAACAATTCTCTCAGGGTTTCTTACACATCTATGATATATTTCACGAGCTCTTGTAAAGAAATTCGGTTGTTCTTTACCGAACTTAGCTGCCTCTAAAATATACAAGCTGGGCAATGTCAACAGTTTTAGCTTCCGAAAGATCGGCTTACATGATTCCCACGGAAGTATCCCAACAATTGCTCGTACGCATTTTTTTTGTGCAATAAAAGCTGTATTCACATCCGTCGAGTTACCCCAGAAGATAATACCATATCTTAAAGTTGAAGCCACATAGCCATGGTAAGCTGTCAAAATAGTGTTAATATTTGCAGTCTTACGTAGCTTATAAAGGACATATACGTACTTATTTAATTTTTTAGATATCTGATCGACATGCGCCTTCCAGTTACAATTTTGGTCCAGCATGATGCCTAGGAATTTGGTTTCATTTACCATAGATAATCGTTGATCTTTATGGCAAATACGAAGCTTATCAGGATTTTTGTTTGAATTATCAAATTGTATTATGCTAGTCTTATTCAAGTTAACATGTTAATTATTTTCGTCAAGCCATTTAATTATAGAATTAATTGTATTATTAATGTCATGAGTGTAATTAGAAATGTCAGAATTGGATGATATGATAATAGATATGTCATCAGCAAATAATGTACATGGGTTAGGAGTCACTTCAGGGAGGTCATTAATATAAAGCAAAAATAAAAGAGGTCCTAACACGCTACCTTGAGGTACCCCATAACCGTTGTGTCTAAAAGTTGATCTAAACTGTTTTAATTCATTATTTACGTCAATATTATTTATTTCAACACATTGCATTCTATTAGTCAGATAACTTTCCAGCCATTTGTAAGCAGGGCCTCTGATACCATATTTTTCTAATTTATATAATAACAAGGAGTGTGAAACAAAGTCAAACGCTTTTGACATGTCTAAAAATATAGCTGCAACTTTTTTTTTATTATCTTAGTCATCAATAACTTTTTTTATCAGATTAAAGCAGGCAAGTGTTGTCGACTTTCCTTTTTGGAAACCATATTGTTCACATTTATATATATCATGTTTTGCAATAAATGATAAGAGACGTTTTTGCATAGCTCGCTCAAACACCTTTGATATTGATACTGGAATTAACGTTATGGGTCTGTAGTTTGCAAGTTGATCACGCTCACCTTTTTTGAAAAGCGGCTTAACAATAGCATACTTTAAAGTGTTAGGAAAACAACCTTCGGCAAATGATAAATTTATTAAGTGCGTTAATACCGGTACAATTTCTTTAGAACATTCTTTTAAAATGTGTGTTGAAATACCGTCGTAGCCTACGGCTTTTGTATTTCTAAGCGATTGTATAAGCTTAAGAAATTCGTCGAATCCATAAGGTTCTAAAAATAAGCTGCTGCTTATGCTGTCTTTTACAGAATTTCGGAAGTTACTGTTATGTTTATTAGTAATGTCAATCCAATATTTGTTGAACGCTTCTGCTATTCTCTCAGGGTTATTAATTTTTTGTCTGGCTTCTACAATTTCATTTATTATGTTTGTCGTTTGAATATTTTCAGATTCTTGTTTTATTAACTGCCAAGATGTTTTACAGATATATTTAGAGTTTTTTAAAATATTTTCTTTTGACAGCTTCACTGATCGATCAATACATTTTTTTAATAGCCGGGAGCTTGTTTTATTATTTTCTTTATTAGTGTTTGATTTATTTTTATAGTATTTATACCTAAGTAACCTTTTAGTTCCACAGCTTACTCGCAATCCCTTCGTAATCCACTTTAGCTTTTTAGATTTAAGTGAAATTTTAATTTTAATTTTAGGAAAACATATATCATAAAACGACATTACCAAATCTTGAAAAACTTCATAAGCCGAGTTAGTATCAAGTTGTTCATAAACCTCATTGAATGACAAATTCTCTAAACATTGTCTAAATTTTAGTATATTATTAAGATTATAGTCTCTTTTATAGATGTAAAATTCTACACGTAGTTGTACATCTTTACATTTGATTGAAGCATTTAACAATTGAGCAGTATTATGATCAGATATATCCCAGTCATCCCGTGACCACGACAGAGTGTAAACCTGTCGAAACGTCGGGAAAAATAGGTAAATAAACGCGATAAATACCCGTAAGTATTTATAATAAGATATATCCCAGTGTAGGAGTTCACCAACCGCATTAGGGATATTGCTAATCAGGTGATCAATACAATTTTTCTGCCGTGTTGGAAATGTAATGTATGTGTAAGGAAAGATTATTCATGATAGTTTCTCGAAATTGGGAAGTAATTTTATTAGTAACTAAGGTATTAATGGTTAAGTCTCCCGCTATAATATTTTTTTTTGATTTCATGAGGCCAATAAAATGACAAATTCTGGTTAATTTGTTCATAAAGAAGTTGATGTCTGAGTCAGGTGTCCTATAAATACAGATGACGTATCAATTATGGGACATAAATTCTATTCCACAGCATTCAAAATGTGTCTCTTTACAAAGCCCTTCAGTGAAAGTCACCCCCTTATATGTTAAACCAGTCTTTACCAAAATACTAGCCCCACCCCGTGTACTGCGTTTTGGTTTTTTGATTCAACAGTATGTGGCTGCTAGATTATACCCTGAAAGTTTAATCAGATTTTCACAACCTTTTTCAATATGCGTCTCTGTTAGGCATATTAAATCTGGCTCTCTTTTTTGTTGCCGTAATTCTAATATACGAATCTCTAGAGGATTAATCTTACTAAGAAACCCATTTAGATTCTGATGGAGAACCCTAAAACGTTTTTTAGACACGAAAAAAATCATCATCATTAGAATTTGTTTGCGTGCTTACCTCTTGAATGAATGGCAAGCAATCAGTTTGCAGTTTGAAGAGAAAAAAGGGAATGGGTTGATAGCAAGAAACTATGACAAAGTAATTTCAGATTAAGAACACTGTCAGAATGTCAGCAGAGATTTATTTATCCAATTTTAATTACAAAATGTGCAAGTTGAAGTGGCAATGGGCAGACCGTATAGCTCGCAGAACTGGTAACCGTTGGGGAATAAAAGTTCTCAAATGGCGACTAAGGACAAGTAAACGTAGCGTAGGACGACCCCCCGATGACCCGACTGAATACATTGTAAAGATCACAGGAAGTCGGTGGATGGAGAGGGCTCAAAATCGTTCTTTCTAGAAATCAATTAGGGAGGCCTATGTTCAGCAGTGGATTTTTAAGGGCTGATATATCATTGATGACACTCAAACAGAAGTATAAAGGATATGTAAAATTAGAGAAGATAGAGAGCATGTAAATATTATATTACTAGCTGCTGCCCGCGGCTTCGCACGCGTGGTACCTACTTAAAAAGTAGCCTATGCCCTTCTCCAAGGTCCCATGTATCTCTTTACCAAAATTCATCAAAATCGGCTCAGCGGTTTAGGCGTGACAGACAGATAGACAGACATAGTTACTTTCGCATTTATAATATTAGTAAGGAAGTAGTGATTAATAACACTTAAAATGAGGAGTCTAGGGTAATCCTAAAAAAAGCTCTGCTATGGAAATCCGAGGCCGACTCACACTTGTCCGGGTTTTATACTCCGAATAACGAATGAAGCGGCGTGACGTCATAATTTCCAAAAGCACTATTTTGATTGGTTCGTAGATTGCTTGCTGAACTGCGTTCGTGTCCCGCGATCAATTGACGATCCCTTGATTCTATATTAATTGGACAACTAACCTATCAGCTATACATATATCGGTAGAGTCCGGTTTTGCCCGGTCCTACCTACTGAGAGCACTGATAGTCTAGTGGTAGGAACCCTCCCTTAGGTCGTTGGTTTGAATCCAGACGTGCACCAATAATTCTAATCAAAAAATGTATGTGCTTTTCACCTTACTCTTAAGTGGCCAAGGAAAAAATCGTAAGGAAATCGGCGTGTCATAAAATCACAAAAGATTGAAAACAGGTACACTTGGTACACAATAATTACGTTTTAAAACTAAAAAGAAACGACTTCATTAGATGAATTTTGAGCCTATAATACATTTTTAGTGGAAAGTAGATATATTTTGTATATTATAATATGGGTAGGCCAAATAAACGCACCGCTCCAATGAGACAGCGAGGTATCGAAGTACATGAAAACATCATCCATGTATACAATTTTTATATTTTCGTTGATATTTCAGCTCGACCGATTTTGATAAAATTTATAAGGGACCACCTGTGAAGTATACCCTTTCAAACAAAAAAAGAATTTTCCAAATCGGTTCAGCCGTTTTCGAGTAATCGGTGAACATACATAAAAAAAACAAAAAAAAAAAAAGATTCTGACGAATTGAGAACCTCCTCCTTTTTGATAAAGTTGGTTAAAAAGAACTTTCAACACACTGGTTCGGAATAACTAGTGACACTTTAAGAAGTGAAGAATTACGAGTATAGTTTCATACATACATTTACGACCTCTGTGGCGCAGTGGGTAAAGGCCTGCCTGAGATACAGAAGGTTGCGGATGCCGCGTGCCAAATGTTTTTTTGATCTGCAACTATTTGTCTCGGGTCTGGGTGTTTCTATGTATAATATGTATGTATTTAAAATAAAGTATTTATGTAGTATATCAGTCATGTGGTAACCATAACACAAGCTCTGCTTACTTTGGGGCCAGATGATGCTGTGTGAAATATCATTATTATTATTATTGTTATTATTATTTAGAGTGAATTTTATGCAATTTACCAAAACATAGGTAGGAAGCTGGGGAGGTACTTACGTATTTTATCGTGATGCCTGAAACGTTATGAAGTGCCTCGAGGAGGTACTCAGTGTTATCTGCATGTCATGATAATATAATCTACATAAGCCCGATACTGAAAAAATAGTGATAAAACTGAAAAGTAACCTAACCAAACATTGGCCAAGCTCTGTTACCACCCACAATGAAGCCTTCCGAAGTTTGTACGGATAGGAATGAGTAGTGGTCAGCTCTCAAACCAATTGAATACCATCTGGTTACAAAAACAAAAAACGTGTGTGTCTCGACGCCCGACAGAAGTGATAACTTAAACTAATCTAACTAGCGCTGTGGGTTAGAGTGAGAGAGGAGGAGCCTTCCTACCGCTGTCGTATGCGTGAGAGAAAGGGAACCCAGGCTGGCACCGTAACGCGTTACGTAACGAAGCGGTATACCCTCCTATAGTTGTCACTTCAAAAAAAATGTGTTGGGTGCTTTGATTTTTTAAGGTTTATAAATCTTGCTAGTATTATTCTGTCATATCATACATATAACTTTTGACGTGACAACGTCTAATAACTCGATGTACGCCGGCTGCACGCATGAAAAAGGATGACTCACTTTACATGGGACCTCTCACTTACATGGGAGTTATCCTTAAAAATGTTCTTTTCAAAATCATCAAAAACTTTGTAATGACCACTAATACGTATTGCCGTTTAAAATTTAAACACGATTAAATTTAGTGTGACCTTAAAAAAGAAAACACTAAAACAAAAATACAAAAAAAAAATGTAGTAAGAACCACAAGGTCTTCACTACATAGTATAAAATAAAGTCGCTTCCCGCTCTCTGTCTGTCCCTATATATGCTTAGATCTTTAAAACTACGCAACGGATTTTGATGCGGTTTTTTTAATAGATAGAGTGATTCAAGCGGAAGGTTTATATGTATAATACATGCATAATATAGTAGAGAAACACTGATAATTTTAGAGGTTTCTAATCATTAGACTTTCTGTATTATAGTAAAAGCATTGCACTCGTGCGAAGCCGGGGCGGGTCGCTAGTGTTCAATAAATGAAGAGCTGCCCGGTGACATTTATGTAATTGGTATACGATACAAAATGCAATGGATTATGATTATTTTGTTGTTGAACAGACTAATATAAAGCTGTATCGCCAGTTGGTAGGTTCAAAAACATTATTAGGTGGTTAGTTCATTAACCCTTGTGTAGCCTTAATCAAATTCATTTTCACCAATGAAATTATATTTCAAAGAATTATTACCATTATATATAAGGGAATAGGGCCCCTGATGCTTCGCGTACTTTCGTGCACCAAAGCGGTACTTTAGGACATCACTCCGTGACGTCGCCGTCGATGACTTGAAAGTGTGCATTGTGCATTCAGTGCATTGTCTTAGACCGCTTCAGTCCGCTCTTTTGTGTGTCCTAGTTGCACGACAAAGACTGTTTCTTGGCTTGCTTAAAGAAAGGTTGCTCTTTTTACTTCAGCCATTTAGAAACATGACAGGAAACAAACAGGAGGTTTTTATTACGCAAATAAACTGTATAAGATCTATATTTAATCTAAGATATCTAAATAACATTTTGACATTAGCTAGTGCACACATATTTGAAATGGCTCTATTTGCAAAACATAATATGAACAAATTTAATAAATTCTCGGACAATAATAATTTAATTACCAGTAGTAGTAACAAATTTTGTCATGTAAAATCGAATACAGTGCGTAACAGTGTTTTCTGTATGATTCCTAAAATGTATAACAAGATACCAGTAGGGCGATCGCGCTATTTGACAACGTAATTTCCATTGAACGGATTGGTTTTGGCAAAGGTTTGGATATGGCTAGGATTTGGCTAATCTGAATGTCAAATGGTACCGCGCTCTTCTTCCAGAAGGATTTAATCGTTGATTTTACCAATCAAAGAAATTAATATAATATATACAACTAGCTATTTATTACTCTATGCACTGACTACTAGGATGTGCTAAATCAAAAACGTTCGTTTGAATGCACTGTCAAAATTAACGTGATCCCGCAACGTTTGATCTACGTATAATTCAAATTAGAGCTAAATCGTTTCCGTTATAGCGCTGTACGAAATGTTTCAAAAATAACATGATCAAATAATTGACTTAGGTTTATCTTTGGTTCAGACGTTCAAAATTACCGCGGTCGACCCCTAGAGAGCATACAAGATAATCAATTGTTAAGCTTTAAAAATCAGCTTAAGGCACTTCTTGTAGAAATAGTTATTACAGTATCACTGAGTTTTTAACGATGACCTCAGTTACTTGTAAATAAATATTATATATTTGCATGCCTAGTTAAGGTAATTGAACTGGATCGTTATATAATTATTACTATACCATAACAATATTGTAAACCTACATTCTGATAAATAAATAAATTGAATTGAAATTAACTAACTGGAAATATAGTGCTTTATTTCAGACTACATTATGTCCATAATATACATGAAATTATAATAAACATTAAAAATCATCTACATACATAATAATCAATTACAAAATAATAAGTACAATAGTCAAAACAAAGAAATACATTA
The DNA here is from genome assembly GCA_948098915.1 of Lampropteryx suffumata. NCBI lineage: Eukaryota > Metazoa > Arthropoda > Insecta > Lepidoptera > Geometridae > Lampropteryx > Lampropteryx suffumata. Next base: position 16,965,050 of record OX402562.1, on the reverse strand, counting down.
TAAAACTTACACAAATTTATTTGGAATAATTATACTTTATGTTATTATTATTAGTGAAAACGTGCATCCTCGAGTAGTGATACATATAAATGCAGTCGAACCTATTTACGAACACGCTCAGAATGCTATTGGAGCTGAATCGGACCCTGCGCACCAGAGATGCTCCCCGCTTACGCATGGTGGTTTAGAAGCAGTCCACACGCGCCTCGGCGAACATCCCTGACGCGCTACAGAATCGAGGCAGCCCCATCAACATCCTGAACGCGTTTTTGTATTGAACACGTAAAGCGCTATACTGCTTTTGCGTATGATTCACCCACAGGCTGCATGTGTAAAAACTAGAACAGTAGGCTTTGAAAAGAGTTGTTTATACTTCTCTAGAGCAGCGAGCGAACCTGCGGGCTATCATGTTCGCTCTTACAGACAGCGCCCTCCGTTCCCTCTCAATGTCAACATTATCCTTCAAGTCAGAGGTAAGGTAACAGGTACTTAAACTCTCTTACTCTCTTTAGAGGAGCTTCATATAATTTTATGGGTGGTAAAATTAATGAATCTGGGAATATAATATTTGTATTCTATGTTAAATTTTAAAAAAGAAGCAAATTTTTCATGTCTTCTTATGCATATTAATAGCAATGTAGCACGAGTGAGAGGTAATGGCTAAAACAGATGTTTAACATTTTCTTTATTAACAGGTTGTAGTATAAATGAATATCAGCTTAAATAATGACACATGAAATCCATGAAATGGAAATTCTATGAGTTGTTTGCACTTATTGGACTTGGAAGACCATAAATCGGTTTCTTTTTTCACCGCCAACTAAACTGGAACTAAAACTTATTTTTAACCGACTTCAAAAAAAGGAGGAGGTTCTCAATTCGTCTCTATTTTTTTATGTATGTTCACCGATTACTCAAAAAGGCCTTAACCGATTTTCAAATTCATTTTTTAAAGGGTTTACTTTCCAGGTTTATCGAAATATTCAAAGTTTATCGAAATCGGTTAAGTGGTTTTTAAAAAACCAACAAAAATCTAAAAATTGTAAACAACTATGATATTGTTTATATACATGAAGTCGGTTGTCTTTTTAATTTTAAAACGTAATTAACATAAAACGGTCATTATTTATCATTAGTCGTATTAATCACGAAGCAACAAATTACACATACAATTTAATGGTATTCACTTGTGAACTGGTCTACACAACGAAGTCACAATTTATTGATTAAAATTCCGCTAAAATTAGCCAATAAAACATGAAATTACACAAGAAAAATTAATTAATTCAATACAGCTATGTTATTTCATTAATATATCAAATGACAAATCTAACTAACTTATTAATTAATTAATTGAACTTAACCTTCAAATAGAAAATATTGTATAGATTATTTCATATATATCTTTAATAAATATTATTATAATATTTTTAAACATAAAAGAATATTAAATGTATTTTAAAGTTTCTTATAACTAATAAAATACAATTCATAAATAAAATGCAATTCATAACCCAATAACCCAATAACCCTAGTACCCATCTAAAAAATGTCTAACGCGTCAAAATAAGTTTTCACTTCTGTCAGCCCTCCCGGAGTGCAACCCGTAATTTATTTTCTTTTCTTCTTAGCGTCGGTCTAATAGTTGCAAACATGGAGTATATTTTTACGTGTATTTAGTTTCTGTGTTACTAGTCTGTTGTAATTTTCATGGTTCCAATGTCAACTGGATCAGTATGCCAATGTGTCAGATTGGCCGGCAGCCAAGCCGACGCGTCGTCACGGCCACGTCACAGAAGCATTACATCTATCCGTGACTGAGGATCACGTTGTGCTATTAGAATTACACGGGTCGTAAACCGATAATCAATAACTGAGTCCAAGATTTGTGTAATACTCAAGTAAGTATTGGCTTCAAATACTGGCTCTATTTCAGTCACTATCCGTTAAGACTGTTATGTCAAAGTTTAGGGAAATACACAAATTTGAAATAGAACTCCTATGTACCTTTTTACGCTGGTTCTGGGATGTTTTTTAAATTGGCGCCCAACGTGGGGCATTATTTCCCGCGAAATCTATAGAAAGGTACATCTTATGTCTCAGTCACTGGGCTATCTAAAGTAACTGGTGCTTGGACGTGAGCCAAGAACAGTAATATTTTAGTATTATTTGCCAAGGACTGAGGCCTTCTAAGTGGATAGGTACCTATACTTTATTTACTTAGGAATAGGATCTACTGGAGATGCTACAAATGGCTCTTTGATCTTTTCTCAAAGGGAATTTATACCCGTCAAAGACTGGATCACTTTACATAAAAGGGTTACCTGTCAGCAAATATGAGTACCTATTATACGTGGAATATCAATGGCCTCATCGTTAGTTAAACTCAAGCATTATTGAGGCCCAAAATCGTAAATGTGTTGAAACATCTATGAAAAAAACATCAATGGCGCCCAACGTGGGACAATTTTTATCGAAAATTAGATTATATTTCGAAGTTAAATAAGATAATCATGTACGTTTATAAAATATACAAGCATCAAAAAACCAATTAAGCTCTAAAGAGGTTCAAATTAAATCAATACCCAGACTGGGGCATTCAAAAAAAAATAAATTACATTAGCACCCATTTTTTATTTCGTAATATTTTATACTGGTATCTGTCTGAAGGTACTTACCCAACCTTACTTCCAATGTACCTATATTTATAGGGTCAGTACCGTCACCTCTACGCAATAAAGCTCATTTTATACCAAAGGACATTTCCAAAGACCTACCTCGATCCTCCCGTGATGACGTCACGGACCCAATTACAGTTTGTCGATACTTTCTATTACTACCCTCATCTCGTTACGTGTAAACTTCAGTTTGTCCTATTAGTTTCTTGTTTCAGAACATAGCTTACTAGTTACAATATCTATGCTTTTATCGTGTATAAAGATTTCGTCTATAGCTCTGGTGAACTTTTTCATAGTGTCAATAGTAATGAATGGATAGATAGATTAATGCTTTTTTGTACACAGAGAAAACACAAAAAACTGGCAGTCTTATATCTAAAAGCGATATCATCCAGGCTTTTGTATAATCTATAAGTCTTTATCTCGGGTTTGGAAAAATGTATGAGATTGCAGCCGATTTGTTTCAAATTTGGAACAGCACTAAATGTTGACTGGCCTCACAGGCCAGTTAACATAGTTGGTAGTAGCCTTGCTTACTGTGCTGTATAGGTTTAGGGTCCGATTCCCTTCAGGACAATCATTTGTGTGATAAACATAGGTTTTTGTTCTATGTCTAGGTGCTATAAAATCTCTTAAGTAAGTATTTGAAAATACTAGTGGTCGCCCACTGGTCGAAATTCGACCGTAATTAATGTATTTTTTATGCATAATTAAAAAATAATATTAGCATTCTGCACTCCTTCTCTATATAAACTAAATGTGTGCAAAATTTCATACACCTCCGTCTGCGTAATTTTTGTAAAAAGAGGTACCAAATTTTTGCTTCACGTAGGTATTAATATATAGATACAAGTATTCCTGTCAGTCATCTGCAGGACAATTGTGTTATTTGTCAACATATTTACCATTGAAACGAAAATGTTATGTCTTCGGTTCTGACGATTCAAAATAATAATGATCATAATATAACTTTTTAACAAGAAATTAAACCGCCGAAAAAACTTACAAGCAAGAAATAGTAAACCTTTTTCATTTACCTTATTAACTAAGTTCTTAAACTACTGTAAGTCATTTTGAGTCTCCATTCAAACAAATTAATTAATTACGTAAAGCGTGATGCGCGACGGCGTTCACGAAGTTAATGGCGCCGACTCAAAATTACTTAGGTATACTTACATTAAGAACTTAGTTATTAAGATTAAATGATAAAGGTTTATTTTTTGCTTTTCATTTATTTCAGGTTTAATTTTCTGTTTAAAAGTCCAATTTAATCTTTTTATGGCTATAATCTACTAATTAATACATGCATAATTGATTACTATTAAAATAGCTACCTACCTTACCTTAGCTATCATACAATACAATCAGTGAGTGAACAATCAATCATCCCCAGTTTTCTTAGCCTTAGGGTTGGTTTTTTTCCAAATTGATAAACAACCACGGCCCACCTTCGGGGTATATCCTTTCCATTAAAAATTATCAAAATCAGACTAATTTATAAAAAGTTATGCGTAGTCATACAAAAAAAATACGCTTTTACTGGAGAACCTCCTGTTTTTCGTCGGTTAAAAATGATTAGCACGATACGAAATGTACTTAATATAACGTTATAGGTAGGAGTTTAGCATGACGTTCAAATTATCGCGGTCGGCCCCCTGGTCACCATAATACAAGCTATGCTATGTTTAGGGCTAGATGGTCTTGTGTGCATTGTCCACCAATATATATTTAATTTAAACATTAGGTTTAAAGGAATTTTGTTCACTAAAGAGATCGATAATCGACAAAGTACCTATAGTCCATTAAAATGTTACATTTTTTAGGCCTTAGTGTGCATTTGTCAGAGGACGCAATTTTATTTTTTTAATGTGTAGGGGGGGTCAGTAGAAGCTTAAGTTCAAGTTTGTGGGGTCGGCACCCTTGTCCCCCGGCCGCCATCTTGGAAAAGGGGGTGCAAAGGGTTTTCGCGCTGTATCTCGTAAACTAGTTACCTTACAGAAAATTTAATCAAACATAAAATGTAGCAAATTAAATTTCCTACAATTTTATTTCTATTACTTTTTATCGTCAAGTGACCAACAAAAAAGTTATAAACAAAAATAAATGAAAATTTTGTAACAAATTTCCTTTTGGAGGTTATAACTTTTTTTCAGTTCATTTTACAATAAAATGACATCACAGCAATTTTGTAGAGGGTTTTTCAACAAACAATTTCCTCTATATATTTGTTTCATTTTATTTATTTATCTAGGTTTTACAGCGCTCCAAACTTAAACGGATTCTCGAATGCTCATAGGGATGCAATAAAAACTAAAAATTAGGCTTACTTTTCTATCTATATTTTTTTTATTCATACAATTTATTATGATCTTAACATTCCTATGCTATTATTGAACTATGTTTGACCCTTTTACTTTTGTCGCAAGTGACTCTCGTCCTGAAATGCTTCACCACAAATAAAACAATTGTGCACAAAATCAAAATCTGTCTCTACAAGTTCTGATACTGCAGATGATGAACTACTGCTGCTCAGACGACGAACAGCATTATCTGTTCGACTGTCACTTTGTTTGTTTATAACTTTTTTGTTGGTCACTTGACGATAAAAAGTAATAGAAATAAAATTGTAGGAAATTTAATTTGCTACATTTTATGTTTGATTAAATTTTCTGTAAGGTAACTAGTTTACGAGATACAGCGCGAAAACCCTTTGCACCCCCTTTTCCAAGATGGCGGCCGGGGGACAAGGGTGCCGACCCCACAAACTTGAACTTAAGCTTCTACTGACCCCCCCTACACATTAAAAAAATAAAATTGCGTCCTCTGACAAATGCATACCCAAATGTAACTTTTCAATGGACTACTAGATAAGTACATACTTAGCTGATTGATGCAATCTGAAATCGTCCTAACAGACTGTAAGATAAAAACCATTAGATTATTAAACTAATTCGTAAACTACGAAACTTAAATAACCCAGTCCTTATCTATTTAATTCACCCCAGTCGGGTGGATTTTATTAGCTCTATGGCTCTATTCAAGGAACGAGAAAGTTTCGGTCTTTCGGTTTAGCGACAATTTACTTCTACCAGCGGCTTCGCACACATGGTACCTACAAGGAAAGTTTGTTACGTACTAATCTAGGTTACAGACTACGTTTATACTAGGTTTCAACTAAATCCATTCAGCCGTTACGCTGTTAATGAGCAACCAAAAAACATCACAACATCACACAAACTTTTGCGTATATAATAAACAAATAAATATTGTCGGACAATGCACATATCATCATCTAGCCTCAAACTAGCATAGCTTTTATTATGGTAACCAGATCTCTGATATATTACTTATTTATTTTTAAATACATACTTATAAGACTCTGTAACACCCAGACACAGAATATGATAGAAATAACTGTAACCAACTTAGGTAGGTCTCATATATATGTAGCTGACAAATAAATATCTTTTGTAAAAATTTTTTTTTTCATAAAAAGTATCTTATGTTATTTCTAATACCACCAAGAATATGTGTACAAAGTTTCATGATGATCGGTTAAGTAGTTTTCGCGTGAAAGCGTAAGAAACACACTTATATTCACATTTATAATATTGTATTATGCAACACAAAGCCGCACAAAATTATTAATTTATCAGAAAAAAACTCCTCAATCATAAATGATCGAGAAAGTATATCGTTACAGCCTAACTGTTTTTACTAAAAATAGTGTATTTTTGTATTATGGTAGTATATTAAAAATTGTTACGACTTAAAATAGTCTTACAGAGAAAACAGGGATATCAAATTATTTTATTTAATACGTATTCTGGCTCTCAAATGGTAATTTTTCTTAGTAAAAAAATATTTCTACATTTTAAGGAACATTTTCTGAAAAAAGGTTTAACAGATTATGTTTCAATTAGCTTACTTTCCGTCTATTAGTGTAAGCTGCAAAAAAAATGACGTCAACTTTAGGAGAAGGTGATTATTAAATATTTTAGACATTCTTAATTAAAACAATATTTAGCAAGTCGTGTTAGTTACACCTTTATAACTCACTAGCGACCCGCCCCGGCTTCGCACGAGTGCAATGCTGAAACGAAATATACTACAAATGTGTTTATTTACATCACATTAGAAACCTCTAAAATTATCAGTGTTTCTCTTTCATATTATGCATGTATTATACATATAAACCTCCCCCTTGAATCACTCTATCTATTAAAAAAATCCGTACCGCATTAAAATCCGTTGCGTAGTTTTAAATATCTAAGCCATCTATAGGGACAGACAGACAGCGGGAAGCGACTTTGTTTTATACTATGTAGTGAAGAACGGTTCAAGAAGAACAGGGTGGGCCTTAACTGCGTGTGTTGTTTAAATAAAACATAAAAAAAAAACTATAAATCTTTTTATTATGTTATTAATATTTTTTAAAACTACAACGAATGGAATATGTTATGACTTAAAAATAATGTCTATGTTGTTGTTGTTAATGTTATTAACAATGCCAATGGAAGCCCATTGGCTTCTCGACAATCTTGAAGTCGTAAGTGCAGATTCTCGAAAACTCTGCGACACGTTACTCTCGGTATAACTTCAAATTCTTGCAAAGCTGAAAACAACTGAGCATCATTCTGAGAAATCAACAAAACAAAGTGCCAATTTAGTAAAGGGCCACCTTTTAATACTAAAAATAATAATATAATAATAATAATAATAACCTCTGTGGGCTAAGGTCCGGCTGAGACACAGAAGGTTGCGGGTTCGATTCCCACTGCGAGATAAATGTTTGTATGATCTGCAAGTATTTGTCTCGGGTTTGGGTGTTTCTATGTATAATATGTATGTATTTACAAAAAAAAAAGTATGTAATCATATATCAGTCATAATGTAATTTTCACTCAAAACGGGATATTTACCATGATATATGAGTTTTTCTGCTTGATATTTCGGCACAGTTGCATGCGCCATGATCACGAGATAAACTACGAGTTTATCTTAATTTATGTGCAAAACCAGGATAGTTTTAAAAGTTATATCAGTCATAATGGTACCCATAACACAAGCTCTGCTTACTTTGGGGCCAGATGACGCTGTGTTAAATGTCCGGCATTATTCATTATTTATTATTTATTTATATATAATAATTACAAATACATCCCTGAAACGATGCTAGAGAACAACACTCATAAACTCTATTTCGACAGAGCTATCCTGACCGACAAGACAACACATTATAATAGAAACGACTAAACTCTCTTGGATAAAAGTAATAACACAGCTCTACTATTTGACATTGCTATCCCCAAAACCCACAACTATTGCCGAAAACTAAATAATGTGGTGTCTCCACAATATCTCTATAGTCCCGATAGTCTTGTCTTGACAGGTGTAATCCCAAAACATTTATTTCAATCCCTAGACCGGTTTAATCTCCCAAATCATACATATGCTCTTCTCCAGAAGGCTGTTATATTGGACACCTGCAGAATAGTTAGGAAATTCCTGCAGACTGACCTGCAGGATGAAGGAACTTCCAACCTTAATAGGCACAGATGTGCGCTTGGCTTAGGCCTTTTCATCTCGGTTCACCCCCGGTTTAGTAGTAAAACTGAGTAGGTACGAAAAGTATGTCTAACACAAAAATATTAATATAGGTAATACTGTGTTGTGATGTTTTTCTCCGAATAAGCCCCAGTCTTGGGATAGCATGATAAACAAGGCACAGAATATGGGTCAGTGAGTGAAGTGGTTGGCTGTGCTGAATAAATCTGGATAAGAAATTACTTGTTGAAAATTGAATGTACTATAGCATCATTTATAACGAGCTGACAGGAATAACGTTAACGCCACTTGAATTATAGCTTTTGAAAAGTTACGCCTCCGATACCGTTTTATTGGGTTTCGTAATAGCTTTTTAAAGATGGCTTCGCGCTTTCCCATAGCTGTAAGTACATTGTGTGTCTCTTTTGTTACCGAGATTATTTTAACACCTAAGTCTCTAGGTTATTCATTATTCAATCGTAAACAATAAAACCTTAAATGTGAAATGTGAAATAACTAAATAAAACGAACAAATAAAAGATTTAGTTGTAGATGGCGCTAGTTGTCAGCGCCAGTTTTAAGAATAAAAATTTTCACATATAAAAATTTATAATATCAGCTTTTACGCTGCATTGGCAAGTTAAAAAAGCAATGTAAGCAAAGCAAATTTTTACACCCTCATTGACATTATCCTTCTGTAGTCATAAATCTGTGGTTTCCTGTGATATTCGGCACACTGACTCACAGCGACCTTTCCAGCTATCGATTTCAGTTACAGCTGCGCTAGCACCTTCACGTCAAACGTTTTAGGTGACAGACAAAATTAGGCTTACACTCCAAGGACTTCCAGCCTTTGTAGTCCGGCTTCACAACAATCCTTATTTATTAGTGCTCTGAACAGTGCTTGAATCCGTGGGTGGCAAAAGAAAATCAGTGAACCGTAATCTAAGCTTAAAGAAGGTATGGTCGTATTAGTTGCTGACCAACGGAGTTAAACCCATCTAAGGCTTCGAATACAGCGGAGACAAAGCTAACGACATTTCATTTAATTAACGTAAGGCGATTATCTACTTTTCATGCTATTTGACAGTAAGTTTGTGTGCTATTTGACGATTCAGTGTGCTATAGCTAGGATAGAATTGTGTTAAATCAAGTGGCAGACTGCCGCAGACTTACTGGCGACCGTTCTTGGCATTGCTCCTAAAACGCACTGGGTTTCTCAAATCTGTGTAATTACATCATTATAATTTGTGTAGTTTTTGACTTGGTATTCAATAATAGTTTAGTTTTGTGTTAGAGATTAATGAATAATTAAAAGTTCATAAAATATAATAGATTATGAATCTCGTACTTATACGTTATGCATCAGAATCTGTTTGTACAAAATTACATTATACATAATATAATGATGTACACATTATTTTTGTTTTATGGTTTCAATAAAATTTTGAGATGGCCTCACGTTGGCCCCACGTTGGGCGTCAAATTTTTTATTATGCCGGATTCTCTTACATTCTGTTCGATTCTGTGACTAGAGATTTATTTTGCTTGTTATAACTTCTTTGGTGTACTTAAATAAAATTAGGCAACATATAAAAAAAATTTTTTATATGATCTCATTTGAAGAAATTGTGAACATACAATTTAGAAAACTGATCCCAATTTTCAATGTTACTAATTAAAAGCTAAGCTTCCATTTACAAACTCTCGCCTAATGTTGGGCGCCAAAATGATTTACTGAAACTAAAACAATCACGTAATCAGTCACTAAGTAACATTTGCTAAGTATACAAACGAAATATTAATACCAATGAATTGTCCAATGACGGACTTTCCCATGGCCATGATATTTCCATCGCGAACAATGAAACATTATGTCAAGCAATCAGTCTTTTGACGTAAGTCGCTTTCACTTAAGGTTCTTCCACACCTGGCTTTTGCCAGATATATTTATTACGGAGCTATTTTAACTATGATTTTATAAAACCTGAAACATCGTGTTCATCCACACTAGGAGTATCTACTTACTGAACGAGTTTTTACCAACTTTGACCCGTGTTGGGTGCCAAAGATGTTTCCGTAAAACATTTCCTGTATTCGAACTTAATCTCAAGCATTCCGCAACATTTGCAGATAAAATGGAGAAGATCGCGGGTTCGATTCCTGCCGTGTGACAAATGATTGTATGATCTGCACGAAATATCTATTGGTACAAATACACTTATTGATAACAAGTTTGTTTTCCCACATTTTGTAAAAAGCCGAAGCAGAGATCCCTCACGTCCATTTACAAGTAGATAATATATAGAGTGAGGAGTCAATGTCAAGATTTTACAGGTTAAGATGACAAACCTTCCTTGTGTGTACTATTTAAATCTACATTACTTGTAAGACATCTTGTAAATATTTTTTGGTAATAAAAACATTATTATTATTATTATCTGCGAGTATTTTTCTCTGATCTGGGTGTTTCTATGCATAATTGACCGAGCGAAGCGAGTGTCTCCGTTTCAGGTTAGACGAAAATGCTTTCGTATGTCTGTCTGTCCGGATGTTCTCCTCCATGGTCGCATGTCTCAACCGATTCTCATGAAATTTTGTGAGCAGGTTCTATAACTATATATATTTTTATTGTCGATTCAGTTTTTAGAAATTAAAAAAAAAGTTAACCTAAACGTAAGAAAGTTATATTTCAGTAATTTCGAAAAATGTTCGCGAGGTATACAGCTCACAGAACCACTAGTATGTATAGATAGATAGATAGATAGATAGATAGATAACTCTTTATTGTTATACCACACAGAAAGATACAAAAACAATTATTTTACAATAAAAGGTAATACAATGGGCGGCCTTATCGCTAACAGCGATCTCTGCCAGGCAATCATTGGATGGATTGGATTATAAATAAACAGAGAAGGGGCATGTTAGTGTGGTGTTTCAGTAAATATAATTTTGTACTTACATAATCTTTAAATAAACTAAATATAATACTGATATAAATAAATACATACATACATACATAATAAGTATAATGATAAACATATAAAATCATAAAATCATAGCACATAAGTAGGTATTATATAAGATATCAACAAAAGAGAAATGATTAGGTATAACAGCACGACAAATAGTGTTTCATGACCATATTCTTGAAGATGGGGAGATACTTGGCCTTTCTAATATCTACAGGCAACGCGTTACACAAGCGGACAGCCTGCACTGTAAACGACTTTCCATAGAAGGTAGAGGAGTGAACGGGAATTTTAAGTTCATTGGTATTTGAGGAGCGTAAGGATCGAGGGTGAGAGATAGAGAAATTCAAACCGTTCTTTGAGATAAAAGGGAGTTGAAGGAGAGAACAGAATATTATAGAGAATATTGAGAATGTGAGCATTCCGGCGAAACCGGATTGGCAACCACTTGAGTTTATTGCGAAATTCAAAAATGTGGTCATATTTGCGCAAATCAAATATGAACCGTATACTGTAATTCTGGAGACGCTCAAGCTTATAAAATTGCTCTTCAGTGATGTCAATATAGCAGGAGTCAGCATAATCAAGGATTGGAAGGAGGGATTGTGCATGCGCAATTTTAGTAGCGGTAGGGAGAAAATTCCGAAGCCTTCTGAGAGAGGCAAACGCCTTCCGACTGATTTCAGCCAGGTGCGGTCGCCACGAAAGTTGCTTGTCAATGTGTACGCCTATGTATGTATTTACAAAAAGTAAAAAGAAATATTAGTCATGTGGTATCCATAACACAAACTCTGCTTACTTTAGGGCTAGAAATGTTTAAAATGCTATAAAAACAAAAATTATAAGCACAATTGATATAAACATATTTTTTTTTAAATTTTGTTGTATTTTTAAAAATAAACTTACTTTGGGCCTAGATTAAGATTAAGATATTGCACAGATAATGATTAAATAATTTTCCAAAGCAGTTCATATTTATGAACCGATAGGAAAATTATTTTTCCATTTGAAAAGATATAAAAAGGTGAAGGTTCTCAAAGTCGGTTTTCATTTTAGTTTTTAAAACGTAATAATTTCTTTAAGTCTTTTTAAATTCCCACATTATTTACCTATTCTTTCGGTCCAATTAATCTTTTCTATCCTTTACCACACCACACCTTGAATGCCCGCCTCAAAAAACCCGATGTGTATAAACAACTTTTGCTATATTGTATTACCAAATTGTTTGATAAATATTATCCAACATTCGCTTTGTGTGGCAATCCCTTTAGTATGGCGCGCCCACTGCACTCCGGTCATAGCCGCCATTAGCAGTTTGGCGCCTGGATTAAACATTCATGGTGCTTGTTCTGTCGTTTCATACTCTTCGTACAATTGCTTCATTTTTGCAATAGTAAATAAATATCTTTTTGACCTCGCTTAGGGTATTAAGAGTTTCCTACCCTTATGAATGGCCAATCAGCACAGTTGGTAGCTCTGCTTTCTGCGCTGTAGGTTGAGGGTTCGATTCCCTCGCAAGACAAACATTTGTGTGATGAACATAGGTTGGTTCTATGTCTGGGTGTTATAAAGAATCATAATAATATTTAAAAATATACAAGTATTCTATCTGGTCACTATTAATACAAGCTATGCTATTTTAGGGCTAGTTGGTGTTGTGTGCATTATTTAACAAATTTTTGACGTGATAACGTTTTATAAATACATCGGCTGCACGCACGAAAAATTGTCACGTTCCGCCTGAGTCGAGCGTGCAAGTGAGAGCGCGGAACAAGCGATAGAGAGAAACGATCGGCCTAAGCGTTCGGCTTGTGACGCATCTTAATAGGCGTCTTAAATATTTTCTTTTGACGTTATCACGTAAAATTATCGTTCGTAAGCCGACTTTACAAACAACCATTTTTTTTAAATATTGTTATATGTAGATAATGTTCGTATCAGAGCCGTAGATTATTTTAAAGAAAATAATGCTGCCGATACCAACCCACCTGTGTCGGTGAGGTCGGCGACTTTGTTGTGCTGACTCCATTAGTTGCTAGGTCGCATAATCACTGCTTTGGTTTAGTTACAAATACTTAAGTGTTTAGTTCCATTTTTAACAGACTTCAAAAAAGGAGGAGGTTCTCAATTGGTCGGAATCTTTTGGAAAATTATATTTTTTTGAAAGGGCTTTCCAGGTGGTCCCATTTATATTTCATCGAAATCGGTCGAGCGGTTTTTAAAAAATCATCAAAAATCTAAAAATGGTATACATCCATGATATTTTCGTTTACTCCGAAACCTCGCTGTCTCATTGGAGCAGTGCGGTTAGTTGGGCTACCCATATTATATACTCGTATAAACAATATACATCTACTTAAAAAAAATTGTTTCTATTTTTTATTTTTTACACTCAATGAAGCTGTTTTTTTTTAGTTTTCAAAACGTAATTATATACATACGCTTGAGTCACGCATGAAATCAATCGAAATGCACAAACCTCCTCCGTTCCTGGAAGTCTGGACACCGGAAGGGCGCCTGGACGCCGGCTGCATATCGTAGGGTTGCTATGCCACCCTTCGAAGACCAGCTAATTATCTGATCGATTACGAGGGTGAATTTGTAATTGGGTGCGTGAGGTTAACTTTTTAGCATGCGCTTAAAATGCGTGATGGATACTTTCGATGTTTTCACTGTACCTAAAAAAGACATTGACTAATGTAAAAATAAAAGATTATTATGAAGTTAGTTTTGTTTCTAGTTACTCGTACTAATAACGAAATAGACATTTATTAACCTAAATTTTCACGGTCTTGCTTATAACTGCTTCTCAACTCTCCCAGAGAATCACATAGAAATAAATTTAAAGAAATAAACGTCATGACAGTGCCTTGTCAGTATATATACGAAAATGTAATGTATGTGTACAAAAATGTTTATTTATTTAAAAAAAAATGCAATCATAGTATTAACACTAGAAATAAAGATAAACTCTCTGTTCCCACTGTTAGGCTCGCTAAAGTTAATAAGTCTTTTATAGGGCAATGTGTACGCTTCTATAACAAGGTCCCAAGCGACGTGTTAGATTTGTCGATTGGCAAATTTAAAAACGTAATTAAACAGAAACTGTCTATTAAAGCATATTATAAAGTATCTGATTATTTAGATGATAAAAATGCTTGGGATGAATCAGCTCCAACTCGACTCGGCATCCGTAACAAAACTGTCAAGGATCATACAAAAAAGTGTTAAGACCAGACGAGTTTCTTGCCGGATTCTCCTTGAACTGAGGTTAGGAAAAACTGGGACCTAAATTCACTAGCATGTAAAATGACGATTCAAAGTGCTCCTGTGATTTTATTGAATAAAGAAAGTTTTGTATAACTTGAAAACTGCCTAAGATTCGCCCTGTGACTATTTCTCACTATCTTACAATAATAATATTTTTTACATAAACTGAAAACCCTGAAAATCAAATGATAACCAAATAACCAATATCATTTCCCAATCGAATTAAGATCATCGATGTGTTCCGTCCGTACCTCCATATCTCCATAAGAATCATTTAAGAAATTTGAAGTAGGTATATGTACGTAAAGGGTAGTCTTTTTAAGAAAGCATATTATAAAATAAATTACTATATTATTTATAAGAATGCATGTCGCTCATGTTGCTCTGCCCTCAGACAGTTAGCCGACACATTTGAAATGTATAAACACTCTTGTATTAGTTTTTCGAAGATGGATCATGCAAAAAAGCGCTAGGACCAGGACGAGTTTCTTGCCTGTTCTTCTCGGGCTTGGGTTAATATGAATTGGCACCTAAATTCACCTAGTGTGTAAGACGTTTCAAAGTGATCCTTGCGATTGTATTGAATAAAGTATATTTTGACTTTGACATTTTGATAAACACGGGCTTTACTCACGTATTATTTTGTCGATGGAGGCACCGACAATGTTTCGATTCGTCTAGAGAATCTTCATCAGCGTGAGTTTGATCCGCGGTCCGCTCGTTGCCGCTCGAGTTCACGGTTCGCACTCGAGCGGCAACAAGCGGACCGCGTGAGTAAAGCCCGTGTTTATCAAAATGTATAGTACAACTCACGAAAGTTTTGACTTTGACTTTTAACTTTATGCCCTTACATCAGATTTACACTAAACTTATATCGGATCATTTCGGATGTTCGGATGCCCTACAGGATAAAAACAGAATTATGAAATTCGACTTATAATTAGCGGAGATATAATAATTTATAATAATAAATAAATATTGGTGGACAATGCATACAGCAACATCTAGCCCCAAACTAAGCATAGCTTGTATTATGGTGACCAGATACTGATAGAATATGTATAGAATATGTATTAAATATCTGAGACTGATAGAATACTCATATATTTAATACATACTTATGACATACTTTATAACACCTAGACACAGAACAGACATAGATAATTGATTCAGGCGTGACCCTGCGGAAATCCATTACAAAACATTAAACAGATGGACAAATATTTAGTACAATTCCGCTAATCTATTCCTAAAGAGTTACCTCCAAAAGAAATTCGACACGTGTTTCGCCTCTCCACGAGGCATCCTCAGGAACACTTGACTCACTCCGCACCCCGACGAAAAAACACTCTGCTCTGCAGACTTGTTGCTTCGACCAACGTCAGAATAAGCCTGGGCCATTCGCGCTCCAACAGAACAGACACCTAAGTTCATTACTTATCCTGGGAGGGAGTCAAACCCTCAACCTACAGTGCATGAGGTAATGGTAATGAGGTAAGATGAGGATGATAGGTACATAGAACTTCAGTCTTATTTTGGAAGCTGGTTAAAAAAAGATGACACTTTTTTAAGCAATGGTTGACTTTTGACAGAAGCTTAAAGACGTTTCTAAGTAAAGGGTATACTTCACAGGTGGTCCCATATAAATTTTATCAAAATCGGTCGAGCTGAAATATAAACGAAAATCTAAAAATTGTATACATCGATGATGTTTTCATGTACTTTCATACCTCGCTGTCGCGTTGGAGCGTTGCGTTTATTTGGCCTACCCATATTATATATATACAAAATACATCTACTTACCACTAAAAATGTATTATAGGCTCAAATTTCATTCAATGAAGTCGGTTTCTTTTTAGTTTTTAAAACGTTATTATTAAACTAATCAAGACCAAGACGCCATTACACCATTTATAACTCGAGAGCGGCTGGATCGATTTTCATGATATTTGGATTTGTCTCGGCCCTGAATAGCAGAATAACTATTAAAACATTTAAAAAAATAACAAAACGCGCAGAGGAAATCGCGTACGGGACATCTAGTTATAAATACATTAACGATCTGCTTATGCCAGGAACCATTGGGTATGCAGACGACAGTACAGTTGTGGAGAGATACTTTGCAAACGCACGTGCCAGTAAAACTGAAATTCAGAAACTCAGAGACGAGATGCTTATGCGATTCCAATCTGGTTAAATTCAACGCATCCAAAACGCAAGCTTGTCTCTTTTCGGCGAAAAAAAGTGAGTTTCTCCAAGTCCCGGTTTTCCGAAATGTACCGGTAACTATAGAAGATCATCTCGAACTCTTTGGAGTTTCACTTACACGGACTCTCAATTTTGGCTCCTATATCGAGTCCAAGGCCAAAACTGCTGCCATGAAGCTTGGCATACTCAACAAGATACTTCACACCTGGACAGCTTTCCACTTTATACAAAGCTCAAGTCCGGTCGGGTATGGAGTATTGCTGTCATCTATGGGATGGTTCAGCCAAACACCAGCTGGCTGCCTTGGACTCGATCGAGCGTAGAGCTTTGAGGATGATGGGTGAACAGCTTAACACTGAGACTAAGTTCCAGAGTCTCGAGCACCGTCGTAAAGTTGCTTGCCTTTCGATCTTTTATAGGATACATTTCGGAGAATGTGCCCAGGAATTACATGATCTGATTCCACCATCTCCTTTTCACAACAGGACAAGCAGACGTACCGCTCAATACTATCCATACCTTGTCAACCTACCACCGTTACGAACAAAGCGGTTTACTTCCACATTTATAATGCGTACAGCCAAGGATTGGAATGCTTTGCCGTCGTCTATCTTTCCTGAAAACTACAATCTAGGTCTCTTCAAGTATCGAGTAAATAGGTGTCTTCTAGACCTGCGTGCCCCATCGTCGGCCACATCGTCGCTTAACATCAGGCGAGATCGTGGTCAAACGTAGGTTTATTGATGTTCAAAAAAACATAATAATTATCTAGATAAATTTGAAAGTGTTTTTGTCTGTCCGATTCTTTGTTTGATTATTTAGTTTACACGGCTAAAAAGTGGGTCATGATGAAATTTGTAAGGCGAAAGATTATATCTTAGGGTTGGCGAAAGACAATACTACTTTTTATGTAGGTAGAAACAGTCTAAACCACATTTTAACAAGACTTGGTTGCCTGTTTGTCTGTATGATGAGTATAAAGAAGTATAAATGTATAAAGGATTAGTATTACTATTTAACGAGATAACGTTGCCAGACTTTTTGGGCATTTTACCTGCGGTCAGTAAACTGGACTCTGTTTTTTATCTATAAGTTTTTTATCTTTGACGATCTGTGTGGCACAATGGGCCAAGTCCCGGCTGAAACGTAGAAGGTTGCGGGTTCGATTTCCGCCGCGGGATATATTTTTGTATATGATCTGCAAGTATTTGTCTCGGGTCTGGGTGTGTCTATGTATAATAAGTATGTATTTATAACAAAACATATAATACGTACACGTATACAAAACACCACGGTTGTTGTGATGACATTTCTGAAGCTTTGTACTACGCATGCGCGCACAAACACGTAATAATAAACACCTATATGCTTCCTATCTCATTTTCTCCCACGTTAAATCTTATGAATATGTGTCTGTCTCTTTTTACTGTCGCTTTTTCATTTCCTCGACTTTCAAATCACAACGATGCTAAAAAAGTTTTCACTTCAAAAACAACTATATAAGTAGTATATCAGTCATGTGGTCCCATAACACAAGCTCAGCTTACTTTGGGGCCAGATGATGCTGTGTGAAATGTCCTGCATTATTTATTTATTTATTATTTACAAGTAATTATTTAATTACGGCTAGTAGAAAATAGAGTTCAAATAGGATAACTAGGTAAGTTTGTTAATTGTTTGTACCTATTTGTAAGCTTGCTGAATAAAAATTATACCTACCCCCAAAGCCGAAACTAGTCTCAGAAACTTAGGTCTACGGACCTAAGTTTCTGAAACTAAATCTGTAGAAAAATCAAGCTTCAAAATCAACGCAATCAAAACATACGGCCTAATACTGTCATTGACCGAGCGAAGCAAGTGTCTCCGTTTCAGCTTAGGTGAAAATGCTTTCGTATGTCCGGCGTCTGTCCGGATGTTCTCCTCTACAGGTCGCATTTCTCAACTGATTCTCGTGAAATTTTGTGAGCAGTTTCTATAACTATATAGTTTTTTTTGTCATTTCAGTTTTTGGATTTTTTTAAATATGGCGGATATATCGGGGTTCAAAACGTAAAAATAGTTTTATCTCAGTCATTTTGAAAAATGTTCGCGAGGTGTACAGCTCACAGAGACTCTAGTCTATAAATATTTCCAACTCTCCAGTAAATCAAAAACTATTAAGTATCCGTTGGCCTAGAATCATGCAATTAGGCATAAAACAAGGTCTCGCAGCACAAATAAAGGAAAAATCTGAAAACCGTTAATATGTTCATATATCACGCATTTTTTTATTCGTGTGAATTCTAACTTAGAAACAATGTTTATTGCTTTCATAATATGACGGTATTATTGTACTAGTAATAGCCAAGCCCTCTTAACAGAAATAGCCGAAGATAAAAGACGGCTAACCAATATTGCGTTTTAAAGACAGCTTGAAACGCGACATGGAGTGTTTAGGATCGACTATTCTAAGTGGGAGAGCGAGGCTAAAGATCGTGGCGCCTGGAGGAACGTAGCTGACGGTGTTGTTGCACACGATAACGCCTGGCTTTACCATTTAGCGCATAAATGGGTTAAACGTCACCAACGCGCCACAAACCTTGTAACATCTCCTATGGTAACTCCTGGGTCTTTTGCAAGAGCTGCAAGAGAGAATAAGTGCTCAGTAACTGGACTGACGTGACCTAAATTATCTGCAACAGTACTAAGGCCAAAAATGATAATGAGTAACCGATTGTTAGAGAACTATGATACTAACCTACTGAAAAAAGTATGTTGGTACAGTATCCTCTCAGGAGCGCCTTGTGCACTTGACCGATTTTTGTGTAGACATCTTATTGGCAGATACAGATGGTTTTACTGTATATCCAAACTCAACTAGCGCTTCCTTTGGCAGTACAATACAAATGTCCGCATTTACCGAGCGGGCGCCGGCGACGACAGGAACTCATTTGGCAAGTTTGCGACTTTAGCACCTGACGTCACAGTTGTAAATATATACAAAATGTTTACAGCCGAAATAGAGCGGCTATTTACAGGTGCAGTCATTTCACATTCGAATCTAGGTACTTACTTTCTATTAGGACTTAATGGAACCAAAATACTATTCAGTCATTTGTAGGACAATATGACTGTTAAATTATATAAATATTAACTAAGTAAGAAATAATAATCAGCTGGTTAGTAATCATTTATCATGACCTCGTTATCGGTACATGTTGGAAGGAGGGGACTCTTTGATCAAACCATAGATTTTGTAGGACAAATATTTTTTCGAATAATTTAGATAATTATCTTGAGTTTTAACAAAAAAATAATCTGTTAGTAATAAATACTTTATAATCATAAAATCGACATATTTTATCCTTGCTTCCTTTGTTAGCTACCACAATAGAGAGTTTCGTACTGGAAATTGTTGGGCGTTTCATCAAAATGAAGCTACTCACGGAAAATTAGCTTGATAGTAATCATAAGCAAAAATGGACCATGGATTCTGGACTAACATGTTTTTCAGGGTTTTTCAAAATAATTCACCGACACCGACACAAACAAATTTAAACATCAGACCCGATGAAGATAGAAACCAAGAAATAGATCATATATTCAATGAAGCTCTACAATACTTTAGCAACACCAATCCAGACCCTTAAAAAAAGACCCTTTATCCCAAAACAAAAGCGTCAAAAAACCATGGAAAGACTGTCAGTTATTTTAATAAAGTGATCATACCCGAAAATGTAACTATCGAAACAGATTTTGAAACTCTCCAAACCATCATCTAGTTTGTGGCATGGACCACAGCAAAAGCCAACGGTTCGAAACATCTCAAAATACCACCAGACGAGTTCCAAAATCAAAATAAACGAGACAACATACCCAAATGGCAGAAACGCCTTG
Organism: Lampropteryx suffumata; assembly: GCA_948098915.1. Taxonomy (NCBI): domain Eukaryota; kingdom Metazoa; phylum Arthropoda; class Insecta; order Lepidoptera; family Geometridae; genus Lampropteryx; species Lampropteryx suffumata. The sequence goes on along the minus strand of OX402562.1, from coordinate 16,944,496 downwards.
AAAGAAAGATAAGTGATCTTAGAAAAAAGATAGGCAGATTGACACAATATATACAAGGAAATAGAAGAAGGACACTCACTAAACAAATAAATAAAATAGTAGATCAATATAAAACACACACCATCCATGAAGACCCGAACACAAACTTTAGTCATTACCTGGACACCTTAAAACAAAAACTAATAGTCGTAATTAGTCGTCTTAGACGCTACAAAGCATGTTATTTCCGTAAAACACAGAACAACCAGTTTAACAATAATGAGAGAAAATTTTACCAAACACTGATGAGTAACACTCGCAACCAATCAGCACCGACTGCTATGACTACGAACCAGACGCACAATGCATTAGACCCTACTAAACTGCGCCAGTTTTGGGCTAACATATGGGAAAACCCTGCGGAACTAAATGAGGAAGCCGAATGGATCCAGAAAGAGCATATACATTATTCAGACTTAGTTTCTATGAAATTTGAAAATATACCTATAGAAGTGTACCGCCAAGTACTGAAAACAACACACAATTGGAAGACTCCAGAGTCCGACCATATTCACAGTTATTGGTATAAAAAACTAACATCAATACACCTTTACCTTTATAACCACATCAATAACTTCATTGCAAACCCTGATACACTTCCAACTTAGATCACAGAAGGAACCACCTATATGATCCCGAAAGACACGAATGACACATCAAACCCTGCTAAGTATAGGCCCATCACATGTTTACAGACAATTTACAAGATCATTACTGCATGCTTGTCTCACTTGATATATAACCATGTAGACACGAACAAAATACTTGTAGAGCAACAAAATGGCTGCAAAAAATTTAGTCAAGGGTGTAAAGAACAGCTTACCATAGATTCAATTGTCTTAGACAATGTACAGAAACCCAAAGAAGACTTACACACTATCTACATAGATTACAAAAAAGCCTTTGATTCTGTCCCACAAACGTGGCTTATTAAAATTTTGCAGATATATAAAATACACCCGCAACTCGTAGAGTTTTTAACCCATACTAGGTGGGCAACCAGACTCCACGCACCAACATCCAGTGCAGATATAAAAACAGAGCCAATACGGATACAGCGTGGTATCTTCCAAGGAGATGCACTCAGTCCTTTGTGGTTCTGCCTTGCATTAAACCCCCTATCCAACATCTTAAATTCAACTAAAATGGGCTATACAACGGACTGCACACGCGACGGACAGATTGACCACACAGAGTATAAACTAAGCCATCTTCTTTATATGGACGACATCAAAATGTATGCCCCTAGTTAAGAAAATTTAAAACACCTTATACATATAACGGAACAGTTTTCAAAAGATATCGCAATGAACTTTGGAATCGACTTATAAGTATTTAGGTTATCATCGGTCAAAACAAATTCACTCTAAAGAAATAAAAAATAAATTAACTCAGAACTTCAAACATAGACTAAATTCCATTCTAAAATCCCAGTTGTACTCCAAAAACACTACAAAAGCTATTAACTCGTACGCTATCCCAGTTCTTACTTACTCATTTGGTACTATCAACTGGACCAAAACTGAAATGAAAAATCTACAACGGGTTATTAATGTCACTATGTCAAAACACCGAAAGCACCACCACGTGCATGTATACAACGACAAATTCTTCCTCGAGCTGAAGGTGGTAGAGGTATTATTAACATCCAGAACCTGCACAACAAACAAATAACAACATTAACCCTTCATAACTCAATGACGTAAAAATAAAAAAAGAGTATAGTTATCGGTAGTGTTTATTTAACAAAAAAACACGTATATTTTATTTTTTTGAAAAAACAATTTGGGGCCTATTAAATTACTAAATAAGGGAGTGTGACAGATATGTTACATTGTATCATAGCGTTCATCTAAGATGTATGGAACTCCTTGAAGCAGTTGTTTTGCTTGTAGAATAAAGCGACGACACATTTTTCACAATATTTTTGTGATACGCCAGCACAGTTAGGATATTTACATCTGATCCTCTTTTCTGCCCTAAGGATATATACTAGGTACCCAGAACTGCCAGGAGGTATGAAGTACATAGTGTTATACATTACGCAGTAAATCATAACAAATTATTAATAATTTTATTTCAAATTTTTCTTATATAAGTATATCAAAATAAGTAAATTATTAATGGAAGTAGTTAAACAATAAAAACACAATATTGGTAAGTACGTTCATTATTCTTGATTACGATTTTTCAAAAGTAAAAGCAACAAGAGGGTGGAAATAACAAAGTCTTTCATCAAATCTATTAAGTAAATCCAAACTTAAGTTGACCTCTAGACAGTTCTGCGTACCTAGTACATGTTTCTATACTAGAGCACTTAAGGTAGTAATGGGACAAATTAAACTTTTTTGGTCTCATCTTTCCGATCAATATTGCGGGGACTAAAGTCGCGCTATAGCACGCGCTATAATTTTCGCTGCAAATTCGGTCATAAATTATCGGAACGAGACAGCAATATCGCTTTCTCTTTTGCACTTAGGAGAACGGCACGATCGTTTTGTTTAAGCGCAGAGATGAACATTATTGGAGTCGATAATAACTATCGATATTATAGTGGAAATGATCGGTTTCATTCTCAGGTTTCTCTCATTTCATTCTTCGGTTTCATCGGTTCAGGCATGTTGAAACAGGATTCTACTGTATTGATGATAGTTAGTGGTACCACGTCTACGTAATAATAGCCTCCGAATACACTAATAAAATAATTAGAATAAAAATAAGAGTTTATTTAATAAAAAAAATTACATTGTGTCTGAAATACTTAAGCCTAAAAACATATGTTTGTCAAATAATTACAAATAATCACATTTTTCTTAATTTATAGTCATTAACCGTATAGAAGCACCCCTCCAGCAATAGTCTTATCAATGCAGACTTAAATGTAGTAGGACTTTTTATGATTTTCATTGCCACAGGAAGAGAGTTGTACAGTGTAACGGCCTGATATCTACAACCATGCCTAACAATATTTAACTTCGGACACAGTGGGGTTGCAAAATCTTTTCTCCCTGTAGCTCTTTGTTCTTGTGTTTCATACTTTGACGGATGTCTGATAATGTCCATAAGAGCTACAAAGATATATAGGCTAGGTAGAGTCAAAATGTGGAGTTCCATGAAATGATTTCTACATTATTCCCATGGTGGTATTCGTACCATGGTACGTATTAAACGTTTCTGAATTTTAAAGGCTATTCATATTGTAGTCATAGCTGTTACCAACTATATCTCAGTTTTGTCTCCACAAGAGCATAATTTTCGGTTGTTCCCTACTTACTTCGTATCTAAGACTCCTTAATGCGTAACAAGCCGAACTGATTGCGTTCACTATTGCCTCTAGCTCAGGTTTCCAGTTTAAAAAAATTGGTCAATATGGGCACCAAGGATTTTCACGTTATCCAAAAACACCACTTTAACTCCATTACTGAAAGTTTCAATTATATCTTGCTTAAAAAAGTAAAAACCACATTGATGCGATTTACAAATGTATAAATAAAAATATTTTATAAATCCCCGATATAACATCTGTAATAGATATCGTTAAGCTCATTGGAATCCTTTATGATTAGCATAAAGGATTCCTACAAGCTTAGCGATATCTCTGCTGTAAGTTGGACAGTGATGCTGCAGCATCAAGTCAAGGTTACCATATTCTTGGAATCAAGGTATCATTGAAGTATGTTAACAAATTTCCAATCGATCGAGCCTGTGAAAGTTGCTCAAATCGACCTTCATCAACTAGAAAAGCGCTTATAATCTTCAAAGGGCTAAACAAATTTTCTTGAATCATTGCTAAAAATCCTCTCGATCGAGTATAATTACAGACATGTACGTGTATTTTATATTATTTTATATACAATAATATAACATACACTCGGCCCAGAGGTATTCAACTAGCTATATATAATATATAATATATATATATATTTATATAATATTATATACAATAATATAAAATACACGTAAAACTGTTGAGCTATCTAAGGACTGTTTAAAACGATCTATAGATAGCTCAACTGATCCAGATAACTGCCAGAGGGCAGCGTTCCCAAGATACTGGCGGCATTACCACGTGGAATTGCAATGCTAATACGCTGAGCCAAATAGGACCCAGCTCTTGGGTCATGCAACGTATAATAGTCCGACATGATATCTGTTTGTGAACTACGATCACGGCTATAGCTAGTTGAATACCTCTGGGCCGAGTGTACCGCTGGCTCACACAATCACTTTTATAGTCACCTTTTTTCTCTAGCCCTTAGCTCTACCTTCTCTACTATAGATTGTGGGGTCAATTCCTTCCAAAGGCAAACATTTGTGTGATGAACATAGATATTTATTCTGTACCTACCTAGGTGTTTAAAACATATCATAAATATGTATTTCAAAATATACATGTATTCTATCAGTCATCTGGGTCTAGATCGTATTGTGTGGATTGTCTATCAATATTTACTTATATTTATATATTTACGTACAGGAAATGTGGAGAGAAAGGATCGAGCTCCCTGCAGGCGATAGGCAGTACGCTGCGAGGCGGGATGCCACCACGCGCGCCTGCACGGTTTCTGCCGCAGCTGCGCGCCACCGTCGTAAGAAACCTGCTGCTCAAAAAACGGGACACTAGGAAGACGCTGGCCGTGAGTAGATACAGAGCTTAATTAGTTTATTTTGGCCAAATACCATAGATATCAACTCAAATGTTTGAGACCTCTAGAAATAATGCCTATAAAATTTTGGTTAATACCAGAATCTGCACATGCAGTACGAGTAGATACTCGTAATTAGTTTCATAGCATAGCTTTTGTGACAATTTCTGTCAGGAGAATCTGACAGTCAGAAATATGGTTCTGATATACGGCTCTTAGATTTCTTGAGATTCTTGCAGCAACGGTGGATTATTGTAACTTGTAGTTAAGGTACTCATTTTTCCATGGTTGCACGAAACCGGCCAGACCACGTAGTAGACCACGTAGTAATCAAACTGTCTATCGCCCTGATTTGACCGTAATGAATAACAATGGCTGACTGACAACCATCACACAGTTTCTTCTTCTTATCGTGTCACTAGTATTTCTTACAGTGTGGTGAAAGGGTTAATGTGTGCCTTAGAGGCTCCTTTCGTGCACTATCACACAGCTTAAACCACAAGTTCCAGGTCTAATTCTGAACCTGAAGGTACCCAAAACCCGAATCGGATTTCGAGTCACCACCACAAGGTGTTTTTATCATTCTCTGATGATAATAAAGAGGTTGAAATGAAGGGTTTCAAGAAAACATTAAAACGTTTGAAGAAGCAGTTGACTGATTTAATTCACAGGAAGTTCTGGTACCCCTTTATTCGCTGGGCGTGCTGATCTTCTTAAAGATGTTGGTGCCGAACCCCAACTTCCCGGAAGTCAGAGAGCCTGGTCGCCTGCTGCGTATACATCCACAAGACTTGCTGCTCGACAACCACACAGTCGCTGTGGTAGCGGACTGGGCAAACGCTAATGGCACTGAGGTAAAAGTCTAAATTGATAGCTTTTTCTTCGAGACCGAAGTCTAGAAGTATCAGTTATAAAACTTTAAAACTCATAAAACTTTTTTCATAATCATCTATTATCAAATCTGGTGATGTGAGGTTGATGGTTCATTGGGTTCATTCGATTGCGATTCAAGTTGGTAATCCAACCGCGTAAGTACGTAAATAGAGACAGCTATTTTGATAATTATATTGTAACTAACTCTTGCCCGCGGCTTCGGACACGTGGTGTATAAAGGAGGCTTATGTCCTTTCCCAAGATAAATCTTTTTACCAAATTTCATCACGTTTCGTTTAGATGTTTAGCCATAAAATGGTAACAAACAAACACAAACAGAGGCACTTTCGTGTTTATAATATCAGTATGGATTATGGAAGGATGAAAACGAATAACACGATTGAAAACGCTTGTATACATCAGCAACTGCACTCCTACGTATGGCTTTGGCATTCTTTATTTCTTATGACATCTTATGTATTCTATTCCAGGATTTCCTCCAAAACGTCAACGAGATGCTCCTTTCAGCAGGTCAGGACCCGATCCACTGGGTCCCGTTCAACAACACGACAGACCTAAACGACGCATACCACAGCGACACCAGAAACTTTCCCATTGCCGTAGTTTTTGACACTGATCCCAGTAACTTCAATGAACCGCTCCGGTAAGTACCAAAACTGTTAAAGTCGTCGTATTGCGTGATGGTTTCAGTGAGGTGAGATGTCAGTTTCTACAATGAAGATCAACATTTTGGGGTCAGTATGATCTGCAATTGTGAACGATAGAACGCGATAGAACAGAGCCTGTTTTATATGAGTAGAATAGTAAATCATTGCATATTAATGTTATGTCATTGCCATAAATATCACCCCAACATTATTCTCCGAACAAAAATAATTTTGACAAACAAATGCTTTAGTTCATATTTTGATAAAAAAAGGTTACTCTGTTGGAGAATCTTTATCAAGATGAGTTTTATCTACAGTCTCCTCATTGCCACTCGCGTTCACGGTTTGCACTAAACTGCACGCGTAAGTTCACGCTTAGTCTCACTCTAATATTAATAATGATCTAATAGTGATATATTGACGACCTAACATTATTAGTATCTCTAATAATGTTAGGTCGTCAATAAACTCCGTAGATCGAGGAGAGTTTTTACCGGAAACTGTGCCTTCGGTTGTCGAGTATCTCAACAACTAATTATATGGTCTCTATGCTCCAAAAAACACAAGGTAAGATTCAGTCGTTCAAAAAGGTGATAACTTCTTTGTTTTCAGATATACAATAAGAACAAATCCATCACTCACAGGAACACCCTCCACCCGTCTACTCTTCACCTCACCAGCGATATGTCGTGAAAGAACAGGCGACAAAGACTGGTCTTCGGACTGGTCGCGTGGTGGACAGCTAATACCACTTTCAGAGGTCCACAGTGAAGAGACGTGTCCTGTTCTGCAGTACTATTACTCTGGATTCTTGGCTCTGCAAACTCTCATTGACTATGTTAAAATTAAGGTGAGATATCAACTACATAGATTTAGCTGAGTTGTTTACTCATCATAGGTACTTGACTAGTACTTTTAAGTAAACGGGTAAGAAATTAAGTGAAGTTCTAATGTCGCCTGAGAGTTTTTTTATCAAATTATTCAAAAAGTTTTTTTATCGAAACTATAGTTGGGATTGACAATTATCAGACGGCTCGACGTCTGATAATAAATATTTAATCCAATCCAAAGAAACTCATGCCTTCGGGCAGTTACCATCCAGATGAACCTAACCCTTTCATACCAGAGCTATTGACTCATAAAAACTTATCATGTTTCCAGATGGACACTAACGTAAACATTCCCCCTCCCCGCATCGATCTCCGGCAGTTCCCTAAACGTCAGCACACCGGTGACTGGCTGGTGATCTTCCGCGTCATCATGCCAATGTATATGGTGATGACGCTCAGCCAGTTCATTACCTACCTCCTCATGTTTGTGGTGGGTGAGAAGGAGAATAAAATCCGGGAAGGGATGAGGATTATGGGGCTTAGAGACTCTGTTTACTGGTGAGTGAAGGATTCAAGAGAGTGTGTGTGAAAAGCAGGTGTCTGTGGTTTTATTCAGCTTATTTTCTATTTTGATAACTTTGTTACTACTGCTTGCTTCGAAACGGTCTCGCGAAATGGTTTGCATCATGCTTGACTCTAAGCGTAATGTGATTTGCTATAAAACAGGTAAATCTAAATGAAGAAGAAAACAATACTTTAAGATAAAATTAATTACTCTCTTCGAATCTTTGGATTCAACTAGTGAACTGAATCAATACACCATCAATCGGTTATTAAACGAAACTTTATGAGTGTCCTTACCAAATTACTTACTTAGGCATCCCTTTTATTACGTTTAGTGGGAAAGAACAAAATACCCTAGTTTTTTGTTGACAGACTTTGACTGAACTGATGTGAGCGACTTATATTTTACATCACTGGCAAAGCATGCACTCCAATTTGATGAAAGCATTTTCACTATTTCTGTTACAGGGGTTCCTGGTTTTTGATCTACGGAGTATTTGTCATGATTCTTTCCGTCGTCAGCACCGTTCTACTCTTCACCTTGAAGGTTAGTTTAGAGCTTTCATGTAATCAAATCAAGCTTGTCTTTCCATTGATAGGGTCTAGCTTTTGAGAAAGATAGCTCTTTTGCAATATTTGAGGGTTTTCTCATATTTTAATCACAATGATCTTTTGAGTCGTTATTTCTTCTAGCTTTGGCAGATTGACTAGATTGTAAATATTAAATTTTTGAGCATTCATGATTATAAATATCCTTTGTTAGATGGAGTAAGTAGTACCCAACCTAAAAATAGAAACTTTTTCATGAAATATATTATTATATTGAAATATATTTTTGTTAACTTACAGCAATATGACATTAATAATTTAATAAATTAGATCTACTTGGAAGATTGTTTTAAAATATATTTTTTTTAACTTAGGTATGATTAAATAATAATAAAAAATATATATTTACGAAAAACGGGAAGCAGCCCTGAATATCAAAACCTGTGGTATCAAATAACATAATTTCCAATTCTAACATATTTGTCATCGATGCGTTCCGTCCGTACCTTCATGGCCTATGTCAATCCCATGGTCTGATCAACTGACAAATTCCTATTAAGCTGTTGTCTATGATCACCAAATACAGCCAAATTCAGAACCTCCGTCATTTTTTGGAAGCCGGTTAAAAAATAACTTACCTACAAGCTAACTGTCTTCTTTTATATTTTATTCAGGTATTCCAGCACTCTTCATACATCCTGATTTTCCTGCTAATGTTGCTGTTTGGATTCACCATCATCACCTTCGCGTTTATGCTCACTCCTTTCTTCGACAAGGCTAGGGTGAGTAAAATTTGAGATAATTACGTAGGTATCTCTAAGGGTAATTTATGATCTTTTTATCTTGCACAGTTTGCCCAATACTGCTTTGAGAATATCTAGCTCTGCGGTAGTAAGCACCAAAATTCCTCCACTCTCAATTGTGAATAATGAGATAAATCTCATCAATCATTTTGGGTCTTTTTGGATCCAAAAAGAGTTTGTAAAAAGAAAGATCATAGGAGATATTAGATGGTGGCATTTACTTTAACATGAGACGATAGCAGAATAATCGTATTCGCTATATATCTTCTAGACTGCCGGCATCGTGGGAAGCTTCGCCGTCAATCTGATGAGTGGACTATACTTCATCCAAGTGTTCGTTTCCAACGCTGACTCCTTGGCCTTCTGGTTCGTCTCACTTATCAGCTCAAGCGCCTACGCCCTGGCTATGGATAAGGTAAACGTAAATTTCTTGAACTCTCTAAAGATTCTATTATAATCAAAGTCAATTTCTGTCTTTGTGATATTATTGAGCGATCTGGATTTTAAGACAAGTACAGAGTAAGATCGCTAAATAATCGTAATTAGAGACGATACATAATTCATTATGCATCGTAATGACCTCAAGGCTGAATTTGTAGTTGTACTTTTGTTTCTCACGATGACACAACGCGGTGAAGATTGAGAGATAGATAGATAGACTAGCACTTTATTGTACATAAAAAGAACACAGAATAAATAATAGAAATAAAATTGTACAATGGGACGCCTTATCGCTAAAAGCGATCTATTCCAGGAAACCTTAAAATGGACAGGATAAACAAAAACAGAACGACGGCGGTGTATAAAAAGTTACTTAATATAACTACTTAATACAAAAAATATAAAATACAAAATACGAAGGTGGTTTTGACAATTCTACCAACTCAACTGAAGACTGACCGGTATTTGATAGCCTCACATGTGAGTACTTCCGTTCTTTGAAGGGCACGTCAAGCTGTGATGGATACATTAGCACTGATGGAGATTTCAGCTGGCTCTATGAACTCAAACCTTCAGTCAGTTTGACTTCCGTCATCAGGGTTACACCCAAACACCATATATGTACCAACATACTCAGTTCCTTATTTTTTACAGGCCTTGGTATTAGATATGGCTGGTGTCGGCGTGACATGGGACAACCTGTGGAGTGGGCCAGGAGTTCCTTTCGGTGGAAGCCTTATAATGATGGCAATTGATACTGTTTTATATGGCTTCATCGCTTACTGGCTCGACGCAGTTCTACCAAGTAAGACTTTCTTTCAATAAAGTCCTAAATCATTAGTATTATCATTGTCTTTCTCCGCACGATTTGACTCCCTTATGCCGGATTTATTTAAATTGCAATACATCCAGATGGTACTAAAGCATACGTCTGTTGTATTTTAAGAAAAGATGCAGCATGGTTAAAAAGGCACGGGCAACCATGCCTTGGATTATATTTGGCTGTCTTGTGAAGCATAAATTGTGCTCTTATATTTTTAATTTTCTTGAGTTAAATCCGGTTTTTTTAAAAAATAATAACTAGTGGAGTCTGTGAGCTGTAGACCTCGCAAAAATTTTTCGAATATAACTTTTTTTCGTTTTCAACTCCCATATCTCCGCCATTCTTAAACATTTTCAAAAACTGAATAGACAAAAAAATCTATATAGTTATAGAACCAGTTAACAAAACTTCACGAGAATCACATTATTATAAATACTTACGGGTATTTATCGCGTTTATTTCACGAGAATCAGTTGAGAAATGCGACTGAGGAGAATATCTGGACTGACGCCGGCCGCCGGAAACACTCGCTCGCGCTTCGCGCTCGCTCATTCAAATAGAAACACCCACGCACGCCGAGACAAATACTTGCAGATCATATAAATATTTGTCTTGCGGCGGGAATAGAACCCGCAACCTTCTGTATCTCAGCCGAGCCATGGTTCACTGTACCACAGATGTTGTCAAGTCGTTTGACGTTTATAAACCACTGACTCATACGAAGTAGCAGTAACAATATTTATGTTCAAGGTGAATACGGTATCAAGCAGAAGCCATGGTTCTGTCTGCTGCCATCGTACTGGCTCGGAAGCAGACGCGGTAGAGTGTCAGCCGTCCACTTCCATTCCAATGGCGATACGCAGCACAGTAAAGACATCGAACCTGTTCCCAGGTGAGCTAGACTATCAATAAATAAATAAATATAATAAATAATGCCGGACATTTCAAACAGCGTTATTTAGGCCCAAAGTAAGCAGAGCTTGTGTTATGGGTACCGCATAACTGATATACTACTTACATTTTTTTAGTTTATTTTTGTAAATACATATTATACTCGTACATAGAAAGATCCAGATCTGAGACAAATACTTGCAGAGCATACAAACATTTGTTCCGCGGCGGGAATCGAACCCGCAACCTACTGCACAGTAGCTGGGCCTTGGTCCTGGCCAATCTAGGTCTTCAAGTCAAGAGTGAATAGGTGTCTACTAGACCTCAGTGCTCCATCGTCGGCCACAGCGTCGATTACCATCAGGCGAGATCGTGGTCAAACGTAGGTCTATCAATGATAAAACAAAAACATGTATTCATCATTATACTTAATACAATATTCTTAGACATGTCTTACAATAAATACTACAATAATTTAATATAAGTATAATTTTCCATACACAATTATAACTCGCAGAGGCGACTGCCCCTGGGTCAATGGGTCTCGTTGCGTTCTGCAACGGTACGCTGCCATCTTGGCGTTAGCGTTGGCCTTCATGGGGGTTATGCGCTTCTGAATCCGCGGCTGCGGAGTTCGGCGCGCTCAGGAATTCTTATATTGTGGTCCTGAATACTGTTTTCGACTGGTTTGACTCCAGACAATTGATTGACTATGTCTAATACAACTGTCTTCCGGATTTCAGAGAGCTCCACGACAAAGAAGCGATCAGGATCGTCGGCCTCCAGAAATCTTTCCGCCATTGCCGCCGGCCGGAGGTCAAGGCCATAGATTACATAGACCTGTCTATCTACGAAGGTCAAATCACAGCGGTACTGGGGCACAATGGAGCTGGGAAGTCAACGTTATTTAATATACTGACGGGACTCACAACACCGACGGCTGGGACGGCTTATGTTTATGGACTGGATGTCAGGTGAGTTCAAAATGGACTACTCATATTTATGTATGTAGAATCTGTTTTTGATCGTTTTTTTATTTTTGGACCACACAACCTTATCTAGCCCCAAAATCTTGTACTTTGTGACCGGATGACTGATATAAAATTTATAAATGTTTAAATACATACTTATGATACTATATAACACCAAGACAAAAAAAAATACATGTTCATCACATCATTGTCCTGGGAGGGAGTCGAACCCTCAACCTACAGGGTAGAAGGCAGAGCTACTACCAACTAAACTGATAAGCCAATATATTATTCTATCAAACTCTTTCTGAATGTTGTAAGTACAGCTTGTCAGACGAGCTTTATTATATATGAAGGGTCACAAATCGCTAGAACTAAAACGAGTTCTTTACTTGAATCTCCGATTTGAGGGAATCGACAACGAAGTTTGCCCATGTAACTCTATCTAAGGTCCTATCAACATTTTCCTCGTCAATTGATGAAAACACTTTGACTTTGACCTAATAAATTACTAAAAAGTAAAATTTTATTATGTAACCACTCTAGAAGCCTTATTGGTTCCAAATGACTAGTGACACCATAAAAAGAAGACTACACTAGATTGGAATTGGAATAGATTGAAATTACACCTAAACAATAACAGTTTTAACTGTTTTCGTATCTGCAATAGATAAATATAATATAATATAATATAATATAATATAATATAATATAATATAATATAATATAATATAATATAATATAATATAATATAATATAATATAATATAATATAATATAATATAATATAATATAATATAATATAATATAATATAATATAATATAATATATAATTATATAATATAATAATATAATATATAATAATAGATTAATAGACAAGCTCAGCTTACGTTATGTTTACGAGTCAATGATCGATCACATGTTTTCCAACATTTGATTATAGAGATATCAGAATAGGTTTTAGTAAACACTTAAACCCAATTGAAACAGAAACGAAAATTGGAATAGAACAATTACAGTTAGTAAGGGAATTAATGTCCAGGCCATCCCTGACACGAGCTCATACTCGTACACGTTCTAAAAATACCAGCACTTCTAGTTTCTCATACTACACAGGGAATCCTAGTGTGGAGTCAGGATTATAAATATTCATTCATTCAATTTTCAAGGGATCCCAACGACATGCTCGAGATCCGGCAGATGACCGGCGTGTGTCCTCAGCAGGATGTCCTTTTCGACTTACTGTCTGTGAAGGAACATCTGCAATTTTTCGCTACCGTCAAGGTAAGCTACCCTAAAACCAGTCATTAGTCTTAAATATCAACTCGAACCGCTGGGTTCAGCTCTGAGCATCAGGTCAGATCCCACCTGAAGGTATTAGAGCGAACAGGTAGGAAAAGCGCGGGACATTTTATTTATTGCTGTTTTTCTTTGACATTGAATGACTGGAACACAAAATATGGAGGATTTGGCAAGGGTTTTTTCACTTTGAAATTTTTTTATGTATAAGTCAAACATATTTTTTGCAGTTATCGATATCGTTTGAGTTAGTGCAGTGTACCAGTGAAAGAAAGTGAAAATGACAATACAATATATACATAAAGAACACATTAACAAAGTGTCTCCCCTTAACTAGAGACAATAAGAAAAGTGCTATTGGACACATTCTTAGGCATAGTTTACGTTATAAAAATAAGTCATAGTTAAATTACTCATTGGCCTACTTGGCTAGATTGTAATAATATTAGAGTATAATTTTTTAAGAATTATACACTAATAAAAAAAAAAACAAAAAAAAAACAAACATATGTATACAAGTAGTTCAAACTAAACGTATAAAGCGCTTGTGGTAGCTTTTCTAACATACCAACGAAGTTAAGCCATTCTACGCTGTCAGTGCTTGGATGAGTGGCCGCTCCAATAGCATTTACATCTAAGCGTTTTCGTGCTTTAGTTTGCTATGCTGTTGGTCAAAGCTTAAAGTCATTAAAGTCATTAAGCCATGACGGAATCCTTCAGGCAGACTTGAGTTTACTGATACACAATCTAAGCGTAAGGGGCTTAGCATTTTCCTTCTGCTCCAGGGTGTGCCACCTAAACAGGTGTCGGAACAGATCCACAAGTCGCTGGTAGAGGTTGGCCTACTTGACCAGGTCGGGGTGTTCGCCAAGCATCTCTCTGGAGGGCAGAAGAGGAAACTCAGTATTGCTGTTGCCATGATTGGAGATCCCAAGGTTAGTTATGGATATTTCTGACAAAAGATACTGTTTGAAGTTTTTATTGTGGATTTATTTATATAAACGATATAAACGAGGTTAATGAATTGCCTATATAATTCCATTATATAAATTTACACTTAGAGGATTGTTCTGGCATAGGCTCCAGTATCTGAGTAGGTATGATCATATATCACGATAAAATATGATTTTCAGATCATTATCCTAGACGAGCCAACAGCTGGCGTAGACCCTGTCTCCCGGCGCCAAATGTGGAGAATCCTGCAGCGAGCCAAGCAAGGAAAGGTCCTACTCCTCACTACTCACTTCATGGATGAAGCAGATATCCTGGGGGATAGAAAGGCAGTTATCAGTAAAGGAAGGGTGAGTTTTTCGTATATGGTGCCCGATTATCATTATACTTATCAGAAATCACTATGCCAGTCTATGGTCAATGTGAACCACTAATTGTTTTTGCTCCAGGTTCGTTGTGCTGGGACGTCGTTATTCTTGAAGAACAAATTTGGAATTGGATATCACTTAACACTCGTTTTAGATGGTAAGTTTCCATAGGGTAGGTAAAAAGTCTGTTCGCTAAGAGAAGGGTGCAGTCACATGGCAACCGCGACTAAGATTTAAGTGGACTGCCACGAAAATAAACTAATATTTAGCCAATACTTTATTAGCGATAGACAGCAGAGATATCCGTAGTCACGGCTGCCATGTTAGCCAGGCTGGACGTGGCATTTAATGTCAATGGTATACAAAATGCATGATACAGGGCAGAATTTACTGCCCTGGAGGATTTACTCATATTGAGCAGGATCTATACAACAGTCAAGGTCCATTGAACTAATGTATAATATACTCTAATATAGGTATAGGTAATCTTAATCTTTAACTATTGTATGCTAGGTGTATGTCGGGAGCATCAAATCACTCGTTTGGTCCGAGGTCACGTGCCTCGCGCAGAGAAAGCTCGTCGCCATGGAAGAGAGCTATCTTACATCTTACCGCACTACGCCGTGCATCTGTTCCCTCCGCTGTTTCTCGCTATCGAACATGAGATCAAGGAGAAAACTAATAGGCTCGGTAAGTTTTAGAATTAATAAATTAATATTGGACTTTTCACATGACACTATCTATCTCGAAACTAAGGAAAATCACGACTAAATTTTCATGCATGTAATTAACTACAAAATTTAAGTGGGTAAAGATTAAAAAAAAATTGTTTGTAAAGTCGGTTTACGGACGATAATTTTACGTGACAACGTCATATGAAAACATTGATGAAAAATTGCATACTTTTAACCTATTAAGATGCGTCACAAGCCGAACGCTTAGGCCGATCGTGCCTCTCTATCGCTTGTTACGCGCTCTCGCTTGCACGCTCGGCTCTGGCGGAACGTGGCAATCCGTCGTGCGTGCAGCCGGCGTTCATCGATTTATAAGACGTTATCACGTCAATAAATTAGTTTAATAAATATAAGAAATGTCCCAAATTAACACCCAAAAACGCATTAAAGCTTTACCATTCTGTTTCACCATCACATTTAATGACTTTTATTCTTTCACCTCACTGGTTTAAAATAACCAGAGACACAATAAAAAAAGGATAATCACATTCAAAGCTCTATTCAACATTTTTGTATTAACTGGTCAATATCATCTGAGAGTCACTCTAACGTTAACCGCCAACTGTAATAGTAGGCTAACATAGTAACCAATACTGATTTACTAATGTTCGATCAACAACTGATGCAGTGCAGATATAGCGCTCTTAAAGCTACCTTGAATATACCTTACATAAATACTAGTTTTATTATTAAAGCATATTTATTTTATAAATAATAAATAAATAATCCCAGACATTACACACACCACCATCTGGCCCCAAAGTAAGCAGAGCTTGTTTTATGTGTACCAACATACTACTTATATACTTGTTTTTTGTAAATATATACATATTATGCATAGAAACACCCAGACCCGAGACAAATACTACAATGACTATATTGTTGATAAGAATTCATGTTAATCTGCCCTTAGACAGTTAACTGACAGATTTACAATGTATAACGTATCGTCACCATGTATTCGTTTTTCGTAGTTAAGCTAGTATAAAAAGGATCATACACAAAAGCGCTAGAGGATCAGGACGAGTTTCTTGTCAATTCTTCTCGAACTTGAGTTAGAAGGAATTGACACCTAAATTCATCTAGTATGTAAAACGTTTCAAAGTAATCAATTGTGGTTGTATAAAATAATTTTTTTTTTTGACTTGTTTTGACTATGAAAAAACTAGTGATATGAATAAAAGTGGCTTTCTTTCAGGTGTAACTAGCTATGGTGTATCGATGACCACGCTCGAAGAGGTGTTCTTGTCTCTTGAAGGCGAAAACGCCGAGGAAACAGAAGCTGTAGAAGGAGTATCATCTGTGAAGCTGGTACGAGCCAGGGCATTGTCGCGGAGCCTATCTCTACAGAGCAAGACTTTAAGTTATCAGGTAAGATTCAATTGAGCCGGCAACCCAGCATTTGTCCCACCTGATGGTAAGAGGTAACCAGAGTTAACAAACACCCATTGCCGACCCGTCCTTCGTAACCGTAATAATAATACATTAATGTTCGAATATCTGGCACTGTGTTGGTAAATACCCATCAAGACGGACTCTCAATGAAGAGTTCTACCATCAGGTAAACAACCAAGTATTCGTTTGATTATCAGATAATTAGGTAAGTATTCAAATGTCACATTCTGGTGCATTAATATAGGGTATAGTTTATAGATCTTTGGTCGAGGGTTATTTTGTATTGTCCTTAATAACTGAACTAACATAATGTTTCAAATCGATGAGTAAGCATATCACATAAGAATATAATGAATTCACGTTCTTAGGAACTAAACGACAAAGCCACGGAAAAAACCACATCACTGCCGACGCCGCCTGCATCTCACACGCTACATTCGACAAATCATGGAGTTGAACACGTTAAGGTACCTATTATTCAATCACTAATGATGAAGAGACAGCATTGTTTATTTGCAACATTAATTAAGAAATTAATGACACTGAAAAATAATTAGCAATAGATTATTTTAATCTATTCCAGATTGTTCCAGAAGTGACCGTCTCAGTAGATGCTCTCAGTGAGCTAGTGAAGACGAACCCTAACTGCTGGAGAACTTTCTGCGCGATGGTCTATATCCGAACCGTCAGGATGATCAGGGATCCCTACAAGCTTTATGTTATGATCTTAATGCCTATAAGTATGTATACGAATTTACTTTTTAGCAACCTTGTTTAAATAACCATTGCTCGCTAGTAGTGTAATATTTATATTATGTAAAATCAACCAATGGCGTCCCAACAAAGTTGCGCAATGATGACAATATGATTTTATTGGTTTTTGCACTTTGATTCAGATCCACTTTTAAAGTTGTCTGACAATCAGAAATATTTAATATCAGAAGTACTTTTTTCAAAATGTTTGTTCTTATGTTTCAGTTTCTTGTGCTATCGGACTCTGGGTGAAATCAAGACAAATAGTATTTTTTCGAATGCAACCACTCAAATTGGATCCCAACGCCTATCTCAATAAAACTCCAATCGCCTTATTTAGCGAGCCTAGCAACCTTAAAGGGCTGACGGACTTCAAAGACTCATTAGAATTCCTTGGTGCTAACCCTATAGTGGATTTCGATGGGAACTTTTCTAGTTTTTTGAATATGGAGAATTTCGGAGCGTTTAGTATGAAAACTAGTACGATACCATACGAGAATATAATAGCCTATTATAATAGTACCTACACGCATGGCCTTCCCATTATTATAAATTTATTGGATAATAGCTTTTATAGGTAAGTCACTAACGTCATGATATAGCATTAATAGCATGGATGTATCAATTGCATATAATTTATTGTTCTTTGTGCATTCTTTTGACATGAAATATTTACCAAGCGGTATTTTTTTATATGTCTTACTCAAGGCTACAATAACTCAATCTTATCAATAATACGAGCAGTATAGAATGACCAAGAATAAACAAGTGACACAATAACAAAAAATAATAGAAAAGCATTTGTTTGAGAATATAAATGATTTATTAACTTTCAGGGCAATGATGGCCGCTGCCGGTCTAATAGAAAACTTTAAGCCTATTGAGGTGCTAGTTCACCCTTTTCAGCAAACAGAGCAACAAGAGGAGTTTAATGTGGGGAATGTTATATGCGCTATATTTGTCGGCATGATATTCGCACTAGTGCCTGTGACGCTGGCTGTGGATATAGTTTATGACAGAGAGGTGAGGAAATCAGAATTGAAAAATAAGGGACCAGCAGAACTTGAAACATTTATCGCATGATTTTTTGTGGTTTCTCAATAGTACCCCTAGTATGTGTAAACACGTTGAAACAATGTTTTGTACGTCCCGATTCTCAATTTATAGTGTATTCTTTAAAGTATCACGTCCTGATGTATCATAGATGTATAGACATGTTGAAGTCACTCATGAACACGATATTTTAAGCTATTTGTATGCATTTCATTTATGAGTTGGACAATATACAATTAGTTTTTATGGTTGCTAGGTAAGATAAACTGTATAAGTGTATCTTACATAACAATCATAGTAACTGTTGTCTGTTTTTGCAAAAACAAGCCTATAATAGTCAAAAAATCATATATTATATATGTAGACGATATACTTATGATTATAAATTTCATTCTATATGAACTAGGTCCGCTGATCTGTTAAAATTTATATCAAGTTCTTAAGTATGTGTCAAAATTTACAGATAAAAGCAAGAAATCAACTAAGGATAAACGGGCTATCCATGTGCATGTACTTTGTCACTTTCTTCACTATTCTAACTGCGATAATGTTGATTACAATTGCTGGAGTTTTATTATTGGTAAGTTTTATTTGAACTTCAAGTGTTTTATTATTATCTATATGATATACATTACTCGTATGAACTTTCAACATTAAGCATTTATTTCTCTGCAATACTTACTCAAAGTCCTTACTTTTAGGGGTGTAAAAGAGCACTGTTTGTTTAGTGGTAGTAGCCCCGCCTTTCGATCATAAGGTCATGGGTTAATCTAGTTGTGCATCAACGGACTTTTCTGATTCTGAAAAAATGGTTTGCGCTATACCAGTACTCTCATATCGTGAAGGAAGCATTGTGAAGAATCCGGCATTACGTAGATCATAAAACGTTCGTAGACATGTCTCAAGTGCACAAAGGAGCCTCTGAGGCGCACGTTAATCCCTCACCTCACTGGTTTGAAATAATTAATGACTCAAGCAGAAGAAGTGTTGTAACGAAACATAATTATTTCTTTTCCAGGTAGTCCTCAACGACATTCCAAGTCTTAACAATCCTTCTGCAATCTTCATGCTCTGTACTCTCCTGATACTCTACAGTCCTTCCGCCATCCTCTTCAATACTTGCCTCTCTTATATCTTCGACAAGATGGACTCCGCTCAGAGCATAATGCCTAACATCACCACCTGGGTCGGCGTCATCCCGTTTATACTGGTTGCTGTTTTGGATACTTTTAAATGGGGTAAGCTTATCAAAGACTTGTCATTGACATAAATGTGGGAGACACTTTATGTCCATGGTCTTCAAAATATATATAATAGTTCAAGACGTTTATTTTATTGGGCACGATTGAATCCTTGATTATGTGGTATTTGTTTGCAGGTAGCGATATAGCCTTTCATCTGCACGTGTTCTTCAGTTTCGTGGACGTTATGTATATTCCATACGCCATAATTTACTACGTTGATAGGTGAGTTACAGCAACATTCCACATCCATCAGCCTGTAGTTTCATCTTTTGCACTATCTATTTATCCTTTCTTTGGTCCTCTTCTTACGAGACTTTGTATCTTACATTAACAAAACGAAGCTTCTCAGTCTTTAAAAAACACATGAATCCATTCATACCTAATATTAATATTATACCTAATATTTCGAAATACTTCTGTACGTCTGTTTGTTTGTTACCTAAACGATTGAACATATCTTTATGAATTTCAGTAAGGAAATATATTGTATCGTGGAAAAGGCCATAGGCTACTTTTTCTGTAGGTACTATGCATGCTAAACCACGTGCAGCAGCTAGTAACTCACACATAACTAATACATTTTGACTGCAGGGTCTTCGTAATGTGTAACCTCCGAGATCCATGCACGAACCCGTCCCTCTGGAGTTACATGACGGCGGATGTATGCGTGTTAGTTTGTGCCATGCTATTTCATATTCCTTTATGGGGAGCCGCTCTGAAAGCAGCCGATGCCTTGAAATCCAACGACTGCACTATGAGTATCTGTGATGTGAGTATTGTCATATTAATCGTCACAGTCAAGTGAAGTATATTTGTTATTATTCAGTAAATAACACAAAATAATCTAGTTCCAAAGTAAGCAGAGCTTGTGTTATGTCTGAATCATTATTTAGATACGTTTTTTTATAGATACATATTTTATAAGATTAGTAGATATGTTATGTTACTTTTTGTACACCGCCGTATTTTTTTGTCTATCCTGTCTATCTAAAGGTCTGGAAGAGATCGTTTAGCAATAAGGCCGCCCATTGTACAACTTTATTGTTTTTTGTATGTTCTCTCTGTGTACAATAAAAAAGTTAATGTGTCTATTTATCTATCTATTATACATAGAATACATCTAGACCCAAGCGAAATATTTGCAGATTATACAAAAAAAACTGGGAATGGGAAACTCAATGTTTTCACTACACTCGTCTGCAAATGATTGTTGCTACTTGTATATGCTAATATAATCTGTTTCATTAAAGAAACGAACATTAAATGGCGCGTCTAATCACATCGTCTCACTGATAATTAAAATCATTTCGATTGGTTTCTGTATTTAAATGTGAGTTTGACCGCGATCTCGCTTGGTGGTATGCGACGATGCAGCCGTCGATGGGGCACGACGGTCTATAAGACACCTATTTACTGTTGACTTGAAGAGACCCAGATTGTAGTTTTCAGGAAAAACAAACGACGGCAAAGTATTCCAATCCTTGGCTGTACGCATTATAAATGTGGAAGCAAAGCACTTATTGTGAAGGTAGACTAACAAAATATGGATGGCACTGAGCGGTTCGTCTGCTTCTCCTGTTGTCATTAGGGATAGATTGACGCAATAGTATTAATCAGTTATCTCTTCAATATCTGTTACTCATCACAGAGAAGAAGAAGGGCTTCCTCGGAGAAGTGCGACGTGGAAGCCGACACCCCGCCCAGCACGGGCGACGCGCGGGAAGACGAAGATGTCAGGAAAGAAAGGCGTCGCGTCGCCACCATACTGAACAACCCCACTCCTAACGCCCCGCCTTTAGTTGTACATGTAAGTGTACGATAATTAATAGTCTAGTGAGCTAATATGCACACGTAATTTCTATCCTCAGTTAATTCCTATCCTTATGTTTGCTGTGGACAACCTTATCACTCTACAACTACCGTTAAAACGTCCGAGACTGTAAAGTGATCGGGTTTAGCAATAAAGGCCGTCTAATCAACAAAATTGCATTTTTTTAACTCTTCTGTTTGTGTTCTTCTTATGTGCAATAAAATGTCATATGCCGGTCTTAAAAAGACCTACATAATGTAGCCTTTTGGAGTCGAGACCCTGGGTCCGTGGGGAACAGGACCACACTGCATTATCAAAATTATTTCACGGTGTCTGGTAGATAAATTACGTGACCCAAGAGCTGGGATGTATAAGCATTGCTATTAAACGCGGCAATGCTGCCAGTGTCTTGGAAACACTGCCTTCTGGCAGTGATCTGGATCAGTTGACATATTATAAAACATTTTGAACGGTTCTTAGATAGATCAACAGTTTCACATGTATTATAATATTATTCTGTACCTACATTACTGTAATTATTTTTGTAAATAAAGCGTTTATTTGTCTAACTCAAGCAAGAGTCAGTTTTGGTAGGTATCAACATTATTGCAGATATTATGTCTTCAAGCAAGGACAGAATGTCTGCCTCTGTCAGAATATTCTGTCTTTAGTGTACAAGCATTACTGTTTAGTTTTGCAGGGCTCTGGAGCAAGTAAATTTACTGGGCAAATATACAAAATAACTCTAGGGCTCTAGGGTCAGCACGAGAATAAATTACCGTCAGGTGAACCGTTTGGGTATTTACTGGCTCTTTAGTATCAATCCATACTTCTATACTAATAGTTTTATACATTCGAAAGTGTCCATGTTTTCCTGTTTGTTTGTTACGATTTTGATGAAATTCGGCACAGATATAAATTGTACCTTGTGGAAAAACATAATACAATGCTTGCGAAGCCACCGACAGAAACTTAAACATCGTTTAAGTTTCTGCATGACGGCTCGGCACCTTAAAACATGTACTCGTTCCAGAACCTTCGCAAAGTGTACAAAGTACGCGGTGCGGAGAGCGGGTGCAGTTGCGGAGGTGATGACGTCACGGCGGTCCGTAAAGCTGGCCTGCAGCGGCTCAGCCTGGCTGTCGAGGGGGGAGAAGTGTTCGGACTGCTCGGACACAACGGAGCTGGGAAGACAACCACAATGAAGATCATCACTGCCGAGGAGAAGCCGACAAGAGGAGCGGTGAGTTCAGTTCAGCTAATGATCCTGTGTAAGATTTCCAGCATAGTTTATAATAAAAAAAAATGATTTTATGATCAATTTGGGGAAAATAGATAGACCACTGGTTTTGCGTCTATAAAAGATGAAAATGTCAGAATTCCGGTGATATTCCATGATGTAGGTAATGCCGCCTCAGACTTAAATTTTATTATTATTTATATTTGTACTTACCCACTTTTAAAACACTCTAAAACTTTAACTGCAGAAACATCGTAAGTCATATTTATAATCGTTATGTGACAATAAGCCAACACCAGCCCTTTGGGCATTCGTCTGACCCCTTAAATTATTTCTTCTTCTATTGTTGCTTTTATCAATCTTTGTACTCACGTAAAGCTACAAAATTGTTTATTTATCTATCGTCATCCCACAGGTAATGCTGAGCAATCAGAACATAACCGACTCCCGCGCATCCGCGTTCCGCCTGCTTGGCTACTGCCCGCAGCACGACGCGCTCTGGAAAAACGTCACCATCCGAGAACACATCGAGTGCTACGCGGCCATCCGGGGCGTCAGCAAGTGTGATACTTCTAGGTTAGTTTACTTTGGTCCTTCGAGCCGGATACATTTTATGTAGATCAATTTAGAACAATGTTTTTTGTAACGTGCTTTAGGACGTTTCGGTGAAAGGACGAAAAAACTGTGAGATTTCGACTGACACTAAATGTCATATATAAAAACTAAACTATGATAACTTTGAGCGACTTACA
This sequence comes from Lampropteryx suffumata, assembly GCA_948098915.1. NCBI lineage: Eukaryota > Metazoa > Arthropoda > Insecta > Lepidoptera > Geometridae > Lampropteryx > Lampropteryx suffumata. The sequence continues at coordinate 16,920,800 of OX402562.1, read as the reverse complement.
ACGCCGACTGAAGCTGCCGAACACTTAACCTAGTATTGACGTGAACCAGTTGAATTTTCTTCAACTTTGTTCGTACCGGTCCCACGACGCTTCTCGTCTTTTTTATTGGTTCTTCGAGCCGGATAAAGTTGATTTAATCGGGTCATTATTAAGAGGCTTATTACATTATGATCGTGATATTTTAATTAAATGCCGATCTTTGGCGTTCTTGTTCAGAGAAACTGAAAGTCTTCGACAATTTTTAATTATTGTATGGTGGAGAATAGTTATTATTATAATACATAGGGGCCTCTGTTTTTTTTTTTTATTTAAAGCCAAAATTCCTAAGCAAGTTTGCAAATAAAATGCGCGAAGGCACTTTTTCAAGCTCGTGGATTGAACGTCTGTACTATGAAAACGAAATGACAAATATAATAACAACATCTCTTATATAGTGGTTGAGTTTATAGCGGCCTCGGAATTCAGAAATATGTAAAAAGTATCAAAACATGTTCAGAATCAGCTGTAAATTTCTCCTTTGTACATTAATACTATCGAATAAAAATTATACCAGAACAAACGTTAGTTCATAACAATGAAATTGTGTACTAGTTTTTTTGAATAATAGTATTTAAAACTATAAATAAACGTAATTTACAACTGCGCAAAATGCACAAAATAAATTATATAATGCGATGCGTGGGCCGCTTGAATTCAGTACTGCGCGAGCGCTTGTAGACGTTGGGCATGTGTCGATTTTTTTACGCGTTAAACGATGTAGGAATGAGCGTAGTTTACGCTCATTCTATCGTTTGGCAAGTAAAAAAAAATTGCTGTAATAAATTTCCGAAAATTAAAATTGTGACCTCTAGACCAAGTCTCCTGACTGACTTAACACGTACTAATCTTCACAGGATAGTAGACGCGTATCTAAACGGCCTGCAAATAATGGAGCACGCCGGTAAGAACGCAGAGGAATGCTCGGGAGGCACGCGTCGTAAGCTATCCTTCGCGCTCGCTATGGTGGGCAGTCCACGCGTGGTGCTGTTAGATGAGCCGTCCACTGGCATGGACCCGAGGAGCAAGAGATTCCTGTGGGACACCATCTTGGCTAGTTTCCAGGCAAGTAATTTAAACAGAAAATCAGTTGGTAGAGGGTAAGCCTTCCGCTGATTTGACATGGCCTGAAAAAGCGGTTGGTTGGTTCATCATCCTGTTTTGATTCCATTATTAATTAAGGTTAAGGTTACCCAAAAACTTGAAATTCCTGTGGCACACCATTTTTGCTACAATGACAAGTAGTTCAGCAGATGGCGTATGGTTAGAGCTCGATGGTACCATACTCTATATCTGCAGCCAAGCAGTAATTTGATATAGATATGGATACAAGGCAGTTCTCTGGGACACCATCATGGCTACTATCCAGGCAAGTATTTCAATAGAACGCAGCAGTAAATCTAAAGCCTTCTATTGGACTACTGAATCTGAAGAACAAGTGTAAGGGTAGTTGACAAAATTGGCAATGCTGCTCGGCTGTAACTCCCTATGCTTCTGTCTACTCATGACCACGGTTGTTGCAATACAGCCTAACGTCTGGAATACTAAAAACATAATACATGAAATACCTCTTTAAACCTTAAAATAATATGAACAAGAGTCTCCTCTTGGGCAACACCTAGATTGAAACAAAGTACTCGTAGTTTCCAAGTATGATGGGTTATTAACGCATGGCTTTAGGTATGATGGCTGGAGCATCGTTATCGTTCACCCGTACAAAATAACTGTAACATTTGTTAATGTATAACATCTTTCTGATTGAAGGTTTTGTTCGCAGGGTAAAAAGGGTGCTATACTTACAACACATTCCATGGAAGAGGCTGATGCGTTATGTTCAAGAGTTGGCATCATGGTCAAAGGTGGATTAAGGTAAATAAATATTACTGTTGCATGTCGGGTATTGATAAATTAATAAAATCGCTAGGTTTTACCAAATTATAAGTTTTATTTTAAAGTTATCACACACATCTAATTCCACTAGAACTTAGGTACAGACCTCGGCTTGGGCTGTTGCCTGTGGGGGAAAGATGGCTCTCAACTAGGGCGGGAAAAAAGATAGACTGAGTCTATCCGCACATTTGCCATCGTTTATATACAAGTTACTACCACGTCGTTATAGTCTAGTTGATACACGAACATTCAAGATCAGGCTAGTACAATCGCTTGCAATAGAGAGATCTCTCAAACGAGCGATGTGCTATGTAGCAACAATATCGTGTAGTGCATTTATACTTTACTAGCCGGTGCCCGCGACTTCATCTGCGTAGGATTAGCACTTCGTGTAATTCTAACAGTTTTTGCAGCACACGCCAGAATAGCTCGCAGATGGCAGAATGTTTTCCTACTTACTTGACTCTTGAAAAATCTTCAAAGCGTGAAGCTGCGCGCGGACAGCTAGTATCGTTATATTTTGGACAATTCACACAATACCTTTATAAATTATAGCCTATGTAATATTCTGATGTATAAGCTATATTATTGTAAAGTTTAATTCAAATCCATTCAGTAGTTTTTGCGTGAAAGAGTAACAAACATACATACAAACTTTCGCATTTATAATATTATATACTAAGGATAAGGATAGTAAGGATAATGTTACTAGCTTCTGCCCGCTTTACTCATAAAAGCCTGTAACAACCTCCTGACCCCAGGCCACAGATGTATACGGCATTAAAATCTGCCTAGCGGTTGCAGCGTGATTGAACCACTAATAGACTCACAAACATACTTTCTTTTTTCTACGATTCTAGCTTTCTCCTGGTGAAATAAGATATTGGTAATTGAGGTGCCTGGTGGTAGAACTCTCCAGCTAAAGTCCGTCTTGATAAGTACCACTACAATTTCAGATATTCTATCTCCAGTTAGTAGTCATTAATTGATACATACGCTAAGATTACGATTGCGTATATCAAAACGTAGTTTAGACAAACGGAAGCGTATGTCCACACTTAGTTCCGTCTCTGAACTTTAGCCTAAGGGTTTTATGTTAGACTTCAGAACTCTATATGGGTTGGGTTCGAGCTTCGGCACTTCAAGCTATAGATCTTCTCTAAGTTAAGCCATGACAGAGGTGCTTGGACGACGTATTAACCGGTTGCTTGCCTACATTATAAACAAAATAATAAATAAAATAAATATAATGCCGGACATTTCACACAGCATCATCTGGCCTTAAAGTAAGCAGAGCTTGTGTAATGGATACCAACATAACTGATACACTACTTATATACACCTTTTTTGTAAATACATACACGTTATTACAGAAACACCCAGACCCAAGACGAATTGCAGATCATACAAACTATTGTCCCGCGGCGGGAATCAAACCCGCAACCGCAGAGGGTTGCGGGTCTCAGTGGGATCTTGGTCTACTTTGCCACAGAGATCAAAATAGGAAATCTATAGTCTCGGGATCCGCATTCCAGTATACCAAAGTTTTAACTCTGTCACCAAAGTTGGTCATCGACTCGTACGAAGGAGTAGAAAAAATAGTTGCAGTATTGATGAAAGATTTTGATTGGTTCCAGGTGCATCGGTTCAACGCAACACCTTAAGAACCTTTACGGAGCTGGGTACACGCTTGAAATGAAGATCGGTCAGACGAATCAGAAATCAACGGTACGAACAGATATGAGCGAGAATCACTAAGACTGAAATATAATATCCCTGCTCTTATCCTGCTGCTGCATATCTGTAATTATTTCTGTAACTAAATTATTAATAGCTGGTATGTTTTTACAGATGATGGAATCGGAACTGTCGATGTCACCATCGCCGTTGAGGTCTACGCAGAATTCGCCATCATTAGGAGAGGCTGATGAAGGTAAATAAAAATAATAGGTTGGCGTGGTATTTACATGTCATAGGGAAGAAAAATAAGAAGACATGAAGGGTTGATCGATGGATTTGAATTCAAATTACATTTTATTCAACAGAAATCACTAGGAGCCCTTTGAATCTTCTTACATCATGTGAATTTAAGTTTCCCCCGATTTCTGCAAAATCAAGTCCGTAAAGACATGTTTATTTCTCTGTCATTTTAACTATTACTTCTTCTGTTTGTTTGGTATTGCGTCAGTTACAAGTAAATGAGGGTCTATGTATACCGCTCTCTACCGGTAGTAAATGAGTGTCTATGTATAATCACCTTAATAATTATAATAAAAATAATCCATACGAAAATTATAAATTCAAATATGTCTCCGTCTGTCTTCTGTAATGATTGTATCTTGGTACCCGTTACCATAGGCCACTTTTATGTAGGTACCATGCGAAAAAAGCCACGTACAGAAGTATTATCCTCTGCATTGGTAGCCCGTATTGCATAAAAGGGGTTTAAGTATAATAATAATAACAAAATATTTATTCAAAATTGAAATAGTACAATAATAAAACAAAATTAAACTTTAATTCGATAAAGGTCGATTGTGTGGTCTGAAAGACAATAAAAATTCGTAACTGTTGTATTGAAAAAGCAATCATGCAGATAAAAAATAAACAGACTGGTTTACTTTGCTTTGTGTAATTCAATTTAAACTTACTGTTATAACCACATATATATATTATAATACCCAGATATTTTATTTTATCTGTGGGGGCTTAAAATATTGGGTAAAAAATTGGGATCATTTCATTTTGGCCATTTATGTAAATCAAGAACACATTTGCTCCCAAAATACTTCCTATTTTGGGATAAAATAAAATATCTATAATAAAATATCATCATCTATAATCATCTATAAATAAATATAAATAAATAAATATTCATCTATAATCATCTATATTCATCTATAATCATCTATATATCATCTATAATAAAATATAATATATAATAAAATATCACAGATAAAATAAAATATCTGGAACACCAAAATACGTATTTATCTATTCAGCACTGAGTACATCACCTAAGTTCCAAAGTGGCTTTTGAAGGTTTTTAATTGAGTACATCTGATACTTAAAGTTGTGCAATGCGAGTAGGATAGGAATATAAACTGCGTCAAAAGCTTTGGCGAGGTCTAGAGGTCTATAGATCCCTATAGTATAATAACCTTTATAATTTTTTTTAACATAGTTGGTAGGGTTGTAGTTGGCATCGGCAGTTGATAATTTGGGTCTTAATTCTGGATTTTTCACAAAATTGATTTACATTTAAATATTTATCCACCCATTTTTTAATTTTTTTTCTAATACTTTAAATAATTTAATTTATGCATTGAACGAACGAACTGAACGGTTAAGCCGATCGTGCCTCTTTATCGCTTGTTGCTCGCTTGCACGCTCTGCTCAGGTAGAACGTGACAATTTAAAGTGCGTGCAGCCGGCGTTCATCGATTTATAAGACGTTATCAAACATTTTTAGCAACTAATTATGCTTTATTTAACGTTTCCTGATACGAGTAAGTATCTTAATAAAAAATCAGAATAAAGGTACCTACATATCTATTGTGTGGCAGGTGGTTCCGGGGCAGGATCCGCTTGCGCGGCGACAGCGGACGCGGAGGCGACAGCGGAGGCGGAGGGCGAGGCGGAGGCGGTGGACGCCAGCATACGTACTCCACTGGTGGGGGGAGCCTCCCCCCCGCGCACTCACCATCACCACAGGTATCATCATCTCCCTGCCTTTATCCCACGTGGTGACATCCTAAGTATGCTCGGTCCTGTCAGCTCTGTCTTCTGTAGGTTGCGGTTTCGATTCCCTCCCAAGACAAACATTTGTGTGATACTCGTTCTGTAAAATATATGTGTTCTATCAGTCATCCGGTCACCGTAATACAAGCAATGCTTCGTTTGGGGCTAGATGGTGCTATGTGCATTGTCCACCAATATTTAATTATTGATTTACTACTTCTTATTATTTCAATGGTTATTTGGAAGTAAGTTGGTGAAAGAATTACAGGGCACCTTCACTCCTCTGGATTATAAACAACTGATTTAGATTGTCAACTGTGGGGTACGTCTAGAAAAAAATGGCCGATGGAAATGAGTTCTCAATACTTCTGAATCTCCATGAAATTTCCTGTTATAAACTCTTTACACTTAAAAAAGATATGAAATCTCCATTGAGGTCTAACGCGTAAAACAAAAGATGGCGGTCAAAGCTTAAAGGCTTCGGTGCACTGGATATGTCTTTAAACTCATCAAACTCTTTAGATTCTAGTTTGTCGGTTTCCTCACGATGCTTTTCTTCGTCGTTTGTGAGTATCTACAGGTACATAGGAAATTAATTTAATGTTTATTTTTGTAATTGTTGTGTTGTTAACTTCCTATTTTTTATATATGATAAACACGGGCTTTACTCACGTATTATTTAGTCGATGGAGGCACCGACACTGTTTCGATGCATCTAGATAATCTTCATGAGGGTGAGTTTGATCCGCGGTCCGCTCGTTGCCGCTCGAGTTCACGGTTCGCGCTGCGGGTGAGGTATCTTGCGGCGCGAGTCGTGCGTGCGGGTAGAGGTGGAAACGTTGTCACTGCAGGCGGTAACAAATTTGGTGCTGGTACTGGCTCTTTGACTTCGCCACTCGTGTCCTCAACATTTTTATTGTTCTTATTTTTTATTTTATATTCTGTATTTTTAGTGTTGGAATGAATAAATGTGTTCTATTCTATTCTATATAGCACATTAATTATTCAAACAAATAAAACATTATTGGACGGCCGACTACGTCTCTGTACTCAAGCCTTCGATGCTCATATAGTCTTGCCCACAATCCATTCATTTTTTCCTTTGCATACAATTATGTCTATGTCCATCCACGTTTGTTCGTACATAACATAACGCGCGGGCAAAACCGCGAGAAGTTAATGATCAATAAAAAAGCAAGTAACTACGTTTTAAAAACTAAAAAAAAACCGACTTCTTTGATAAAATTCGAGCCCATATAAAAACATCCCCAATCGTTTCACCACAAACGGGAAGTATACCCTCGCCAAACAAAACAATATTTTTTTAAATCAGTCCTTAAGTGCGAAGTTCTGTCGGAACAAACATGTTCGCGTTTACAACGAACACAACAACTCTTCATTTTTGTCCTACAAGTAATTATGCACAATTATTGCCTAAGCATACCAGTGCGCTACCATCTGCATCAAAAAAATACGACCCTATAGAGAACCATCTCCTATTTTTGAAGTCGGTTAAAACAATGTTTAACTTAATATTTTATTTGTAGTCATGCCTTCCCAATATAAAATTCTTAATACTAGTGGTCACCCACTGGTCGATTAATTAATAATTAATGTATTTTTTATGCATAATTTAGAAAAATTATTAGCATTCTGCACTCCGTCTATAAACTATAAGTGTGCAAAATTTCATACTCCTTCATCCGCGCAATTATCTTTAGAATGGGTACAAAGTTTTTGCTTCACGTATTAATAAATAGATATATAATTTCTGGCAGGACGGAGTCGAGTGGCGGCGGCGCAGGCACAGACGCGGCTATAGCGCTGGTCGCCAACTTGTTCTCCTCAGCGACGTTGGAAGAGAACTTTGCTGATCGACTCGTCTTCTCCGTGCCTCAGTCAGCTGTCTCCAGCCTGGCCAGGTGCTTCCAGCAAATCGAGGAAGGTACGTCACTTATTCAACTATCTATAAACGATTTAGGATACATCCGAAAGATTCCACATTGGCAATAAACAAAATGTCATTGGTTTGGTCATTGATGACGTATAAGTAAAACGAATGACGACGCATTCGCCAGAGTTATGTATACAGACGAACTATATTCTTCTGGCGCTTCGGCGCACGCTCGTTTAGCTCGCCCGCCTTGCGCGTTGTTTTCTATACTCTCTTCTTTTCTATAGCTCGACCTTATGACAAACGCGAAATCTGTCGAATGAGGAATCATTAATAATATTATAGGTTAAAAACAATCTGATGAATGCGGAAGAAATGATCTGACGAATGTGGAATCTGGCGGATGTGTCCTAAAACCTATAAACGTAGGTATGTAGCGCCATCTTACGATGTTTAGGCACAGTGACAGCCACGATTATCGTGGAAGAGACTGTTAGAATTAATGAAATAAAGGTTATTCATTATTCATATCAATTAATTTATTCGTTAAAAGTTTAAAATTGCATTCAAAAGATTAATCCCTACTAATCTTTAACTTAGCAGTTTCTTTCACGGTAAACGTGGATGCAACTGTGCCGTGACATCGTAAACTACTAATTTATTAAGATTAAGACTATAAAGATAAATAATTAATAATAGTTAAGAGCATACATTAAAAAAAAAGATACACTTAATATAAATATATTAGTGCAATATTAAAAATAAGAGTACCACGTTGGGTGCCAATGTTCAAATTGTTTATTAACATTGTATAAAATAAATAATAAGCTATTAAAGCTTTTTTAAATTTACGCGATCAGAACACGTTATTATAAATATTTACGGGTATTTATCGCGTTTATTTACCTATTTTTCCCGACGTTTCGACAGGTTTACACTCTGTCGTGGTCACGGGATGACTGACCATGTTATGTTAATCATAAAATTGTATTATTTAATGTATATTTCGTACTCGCATCATCGTGGTCTGTGGCTTTTGATCTATAAATATCAAAAATGATTATACCACGTTGGGCGCCAATAATTCATGTTTTTGATTTTGTGAATAATATTGTGTTTTTTATTCTACAATATTATTTCTTAACCTTGTACCTATACCACACGAATCGTCTACTTTCGTAATAACATAGTGTGAGAATGAAGTATACTATGTCCTTGTCATTCTTATGTCAATTAATAGAGATGGCAACCGATTTCAACACATTAACTAATGTTAATTATATGATTGAACCCAAAAGTCTAACTCAAAATTATGTGACTATAAGAGGGCTAGTCATTAAGATAAATAAAATTTCAGTTTTGTACCACGTCGGGCGCCAAATTGAAATACGACTTTTGTTCACAGCAAAAGAAAAGCTAAACATTGTGGAGTACAGCTTCAGTCAAACCACGTTGGAGCAAGTGTTCCTGAAGTTTGCACAAACTGAAAGCGTCGAATCTTCAGACCAAGAAAAATAAATAGATGTACTCGTAAGTATAGGACGCTGCTTATACGAGTTTGTTACCTACAACCATAAAGGTATTGTCTTTTTAGTTTTAGTATGTTATATCCAGGAATTACGTAACCACCTAATCATCTATTTTGTCTATTAGTATTGGTTCAAATAATAAGTCCATCCAAATAAAATATTAGGTTAGGTTAAAATTTATTTACCAAGAACTTATTTGTACTACAGACCGACTATATATAATTCAATTTACTAATATTAGCAGGGCTAAAATTACGAGTACTTGAATCGAGGCGTCACTTCGATCGATCAAGGTGATTCACTCAAAATCATGCTTTGTTTTTTCGTATGAAAATTAAATAAGCGCCCTCTTTTGACATCACTTTTGTAAAGTATTACTGTACTAGTTCAGTATGATAGACGCTAGGGGCGTTTGTATAATTTTCTGCACAGCTGATTTTCAATGAGTCGCCTCGATAGAGTGAATTGACTCACCTCGATTAAGAAACTATCAAAAACTCATATTCAGCCTTCAATAGAAGTAGTTGATTAGTTCATACATTCAGTCGGTAAGTAGGTACTTAACTTCAAACTTCGATTCAACTTCGATTTTACATAGGTACCTACATATATAAAATCGATGTAATTTACAAAATTGTTAGTCAATAAACAAATTCGAATAAGCAGCGTGCCTAATCACAACTCAGTTGTCCTTTTTGAAAAAAAACAATATAAAATAGCCGCTTATAATACAATATTGTAAATTTCATTTCCCCATTGAGGTTATATAACAATACTGTTAATTAAATTTCACATTGAGGTTTTACGCTTTTTGTAAAAGACGAGGCGCGGTCAAACAATTATTATTGGAATTTCATACAAAGTTTTTGTTCTAATAATAATAATACTTATCTAGTCACAATTGCAATATAATTGTTGAAGCTGTTGCCTCGTTTCCGAAGAGAGAATACCGATAGTAAGTATATATAAGAATATAGGCTGTATTGTACCATTATTTTGCACTATCCAATTAATTGTCGTCAGTTGGCCTTCGGTATTCAAATCAGTTATATTCAAGGCAAGGACTATTATCTTTCTAACGAAAGATTATATTCCGACGCTATTTGAATTTTGGTGCCGATATCATACCTTATCTGATTCATTTATGTATGTTCCTACATCAAATCAAGATAAACTAGTACAACGTTTATAAATAGGAAATGTCCCTGATTTTGAAATGTGCGGAAATATTTACTCTAATCAAACATTGAATGAACAAATTACGATTAGCCCACTGTGTCCCACTGTGTCTACTGTTGGGCAAATGCATTCAATTGTTTTCTCCTGTCATCTCGGTTTTAAGCCAATTGGACGCAAGCTCTGTCAAAGGTGTCGATATCATCTCGCCAACTACCTATATCATTTTAGGTCTGCCACGGCGCCGTCTCGCTGTCTCAGAGGTTTACTGAGTGTTGATTTTGGCGACACACATAAGCCCAGATCCACATAAGCAGAATGAACAATAAAATTTATATTTTTCCACGACAATGAGTATGACTTTAATTTCCGTAGGTAAGCTCAAAATTACACCCTTCAAATTGAATGTAATTCTGTTACGTTCGTACTTACTCGTAACGTTCCTATATTCAATAAATAACAGTTGTGGGCTAATTATAAGTATGAATATACTCATCGAAGTGAGAGCGGCTTTTACAACGGAGTAAGCGCCCCTTGCGTTTACTTTGGTAAACTAATCTTCAGGCATAAAACTCCCAGTAATCGTGACAGACAACATATCATTTGCTATGTGGATAATATACCTAAATTTCAGTTATGAATTGTGAAATTTTATTACTTTTTCATATTTACTCAAACTTTTTACAGCTTCATTGTATTTGTCCACTACTATCTAAATAAATAAATTCTGTTGAAAATATTAATACTTGTACTTACTATATCTGTGTCATTCGTACCGTTAAATGCTACGAATTACGCATATATAGTCAGAAGGCTTAGCTATCTTGTCAAAGTATTAACACAGCATACATAATGTTCAGATAATGTCGTGCTACGGTCTAGCAGTGCCTAATTAATTTTGAATGTTTATACTAGTTTTGACAAGTTTATGGACAAAAATTTAACATTATCTGTAATGTTTGTCCCGGGTTAGGGTACCTTGGTACCTACTTGTTAATACCTATGACAGAAAATTCTATTAAATTAATATTTATTAATTGAAGAGCAGTTTCCGCAGTATCTAGGTTTTAGCACTCTTGTGATTGCGTTCTAGTCAGCAGATTTGCCTAGTCTTTGTGATTGACATTCCGTAATATTATTTAAATAAACGTACCTAAGTACATTATAATAGTTTATATAAGAAGTCTATTTTCACCAACAGTAGTAAGTTTGCCGTTTAAGCGCTGTTTTTGATAGCTAGGTAGGTATAACCTTCTCATTGTTTAGTTATTCTTAGTGAGTTAACACGTTGAGCTTAACTTTTCCATTGAGCTGGAAACATCATGGCGGTAAGGTCCAGTACTCAACTTCATGTAAAAAGACTCTAGTAACTAATATTGTTGGTGAAAAGCGATAAAGTTATTTAGTTACTGAATGTCACTTGCAAGTAAGTATTTTTACATTTTCGTAATATGTTGCTAGGTTTGATAACGTCGTAAGATACTGTACAATATATTTATATCGCGAGTTGTTGGAAGTTTGTCTAAACTACGTTTAAGTACGGGATAGATATTTATTAATCAGTTTTGGAGTTCGTGTCGGGTGATGACCACGTTTTAGTATGGCTTAAAGCGTAGTATACTTAGTTTAAGTGTAATTTTTGTATGAAACAGCTAGTACATACGTAATTTACTTATTAAACAGACCTTAGTTAAAACTCTGAACTCATTTTGAGTTTAATCTAGAGGTGTTTAGTGTAAGATTTGAGCAAGAGATGTCGTGAAAAGAAAACTTATCGAGCTTGTACGTTTTGATACATTGACAAAACGAGGAGCTAGAAACTTTTGAACGGGATAAAAGGACGTGAGTGTGTATTCCATTATTTCCATGAGATATTTCTATTGATAGAAATACTGGGACTGATTCTCCCACTGTATCTATTACTGACGGCGGAAAAAAAAACACTGCATCACCTCTTTTGCGTGCATATTTCCGTGGTACAGTTGACCGCTCCAAATAAAAAATTGAGCTGTCCGATCAAACGATCCATTGAAAATAGAAACTATATTCTTCTGGCGCTTCGGCGGCCACGCTCGCTTGGCTCGCTCGCCTTGCGCGTTGAATAAGAACTACTGTTCATATTGAACAATTTAAAAAGGCCCGGAAAACTAAAATTTCAATTCATTACGTCTTTGCCGCAATAGAAATAATGGGATATTATTTGGAATAACCGCCACTTTTTCTATTTTGTATTTCCATAGAAATAGTGGGATGCACCCGTGAGTGTGAAAATCTCTCAAAACTTACACTAAGCTTTGAGATAACTCGTATTATAATCAATGAATGTTTTGTATGTTCAGGCAAACCTTAGTTGCCTTAGTAGAATTATTTCTTCGTGTTGTTGTTGAAAAGACGTGGTCTCCTTGTATGAGTGTGGATGATAGATTAAGTGTGCTCGCCGCCTATCAAATGACCCCTTAGAAAATAGAACATTATTTTATAATTTCATTCAAACCTAGTTTAGTTTTACTTAACTCCTTGATAGTGAATACTTTGTATATTTATTACATTTCTATGTCTACATACTATGTTTTAATGACATAGTTTTTTTGTACAAAATTAGAAATTAGATTTTTTTCATTATTTTATTTACATCCAAATAATTAGTTACTCGCAATATCATAATAATGATTCTTCTTAGCTTATGTGAGTTTTGTGCGGGCGAACAATCGAATGAGTTTACAAAACAGCCCGCTAGAGGCGCTGTTCTCTTTCAAAGTTAACCAAAGTATTGCGTTACTTCTCGCTCACTTCTCGCGCAAAACTCGCACTCGGGCATCGATAATTATACAAAAAGTTTATACATAAACAATGTAATACGATATACCAAATCAAATAATAAATTATTAACTTGTGTAATGTATCCTAGTCACATAAGTTACCTACTTGTATAAGCATAATTTCTGTGAATTGTTTAATAAATTAAGTTAAATCAGAATAAAGGCATCCGACACGAATTTGAGCCTCTATCTATCCTATCAATCATCAACTATACCAAAAATACTGTCCGTCCATCTGTCTTTTTGACGACTTCTGTGACGCAGTGGGCTAAAGGCCGGCTGAGATGTAAAAGGTTGCGGGTTGGATTCCCGCCGCGAGACAAATCTTTGTATGATCTGCAAGTATTTGTCTCGGGTCTGGGTGTTTCTATGTATAATACGTATGTATTTACAAAAAAAAAGTATATACGTAGTATATCAGTCATGTGGTACCCATAACACAAGCTCTGCTTACTTTGGGGCCAGATGATGTTGTCTGAAATGTCCGGCAATATTATTATTATTATTATTTTTAGGGCAAAAGATTTTCAATTAGATTACAAGCAAATATAAAACAAGGACGTGTTAGTTAAACCATTTATAGTATAGTTTATGTATTTGTTGGAATTGTCTCCGTGTTGGAAGTGATGAGTTTAGCAAAGACAAGCAGTGTTCTAAACCTTATTAATATGATAAACGCGAAAGTTTGTATGTATGGATGTATGTATGTTTGTTACTCTTTCACGCAAAAACTATTGAATGGATTTTAGTAAAACTTTACAATAATGTAGCTTATACATCAGAATAACACATAGGCTATAATTTATAAAGATATTGTGTGAATTGTCCAAAATATAACAATAAGTGTCAAATATGAAAAAATCTGCCGTCTGCGAGCTATTCTGGCGTGTTACACGAAGGATTTTTCTTTTTAAAACGCACGAACGAAGTCGCGAATGCGAGAGCTAGTGATGTATAAATTAAGGTTGGGATCTCTTCTGTTAAGTTGCAGTTGCAGTATTTTTAATTAGCCTTGGTTACATTGCACCTAATTAACTATTTAGTATAGCTAAATATGAAGATACAAGTGTTTCTCACAGACCGCAGACGTGATCCCAGCCCTAATTTTTACATGGTACTTGTAATCTAAATAAAAATATTTTTACTTAGTTTACTAGGTTTCCGAAGTTGTTGTACCCCTATAATTAAATCAAATCAAATCAAAACATTCTTAATACAATACAATACGCGCAGATTTGCCTGCGTTGAAGATTTTTCCCGGGATAAAAAGTAGCCTATGTCACCCGGGGATAGTGTAGCTTTCCAACGGTAAAATATTTTTTCAAATCGGTCCAGTAGTTTCGAAGCCTATTCAATACAAACAAAAAAAACAATCAAATATTTCCTCTATATAATATTAGTATAGAAAATCACAAGGACCTTTTTGAATCGTCTTCTTAGATGCTAGTGAATCTAGGTGCCGGTTCCTCCTAACCACACTTAAAGAAGAAACCGGCAAGAAACTCGTCTGGTCTTAATACTTTTTTGTATGATGCTTTCCAATTTTGTTATGGATGCCGAGTGGAGCTGGAGCAGATTCATCCCAAGCTTTTTGTTATCTAAATAATCTGATATATTATAATATGCTTTAACAGACAGTTTCTGTTTTATTGCGTTTTTAAATTTGACAATCAACAAATCTAACACGCTTGGGACCTTGTTATAGAACGATACACTGCCCTACAAAAGACTTATTTACTTTAGCGAGCCTAACTGGTGTACTGATTCGTCGAGGCAAGGTCGAGAGATTAGTGTGGGTATTTGGGAAGGCCTATCAAACAGAATCCCAGGCAAATTGACGTCAGTGGAGAGGAAACTTCACCCACCTCAGCTTGCTCGAGTGAACTCGAGTGATCCATGAACTAAAGTTTTCAATCACAAATACCTGCTGACGCCACCTAAATCATCTTCAACTGATGAACGATGGCTAATGATGATGATGATGATGAGTATAAATACTATGTTCCTTGATATTTTTTCTGAACAAATTAACATATTTGTGACATTACATTACATAACATTACATTAGATTTTCATAAATATACTGACAAGGCACTGTCATCCCTACTTTCCTTACTAATATTATAAATGCGAAAGTAACTCTGTCTGTCTGTCTCTCTGTCCCGTTTTCACTCCACAACCGCTAAACCGATTTTGATGAATTTTGGTATAGAGATAGATGAGACCTTGGAGAAGGACATAGGCTAATTTTTTGTAGGTACCACGCGTGCGAAGCCGCGGGCAGCTGCTAGTGATATTATATTTCTTTAAATCTATTTATACAGTTTCTTTATTAACACTAAAATAAGTTGTTTTCTTAACGAGTATCAGTTATTTTAAACGAGTGCAGTGAAAAGACTAGAGCGCCTCAAAAGCTTCAGTTTTCCACTTGGCACGTCTCCAAACTTTTTTTTTCACGTTCTAGGACATGCTGGTTTCCTCAAGATGTTTTCTTTGCCCGTTTCGGTATATTCGTATGTCTGTGGCTCCTTATTAGAGCTTATATTATTAATTCATCTATTTCAGATACAATCCATAATTTACACAGAATTAATAATTACCTTTTAAAAACTAAAAATACAACCGACGTCATGTATATACACAAAGTAGCTACTGTAAAACGTTGAGGAGTTCCCTTGACTGTCCTTCGTCTTCATCATCAGACCCCTAATGACAGTCACAACCCAACCCATCTAGGTGTACAGTTCTCATCAATACAAATGAATCAAGCCCAAACACCAGGTAATTGCGGTAAATCGTTGAGGAGTTCCCTCGACTGTCTTTCGGCTCCATCATCAGATCGACTCCAGACCTTCATTAAATAGTAGTGCTTTAAAATACTTTAATAAAAAATAAACAAACGCACTAGTCGCCACTACGATTTTCGAAAGTTCCCATCGATTTCTCTGGGATGCCATCAGCCATCCTCCTCCTTTATCATGATACCACCCTTGAGATAACTTCTTTCCAACAAAAAAAGAACCATCAAAATCGGTTCATAAACGACGAAGTTATGCGCGAACACACATAAATATATACGAATCGAATTGAGTAACCTCATTTTTTTGAAGTAGAATTAAAATAAATAAATTCAAGGATAAAAACAACAAATAATAATACAATCATGAATAACTCCTACTTAAACTTTAAAATAAAAATGAAAAATAAAAATAATGACAATACAGTCTATTCGGCGCGTTTCAAACGCCTAAATAAGGCCCAGCATTATTCATCATATAATGCTGGGCCTTATTTAGGCATACAATTTATATGCATCCATTTAAATCGGATTGGACAGTCCGTTCGTGAGATGACCATTTGCAAGATGCTGTCACTATTGCCTCGAGCACGCTGTAGCAGGGACGCACGCTTTTGCTCGCAGATTATTGGTCTTATCATGATGAAAATTTCCACGGTTATACGTTATACAGTGTTACGGTTATGGACCTAACAAATTTATCAAATAAAAACATTATAAAAATATTTTTGTGGTAACTCATCCACATGTGAAAAGGTTTTTTTTATTTGTTGCCTCATTCGTGTGGCCTATCTGATCTTTCAAATATATCACGAGGTTCTTTGAACTGTTTTTTGAAAAAGATATTAGTTTAATATCCATTTATGTATTCACCTATAATAAGCTTTTAAGGAGATCCAGTGGCTTAACCGCTAATTGGGGATAAATGAAAGTTTTCAAACTAGTAGCATGATGCATTTATTTGTTATACTTTGAATAACATGGATAATACAATTACATTATTCAAAGCCAATTTAAACGATGATTTGAAATATAGTAGAGGCTCTTAAGGATGAGGTCCTCAAGTTATTTAAGGGTCTTGATTTTTAACTGAGTCAGAGGGACCGGATAATGTACCCGCCGTTTTTATAGTTAAGCGTGCGGAAAGCCTAGTTATTCCCCTATCTATTTTGTATCGCTGTTCCTTGGTATAGGGCGTTGTACCGAAAATCTGGAAATCGGCATTTGTTACACCAATCCATGAGAAAGGTCCTAAAAACATTGTTGAAAATTATAGGCCAATTTCTAAATTATGCTTATTTGCTAAGGTCCTGGAAAAAATTGTGCACTCTCAACTCTTCACTGCGGCATAACCTTATGCCGGAACAACACGGATCTCTTAAAGGCCGTTCTACTACTTCGAATCTTCTTATCTGTTCCGATATTCTTACTAAGGTCATGTCTGAGCCATCACAGGTTGATATAATATACACTGACTACAGAAAATGCTTTGATCGCATTGATCACACAGTATTACTTAAAAAGCTTTTACAAATTAGTATACGAGGCAACCTTTTCCGATGGTTCACCTCCTAAGTCCATAACAGATGCCAAACAATTGTGCTGAGTGGATATTCCTCCTCGTGTATGTTTATTCTTTCGGGAGTTCCACAGAGATCCTTATTGGGCCCCTTACTTTTTAACATATTAATTATTAATGATATCTCGTCCTGTTTTCATCACTCTAAAATCATTCTTTACGCTGATGACATGAAAATTATTTAAAGGATACAGCCTATAGTGATGCCTATCTCCTATAGGACAACCTTTTTCGATTTCAAAACTACTGTATTCTAAATAAATTGGATTTAAATACCGCGAAATGTTACGTTTGTTCTTTTACTCGTAAACTAACGTCTATCAAATTTGATTATACTCTTCATAGCACACTGCTCATACGAGTAGATTCAATCGGAGATTTAGGTGTATATTTTGATAGCAAACTTCTGTTGGATGACCATATCAATAAAATAATTAATAAGGCATCCCGTGCACTGGGCTTCGTTTTTCGTATGTCATCAGAATTCACAAATATAAAAACATTTAAAATCTTGTATTGTGCGTTTGTAGGTAGCCATCTAGAATACGCGTGTCAAGTCTGGAACCCATGTTATGACGTTTATATATCACGGTTGGAAGGTATACAAAGGAAATTTGTGCGTTATCTACAGTATCGTGCTAAAATCTTGCTACCCGATCACTTATCAAAATGCCGTAAATTTCACTTTCTGTCACTTTATGAACGGAGGAAAATCTTTGATTTATCCTATATCTTAGGCATAGCTAATGGCAAGGTGGACTTCTCGGAGTTATTGGAACTTTTAGGATTACGCACTAACAGGGCTACATTTAGAAATCCTAATGTACTTTATATTCCTCAAATTATAACTATAATATAGGCAAAATGCATTTATTATAAGGGCATGTACTTCATTCAACAATTTAGCTAAGGCGGATGATGGTATTGATGTATTTAATACCTCAGTAACTGCATTAAAACGCATATTAAATGAACATTTCTTTATAGAATAAGTTAGCAATATCCTTTTAATTATATCACCTATCTATTTTTATTGGGAGCTAATTTGTTTATTATTATTTCTTCTTTTAATCTAAATTCTGAATTATAATAGTCGTCTACTTTTACTGTTTTTAATTAATCTTTACTTAAATTTATATGTGGAAACTTGTAATTGGCCATCTACTATATATGTACTTTCAATAAGTATGTATGATTATATATTAATCTTTTTATGTACCTACGTAGCTCTAAGTTTTCTTAAAAGTCATAAAATAAATAGATTATAATTATAAATACTTACCTACTTATATAAGTCTATTGTAAATACAATGTCGAAAAAATATATATAACCAGCTTCTGCCCGCAGCTTCGCACGCATAGTACATACATATAAAGTAGCATAAGTCCGTTCTTCCGATACAATCTATATCCATACCAAAATAGATTGATGCAAAAACTTTACAGGATGACCCGCTAGGCCAATCTGAAGATTTCCTAAAAATTTCATCGAAATCGGCCCAGCCGTTTCGGAGTCTACATTGAACATACATACACACATCGCCTTTTATAGATATAGATTCAGTCAATTATAATACCTAAGTATGGAGTCGAGACCCGCGGGGAACAGGAGCCCACCGCGTTTTCAAAATTATTTCATGGCGTCTGGTAGATACATTGCATGAACCAAGAGCTGGCTCCTATCTGTCTCAGCGTATTAGTATTGCCATGCAACGTGACAATGCCGCCAGTATCATGGGAACGCTGCTCTCTGGCAGTGATCTGGATCTGTTGAGCTATCTATAGATCGTTTTAAACGGTCTTTATATAACTCAACCGTTTCACGTGTATTTTATATTATTGTATATATTATTTTGTACATTTCTGTAATCATTTCTGTAAATAAATTTATAATTGATTATATATACTATACTATATATATATACTATATACATATATACATGAAAGTATCATCTCAATCATTTAATTTTTCTAATTTGATATTGTTGATTTGGGACCGACCTCTAGTCATTCTTCAGTTCAATGTGCGTGAACCGGCACGCGCTGTGCTCTGTTATAGTATAGACTTGTGTTTAATTAGTCTATGGTTATAGGTAGTGTGTTATATGTAAATAAAATATACTTACCTGAATGTTTTGACAGCATTTCCTGGTGCGCACTTTTCAGTACCTACGTAGGTAAACGAAATTATCCACGCTATTGTGTTGTAAGTATGTATCAATGACTGTGGAGTAAGTAAATATTTCATAGCATAAATTATTCCACAGCAGCTAAGTAAACTGAACTTGTACGTGTTATATTGATTATAAATCATATTGTTATTGAAACGAACATGGAGGTATAAGGCTTAAGATTCAGAGATGAAGCTAAGCGTGAACTCACACTTTCAAAATTTAAATTTCAATGTAAAATTCAATGCAATTGACATACGAAATGTGAACTGTGTGTTTTTCGTATTTATTTATTTAAACAAATTCCACAGCTGTCTTAAAATCTATGCTTAAACTTATTAATAAATAAACAAATATTGTTGGACAATGCACACAACACCATCTAGTCCCAAACTAAGCATAGCTTGTATTATGGTGACTAGATGAGTGATAGAATACTTATATATTTTTAAATACATACTTATGATACTTTATAATACTTAATAATCCTTACTACTAAAAATGGATTTATATTTATTAGTTGTTACATGTAAATCGACCGTTTTACTAAGTACCCACTCTAATTTAACTTAATTGATACAAATACAGTCACACTAATGATAGAATCGCGAATGTCTTGAAGGTATACGCATACCATGTAGATATATTTGTAACTCTTTCACACAATGAACTATACCTACCTCAACCACGAAGTACAAGATACCACGAGGAAGAAGCCACGGGCGGAAGCTAGTATAAAATAATAAGATAACAAGAGGTTACAAATAACAAGAGGTTAACTTGAATCTGAATCTGAATCTCAGCTTGAGTATTTTCGTATTTGAATCTCCGACCATCTTGTCTTGTCAACAATCTCGATTGGTTATTTATTTAAGTATTTTAGTCGTTTGGAGTCCAGGCCCTGGGCCCATAGAGAACTGGAGGCCTCGCGTTGTTAAATTTCACGTCGTTTGGTGACCACATAGCTGGCTCCTATCTGACCCGAGGCCGAGGCCGAGGTCCGACAAACGCAGAAGGTTACGGGTTAAATTCCCGTCGCGGGACAAATGTTTGTATGATCTGCAAGTATTTGTCTCGGGTCTGTGTGTTTCTATGTTTAATAAAAAAAAGTAAGTAGTATATTAGTCAATTTCTAAATTCACCCCACAGGGCTGCAGTGGGTAGAACTCTACCAACATTCAAAATACCTCCCAAGCTTCATTCAAGTTTGCCAGCAAAAAGTTATAAATAACATTTTGATAAACACGGGTTTTACTCACGTTTATTTAGTCGATGGAGGCACCGACACTGTTTCGATTCATCTAGAGAATCTTCATCAGAGTGAGTTTGATCCGTGGTCTGTTTGCCTCTCGAGTTCACGGTTCGCACTCTGTGGCCAATCCGTGTTTAACAAAATGTATAGTACAACTCACGAATGTTTTGAAAATGAAATAACAAAAACACTGCAAATGAAGTCGCGAGGAATTCTACTAGTCCGTCAGCAGCTATGTAAACAAATATCGCGTTAATGATTCACATTGATAGTACTCAGGTGATTAATTTAGTTTAACATAATCTTGGAAGAAATATTCAAAACAATTTGTCGAACAACGATGTGGGAAGTCAAGCGACACAGCGTAGTTGATAGTAACTATGTCTTCTACGCCGCAGGTTGTGTTTCGATACTCATCTAGGGCAAACATTTGTATGATGAACATAGATGTTTGTTATGTGTCTGGGTGTTATTTACTGTATGTGTATTTTATAATACATAAATATTCTAAGTGGGCTGAGACTAAGTTCCGGCTTAGACGCAAAAGGTTGCTAGTTCTATTCCCCCCGCGAGATAAATGATCTGCAAGTATTTGTCACGGGTCTGGGTGTTTCTAAATAAAATAAAAAGTATATAAGTAGTATATCAGTCATGTGGTACCCATAACACAAGCTCTTGTTACTTTGGGGCCAGATGATGCTGTGTGAAATGTCCGGCATTATTATTATTATTATTATAATACATGTATAATATAGTAGAGAAACACTAATAATTTTAGAGGTTTCTAATCACATTAGGCATTCTGTACTATATTTAGTATAAGCATTGCACCCGTGCGAAGCCGGGGCGGGTCGCTAGTTTATCATAATTTAAAAAAGAAAATTCATATCCTAACTAAATTTAGAATACTATAGTTATCGTGTGAATATATGTAGTTCCACTATGAATCTTCACACCATGCTGGGTTTATTATAATTCAAAGTTACAGTACATTAGCACGGCAATATATTATTAATTATAATAAATGCATTGTGGGCTAGAGCCACCACAAAGTGGATACCACTGAACGGAAAACGATCTCGCGGCAGACCGCGGCGAAGATGAAGGGACGAGTTAGATGACCATCTTAAGGATTGGCGCACAGTGCCTTTAGCTAGGGACGATTGGACAAAAGGAAGGGAGGCTTTTGCCCTGCAGTGGGACGTCACGGGCTCTTAATAATAATTAATAATAAATAATGCCGGACATTTCACACAGCATCATCTGTTCCCTAAGTAAGTAGAGCTTGTGTTATGGGTACCACATGAGTGATATAATACTCATATACTTTTTTTTAAATACATACATATTATACTTTGAAACTGCCAGAACACATTGAAAGCTTGGTCGGGGAACGAGTAAGGGTCCTTAAACCTTCCTTTTATTTTTTTTATGTACTGTACTTTCATTATAAATTAACATAGTTTTTAAGACAACTCACTAACAAAAAAAAAACATGTGTGCAATTCACACGTGGTAGACGTGAAACCTTCAAACATTTTAGAACCACGAATATATAAGAAACACTGTATAATGCTTCCTATCTAATTTTCTCCCATGTTAAATCTTATGAATTTATGTGTCTGTCTCTTTTTACTGTCGCTTTTTCGTTTCATCGACTTTCAAATCACAACGATGCTACAGAAGTTTTCACTTAAAAAAAAGGAATTAATATGTTGTCAGATTGAATAAATGAATTTAATTGAATTATTATTATTATTGCTTTCCTTGGGACTTGATGGTATTGCTGTGCATAACCGGCCTTTCTTAGAAACGTATCTCAACTTCTGTCAAAATTAAATAACTGTTTCAATATAGTGCCATCCCTTTTTGTAAGATAGAGACAAATAGAGACAGGGAGAATATGCAGCTATGTTTATGCAGTGTTCAAATTGAGAGGTTTATTAGTAACTAAAATGTATAATGGGAACTAGGTTACTAATATAAGTTATACCTATATACACACTAGTAGCTCTGAGAGCTGTATACCTCGCGAACATTTTTCGAAATGACTGAAATGTAACTTTTTTTACGATTGTTTACTTTTTTTTCTATTCTTGAAATTTCCAAAAACTGAATCGACAAACAAATCTATATCGAACCAGCTCACAAAATTTCACGAGAATCGGTTGAGAAATGCGACCTGTAGAGGAGAATATCCAGATAGACAGATACGAAAGCATTTTCACCTAAGCTGACATGGAGACACTCGCTTCACTCGGTCAATAAATACCTACATACTTATGATACCTGCTAAATAACACGCAGACACAGAACAAAGATCTAAGTTCACCCAAAATGTTTGTACTGGATGGGGTTCGAAACCACAAGCTACATCCCAAAATGCAGAGTTACTACTAACTGAACTGTGGGCAGAGAAGTGTACCTATGGGCCGATATCAAATAGCGTGCCATGACTCCTGAGAACTAGGTGCATTTACTTGCATTTATCACGCCATGGTGCATGGTGACTAATAGAAAATGTTGAATCCATTAGCAAATTTTAACTTAAATAGGTAATGGCTTGACGATAACAAAATCTTTAATAACATAGATCAACGGGAGACGTTTAGTATTTGTAAGTATTTCTACTCATTATTAATATGATCATCCAATGATGATTAAATCATCTAAATCATCTTCAGGCATTACTAAGGCATACTAAGTAATGCCTTAGTAATACTAAGGCATTACTAAGGCATAGGCCTTAGTTCATCTGTTGAAGATGATTTAGGTGGCGTCACTAAAGTTACAGAGCAGTTATTTGTAATTGAAAACATTCGTTCATGGATCCACTCCAGCAAGCTGAGGTGGGTGAAGTTTCCTCTCCACTGACGCAACTCTGGATGTACAGAATATTTACAATGATTTGTATGTTTTTCTTTGTACCTATTTCAGGAAGCAGTCTGCAATCTTGTGGTGAGAAACTCCAAATCAAATTTATTAAATCAAATAATATTTATTAAATACAAACACAAAAATGTTGTGCAAAATTCATTGTCATAATATATGACTTTCCACATAATTCAGTTTTTTTTTGTGCCTCAGTTGATATGTCCTAAGATATAGCCCCCTTTGGATATTTAATGTTTTTTTAATAGATTTAGATACTTAATTGTAATAATCAAAATTGTTTATTGTCCCATGTCTGTTAGTTTCTTGGTGCCAGGCCTCTCAACCCATACGTCTTGGAGGTTTAAGCATTAGAAAAAAAATACTGTTGCTCTCCCAGCATTTTATCTTCAGTGCATAGTATATAACTCTGTTTTCTAAATTTAATTCTATGGATGCTTGGGCATTGGTATTCAAAAATGCTTGGGCAAATGCTCCGTCAGTAAACGTTTGAAAGATTATATTATTTTTTGTAATATTTTTATTAATTTTTACTTCTTAAAATTTCAGCAACTCTGAAAAAGAGCAAACGAGCTAAGAGGGAGGATCAGTGAAGAGAAGAGTGACAAAAAAGAAGTAGTGACAAAACTAAATAAAAAAAAAGGAAAAAAGGGATGTCAATGTCTATCAGCTATCAGTTTCAGGAACAAGGAGACTAACAAGGAGATTCTTCGTTTGTCATTCCAAGAAGTAACATAGCACTTCTATATTAATATTCTTTTCTCGTTTTATTGCATGTTTTATTCAGTAATCTTAGCGGAATTCTAATGAATAAATTGTGGCTAAATAGGACAAGTATGGACAGTTGAATTATAAGTGTATTACGGTGCAATGTGATTTAAACGAAGAGGTATCCCGCGATAGCTCTAAACGGCCGGAAAAACGTTTAGAATTGACACATGACCATCGACTAAGACTTATTACCAAACAAACAAAACTATTTTATCAAACAATCACTTGACACTGGAAAAATTGTCGACAGTCCATTATAGGAAGAAAAGTAGAAGAAGACTAACAAGGATCAGACTCTCAAACGGTGATGGAAATCACCAGCATCAACGTGAGGAAACTGGCATGTCGTAGAACCTAATAAGTTCGAAAACGTGTGCCAAGTGCACGAGTGGAACCTCTGAGGCTTTATTTCTTTCTTTCCTTTTTTTTTTATTTCACTTTAATCCACTTTAGAAGATCAGCACACTCAAAATAATAAGCGACAATTGAACCCCAAGAGTAGGCCGTAGACTGAAGTAGCGGATCTCAGCTGGTACCATTTTTTTTATTGTAATGCGGCGCGCACCTGGTGCGATGCAAACACGGTCACGTAACTGCAGCGAGCGAGAGTGTGAGACTTTGTCAAACTCAGAAATAGACATGATTCATGTACCTGAGCGACGACGATTATTTTATGTTATTTTAGAATTTTTAGAAAACTTACAGCAAACATAAAAGTTACAGATGATTTTTTTATAAATATAAATAAAATATTGATGGACAATGCACACAACACCATCTAGCCCTAAACTAAGCATAGCTTGTAATATGGTAACTAGATGGCTGTTAGAATACTCATATATTTAAAAATATATAAGTATTCTAACAGAACAAACATTTATGTACGTCACATAAATGTGGGTCCTTAGAGGGAATTGAACCCTCAACCTACAGCGCAGAAGGCAGAGCAACTATCAAATGAGCTGACAGGCCAGTCAAAGATGTTCCTACAAAGGAGACATAAATTGAATGCTAATAAAAAAAATCACAAATAGATGTATAAGTATAGAAAAACACAATAGGATAGACGACATTAACAATATATATACAATTAGGTTTCAAATATAAAATAAGGTTGTGATGCATGATCAATTCAATTCAATTCAATTAAATATATCTTTATTCAATAAAATCACAAGGACCACTTTGAATCATTATGGAGTGCCATAATGATTCAAAGATCTGAAAAATTAATGCGTGATATATGTTGTAGTTAATACCAAAACAATGAGTATTTGTACTGTGCGGTCTTTGCTGAGTTTTCGGATTACGAGTTCACCAACAAGTTACGAGGCTTCTGATTTGTGCAGATGCTTGAATTGACCACGATTTTATTCAAAATTTAGTATTTTTTATTAAATAAATATTGATAATATGAACTGGGCGTCTAACTCGTCCCTCCATCTTCGCCGCGGTCTGCCGCGAGGTCGTTTTCCATCTTAAGGATTGGCCCATAGTGGCTTTAGACAGGGACGATTGGAGAAAAGGACAGTGGGACGTCACGGGCTCTTAATAATAATAATAATAATATCAACTGATATGGTAAGAAGAAGAGCAGTAGTATTTTTTCTTAGGTGACCACAATTATTCGTTTCTACCCTACATGCTATGCTTAGTTTGGGGCTAGATTGTGTTGAAGTTGTCCACAAATATTTATTACTAGCCCTCGCGACTTCACCCGCGCATTTTTACGAGAAATCATCAAGTTTATTATTATATTATTATTCATATCAAGTTTCAAGATCTCAATACGCGTTAAAAAGTTTCATACATTCGTTTTCACCCCTTTTCACCCTCTTTATGTGGGTTATTTTGAAAAATCCTGATACACGTTTACATTTATTTTGCATTTTAAGAATCCAAACCAAGTTTCTAAGAAATCACACTACCCGTTTAAAAGTTCCCACACAAACTTTGACACCCCGTTTTACCCCTTTACTAAGATATTTAAAAAATATCCTGAAACACATGTCAATTTATTTTGCATTTTATTTATTCATATTAAGTTTCAAGCAAATTGCACGTGTTAAAAAGTTTCATACATTCGTTTCCACCCCTTTTCATCCTCTTAGGGGTTGAATTTCAAAAAATCCCGCCTTTGGTTTTGCTATAAAAAGAAGCTAACTTTAAAGTTTCAGCTTTCTAGCTTCAGCGGTTTCGGCTCGGCGATGATGAATCAGACAGTCATTCAAGTTAAGCTCTTTTATTGGTATAGATTATTACTATCTACTATTTTTACTATCATTCCCAGGACCTGACTGAAAAGCAACGCAGATTTGCATGGTAGGTAGCCACTATCTATAATGTAAAGCAGGTTTTATATTTCAAGACCAGTATGGCTGCGCACTCAGAGCGAGACTAGTTGATGCATATGTTTGACCTACTATTAGGGCACTACTAGGGCCTAGTGCCTTGTATATATACCTATAGCTTATTGTTTAAACTTTTTAATCTTTTGTTTTTTTTTTCTTTTTATGTACCCACGATACCAACTATGTTACCTTTTTTAACCGACTTCAAAAAAGGAGAAGGTTCTCAACTCACCGGAATCTTTTTTTTTACCGATTACTCAAAGACGCCTGAACCGATTTGGAAAATTATTTTTTGTTTCAAATGTTATACTTCCCAGGTCCCATTTTAATTTTATCGAAATCGATCGAGCGGTTTTTAAAATATCAACAAAAATCTAATAACTGTATCATCGGTGATATTTTCGTTGCGTGCAGTGCAGAGCAGTGCTTTTCGTTGGTCTACCCATATTATATATAAACAAAATGCATCTACTTTCCACTAAAAAATTCAAAATAAAATAATTTTATGGTCTCAAATTGTATCCAATGAAGTCGGTTTTCATTTTAGTTTATAAAACGTAATGATTACTAACTTCCATTCTGTAATATGGTGTATAAACATATTCTCTTTGTAGCTTTCTTTCATTTTAAAATGGCTGTTATTTAGTTCATCAGTTTAAATTAAAATCCACTTATTTCTAGCTCCATGTTTAAAAGAATAGCTTGTTTGAGTAAACACGAGCGATGTGGTACAATCAAAGATTTAAATATGAACCTGTTATGAAAACTTTTTGAGGTACCTACATATTGAAACATTCCATTAACTATATTCCATTTTGACAAACACGGGCTTTACTCACGTATTATTTTGTCGATGGAGGCACCGGACATTGTTTCGATTCATCTAGAGAATCTTCATCAGGGTGAGATTGATCCGCCGTCCGCTCGTCGCCGCTCGAGCTCACGGTTCGCAATGTCCGGTGCCTCGAATCGAACCATCTGCGTCTCAGCCGGACCTTGGCTCACTGGCTCAGTGCGCCACAGGGGAAGTCACACTTTTGCAACATTATTGAAATTTTCGTATGGATCTCATGCATTTGGCCATTCATGAAAACAATGGCGATAGCACAAAAATAAAACATTCATAAGAGTTTTATTAATTTGTCAATAAAACAAACCCCGTAGAAACTCTATTACAACAACACCTGATACCTGCTGAAACCATACACTTAAACAAGAATTTTAAGCGTTGGTTTTACTCCAGCCGAGGATACTCGAAAAACCTTGAATGAATCTGAGAATAGATCATCAAAATTAGAGCTTAACAATGAACTGTTAAGTTTTTAAACTGAAACCTACTCGGTATTACAATCCCTCAAACATCTACACTTCAACAATTGAGGATAAAATCACATCCAAACAACTTAAAATGGCTCTACCACATTTTCTGAACCCTCTTACAAAAATCTGTATAACGAGATTTTATACTAGGACTAACCCAAGGGTTATAAAGAAATGATATAATATAATAATAAAATAATAAAAAAATGTTTTGTGTAAGTATACTATTTTAAGAGCTGTGGGTTTTGTACAACGAATAAATAAAAAATAAAAAAATGATTTATATAATATTTTATATATGTGAATATCACCATAGAATATAAAGGTGATGCGAGTTATTCACATATATAAAGGTGACGAAATTACAAATTTTAGACCCATATGCATCTCATCTCAAAATTTTTGAAAGTCGAATAAGCAGAATTAAACATGACTTGTAGAATAGGGAACTTTTGTCTAAAAATCCGTACGCTTTCAGATCAGGCCGATGTACTGAAAACGTGGTACTATTATGGCACAGAACATATGACCAAATCATTTGAATCAGGTCTTAAAATTTGGTTTGGGACACATCCGCCAGATTCCACAATCGTCAGATCATTTATATCTTACGCATTCGTTAGATTTTATCAACCTCTGACGAAACGATATTATTTATGGTTCCTCAATTGACAGATTTCGCGTAATCAGATCGAAACCAGTTGGTTAGGTTATGTTAGAGTATAGAAAACAACGCGTAAGGCGAGCGAGCAAAGCGAGCGTGCCGCGGCAGCGGCCACCGAAGCGCGAGAAGAATATAGTCGTCTGTCTAGATACATAACTCTGGCGAATGTGTTTTCATTCGTTTTCCTTATTCGTAATCAATGACCAAACTGAACTAATATTAAAATATTTTTTGATTTATGGCGAAATTTTTCCGAAAAAATTTTGCGAAAATTTTTCCAAAATTTTCCATCTCGTAAAGCTCATTTACTGAGTTGAAAGTCTTTTCTAGGAGCCATTTGCTGTCATTCTATTTTATAACATTAAGCATGAAAGGGCTCAACGAGCACTTTTAAAAGTCATAACCATTAAACCATGACTACGGAACTGACCAGTTCTACGGAACTGATTTGTGACGATTGCAAAATTTTTAACGATTTTTTTATGGCAATAGTTATGAGACAGCATTAATTAGTAAATAAATAAGTCTGAAAACTAAAAACACAGCGTAGACTAATGTCTACGCTATTCGGTCCAAAGTCCAAGGTTTGTACCAAGTTTGGTCGATAATCAATGAATATAACAGTACCGAGGTTATACAAATAGAATTAGTAAAGACAACGATTGCGATAATTATATCAGTGATTACCTGCTTCGTCTATAATTAAAGCCTTTCCGGGGATTTAGAGTGTAATTATACGTGTTTATATTACATTCTAAATAAAAAACAGATCAAAGCAGATTGTGTGATCTGCTTTGGCAACCACTCTACTATATAACTACCACTTTTTTTAATGTACCACTTTTTTCTGCTTTATTTCTATGAATATACTTCTACTAGTAAATAACAATTCGAGCCCACAAAACGTTTCCGGGACCCCTCTTAAACAGGCTTTAGCCTTAATGTGGGGAACATCAGGCGAGATCGTGGTCAAATATAGGTTTATCGATGATAAAAACAAAAAAAAAACCTTCTTGGGATACTTAATTTCTATACTTTCTATTATTATTATTTTTTATGTTTCATTTGTTATTATTTTTCCACTTTACTTTAGATTTTTATTTTATTCCTTTTTACAATTACCTACTTGTATTTTTAGTTATGTTATTTTTTTTGTGAACTTTTCCATTTAGGATAAGTACATAATTAGTTGTAATTTATACTGTTCTATCACGTTCTACATCAATCAGCTTCTAATAGCAATATGTCCGTGTTTTGTTCTGTTATGATGAGTGTCCGAGACGGGGCACTGTGACCCTACAATACAGGCTCATTACAGACATAGTGTAGGGGACAGAGTTACGTCAGGTACTTAGGTCAGAAACAAGGCAAAGGAAAAATGTAATTACCTGTTATTTAGAAAGAATGTTTCACTTTAAGATGATTGGAAATAGTACCAAAAACCTTGTACCAAATTAATTTTAAAAACCTGAATAAAATTATTTTATTTTATTTAAGGAATGATTAATTTCATGGAAGTCCTTATGACCCCACAATACAGGCTCTATACTTAGATAGATAGATAGATAAAACTATATTTGATAAACCAGCACACACGTACAATCAACGGTACCATTGTTTCTATGTATAATATGTATGTATTTAAAAAAAATCGGTTTGCACTCCGGGAGTGCCGACAGAAGTGAAAACTTATTTTGGCGCGTTAGAGTTTAGTAATAAATCACTTCAAAATCAGTAATTATGGCGACTGCCAATCAAATACTGAACAAACACAGATGATGCAATATTTTTTGTTCAGAATGTAGATAATATATCAAAGAACCTAACTCAGTAAACTTCTCCATACAAAAGTAGACTGTAAACGTGTGAATTAAGGTTTATAATCAAATGGGGCGAGCGCGGCAGCCCTGAGTCTCGTAACGGTGTCGCGAGTCCAGAGGTTTTACCTCATCTAAAAATATGCG
The DNA here is from genome assembly GCA_948098915.1 of Lampropteryx suffumata. Classification (NCBI taxonomy): domain Eukaryota; kingdom Metazoa; phylum Arthropoda; class Insecta; order Lepidoptera; family Geometridae; genus Lampropteryx; species Lampropteryx suffumata. Next base: position 16,889,954 of record OX402562.1, on the reverse strand, counting down.
CACCGTGCTTAAAGAAGTTTTCACTTCAAAAAGTATATAAATATTATTATTATAAATATTAACGGGTATTTATCGCGTTTATTTACCTATTTTTCCCGACGTTTCGCCGGGTTTACACTCTGTCGTAATCAGTCATCCCGTGACCACGACAGAGTGTAAACCTGTCGAAACGTCGGGAAAAATAGGTAAAAAAACGCGATAAATACCCGTTAATATTTATAATAATGTGTTCTGATCGCGTAAGTTTAAAAAACTTTATATATAAATAGTATATCAGTCATGTGGTACCGATAACACAAGCTCTGCTTACTTTGGGGCCAGATGATGCTGTGTGAAATGTTCGGCATTATTTATTTTATTTATTTATTTTATTGTACATAATGGTAACAGCGTAAAACTTGCAGAATTTCAAAAGGGTCATAGCTCAGCGATAATATTGCTTAAGTAAACACTGATTTTCAGATATTACCATTGAGTTGACGAGCTCTAGTGTCTAACAGGAAGGTCTAAGGAAGGAAGGTGTTTATGGGAACAGGTCTACCCTAGTTTTTAAATGATGTGTCTGAAACAGAAGTAAAAGATAATTTGAATCATTCCTATTTGTCCCCCCGTTCTGTCTCCATAGGGGGAAATCGATCTATCCTCCTCTTTGCAACGGGGGGGCAGATGAAACTACTTTTATTTAAAAAAGTTCGATCTGTCTCCTTTTAGTCTACTCATAGTCAACAAATTATGTATAATATAAAAATGATTCGCTGAATGTGTTACTAAGCGCAAATCTCGAGAGCAGCTGCACCGATTTCGCTAATTCTTTTTTAGAATATTCCTTGAAGTACGAGGATGGTTCTTACTTAGAGAAAAATTTAAAAAATTGCCTGAAAAAGTCTAAAAACAACACTTTTCTATACTCCCATACAATCGATTCGTAATAATACTTAAAAGTCAATTTGAACTTTACCATACCATACCATACCATACCATAAAGTTTAAGTGTTAGTGGAGAGGTTCCGGGAAGGTAAAACAATTGTGTGACTTTAGTATCGTATAAATATTAATGTCAATATTTGTCAATATTTATACGATGGTAAATATAAATCTTTTGTGCGTGTGTTTGTAACTAAACTCCTAAACGGCTGGACCGATTTTGATTATTTTTTTTGTGTGTGTTTCAAGTGGTTTCGAGAATGGTTAAGATTTACATATCGATTTTTTTTTATTTTTATTTCTTTTTAAAACGAACGGACGAAGTCGTGAACGGGACAGCTAGTATTCGAATAAAAACATTCACGAAAACTGACACTCGCGGAAGAAGTCGCGAGCTCATCTGTATTAACATACAGAGCTAAACATCTAACTAATTATTTAAAAAAAAACATTTAATTATTAAAAACCATTATTAAACAAAACCACATAAATAGTTTTAAATATAATAACTCGTTACATCTAAGTATAATATAATTATTACATTTGATAGAGGTTAAAATATATGCAATTAAGATTGTGCATAATCCAAGGCCGCTCATTATAACGCTGAGTCAAGTCAAGTCAAAAGATACTTTATTCAATGCTATCACAAGGATCAATTTGAAACGTCTTACATACTAGGTGAATTTAGGTGCCAATTCCTCCTAACCCAAGCTTGAGATACCTAGGTAGCTCTAATAGCGACGCTTTTTAATAAAAAATGTATCTTGAGAACTCTTGAAAGACTACAATAATCCCCAGGCAACTCTTTACACTCTTCGTAGACAACTCTTTAGATTTTTAAGAGGTCTAACAGGTCTAAACAGGTTAATTACAGTGCTAAATAAATATTGAATAAATATTTACTACTAGCTGTTACCCGCGACTTCGTACGCGAATGCTTAGAACCTTTATTTTTATTTTTGTAAGGAATTCATTCTGTGCATCTAAAGAACATCTCATAAGTTTAATCCCCTATTTTACCCCCTTCGGGGATGATTTTGCAAAAACGTTGAAACACATATTTTTTTATTTCTTACCAAAAGCCTAAATATGAATTTTCAGATCCGTAACTTAAGCAAATATGAGTTGCTCAAACAAACTTTCATCCCCTATTTTACCTCCTTCAAGGTTTTTTTTGAAAACAAAAAGTAGCCTATGTTCTTCCATCGAAAGCAGTACATCTTTTAACAAAATGTCATCAAGATCCGTTCAGCCGTTTAGCCGTGAAAACGAAACAAACAGACAGACAGAGACACTTTCGCATTATAATATTAGGTTGGGGAAAAAGTCTTTTCGCGTTATAGTATGTATGAACTTGTAATAAAATCTCTTTGGCTATACTATTTGTTAATGGCTGGTTTTGGTATCATTAAAAGTTTAAATTTTAAAAAACATAACTCCAAATTCAAATTAGGAAACTGTGTGATTTTTATTTGTTTTTCGTACTGTCAAGATGAGTGAATGTAATGAAGAAATTCGATACATTTTAAAATGTTACTACAAAAAAGGTAAAAATACACCGCAAGCCTCGAAAAAACTTTGCGATGTTTATGGACCTAGTGCAGTGTCTGTGAGAGTAGCACAAATTTGGTTTAAACGTTTTCAATCCGGAAATTTTGATGTCAAAGATGCACGTCGCTCTGGTCGCCCTATTACAGATAAAATGGATGCCATTTTTGAAAAAGTGGAGCTCAAGATCGGTATATCAGTAGTTACGACGTAGCTGAAGAACTGGGAATTGACCACCACAGTTTTGGCGCATTTGAAAAAAACTGGGCACACAAAAAAGCTCGATATTTGGGTACCTCACGAGCTCACTAAAAGAAACCTAATGAACCATGTACTCATTTGTGACTCTTTATTACGACGTAATGAAACCGAACCATTTTTGAAGAAGCTGATAACTGGTGATGAAAAGTGGATCACGTACGACAAGAACGTGCGAAAAAGGTCGTGGTCAAAGGCCGGTCAGGCTTCACAGACTGTGGCGAAACCCGGGTTAACTCGCAACAAGGTGATGCTGTGTGTGTGGTGGGATTGGAAGGGCATTATTAATTATGAGCTGTTACAACCAGGCAGGAACATCGATTCTGAACTCTACTGCGAACAACTGATGAGATTAAAGCAAGAAGTTAAGAGAAAGCGGCCGGAATTAATCAACAGAAGGAGTGTGGTTTTTCATCATGATAACGCTAGACCTCACACATCTTTAGCCACTGAGCAAAAATTAAGAGAGTTTGGCTGGGAGGTGTTAATGCATCCGCCGTATAGTCCTGACCTTGCACCTTTAGATTTCCACCTGTTTCGGTCTCTTCAGAATTCTTTATGCAGTGTTAGGTTAACATCACGAGAGGACTGCCAAAACCACTTGTCGCGGTATTTTGATCAGAAGTCCCAAAATTTCTATAGCAATGGGATCATGTCCCTACCTACAAGATGGCAAAAAGTTATCGAACAAAATGGTACCTACATACCTTAGTTAAATGTAAATAAACTATATTAAAAAATGTTTTGTATTTTCTTAAAAAATGCGAAGAAACTTTTTCCCTAACCTATTATTAGCATGTATTAATAATTGACTAGCCTATCAGGTCACTTGGTAGTAGCTCGGCCTTCTGCGCTGTAGATTGGGGGTTCGTTTCCCTACCAGGAAAAATATTTGTGTTATGTACGTACGTACATAGATGCTTGTCCTGTGTCTGGGTGTTATACGGTATAATATGTATGTAATTTAAATAATAATAATAATAGTTAATTCATTTATTTCAGATAACTTAAGATCCATAAAGTGTTAGTAATACTTACTCTAGGTGTTAGTAATATTGTTATCTAAGGTTGACATCATAAAAATTAAATAGAAGTGGGAATAAGGCAAGGCCACTCACACTGTGATCGAGCAAAAACGGAATAGTTTCCTATGCCATCATAACTCGACTACATTGCCTGAAAAAAGGACCGTCCAACTTATCAACTATAGTATTTAGTATACTGTTGGTGGCTCCGCGTATACTGTGTAAAAGGGACGCGACTTTTTTGCGCATGCAGGCATGGAAGCCGTCAGCGCGTGCTTCTGCAAACATACCGGACGTGCTACAAAATTGTGGAAGCCCCAACAATATCCTAAATGCATTATTATATTGGACACGAAGGGCGTTGAACGCTTTTTGAGTATATGAGGACCACAGGCTGCTCGTGTAGAATGTTTGACAATATGATTTGAAGAATGTAATTTTAGCTTCATTTGAACAACGAGCAAACCTACGAACCAACATATTAGCTCTTATGTTCAACGCCCTTCGCTCCCTCTCCATATCCAATTCATCATTTAGGCTTTCGGTAACAATGTGGCCAAGATATTTAAAGTGTCTGACCCGTTCTAAGGGAACTCCATTCAGTAACACGGGTGATATACTTTTAGTGTGTTTTCCCTTAGTTTCGAAAACCATGTATTTACTTTTTTGAACATTATATTGCAGGCCATGTCTATTTGCATATGTTTCGCACAGCGAAAGTAGTTTTCGAAGTGCACTGATAGATGGTGCCAGCAGCACCATATCATCCGCATAACTAATATTGTTCATACAAGTACCGTCTACATAGCATCGAATAGGTTGTCTGCTGAGACCATCCATCAGCTCATTCACATACAAATTAAAGAGGTGTGGAGAAGACACCCCCCCCTGTCTTACTCCACACTGAAGACCATATGCGTTAGATAGCGTCCCTGACCATTTATCATGGTTTATCTGATTACTATACCAGTACTCAAAAACAGAACATATTTCTTTGGGCAGGGTGGTTTCACGAAGCTTTCGCCACAGTATATTGTAACATACTGTGTCGAAGGCTCGCGAAAGATCCAGAAAACAAGCAAAGACCGGCGTCCTTCTATCCACATAATACCTTGCTGTGTACTTTAAACCTAATATAGCACTCTCGGTGGACAATCCAGGCCTAAACCCGAACTGTCCATCGTGAAGTTGTAAATGCTCGGCCAGTTATTTATCCAGAAGCCGGTCTAGTACTTTGGATGTGATAGTAGCCAAAGAAATCGGCCTATAGTTATCCTTATCAGAAACATCGCCCGTTCTGTTTTTAACCACTGACACCACAATAGTTTTCATGAAATCACTAGGCAAATATGAATAACTTATACAAAGAGAGTAAAACATGGACAAAATCCGTGACAAATGCGGGCCAGCAAACTGAAGGTGCTCGATGCTGAGACCATCATGGCCAGGCGATTTACTCCTGCTCATGTGTTGTACTACTTCTCTAACTGCCTTGGCAGAGAACCTGATACATTCCTTTCCAAGATGGTCCTCAGCATCGAACGTCTGCAAAGGTTTAAGGCTAGGCTCTACAGAAAAATGGTCCTTAAACAGGTTTGCTATTTGCCCAGGTTCCGATATCCCCGACACGCTAGTAGGGAGGCCAGACTTCAAGTTAAGCTTACTAATGTTTTTCCAGAACTGGGAGAAGTTCTTAATATATCTTTGGCCGGCAATTATATCCTAAGCTAACAGTGTATGAAATGGAAATAGAGAAGGAAAACGAATCAGCTGTGCCCTTAACCTACAGTGTATAAAGTGTGCTGTTATATGACGACCTCTGTGGCGCAGTGGGCTTAGGTTATTTTTATATAAACTAATTCAGGATGTAATGTTAATGTTGCTTATTACCAAGGTGAGATGTTACAAATGTCAGATGTTACACATCAATGTGACTACTGAAGTCTCGTTTTATTTTATTGTGTGTAGAAAATCATAGTTTATTATTTTATCAAAGTGTGCTGTACAAAAGAGTGCTTATTAAGTGTACTTATTATATACCTAGTTTTAAAAATGGGTTTATTTATAATCTGATAACGCTTTTACGGCATAATTAAGAGCAATCGCCCAATGCCACCTTCATTACGCTCTGACAAGATTTACAGAATGATAAAACTATGATAGGTATGTTTTTCATCTTATCATGAACTGCTTGCCAATGGAACTATACCAAGACCTAAACAGCTGGTTAGAATAACCAACGAACAGCTAACTGTAGGAGTTCCACTTTGTGTCAGGGTTCTACAGTAATGCAACAATGCATCTGTTATTTTTTAAATGACAAAAGAATGTTTTTTTTTGTTTAACGTTACCTCATAAATTCATGATTTTTTCATGTGAAAGGTCATACTTTCCGATTGGTTCCATAGAAATATCATCAAAATATCATCAAAATCGGTTCAGTAGTTTGGTTTCTAAATCAAAATAGCTGAAAAAATGATCCAAGTAAATTAAATTTTCTATTTTTATATAAATGGAGTCGGTTTTCTTTTTAGTTTAACCACGTTTTTATAAAAAAATAAAGTATTGCTCTCTATCTTATGATTATATGATTAGCTAGCATAGAATTTAAGTATGCACCGTCCTTGTCATTCTTATGTAAAATAATAAAGATGGCAACATATTTAAACAACATATTGATTATTAAATGATTTTAAGATAGACCTTTGAGCTTTAACGGCTAGATTCTGTTCAATTCCTTTACGAAAAGTTAATCATTACAAATTATATCCTATGTCAATGACAGTGTCGCAAACTATCTTGTTTAGTTGAACAAACATGCCTTCTTTCTATAATGACATATATCTTGATAAACATTTTGCTAATGTCAAGTTGTTTTGTTACAAACAATATCGTCACATATGCGTAGTCGATCGTCATTTGTCTATTCTAAACGTCATCGCGGAATGGCTGTCTAGAATTTTCTGGAATTTCTCGTCGTACAAATTACAAAAAATATAATAATACCGGACATTTCTCACACCATCTTATGACCCCAAAACAAGCAGAGCTTGTGTTATGGGTACCAACATGACTGATATACTACTTATATACTTTTCTTTTTTTTGTAAATACATACATTATTATACATAGAAACACCCAGACCCGAGACAAATACTTGCATATCATACTAACATTTGTCCCGCGGCGGGAATCGAACCCGCAACCGTCTGCGTCTTAGCCCACTGCGCCACATAGGTTGTCAAAATAATAAATAATAATAATACTCATAAAATTCAAATGTTTACGCTTGTACTAAGAAATCACAATTTATTCATTAAAATTCGGCTAAGATTACCCAATAAAACATGAAATAACACTAGAGAAACTAATTTATTTAGAAGATATATATTACTTCCTGAAATGTCAAACGAAGTATCCCGGTCTCCTTCTTTTTCTTTGTTAATGGAATGTGTCATAATGTCTATATAGCCGATGTGTAGTGTTATATTGTTAATAGTATGGTGTCACATAGTCGTATCTTGTCGTTCGTCATTTGTTATTATGTTTTCATTTGTTAGGAGTCCCGTTCGCGACTTCGTGCGCGCGTTAAAAATATATCAGAATAAAACATTTTGCTTGACTTTGCTTCTATATGACACAATTGTTAATGCGCGCACAATGGCAACATTCATAACCTAACAAACGGAACATCATCAAAGTCAAACTGAACTCAACACTTTAAATCTTTTTCTTATTAAAATTTTTATTTTTTATAGTTATTCTTCTATTCGGGGCGGAGACAAATCCAACAAATCAAAAATCATAAAAGTCGGTCCAGCCGTTCTCAAGTTATAAATGGTGTAACTAACACGACTTAGTTTTAAATAATATAGATGTACCTACATATATATGGATAGTGAATTTTCATATAAAATAATTATACAATACGGATCATTATATTAATCGGATTATTTTTGCTCGAATCACAAAGAAACACCAAGCTTTTATTTCAATTATTCACACCCGAGTCAATAACTCTAGCTTCATTTCATTTATATTACCAAAAAAACCCGAAATTACATGAAAAAATTAATAACATAAGAGCGCGATGTTTCCTTCGCAAGACAGCCATAATCAAAAATTCCGGTATCCCTTTGTGATAGTATATTAATCTCCTTATAAATGTCACTATCAGTCACCGTTACTGACCGCACTGAACGTTGCTTACCAACATCGTTGCGTCTAGGTAAACTAAGGGTCCTACATTTGAATGTCATAGGTTGTCGCCATTTGAAGGAATTTTGAACTTACAACAGGGCGTCGGTAACCAGTCTAACTAGAATACTTAAGTGCTTCTTCTGGTCTAACTGGTGGTAAGTAAATAGATAGCGGCCAAAGGCATAAGCGATAGCGTTAAATAAAACTACCGTTGTCTATTCTACCCACTGGGTAGGTACTAACCTACGAAATATCTACCTAGGTAGGTATATAATTGGATTTGCAAAACAAATTCTATTAATATTATAAATGCGAAAGTAACTCTGTCTGTCTGTCTGTCTGTTAAGTTTCCACGCCTAAACCACTGAACCGATTTTGATTTATTTTGGTATAGAGATAGATGGGATCTTGGAGAAAGACAGTCTTTTTATACGCTTTATATTTCACTTGTATGTATGTTTGTATGTTTGTAACCGACTCCTTAGGACGCGATTTTGACCCACGTTAAACGGCCAGATTTCATTAAAATTTTGCACACCTGTCAAAGACCGATGACAATGCAATAATTAGGAAACAAAATAAAAAAATATATATATAAAACAAATTAAAATATCCGATTATCCTAACTAAACTAACTAAAAAGTAGAAAATAAATAATAGTTTAAAAAAACTAAAAAACACACTTTATATAGAAAACCAAACTAAAAAAATGAAAATAAATTTTAATAAATATAAGTAAGAAAAAAAATGTTTTATTTAAAAAGAAGCGTGCGGTGCTTTTTAAGATATTTTCGAAATGATAATCCTTCTTCTCATATCTGTCAATGAAATATTTATAACTATTGACACCATGCACCCCACGCTTTTTTATAAAGCGTGTTTTTTAGTTTTTTTAAACTATTATTTATTTTATGTAGATACCACGCGTGTGAAGTTGCGGGGAGCAGCTAGTAGAATATAATTGCAGATTGAAGAAGTTAATCAACGTTAGACAGATCGGAAAACCGGAGTAATTATGTCATTGTGTAGGTAGGTACGTAACAAAACCTACAGCGTCATAATATATCGTAGGCACCGTAGGCCGCTATGCGTAGGCCTAGGCAAGAATTATGCTAAGTCTACCATACTTAGTGTATGTGTATGTGCCAAATAGGGTAAGTAATTTCAGTTTCAAGACATTAGTGAGATGTACTATACATTTCTATAAACATGGGTTTTACTCGCGTATTATTTTGTCGATGAAGGCACCGAAACTGTTTCGATTCATCTATAGAATCATCATCAGGGTGAGTTTGACCCGCGAAAAATAATTTTGGACATTTTACACAGCGTCATCTAGCTCCAAAGTAAGATTGTGTGGTAGCCGCATGACTGATATACTACATAAGAATTTTTTTTTGGTACCTAAATACATATTATGACAACCTCTGTGGCGCAGTGGGACAAGATCCGGCTAAGACGCAGAGGTTGCGGGTTCGATTCTCGAAGCGGGACAAATGTTTGTAAGAACTGCAAGTATTTGTCTCGGGTCTGGATGTTTCTATTTATTTCGTATATACAAAAAAAATTATATAAGTAGTATTATATCAGTCATGTGATACCCATAACACAAGCTCTGCTTACTTTGGAACCAGAAGATGCTGTGTGAAATGTCCGGCATTATTATTATTATTATTAGGAATTATACATAAAACAATATTTTCAGAACATACGAACATTTATCCGCGGCGAGAACGAACCCGTAACTTTGCGATTAAGGCGGGCCTTCCCCCACAGCACCACAAATGTCTTTATTTTATTCAATACAATCACAAGGATCACTTTGAATCGTCTTATTTGCTGAATTTAGGTGTCGATTCTTCATAAACCAAGTCCGAGAATAATACGCAAAGCAGCCATTGGTTACCAATCAGGATTGGAGCTTTGAGATGATTGTGAAGCTGCTGCCACTCCACAAAACAAAAACCTAAGTAATAAATGTGTTCTCAATCACTGAACATACACACACACGAACACACACAACAACACACAAGTTATCTAAACAACAATAATTAATGTAATCATCTGTATAATATATAATGGGAGAGCGCAGATGTCTATCAGCCTAGAAGGCATCTGAGCTTATAAATGATATTTATTAGTCCGGTCAATCTAGACTAAAAAAATGAGAGTGAAGGTACATAAAATCCCAACAAGCTGAAAATCAGTAAAATTGTTCAAAACATAATTATAAATAATATTTGAAAGTTCCCCATCATTCCCGTGTATGGAAAAAAACTTATTCAAGGTATAACAAAGGATAACAACTTTTATAACTTTTTGAATCGTTATATCTCAGAAACGGTTGCTCGTAGGAAAAAAAGTATTGATACATTTTTTATAGATAATTTTATGATCTACAATGTTTGTATTAAAAACTTTTATGATAAAACATACCGTTTTCCTGAAAATCGCGAAAAACTCATTTTTTGGACCTTTGACCTTGTATAAAACTTTTTCCATACACGGGAATGATGGGGAACTTTAAATATTATTTATAATTATGTTTTGAAAAATTTTACAATCACAGAAAAGACACACACACACGCACGCACGCACCCTCAGACGCACATAAAAACATACGCGCACATACACACACGCACCATTAATGTTAAATTACCTATAATATAAATAATATAACGTAAGTTTAAATTGTGCTCAATAAATATTATCATTATTGTTATTATTATTATTACTGAACTATGTAAGCCAGTAAAATACTTATTAAGTAACACGATTCTACAAACGCTTAATAGCCTCACTCCGCTTATCGCTTGCACAAGCGCGTCTCTTATCAGTAAAACCGCATCCTTTACGTGTACTCTTAGGTGCTTCTGTTACAATCATAGTCATGTTGCTCCTTATAAGGTGTAGACCTGAACTTTGTTGAGTTTATTATTCGTAAATGTTCAGTGATTATTATACTACTATAGAAAATCCAAAGTGTAGGCAATACGATCGAAACGAAAAATATTTTATCGATTTTATAATAAAACAATCGAATGAAATGTGTGGTTGTTCACATTTTATATTAGATTTGAATATAAACAGTTCGTTTTTAAGTGTGCAGTGAAAAACATTTAAATAACATACCAATTAAAAAAATAATTTTAATTATAATTAACAAATCATTATCGAGTAAGTTCCAGTCGACTCGTAATTTATTTGGCCTACTTTTCTGCCAATGTAAATGGTAAGTACCTACATATCACGTATCAGACCTTTATAAGTTATAGCTTCTGCCCGTGGAACCTACGTAAGCCTGTGTTATTCCCTAAGAAACAACCAACCTTCTTGCCATTTATTAAATAAATAAATGATGCCGGACATTTCACACAGCATCAACTGGCACCAAAGTAAGCAGAGCTTGTGTTATGGGTAACACATGCCTGATATACCTACTACTTAAATACATATAAATTTTTAACTATAATTTGTTCGGGACTGAAGGGTTAATAATTTATAATAGCTAGATATGGAATGTACCTATAGAGACCGGATTATTATGTATTTGCTTGATTAATTTTCAGCGCTCATTGCATATTTTATGTAAGATTTAGTAATGGTGCATATTATCGCTATATTTAAGTTCCCAACGTATTTTTCGGTAGTTAATAAATGCAATCTTACATTGTTGCTTGTTATACCACAGATTTGTTACCTAGTTACCTACTCCTTAGTATATAATATTATACTATATAAAAAATACTGACTATATAAAAAAATACTATCAAATAAATCTATTAAGGAACTAAAGTTCTTGTTATAAGCTAAATGTTTTAATAACATTACCTATCTGAATTAATAAAATGACATAAACTTATCTAATTAATATTCTAATGTGACGTTTATATTGAACTATCTGCTGCCCGCGGCTTCGCACGCGCGGTACCTACATAAAAAGTAGCCTATGTCCTCTCCAAGGTCCCATCTATCTCTATACCAAGATTAATCAAAATCGGTTCAGCGGTTTAGGCGTGAAAACGTAACAAACAGACAGACAGACAGAGTTACTTTCGCATTTATAATTTTAACTAGCTGACCCGGCAAACGTTCTTTTGCCATCTAAATATGTTTCGTTTTTTTTTTTTTTATCCTATGTTACTTCTAATACCTACCTCCAAGAATATGTGTACAAAGTTTCATGATGATCGATTAAGTAGTTATCGCGTGAAAGCGTAACAAACAAACTTACATTCACATTTATAATATTATATTTGGATTAGGATTAGGATTAGATTATCATTGTGTTACCTTGCATTTTTTATATAAATGTCTCACTTGGTTAGAAAATATTGTACTCATACCATTTTCCAAATGGTAGCGAACTTAGCAAAAAAAATGAATTATGAATCTAACTAATATTATAAATCCGAAAGTAACTCTGTCTGTCTGTCTGTTTGTTACGTTTTCACGCCTAAACCGCTGAGCCGTATTTGATGAATTTTGGTATAGAGATATATGGGAGAAGGACATAGGCTACTTTTTATGTAGGTACCACGAAGCCGCGGGCAGCAGCTAGTTACTTATAAAAATATTTTGAGTGCTCGAAAACACAATCTTACTACCGATCAGTTGAATCAGTATCCGGTTGTTAACGTTTGCACGTTTGCAAAATTAAAACAATCATGGTTTAGAAAATAAATTTCACTCAAAACGAGATATTTACCATGATATATGAATTTTTCTGCTTCTTGATATTCCCGAGTTTGCCGGTATATCGGGAATTAGAAAAACTCACATCATGGTAAATAACCCGTTTTGAGTGAAAATTATGTTATATACCTAATTGTTTATTTAATTTATTATATTTTATTTCCAAACAAAATCCACAGCCCTTAAAAAATAACAAATATTAAAACTAGGCTCAACTTAAGGCCAATAATGGACTTACATTTTAAAGATAATGTTTGTAAACAGACAGTAAGTTTTACCTTACGGACATACTACAAAGAGTAAGTAGGTAACAAAAATACACCTTGCAAAATAATATACTAATGAGTATGAAAATAAATATGAATAAATATGAAACCTAGGTACCTACATAAAACACACTGCATAATATCTAATACGTAAATATACACTATATCATAGGTACTAATTTAAAAATGAAAATGAAAAATAAAAGGTAGAATTATGATTTTGTGGATGGTGCATTTCTTTTTTAAAAATTTCTTTACTACTATGAAATATGTAATTTGAGTTGAATTTATTATTATAAACTCTATGCAGTCTATTCACTATCGAATGGTGTGCATAGTTTGTAGATAAGTTCGAGCCAGCAAACAACTTTGTATGCCTGTGCGAGTTCTTGGAGTATAAAAACGCAAAATTCTTTGAATTAGTTCAGGACAATCTATATATCCATTACATAGATAGACCATGAAGAAAAGACATGTCCTTATGGACATGTCTTTTCTTTTTAGCGTACGTCGATTTTGAAGACTTGCTAGATTATGATAATTACACGAATCTTCATGGTTTTTTGGAAAGTTAAGGTTTCTAAAATTTAAATGTTTAATAAACTTGTATTGAATATTTTCCAAACCTCTAATAAATGTTATATAGTGTGGGTTCCAAATAGTACTACAATATTCCAAGACACGTCTTACATATGAGAAATAAAGTAGTTTGATACAGGTGATTTCAGAAAAAGGTTTACTAACTCTCAAGATAAACCCAAGGCTTTTAAAAGATTTGTATATGATAGTCTCAATATTTTCTGAAAATGTTAGTTTCACGTCATGTAGCACGCCTAGATCTCGAACCAGCTCAGCTTTGTAAATGTTATTGTGACATAATTGATAATAGTCCAGGATCCATGGTTCATTTTGGCACTTGATTACTATCAAGCTAATTTTCATGAGAAGCCCAACAATTTCCTATACGAAACTCTCGATTGTGCTAGCTAACAGAGGTAGCAAGGATAAAGTATGTCGATTTGATGATTCTCAAATATTTATTACTAACTGAATTTTATTTTGTTAAATCTCAAGATAATTATCTACATTATTCGAAAAATTATTTGTCCCACAAAATCTATGGTTTGATCAAAGAGTCCCCTCCTTCCAACATGTATCGATAACGGGGTCATCATAAATGATTACTAACCAGCTGATTGTTTATTTGTTTACTTAGTTAATATTTATATAATTTAACAGTCATATTGTCCTACAAATGACGTGGTACGTTATCCCGGTCCTACGCTCAATAGTTGTAGTACAGATCCTTGATGTAAAAATAATGACTATCAAGCTGAATCTTCGTGAATAGCTTCGTTTCGATGAGACGCCCAACAATTTCCTGAGCGAAAATTCTCGATTGTGGTAGCTAACAGAGGTAGCAAGGATAAAATATGTCGATTTGTTGATTCTCAAAAATGTATTACTAACTGGGTTTTTTTTTGTTAAATCTTAAGATAATTATCTAAATTATTTGAAAAAATATTTGTCCTACAAAATCTATGGTTTGATCAAAGAGTCCCCTACTTCCAACATGTGTAGATAACGACATCATCATAAATGATTACTAACCAGCTGATTTTTAAATCTTCAATTAGAATATAGTACCTATTCGTATAGGTAAATTAATTTTTTTTATACACACTTTACCGAAAACAACAAATGTTTTTTTTTTCAATAAATCACCATAATTATGCAAGGCAAGGTCTATTTATTGGGATAAGTTGATAAATATTAAACTACACATCCCGGAATGCTTGATGATTGTTAAAAGAGTTTCTTGGGCATTCGAAGAACAATGAAACCGTTTTCAAGAATCCCAGTTGATTTAACATTTGAACAAACAATTAATGCTGATGCTGCTTCTAAGCTTCTGGAATTATTAACATTACAAACTCGTTCTCGTCGATATGATCCTTCCAGTTTGCCACTAACAATACAAGAATTGTTGCAACAAATTAAAAGAACTGTATTCATCTGCAATGTATGGCGTAATAATGCACACATGCGGTGCCCCACGGAAAAATTGCCAGAACATTTTGGATGGACAATAATTGATGGCAAATATGAATCATATTGGTTTGATGGTCCCCAAAGTCCATCTTTTGAAAAATTGTCTTCTGACATACAATACAAGGTATCCTATTAATACTATTGTTATTTATTGATTGATTAGTCATTATTATATAATTTATTAAATTTTTTCATATTATTACAAAGTCAGATAATCACGTATCACGATATCAGTGAAGAAAGTGAAATAGATGAAAATGACAGCGATGTTAGTAGCGAAGATTATGAAAATTTATCTGATGAATCTGAGGTTTTTTTTTTTATACATAAATACACAAATATTTGTAAATAGTTAACTAAAAAATAAAGTTAATTAGATTTTAAAAAAGATTTTTTCACTGTATCTTATGTTACAAATGGAAAAACGAAAAAATTACAATTCTTGGCGGACTAGTGACACATACCTGTTTTCTTGTTGGACATTTTTTTATTTGGGCAGAGAACACACTAACCTATTATGTAATATTTTTGTCCTACAGTTAGTAATGAGAAAAATGGTCTTGTAGTTATAACAATTTCTGAGAGTAGGACCGGGATAACGTACCACGTAATTTGTAGGACAATATTACTGTTAAATTATCTAAATATTAATTAAATAAACAAATAAACAATCAGCTGGTTAGTAATCATTTAAGATTACCTCGTTATCGATACATGTTGGATGGAGGGGACTCTTTCAAACCATAGATTTTATAGGACAAATATTTTTTCGAATAATTTAGATAAATATCTTGAGATTTAACAAAATAAAATTCAGTTAGTAATAAATATTTGAGAATTATCAAATTTACATATTTTATCCTTGCTACCTCTGTTAGCTACCACAATCGAGAGTTTCGTACAGGAAATTCTTGGGCGTCTCATCAAAATCTTAGCAAAACTTTAGCTTGATAGTAATCAAGTCTAAAAATGGACCATGGATCCTGGACTATAACTAAATTTCATTGGGTTTCTTTTTCGTGTATACGAAATATAGTGACACTTACTAACATTTACTAACATTGATGAAAATCTTATAGGACGATTTTCATCATAATACTGTCCAAGACGATCAAGGTCCGATTGAAGTTTAACGCAGTCTGAGTAGCTTTTAATATTCATGAAAATGTTTGTATCGTCTGCATACATAAGGAACCTAGAATGCTGAAAACATTTTCTGATATAATATAAACAGCAAGCATATAAAAGCGGGCCAAGGATAGATCCCTGTGGGAGTCCCGATGTGATTTCTATGTAATATGAACAAAAACCTCTACGACTGCTTGGGATCGTTTCCATAAATAAGACTATCCATCTTAACAAGTTACCACGAATCCCAAGTTCATACAGTTTACGTAGACGTATGATGTGGTCTACACGATCAAAAGCCTTCTCAAAATCAGTGTAGATCACATCCACTTGAGAACCTCCGTCCATATTGGTTGCAACGTAATCAATGAATACTCCCAAATTAGTCGTTATGTAGTAGGTCACACTATAAGTTTTGCGTAACTTGCGTAAAAAAAACAACATGTGTAAAACCAAAAGATTATGTTTATTGCTTTTCAAAATTCTCTCCTTTACATTTTAAACATTTTTTCATGCGATCGAACCATTTTTTAAATAAGAAGGACCACAGATCTAAAGGCATGTTTTCTACGTGCTGATTGAACGCTATCAATCAGCACGTAGAAAACATCGCAAAACATCGCTATCGCCTCTTTGGATTTGGTAAAAGTGAAACCTCTCATCAAATCTTTGATTTTGGGGAAAATACAGAAATCACAGGGTGCTAGGTCGGGGCTATGCGCAGGATGGGTGACGAGTTGTACTTTTTCGGAAGCTAAAAATGACTTTGTTTTGTTGGCCGTGTGTGAAGAAGCGTTGTCATGATGTAGGAGAATGCGGCTTTTGGGTCGTCTTTCGCGAACTTTTTCTAACACCCTGGGTAAACAAACGGCAGAATACCACTCGGCATTAACACTCTTTTGATCTTCAAGTGGAATTGTACAGATGGGACCCGTAGCTAAGAAAAAAACGCGATCATTTTTTTACCAACGTTTCTCGCCTGCCTCTCTTTTGTTGGCCTGTTCACATTTTCAAACACCCATTCACTAGATTGCTGTTTTTTTTCGGGCTCAAAACAATAAATCCACGTTTCGTCTCCTGTGACAATGTCATAAACAGCATTAGAATGTCCGTGGTCGTACTTCAGTAGCATCTGTGAGCACCATTCCACGCGAGCCTGCTTCTGCTCCGCTGTCAGTTCATGAGGGATCCAACGACAACAAAGTTTCCGAACTTTTAATTCTTCGTGTAAAATTTTCTGGATTTGGCTCATACCAATCCCCAATAGTCCTCGAATTGTCTCATAGGTAATCCGCGGGTTTTCTTCAATTAGCCGCTTAACAGTAGCCACATTATTTTCGTTGACGGCAGTTGAAGGCCGCCCTTCACGAAATTCGTCATGTAAAGAAACTCGACCTCTCTCAAATTCAGCAAACCATCGCCTCACGGTGCTCAAACAAGGTGCTTCTCTCCCAAAAGCATTTTGAAGACGAGCGGCACAGTCTTGTGGAGAGAGAGAACTTTTAAAATCATAAAATATCATCGCTCTAAAATCTTTTCGACTTAATTCCATTTTCGTTGCGTACGTAGAACTTTGATGTGTGATAAAAAACAATTGACAAATTATTTCCCGCCAAATGTTTTTTTATTACTACTAAGGTTGCAACGTTTAAAAAAATATAACATTCGAAATTCAAATAGTTCCGATTAGCTAGAAGTGCAAAACTTTTAGTGTGCCCCATGTAGAGCGTCCGGATTATCCTTATTATCCGTCCTGAGCGAATTGATTATAGTCGATATTTTATTAATGAGTCATTGCAATTGTATATTGGTTGAAAATAAATAATCTAAACGAATTTTCATGCATGATTATGACATTTGTCATGCATATTTAATTTTTTATTGCATACCTATTTAATTCGGTCTCTAGTGTTAGAGGCAGAAAATAACAGTCTTTCACTTTTAACTTCTAGTTTATTCTTCCTTTAGCTACTTTTTAACCGACTTCAAAAAAAGGAGGTTACTCAATTCGATTCGTATATATATTTTTTTATGTGTTCGCGGATAACTTCGTCGTTTATGAACCCATTTTGATGATTTTGACATATGATAAGGATACCAGGACCTGATGATGGCATCCTAGAGAAATCGAGGGAAAATTTCAAAAATCGTAGTGGCGAGTAGTGCGTTTGTTTTTTTTTATTAAAGTATTTTAAAGCACTACTATTTAATAAATATCTGCAGTCGATCTGATAATGGAGCCGAAAGACAGTCGAGGGAACTCCTTAACGATTTACAGCAATTACCTGGTGTTTGGGCTTGATAAATTTGTATTGATGAGAACTGTACACCTAGATGGGTTGTGACTGTCATTAGGGGTCTGATGACGAAGACGAAGGACAGTCAAGGGATTTCCTCAACGTTTTACAGTAGCTACCTTGTGTATGTAAATGAAGTCGGTTGTCTTTTTAGTTTTTAGAACGTAATTATTTACATAACTTTCATACTTCTCAAGCTTCAACACGACAACTGTACACGACGACTCGTGCACAAGCAACTTCGAACCAGATTCTTCGTTTGTCATTTCATGAAGTACCTACCTAACATAGCTCTACTAATTTAACATTTCTTACTCGTTTTATTGCATGTTTTATTCAGTAATCTTAGCGGCATTTTAATGAATTAATTGCGACTACAGGACGAGTATGGACAATTAGATTAAATGTGTATTGTGGTGCAATGTGATTTGAACGACGAGGAATCCCAAGAAAATTCTAGACGGCCATTCCGCGTGACGTCTAGAATTGACAATTGACCATCGACTAAGACTTTAACAAACAAATTGATTATAAACAAACATAAACACTTGACACTGGCAAAATTGGCATTATTATGTCACATGCCATAAACAAAGAAGAAGAAGAAGAACTTCAAGCCACCTGCACTCTTACGGGAACTAACAACAAATTGAGCAAGAAGTTGCTCGGAACTTTCCGGAAGTTAATTCATGTTAATTAAACCTTAAAATTAGCACAATAGGACATTGCACTAGCGAAATTACGAGCTTCCTGCATTCTATTCCAGAACACAATAAAATATAAATTTTGTGATTTCTCAGGAATTTAGCTCGGAAGTTACTTGTGTAAATTCATAATTAATTTAATAATGAATCACAACCAAATCTTAAATTTATAACCATTCGTAAAAGATAGAAAAACATAGAATTATTTTGAGAAGTAGTTAGTTTAATCATAGAATGGTTTCTTATTCTAACACTAGTTATAAGTATTTTAAAAGCGCTCGTTGCATAGCAAATTCAGTCACCTTTAAAATAACGTAGTTATGCATCGTTGTGCGTGATCAGCACTTGGATGGGTGACCGCAGTTGGTTTTCATCTGAGCGCTTCGCTTCCGTGCTTCGGAAGGCTCGTTAAGCTCGGCTTTTCAAAAGTTCTTAGGTCTTCGGGCGGCTATCCAGTGTTAGCCACTGGATCGTAGAGGTGATAAGGATGTATTGTGTAAACAATTATAATAATAATAATTTTAACAAATATTGCTGGATACCTAATGCACACAATACCATCTAGTCTTAAACTAAGCATAGCTTGTATTATGGTGACTAGATGACTGATAAAATCCTTACTAATATTATAAATGCGAAAGTAACTCTGTCTGTCAGTCACGTTTTCACGCCTAAACTGCTGAGCCGATTTTGATGAATTTTGGTATAGTGATACATGGGATTTAGGACATAGGCTACTTTTTAGATAGGTATCACGCGTGCGAAGCCGCGGGCAGCAGCTAGTACTTATATATCTTTAAATACATACTTAGAATACCTTCACCCAGACAGAACAAACACCTATATTCTTCACATAGGTATATGTTTATCCTGGGAGGAAATCGAACCCTCAACCCACAGTGCAGAAGGCAGAGCTACTACCAACTAAGCTGACAGGCCAGTCATAATAATATAGGTATATATTATTATAATAATATAGTATATATATAATTTAAGAAAGACGAGAGTATGGGTACAGAGATGACCACTGATAGAGGATGCATCCATCATTTAATTGCCAAATGATAATTTCGACTGATAATTTCACTTGCTACAGTGTCCTTCGACCTTAAACACAGTAGGTTATGCTTGCACGCTACCCACACACCGAGACGGAGTACTGTAGTCCTGATTAAAGGGAATAAAGAACAATAAAAACGATAGTAATTCTAACATTTATTTACTATTTAACAAAATATAATTGCATTAATTTATTAACAAGTTGTCTATGACACTTTCAAAACTTTCGTGCGTTGTACTATTACATTTTGATAAACACGGGTTTTACTCACGTATTATTTTGTCGATGGAGGCACCGACACTTGCTGGCAATTCTGTTGTTTCGCTGGACTAGCTAAAATTTTCTAAAATATGGACGACCTTATTTTGTTACTAATAAAGTTCAAATTAGAGTACCCATTTTAAATCAAAGTTCTAAAACAAGTTACAACTATTTTTTGTTTTATTTCTATAACTTTTATTCCAATTGATTCCTTTATTGAATATGATAAATACAGGTATTCATAAAAACTGCGGAAAATAACCGCAGTTTTAATCAAGACCTCCTTACATGATGACTAAATTAAGCTAATACACGTCAGTTATACCTACGTTAATTTAGGAAGTGTCACTAAAAAATGTTATTCTAATTCAGACTTTAATACAAACAAAATAAATCGTTTTTGTTTTAAGAAATTTTAGTTACTTTAGCGAAACAACTGAATTGAGGACACTTTCGATTCATCTAGATAATATTCTGTGAGTTGCCGCGAGCGTTCACGGTGCGCACTCAAATCGAAACAGTGTCGGTGCCTCCATCGACTAAATAATACGTGAGTAAAACCCGTGTTTATCAAAATGTAGGTAAATTTATGTAGTTATTCCTAAGACTTGGCCACACCGAGCTATCTAAATAGGTACCTAAATTAGCGGTTTTGTAGTGTCCAATGCAGTCCAAGTCATTGCCGTTCGCGTTCAGCGTTATTTGTGAGAGAACCACAGCTTCAGCCACTATATCCGGCTATATTTAAATCTATCGAAACGAGCAAATGCCAGTCGTAGTTTACGATAGTTGCAAAATAGACTTTAAAAATACTGTGGGATGGTTGAAACTAATCTATCGATTATTTAGCTAGCTTGGTGTAGCCCAATCTTATACATTATATGCATTGGATTAAAAAAAAACGTTTTGGTCTAGAATAATTTAGGTTATAAACGACCAAGAAGCCATTATGATCGTACATTTCATGAATACTTCAGTTGACATAAAGTTTTGCATAACAATGCTGGCAATTCTGTTGTTTTGTCGGATTAGCCAAAATGTTCTAAAATATGGACGACCTTATATTGCTACAAATAAAGTTCAAACAAGAGTAAATCACAGTTCTAAAATAAGTTAAAATTATTTTTTGTTTTATTGCTATAATTTTTATTCCAATTAATTCCTTTATTGAAAATAATGTACAGAGATGTTGATAAAAACTGCGGAATATAACCGCAGTTTTAATCAACACCTCCTTACATGATGACTAAATTGAGCTAAAACACGTCAGTTATACGTTAATTTAAGAAGTATCACTAAAAAATGTT